>CM053623.1:418389375-418481568 GCA_028646595.1 Phalanger gymnotis
TTTTGTTAGATGGAATTTTCTCTATACCAATTAAATTTCAGATCCAGTTAAAAAGTATCAGAAACAGTACTAATTACCTTAGGATAAAAAGACAAGTCCCTTGTCCTTCTAAATTTCTTATTTATTTGCATCTATTTATATGCTAAATAATTAAGTTGATTTTTTAAAATTACCCAGATTTAGGTTGAGAATAACATAGGAATTCTTAAACTCTCACATGCATGTATGCATGTACATACATGCGAACACTAGCATGTGCCTCTGCCCCCCAGCCACTCCTACCCAGGGTGTTCTTGTATGCACTGCCAGCTGGTTTTTCCCAGCTGGCTGGCTGGTGTGGTGACATTAAGTTTGAACATGCATGCGTCTGTCTGTCTGCTGGGGAGTGCTTGAGCTTGGCTGTAGACAGGTGGATCAAGTTAAAACTTTACCACAGCCGCTTAAACTTACTAGGCAGTGAATAATTGCTATCTTTTGGTCTAAAATTGGAAAATCTTATCCAAAGTACTCATCTTGCCTACAATAAAAATGCGACTCATGGAGGAAAATTAGTTTGTTTGATTCCTCCTCTCTCTCGAGATTTTTTTCCTCTCTGTGTTCCATGGATGGCAAGGAGAGTAAATATTGAGCCTCTCTTCCTTCCCAGCTTTGTCCTCCTGTTAGCGCTATGCCCACGCAGGAAGCCCCGCTGCTGTTCCAATGGGGGCTGAGAGCAGCAAGTGTTGGGGAGAGGGGGGCAGGCAGGGACTAGAATCCTCTTTGTAAATAACTTAGGCAGCATGATCTGTAGAATGCCTCATTAGCTGTCTGCAGCAGTTTGAAGATACATCCTGGCTCCAGTAGGGAGTACTACGGATCACCTCCCTCCCATTCTTTCCTACATTGGCTGGACTGATACACACACACACACACACACACACACACACACACACACACACACACACACACACTCTCTCTCTCTCTCTCTCTCTCTCTCTCTCTCTCTCTCTCTGTGTCTCTTCCTCTGTCTCTCCTGCTCCCTCTTCCTTTTCCTCTCCCTCTCTTTCTCTCTTCACTCGTCATGAGCACATCCTTGATGCTTTTCTACAGGATACTGAAGACTGCTTTCCTACAGCACACACACCTTCATATCAAACTGTAGAACTCATCATCTTCAGAGGTAAAAAGGAGTAAGGTTGGCCTCTGGGTCTGTGCCTTAGTGCCAAACTGGCATAGTAAAAGCTAGGCAGGCTGAGAGTGCTAGAAACTCCCCAAGCAGATAATAATATTAATACTTGGCACTAAAGATGTCACATGGTATAGCGGGTTTGTGTTTATAGTATTCGAATTAGCGTCAGGAAGACACAGGTTAGGTTCTTTCTTCAGACCCTTGGTAGCTGTCTGACCCTGGGTAAGTCAGATCCTCCCTGAAATAATTTCCTCCTGTTAATGGGACCGAGGGCAGCTTGGTGGTGCCATAGTGCCTAGAGTGCCAGGCCTGGAGTCAGGAAGACTCATGTTGAGTTCAAATCTGGCTGCAGACATTTACCAGCTGTGTGACCCTGGGCAAGTCACTTAACTCTGCTTGCCTCAATTTCCTCATCTGCAAAACTAGTTGGAGAAAGAACTGGCAAGCCACTCCAGTATCTTTGCCAAGCAAACCCCAAATAGGGTCATGACCAGTTGTATGAGGTGGAACAACAACAAAAAAATGGGAGGGACAATGTCGTCCCCCCCCCCTCTTGGAGGTTGTTGTGAAGATCAAATGAGAGGCTTATGTACAACACTTTGCAACTCTGAAGTGTTTTATCTGTATCAACTCTGATTATTAGAACTACTCGTTTAAATAGCTCAGCGAGGTGACATTTAATGTTTCTAAAACTCTTTACAAACATTAGCTGGATTAGGTGGAGGCTAGCAAACACCAATACTCCAAAAGATCTTTGTGATAGATGGCACTGATAGGGCCCAGCCTCCAACTACACGGAAGCTCCTTGAGGCACTTTTGAGCCTATTTTACAGATTCAGAAACTGAAGCTCGAGAGAACAAAGTTTTCAGCTGGGAGCTTGTTCAAGGACGAGGCTACTCAGTCCGTGGTCACTTCTCTGTCATTACCCCCAGCGACTTACTCGCAATGGAAGCAGATTCACTTCACTTTGAGTGGGTTTGCAAAAAAGATGCCGCTCCTCTCGCTGGGTGTTTGCATCCATCCATCCATCCATCACCCCCCACCCCCACCCCCACCCCGGTCGCTTAATACGTTGAGACGCTGCAGAATGTGAGAGGAAGGCGCCGGGGGGCACAGAGACACTTGCTTGTCCCCACCGCCTACCTCATCCACAAGATCTCGGATTGGGCAGGATAGGTGGTCAGTGATGGTGCGGGCCGTGTTGCTGCCGCGGCCCATGCTTCCTAACAAGGGCATCCTGTACTTGCAGACATCCTGTCCAGTCTCAACTCGCCTGCCCTGTTTGGGGACCAGGACACGGTGATGAAAGCCATCCAGGAGGCTCGGAAGATGAGAGAACAGATCCAGCGGGAGCAACAGCAGCAGCCGCACGGCCTCGACGGCAAGCTGAGCTCCATGAATAACACGGGCCTAAACAACTGCAGGAACGAAAAGGTAAGAGGGACAAGGAAGACGCGGGCTCACGCCTGCTTCGCGCTGTGCAGGTGAACCCTGGACGGAGGGTGCCCGCGCCTGCGTGCTCGCGCCAGGCCAGCCTTTGCTCTCGCCGGGGTGTTCATGAGCCGTTCTCACCCGGCCCGCCTCACCCGCTTTGGGATGGCTGATGTGGGTTTGCGGCAATGTTGTCTCAAGCCCGAAAGCTCCAACAGAAACTGGAAAAAACAACGGCCCCTCCCCACCCCCAAAAGAGAAAAGGCCGGCCCCACACATTTTTCCCCCCACAGGCAGTGCTTACTGGAGCAGGGGCACGTGTGCTAACAGGCTCGCTATATGATCTACACCTCCGTCTGAGGGCGTGGAGATGCAGCATTGGGGGCAGGTCCCCGTCTTTCTTCCCAACTCCTACATGGACTCTCTTAAGTTACTTAGAGGAGCAAGGGATGCTGTGGCCCAGAGATCCGGGCTGCAGGCGTGTGTGTCTGTGGTCACTTTCTCGGAAACTGTTGAATTTTCAAAACAAAAGTGGATACTTTATAGGTTTCCAGGACGGACCTTTTCCTGTGTCGAATTGGCCAAGGGTAGAGGGAAAAGAAGGAAGCCCCCAAGACGAGTGCCCCCCACAGCTTTCTAGACTCCCTGTCACTGGCTGCCGGGGCTGTCAGTTCATATCAGGTCAGCCAGAGCATAGCAATTAAAAACGATGGGTGGCTGACAGATCAGCCAGTCAGTGGCATTGATGGAAAGACGGAAGGAGGGAGGGAGGAAGGGGGAACGCTTGTCGTGGCGCCCCCTGCCTTTACTTCTTTCCCTCTTCTTCTCTCCCCTCATCACCTGTGTGTACTTTGTCCTACAACGAGGATTATATCAGCAGACAATTTCTTTTGGCAGGCCTGGGGAGATGTGAGAGAGTAAAAAGCACGGATAGCCTTATCTACTCACTGTTACTTCCCACTGACCCCGCAGCATTAATTCAGTTCAACAAAAATCAAGTAAACCTAATGTGTACTGGAGATACAAAGCAATACAACCTTTGTCCTCAAGGAACTTATGTACTACTAGAGGGAATCATAGGTTTGTTAGATCTTTGCTGTGAGTAGGTTTTGATGGGGTAACAAAAGGAAAAGGGAGAAAGTCACCATTATAATGCCTGCCTGGCTTGGAGGTACTGGAGGAGGACATGGCACCAAGTCGGGGAGCTGGTATGGAAAGAGAAGACTTGGGAAGACATATACTCCTTTGGTTTCCCACGGTTTCCCAGCTCTGGGAACAGTTGGAAGGGAAGGTTGGTGGTGGCCTCAACTTAGTCCTAGTAATCTATTAAAAAAAATCGTCTTATCTGCTGGTAATGGTGACTACTGGGCTGTCTAGTATGCCCTGGCTCTCCATAGTATCTTGCTAAATCAAGAGGACATTGGAGTTTTTATTTACAGTTAATATGCTGACTCATCTGAGTATTGCCTTCATAGATTCCCTTGAAAATTATGGAAAGAAAAACCAACATTTTGTTTAGTTTAGGTGATCATGAAACTCTTCGCTTGAGCACGGGCATGGGTCTATATATATAGCTAGTCTGATCCCTTCCCAATTAGGCTCATACTAATGGCCACAGGAAATGCAGGACTCTATGAGTATTCATATGTACACATTGAAATTGGTTTATTCCTTTACTGAAAGTTGGTAGGTTTGGACTATTTTTATTATTTTTGCTGTCAGTACTATTAAATATTACAAGAGGAAATGCATATTTCTGTAGTGATCGACAGTTTGCAAAGTGCTTTCTTCACAGTTCTAGTAGATGAATACAACAAAACTTATCATCTCCATTTGACACATAAAGAAGAGAGATGAAGTTAACTATTGTCATACATCCAAGAACTGTGTCTTGCAGGTTTTGAACCATGTTCTTCTGATGCTATGCTATCTCTTCTTCACACACCCGCATGTTCTTATGTTCTTATCCTGTAGAAAGTCTTACTTGATTCAAATAACCAAAGTTATTGTTACATAGTCTAAAAGGATGTTGCCTTAGGCATTTTTTTGGTGGGAGGGAAATACATATACTGGTTTTATTTATGTTCTTGATATTATAAGCATTTAAAATGGAGTATGTGTAGATGGTGATTTGATTTGGGGAAAAACTAAAGGAAATTCTGTGTCATGATCAGAATTCACTTTTCAAGCATGTCACGCACTGTGCAACCCTAAATCTGTGTCTTGGACCCCATGTAGTCAGGCAAATCTCTGTCCTCAGGAGTGAATTGGTGTTAGGCTGGACCTCCCTTTAAGTTCGTGATTCACCCCTTGGTCAGACACCACAACCCTATGATTCTCAAGGCTCATGCACAGTTGGAGTGGAATAGAAGCTGCAGCATAGGCAGGATCCAATTTGAATACTACAAGCTAATTTTAAGTTTCTTTTCATATGAATTTTGCCTTATTCATCTAACAGAACAGGGGTTCTTAAGCCAGGGTCCACCAATACCCAAGGCAGTATGTGGATAGATTCCAGGGGTTTTGTGAATTTGAATTGAAAAAAATAATTTAAGTTATTCCCTAAAATTTATGCTATTTCCTTCAATTATTTAAAAACATTATTCTGAGAACATGTCCATGAGGCTTCACCAGACTGCCTAAGGGATCCATGCCCCCATATCTAGAAGGACTGACTGAGATTCTATAATATTAAAGATTTTATTTTGGAAGGAATAGGTATAGACAGAGGAAAGTGGGAGGCAAGGGATGATATTCTGCCTTTCCCACTCCCAGTTATATCCTTAAAAACACCTAAATCTGACGTTTTGATGTGATACACATATAAAACCCAAATTTGTCCTAAATGTGATAAATCTATACATATACATTTATTTACATATCCATATAATGCATGTATATGTATCTATAGTATGCTTTCAAGCATATATGTGTCTACAAATATATTTACCCCTGGAGATGTTACAGTCTATTGGACAAATCCATATTTTGGCACTTTAAAATGAAAGATTTTTGGCCTGCTAGGCGTTCTGGTTGGCTGTGTCCCCGGGTGTTTAGGGATTGTTAAATATGTAGCTTGTAGGCACAATAGACTGTAACGGCACCTTGGGAGGGGTTCTACTCCATGGTTGCAGGGTGGCGTGTGCCCACGGGTTGGGGAAGGCCTGCCAGCACCAAGTACTTTTGGAAAAAGTGACTGGTCAGGTCTTCTTTGCCTTCTCAACCAACAAAATTCCACCATTTCAAGCCCAGTTTTAACTCCCCAGAGCAGTTAGATCCCACTGAAAGCCAAACTGTTCTCCAGTTTTTTTTTCTGTTTTGTCATCTAATCCATAAGAGTATTTTATACATGAAAATTCAAGATTGAGTTTTAAATTTCTTGCTCCCAAATCTTCAACAGAGACAGAACTAGTATCCCCAGTTAGGAGTGAGGCGAGAAGCTGGGCCTTGGTGGTGAAAGAGCTGGAATTATTAGCAGGGTCACTTTGGCTTTTGCAATTCAAACATGGTGCCCAAGTGCACCCCTAATGCTTGGATGGACCGATTTTCTACATGTACGTGGATGGTCAAATGGCAAAGCGTCTTCTGATGATAGTCATCGTCATGGCCTGATTCAGGTGTTAGCCTGTGAATAGTCTGGGTGCTTAATTGAATGAATGTGGTTTGTGACTCCAGGACACACCATACAGGGGGCAGAGAGAAGGTGGGGGCCTCTTGTTGTCTTGCCACGAGGTAGTTTCATCAACTAGTACCAGAGCAGTAGATTGCCTTTGCATCCTTCCTCACAAAGATGGTTAGAGAGATTAGTCAAACAACTTCGTGGGGCGGGGCGGGGAACTGGAGAAATTCTATTTTTTGTTGTTTTCAGTCGAGTCCAATTCTCTGTGACCCCATTTGGGGTTTTCTTGGTAAGGATCCTGGAGCAGTTTTCCATTTCCTTCTTCAGTTCATTTTACAGATGAGGAAACTGAGGCAAGCAGGGTTAAGGGACTTACCCACAGTCACACAGCTAGTGGTTTACCATTTCCTTCTCCAGCTCATTTTACAGATGAGGAAACTGAGGCAAGCAGGGTTAAGTGACTTGCCCAGTGTTACACAGCTAAGTAACTGAGGCTGTATTTGAACTCATAAAGATGAGTCTTCCTGACTCTGGACCTAGCACTCTATTCACTACAACACCTAGCAGCCCCATCCCATTTTTACAGATAGAGTAATTGTGGCTAATTTGCCCAAAGTAATGTGGGTACTATGTGCCTTTGACTGTCAGTCCTCTTATTGTAAGTGGGGTTATAACATTTGTACTGTCTACCAGGAGTTGGGAAGTCTTGAATTCAGATTTGATCTTGGAAACTTGTTCATTATGTGGCCCTGGGCAAATCACTTAACCCCTGTCTGCCTCAGTTTCCTCAACTGTAATATGGGGATAATAATAGCACCTGCCTCTCAGGGTTGTTGTGAGGATGAGATGTGATAATAATGGTAAAGTATTTAACACAGCACCTGACATATTCTAAGTTTTCTAGAAATGTTAGCTCTTTTAAAATTTTTTTAATAGAAATGTTAAATGGTATCATCATTGTTATGTTAGCCTTCTCATCTTTTTTTGAAGGCATTCCACTTGAAATGGTCCTCACACAAAGCCCTATGCTGCTATGGTTCTTTTATATCGAATGTTCCACTGCTTCTGTGACACTGGTCCCGTGAATCTCTCCTTTGAGCCTCACTTTCTTCATCATTTATGAGGGAGGCTAGACTAGCTGGCCGTTGGTTCCCTTCCAACATTGAATCCTATAATTGAAAAGACAGAATTATCAGCTGAGATTTTTTTTTAATACCTACTTTACTGTATGAAGAATGACACTGAAAATAGCCAGCTAGTATCTCTTTAAGACTTCCTTCACAACCACCTTGGAAGGTCCTATAATGCAGATATAATTATTACAGATGAGGGAAACAGAGGCGCAGTGGGGGTAAAGTTACTTGCCCAGAATCACACGTAGTAAATAACAGTGTCACAATTTGAACCCAGGACTCTTGACTCGAAACCCAGTGTTCTTTCTCCTTTGTGGTGCTGTATAGACTCACTCTGGCAAAGAGATAGTTCATTGCCCTTATGTGGTATTTAAAAGAGAAAAAATAGACAGCTAAACCCTGAAGTTCTGTAGCCTATTTATTTTCTGAAAATGTAGAAATCTCTGCTTCTCTCGGGTCTGTCCTCCTCACCCACTGGGCTCGCTCAGACTCTCAGCTGATGTAACACTGCCCCCTTTGATTAGAAGTGGAAAACAAACTGGACGCCAAGCCAGCCCTCAGCATGGCACTGTTGTGGTTTCCTCGCAGTTCCACAATTGATTCGGATTCTCATTGTGCATGCCAGGATAAGTTTAGGCGTGAGATCAATGCAGCCACCCAACAATGAGGAAAAGGAGGGTGGCGAAGGCATTGTTCACAGGGCGTGTTTGGAACGAACTCCGCGCCCAGCAGCCAGGCTGGGGAGGGCAGTTCTGGTTATTGCTCACAGGTGAACAGAGCCTGTCGAGTCAGGATTGTCAGTTTGGTATACAATCGAGCCGCATATTCAGTGGCTGAACATTTCTTACCCAGCTCCAACATGTCTAAAGTCCCTGACGTGACAATGGCCCATGGAGGGTCTGAGGCAGAGTTGAATGTGTTCTGTGTGACAGTATCTTGCCTGTATGTACACCTAAGTGCTAAGTGCATGGGAGGACACACACACACACACACACACACACACACACACACACTGCAATCCCAGGCTCCATTTCTTTGATGCAACCAAAAATTGGTCACACAGAAATTCATACCCAAGTATCACCCAGGCAGGGAAAAAAAATTCTAGGAACAGTGGAAAGACCTTGAGCCTGAGAAGTGTAGCTTCTAGATCTGCTTCTGTCGCTTTCCACTACGACACATTGGGTTGGATTCTTTATGTTCTCAGGTCTCAGTTTCCTTACCTGTAAAGTGGGAGCAATACTATTTCTCCTCCCCATCTCATACGAGAACAAATGAGCTCATGGGTCTAAAGCGTTTCAGAACTATAAAGTGCTACAGATAGGCGACTTCTTATTATTTTCAATGCCAGCACTTTGGCATGATGCTAGGATGTGAACACCTTGGGTACTTTACGTAGTGGCAGCACGGGTAGGGGAGGGGTAAGTAGGTGGCAGATTCTAACTGCATTTTCATGTATCTCCTGTTAGAAAAGTTGTACTTAGAGGTGGATGGGACCCCGGAGAGCTCTAGGAGTCACAAGTTATAAGGTAGGTTGTCTAAACAGATGAGACAAAATAAGGCTCAGAGACATGCCATGAATTACCCAAGGTCTCATAAGAAGTAAGTAGCAGTACTGAGACGCAAACCCAAATTTTCTGACTACGTAATCAGAGAAAAAATAGACAGCTAAACCCTGAAGTTCCGTAACCTAGGCCAGCCAGTTCCGGAGCTAACCATTTATTTTCTGAAAATGCAGAATTCTCCGCCTTACGCTTTGCAGAAATCTCTCTTTCCACTCTGTTGTCCTGATTCCATAGCTGAGTAGGAATCCTTCAATTGCTGTTGTTTTCCAAAGCCACCCACTCTCTATCAAAAGCTATGGAACTAATTCAACTTAAATTTCAGAGCTATAAATCACAGTCTTAATGGAGTGATTGGGAAACAATGTAAGGGAAAAAAAGCTACTCAGTTATCAACAGCAGCAAATAACATTTCTATAGTGCTTTAAAGTCTCTGAAGCACTGGCCATGCTTTATCTCATTGGAGTCTCCAAACAGAGGGATCTGTAGAGGGATTGTGTTACCCATTTCATGCATAAGGAGACTGAGTCTCACAGAAGTCCTGTGATCACACAGCTAGTAAGTATGTGTCAGAGGTTAGAAAAAACCTCGGTTCAGGAGCATCATTGTACCACACTGTGTGTGTGTGTGTGTGTGTGTGTGTGTGTGTGTGTGTGTGTGTGTGTGTGTGTGTGTGTGTGAGAGAGAGAGAGAGAGAGAGAGATGCGCATTTCTTCAGTCTGTGATGTGCATTCCTGAATCTCTGTGAGGATGCACACAGGGATAGATCTATCAGAAAACCAGCACCTACATCTGAACCCATCACATCTTGGTTAGTTTCAAAGTCACAGGACTGGCCATAGAGGAGGCGAGTAGCTGTGTCGAGCTAGTCCAGTGTTCCTTTGATTTCAATTGTCACGGCTCCCCTGGGAGTTGCTTAGCTACAAGGTTAAGACCAAATTCAAAACAAAACAAAACAAAACAATAAAACCACCACAACAGCAACAAACTTTTTTGGCTCCTTCTGTCTCTGTACCTTCTAGCAGAAGAATACAATGTCTATCAGTTTACCTGGCTGCCTGAAGGAGTTTTCTTGAAGATAAGAGTTACAGATTATTAGTTTTTTTTTAAAAATATCTCTCTATTGTACCTTTTCTTTACATGAAAAGACAGATGATTTCTTCGAAGAGGCAGAGTCCAAGAAATGGGTCTTTTGCTCCACAAGGTGGAAAACTAACACTTGCAGTAAATAGTTTTGCATAAATTTCCCCAGAGGGTGAATGAGCAGAATTGCCTTTTAAGAAGTGAGATTTAACAAATATGGTTATTTCATGGAGTCAGCTTATTACCATATGACAAATCCTTTCAAATGTCTTCAACAGAGCAATCCACTTAGCTGATATGACTTCTCCTCATGTCTGGCATATTTTAACTGTATTTATGTTAACTTTTTTGAGTAGGGAAATGAAGACCTATAGAAATAGTCAACCTTTCTACTGCATTATAATTATAGCGAACAACATAGAAAAGTATATTATAGCCCCTTTGCTCGTAATAATAGCATCAGAGAGATGGAAGACAGAAGTCATTCATCTCATTCAAACTCTCCACTTTACAGTTTAGGAAACTCTGGCCCAACTAAAGACCTTAAGTACCTGACAGGAAGGCCCCTGTGGGGACCAGACCCTAGTTTTGCTGTCTCCCAGCCCATACCTCTCTGCCTAATTCCTTTTAACCTTACCATTACTGAAGCAGACAGCATGGCACATTGGATAGAGAGATGACCCACAAGCCAGGAAGACTTGGATTCAATTCCCTCATCTGACACATACTGGCTGTGTAACCCTGGATGAGGCATTACTTTTCTCCATACTCTACTAGACAACTCTGCAAGACTATGCCTAGCAGAGATGGTGTCCATCGGTCTTGTTGGAAGCTTCTTCACTAGGGAATTCCTGGCAAAATCACCTCCTAGGTCAAGTCTCTATCCCTGTTACTGAAGCAATATTCTTCCCTGTTTATCATCAGGGTCACACTTATGCCAGAAGAATCAGTTGCTCACATTTATATAGCACTTAGCTCACAACAGTCTTGTAAGGTACACAGTGTGGGTATTATTATCCCCATTATACAGATGAAGAAACAGACCTGTAGTGGTTAAGTGACTTTCTGGCTAGGTGGGTGGGGTGGGGTGGGGAATTTGTCAAATACTTATTTGTTGAAGTTGAGACTTGAAGCTGGTTCCTGGGACTGAAAGTCCAATACTTAGAGTTATGGAATGTTAGAATTGAAAGCAACCTTAGAGATCATCTAATCTGACCTCTTTATTTAAAAAAATTGGAAGAACCTGAGACATGCTGAGGTTAACTGACATCCCTAAAGTTATTATTACTATCAGCACAGGAAGAATTTTATATATATGTATATATGTGTGTGTGTATAATATATAAAATATATAAAGCCTTGAAGTTTGCTATATCTAATATATTTATATTATAATAAATATTTATTTAACATAAAATATATATAATATATAGTTTATATAAATGCATACACATATAATATATAAAATGGTGATATTTACAAAATGCTTTATAGATATCATCCCATATAATCCTCATAGCCAACCTGTGATTGGTAATAATGTAAGAATTATTCTCTTCATTTTGTAGACAAGAAAAGGGAGACCCAGGAATGCTAATTAACTTTTCTGTTCATGGTCACAGAGTAAGTATCAGAGGGAGAATCTGAACTCAAGTCTTTTAGACTCCAAGTCCAAAATTCCCCCAGACCCAAGCCTATGCTTTTTATTCCAAGGCCAAGTCCAATGCTCTCTCCAAACCACCATGCTTCCTGTTGATGCAACCAGACTTTTTCTTCAACAAGGAAGAAAAACGATCTGATTGTAGATGAATACAGTAGGAAAATACCTCATCAGAGGTGTATATTAAAATTAAAGTGTGACTTGTTCTTATGGGATGCTAAAGATGTCTTTTCTTTCTACTGTACTTTTCCATTTCTTCCCTGTCCTTCTGTCATTTTCTTTCAGGCTTTCCCACATAGCTGATGGGAATTAAAGTGTTGATCTGTCGTGGGGGCCAGAGCAGTCTGTATTTCTCTGGGGTGATCTTCACTTGAAGTTAATTGAAATCACCCCCTTTCCTTGTTAAGAACCTCTGCATCTCCTTTCCTTCCTGTCTTTAGGTCAGGCCTGTCGTAGTGTAAGCATTTTGGCACGAATGCAGGAATAAACACACCCACAAAGCTAATCATCCTTGAATTATCCCACATGTCATGAATGACTAACATGATAAACAGGATATCCTTGCTAGGCGTGACACATGCGTTGTCAGGGAAGTTGGTGTCATAGATCCTGGGCATCAGATGGATTGGATATTGAGAGCCACTCAGCCAAGGCATCTTGTAAGTCATACCTGAGAGAAGCTCCTAGCTTCCCCCCACCCTAAGTTTTTATCCTGCAAATTACCTGCAATCCCCAGGTGACTTGGAACATTCAGTCAAGACTTTGAACCATTTTCAAACATTTGAATTGGACAAAATTCAAAACACATGTGGCCAGGAATCTTTCAGTTACATTCTTTTAAATATATTTAAAGAAAATTTGATAAATATTTATTTTAGTTTCTTGATGACACCAGAGAAACTGGACTGGAGTCCTTTGATTCCTGGGAAGCCTTCTATAAAGAAACTTTAATAACAAAAGCAACAAAATAAAAAGGGCAAATTGGATTTTTCAAAACCAAGTAAAGCTTGATAATGCAATGTTTAGTTTCAGTGTAAAATACTAAACTCCCAAAGAAGCCCGAATTATTTCTAAATGTCATCCTTGGACCTTTACACAGATTCCTGATTTTAATAAAAGCCATAACTAGGATAGGGCAACTGAGACTTTTTGCCAGGGCACCAAAATTTAGAGGGAGACAAAAACATTTAAAGGTCTTCAATAACACAAAACAACTTAGTTTAACACAAAGCTAGCAAGAATTATTAGTTAGGAAGCTCCAGAGCTCTTTCTCCTCACTGGTTACACACCAGGAAAACTCCTCCATCAGCGGCAGCCTCCTGGTGACCAAGTATGCATTTTTTCCTCCAAGCAGTTATACTTCGGATGCTATCCTTTCTGCCTATCCCCAAATCCCCCCACCCAGTGTTTTGTGTCACTTGCCATAGATATAAGCATTACTAGTTACAATTCTGTTTAGAAAAGAGATCATCCACCCTTCCTCCAAAACCAAATCTAAGTAGAAGCAAGAGGGGTCTGAGCTGGACGGGACCCTAGAGACCATGTGGTAGCCCAGCTTCCTCATTTGAGAATACTGCAGCTTAAAAACAGAAACATGCAAGAAATCATTGACTAAGTCAGAATTGGAACACAGATCTCTTTGACCCTGACCTCATGCCCATTCTACTCTGCCATGCTGCCCCAAGGCACAGGAAAAGATTTACATTTTTAGGCTTCTTAGAAAAATATAGTCTGCCATCCAGAGTTCCATTGTTCTCCCTTAGATCCGCTTGCAAAGCTAGGTGCTCCGGAGTGATCCTGAAATAAGATCAGCAGAAGAACAAGGCACAACGTCCAGCCCCCTGTGTCCCCTCCAGTCTCAGGGACTTCATTTGCCAATGATAACTTCTGTTGCATTGCAAGAATCTCATCCCAGAACTTTTGTATGGGACTCAGGGGATGCTCTGGGACTCCAGACAATATAGTTTCTGCTCAATCATTGAATTTTTGGGGTCCTTGGCACAAGTCATTTAATCTTAGTTTCGTTACTTTTAAAAAGGTAATGATGACTAGCATTAGCTCCCAGAGATGTTAATTAGATTTATAAGCATAATTAAACTGTGAAGAACCCCATTTTTTAAAGGGATCAAAAATGTTTTTTCTGACTAGCTAGCATGTTTGGCTTTGGGTGGGGCATGCATTGTTCTCCACATTTCCACGTCAGTACGTGAGATATTGGTACGTGGTCATTTTTACACTCATGGAATGAGTATGTCACTCTGTGAATAATTGGCATCCTCTCTGGGAGACCTAGAGTTAGGACCTGGTTCCTAGCCCCACTGATGGCCCAGACTATACCTTCTCCCTCCCTTCTAAGCTAACCTGGTTCAGATCATCACACATATGTTATTGTCAGCTCTTTGCCAGAATTACAGTTTAAGCTGCATTCCAGTCAGCATCTTTAGATGCTCATGAATAAGATTAAGGCCCCCTAAATGCTTTCTGCCCCACAAGGGACGGCCCTTTATCGAGGGATTACCCTCTTGTATTTATTTCTGAAAGCCCTCTAAGCTCTTTCTGCCTTATTATTAGTGAGATCAGCAGCATCAGTCCTGAGATGCCACAAAGGGCTCCTTTTAAAGCACATTCCCCTGGGGCCACAACTCTGCATCTCCCCCAGGTAGCAGGAGGCCCCATGGTCCCCTCTCAGCAAAGTTACTTACTCTTTGGCTGCCTTTTTTCCCATCGTAAGGGGCAAAAGCCCCAGGATTTTCCTCAAAAGAAAAACAACAAAGCCTAAGTCAAGAAAGATGGGTCAGGATAAGATGGTATTCATTCCTTGTTCTTTCACTGCCGGTTGGTTATCCTAAATTTCCCCACCTGTAAATTGGGCATAATAATAATATCCAAGGATGTGCCGATAAAGAATAAGAATCCAGAAACACATGCACACATATACATATGCATGCAACACACTTTTATGTTTATAGTGTTTTAATGTTTATAGTGATGGTGCCTCCTTGCTGTTCCTTTCGCAGTGAACATTTTCACTGACTGTGCCCAGTGCCTGGAACATTGTCCTACCTCATCCCTGCCTCCTAGCTTCCTTGGCCTCCCTGAAATCTCAAGTTTTTCTTCTTCAAGAAGGCTTTTCTAGGTTTCCTTGATGTTAGAGCCTTCTTCCTTCTGAGACTATCCGCAATTTATCCTGCCTAACTCCTCTGTGTACATGGTTCCTTGCATATTGTCTACCTCGTTAGACTGCCAGCTCCCTGAGGGCAGGCACTGCTTTGTTGTTGTTATCTTCTTTCTCTGAATCCTTTCTTTTTTATTTCTTTGTATCATTTACCATGGTGCCTGACACACATAGCTTAATAAAAACTGATTGACGGACTGACTTTACATATATTAGCTCATTGGATCGGAAGATTAATAGCAATTGTGCCATATAACAACATTTCAATGGAATGAAATACTAGATTTTAAAATGAAGTCAGTTTGTTATACACTTTCCACTTCCTAGAGACATAAAAGCCCATGCGATTCTTTTCTGGGTGATACAATGGCATTCGTGATGCAAGGACTTATACTCTGTGGAGTTTAAAATCTGCTAGGAACATGATCTTTTTAATCCCAATAACACCCTGCAAAGAAGATTAGTGGGAAGAATATGGTTATTTTCATTCTAAGGCAGGGGATGGTGATTCAAATGAGGTAAAATGGCTTTTCCCAGATCCATGCAGTGACTTACCATACCTTCTGGGAAAAACCCAAGCCCTCCTCTTGGCTCCAATGTTGCTGCTTCTACTCATATAACCTTCTTGGAACCAGGGGTATAAGATGCCCATTGTCCTCATTAATAAATGGCTACTCCTTGCGGTGGGCCCACAGGCTCTGGGGGTCCAGCAACATGTAAGGCACAGACTTTGAATTAGAAAAGCCTACAGTCTAATTGTAGAGTTAAACCCCATGTCTTTGAGACACAAGATCACATGGTTAAAGTGTCCCTGAAGGACACAGATAGTAGGTGAGCGTCATTGTTGCATAGTGGAAAGAATGTGGGACCTGGAATCTGGGGGCATGGCTTTGAATCTTCAGTCTGATAAAAATTAGTTGTGTGACTCTGGGCAAATTACCTCTCTAAGACTCATTTTCCTCAATTGTATGGGGGATATTAATATGTTTAAATTTAATTAAAAATTTTTTTCAATTAAAAATAAGATTCCTTCTTTACTTTCACCCATCTGGGAAAAAAAGAAAAGAAAAGAAAAAAACTTGGTGATAAACATGTATAGTCAAGCAAAACAAATTCTCACATTGTCCATGTCCAAAAATATTTGCTTCAGTCTGCATCTCGAGTCCATCACCCTTCTGTCAAGAGACAGGTGGCATGCACCATTGATCTCCTGGAATCATGGTTGGTCATTGTATCTATCAAAGTACATTAATATTTCAAAATTTTTTTGACTTTACAATGTTCTTATTACATAAATTGTTCTCTTGGTTCTGCTCACTTAACTCTGTATCAGTTCATACAGATCTTTCTCGGTTTCTCTGAAATCATCAATTTCATCATTTCTTAAAGTACACTATTAATCCATTCATGCACATGCTATGATTTGTTCAGTGATTCCCCAACTGATGGACATGCCCTCAGTTTTCATATCTTTGACACTGTAAGTGGACCCGTTAGAGAGAAAAATACTTGTATGGTTGACTTTATAGGGAGGGCTCTTTTGGGGAAAGTGCTTTGTAAATCCTGAAAGGTTGGAGAAATGTGAAGTGTTATGCTATAGAAGTTGGAAGTGGGTAGTGATTGCCACAGGATGTGGGGTAGTCGCCTTGAGGGATGAGTATGCTATAGCCAAGGGGAGGGGGAAGGGGAATGAGAGCTTTTCAGTCGAGGGCACTGTTATTAGCAAAATCTGGGCCGAGAGTTGAGGCAGAACGAACAGGGCACATTCAGGGAACAACACAGAGATTGGTTTTGCCTAAGGAGGAAGATAAAAGATAATAAAATCGACAGCTCCCAAAGCATGAAGGACTTTCACTGTTGGGCTAAGGAATTTGACCCAGAGGGTGGTTTCTTCACGATATTTACATTGGATCCAGCTAATCAGCAAGTACTTTTTAACTGCTTACTATGTGCAATGCTGGGGATTCAAAGACAAAAACGAAATAGTCCTTGACCATCTAGCACAAAGTCTTTCCCGATACTCTCAACTGCTAGTGCTCCCTCCCCTAGACCACCTTATATTTAATCACTTTGTGTACTTTATATTAATGCTGTATATATTATTTTTCCTCCTTATATTTCCCATGTGAATGTAAGATCATCATGCGTAGGGATTGTTTCATTCTCTGTCCTGTATTCCCATGCCTATCACAGGGCCTGGCACATAGTAGGGGCATAATAGATGTTTGTCAATTGATTGATTGACTTAACCTGTCATGTCCCTTAGTCCTGGTGAAATCAGGTGGAGTTTAAAAATGAGGATGGTGGTGGTAGACTTTACTAGCTGACACATTTGAAGGATTGCCCTGTAAGACTTAGGTAAAAGCCTATAGAATGTCTAAAAGCCATCTAGGTATTGTTTCTGTCTGTCTTGGTGCTGGAGGTCCAGTTTGATCCTGCTTTCTGTGTCTCAGTTTTACTACCAGTAAAATGGGGAGAGCAACTTTAACCCTTCTGGATACTTTTGAGGAATAAGCAAATGAGATTGACAGGCCTAAAGGCCTTGTGAGTATTAGGTGAGCCTGGGGCCAGGCAGGGCCTCTTGGTCTTGAAGGGTCTTCTTGGTGTGTATGCCTTGCCTACGGTTTCCCTCACAACTGGCTGCTCTCCACTCCCTCAGGCCTGCTGAATGAATAAGACACATGCCACAGTCTTTTCATAAATAAGACAATTCCTTGTTTATCATCTTTGTGGGTGGTAGTGGGAAGGAGAGGATGTGGAAAGGAAGTCTATTTTGAGTAAATCAGGCCTGTTGTACCATAGATCTCTGGGGTTTATAGGAAGCATCTATTTTCCCTCCAAGAATTAGCTGAGGATTGAGAATTAACTAAACGTAGATGGATTTACTGATCAGCACAATGCGGCGAGATCCAAACACCCTCTGTCTGCGTTAATGAATCGCAGGCAGCTTCTGACCACTGGTTTTTCAGAAGTCATTTCTGAAAGCTTATATAAATTTTTTTAAAGGTAACTTAATGGAATGAAGAAAAGGTACAAAATTATCTATGGGCGATGTTCGAGGGGATATTAAATATTGATTTATCTCCTAGTAAGAATCATACTAAAGAATGAGGCTTGCCGTCAAATCCATTTATCTGGAATGCAAACGGTTTGCCTGTGTTTAGTACAATGGACAAATGAATCTTGAAGGAGGTAGGAGTGAGAGGCCCAGCATTTCAGCTCCATCAGATGGCTTTCAGAATCGGCAGGGAGAGAACTTGCCTTTCAGACGGAATGATTCCTAAATATATCATCTTGTTTATATTAAGACTCGTCTCATATCTTTGGTCCAAGCAGCCTCATCATGCAGCCCTTCTTGTCACACTACAAATAAAAGAGTGAAACCCACAAGGCTCCTACCAATTAGAGATTTTCATATTCCCTCACTTCAATGCAGATCAGCCAAAGAGGGCTGGCCAGCCTGGGAAGTCTTTCCCCACCCTGCTTTTCCTCTGCTGTCCATGTCTTCTTAGGAAAGTCAGCTTCTCGTCACAAGAGGGACGTTGGCCTGTATGAGGTCTGACCAATGGAAAAACAGAGTCTTCATTGCCCTTTCTAGAATGGAAAAGTTGCTGTGCGGTAGAATTTGTGCTGGTTTGTTTTTACCATTGAGACTAATACTTCATTCGGAACAATGCTGGGGCTATATCGGACGTGTTGCGTTGGGGCTTCATCCTTCAGAGGTTGGACTAGCTGTCCTTTGAAGACCCTTTTAGCTCTGAGATTTTAGGATTTTATGAGATTTGTCCCTAGTTGCTAGCATTCACCCACTGATTTTAACAGTAATTGTTTTACCCAGGACCTTAACCCCTTCAGTCACTAATTAGTCTAAAAAGCACTACAAATACAGGATGCTATGATGTGAGGAAAAAAAAAGGCCAACTATAAACATGTTCACATAGCAAGAAATTTGTTCTGGTAATTTCTTGTATGTGTGTCCCCCAAAAAATCAACTTAAATCGTTGATTTCATTATTACTTAACTTGTTAGATAATCTGGTATTCTGAAAGTCTGTTAGCTGAATGTATTGCCCTGAATAGGTTTTCCATTCTCTTGTTTGGGGGCCAAGGGCCAGGCCTGCTGTTGTGAATTTAGAATAGGCAGATGGGTTCCCAGGATGTCAGATGTAGCCTTCTGGACAGAGAGAGAGTAGAGGGCACATGATAGCACTGTAGAAGACAGTGCCATCATTTCACATTCTGCAGGTTAAGCTTGGATTAATGGCATCATACCCTTTGAAAGCCCCAGATCTGGATCTGGGGTTTTAAATACCTTTCTATTTCTGAGTACCTGGACCAAATTCGTTGTATTTTTGTTTTTGTTTTCTTTTCTGGGCCCAATTAGGAGTTCTGTTCCAGTCTCAGCACCACCTGGTTGTTTAAATTCTTTACTGAGAATAAAAGGAGATTAATTCCTGAGTTCTTGAGAAATAAATTCTCTGCTTGAGCTATGCATGCTGTTGCACCCTGTAATGCACACTGCATCTCAATGGGCAGCCTAGGAACATAGGGGATGATCAAGGCTCCCTTTAACATGATCTAAAAATCAAATCAAGGTCTACCCCACAATTTCTAGGAGAGGAACAGTTTTCAAGTCCCTTTGCTGTTGAGGATTATCCAGGAATGGCAGGTGATTTTGCCTTTTCTGCCATGGGCAGGGGTACAAATGTTCATTTGTCCCTTGACATCTCTCTGAGTGCTGGGCTGGGCTGGCTAGCCAGCCGATGACAAATGGGGTGATGTGTGGAGAGTACATCCCTCATTTACATCACATGCATAATGTACTCACACTAGCTACGATATGAGATCTGCGGGCCTGGCAGTGTTGCCTAACACACATGGTAATCAGCACATTTTCTTGAGGCTGAAATAATCAGAGGAGCATGGCAGCGATGTGGGAACAAGGGGAAATAACACGCCGTAATGATGTTTCAAGCATTGTTCTGTTGTCATCCCTCTTGATGTGTTTGCTTTCCCTTGGAGCGGGACAAAGGAACCTTGAATCTAACAGAGTCAAACATGGCAAATGGAAAGACAGGCATGCTTCAGGCATGGAGTGCCAGCCCAGAAAAACAGAGAACATGGCCCTGGCTATAGGGTCAGAGATTTACAACTGCGGGGGAGCTTAAGGGTCAAGCAGTTCATCAGGTGGCTAGAGAGGCTTCCTCAGGCTAGTGTAGACACAGTGGCAGAGACCAATGGCGCTCCTTTCAGCTTAGGGTGTGGGTATATATGTGTTTATGTTTATTTCAACTCTAGGACGGACGTGAGCCCTAGACAAAGAATTCTTCTTGTCTTTCAATTATCTGTCACTCTCATTTTTGCATACGTGAAACACAGACCTAAGTCGACTCTAGTCACTAAGCTCCCAATTAAAAAATGAAGTAGAATGGGGTTTTCTTTCAAATTATCACCTGATGCCTTAATTATCATATTATTTTAAAACATTGTCCTTAGCCTATTAACATCCTTAGCCCTTTCACAAATTCATTAAAGAGATCATAACTTCATGGCATTTCTTGCCTACATTGCTCAAGATTTTAGCAAGTGTAGTCCTACATATATTTGACAAAGCAAATTGCCAGTCCTTGCTCTACAGCCGTTTACAGTATTCTCAAATAACTCTTACACATGAGTTCAGTCAATAATTGGAAGCCCAGATGTTTGAACCAGATATAGCAGATACACTGGAGCTACATTTTAAACATAGCTACTTTTCCTTTGTCTGCTAATCAGCTTCATAACATTGCACTTGGCCATTTTCAGCTGTGCTCTAATTAAACCTGGAAGCGCATCTGGCACAGACGCGCCCTGCCCCACCTCCAGGCACAAGAACACACACCCGTGCCCGCTTGCATGGGCCCTTGCTGCACATGTGCATGAGTGGGTGCACTCTGGCCTGCCTATATTTCTTGCCATCATCCAGAAAGGAAAGGAACTTTTTGAAGTGGAGCCACAGCATCCTTTGTCCTTTTGAGAAAGGAGTTTAATTCTAGGTTAGCCTCTCTTCTCCTCCCATTTTCCCTCCCCCATATTCACACTGTACATTTTATTTGGAGAATTGATCACTCCCAATGAAAAGCAAGAGGCTTTCTGAGTTTAGTCTTCAAGAACAGAACTAAGATTCTTTGTGGAAGAAATAGTCTAAGACCCCTATTCAGAAGAATAGCGGGAGAAAGATTCCTCTTCAACCCCCAGTAGCTCTTAAATCTTCCTTTGCAGTTAGACATTTCCTCACAAAACATACATCGTATTTTGTCCTGTTGAATATTTCCCTTTTCGCTTCTATCTGGTCACTTCTCCTGTGACATGGAGCTCTGTCAGTCCTTCTTCTCTGACTCACGGGAGTAACGTAAACCAGTGTAAGTCATTTCTGGGAACTCAACCCGGCGAGACTGTTGTAAAGGCTCTTTTTGAGATACAGTGGATCCTGGTTCCGGTGAGGAGTTTTTTAATCTGTGTCTTATTTAGTCTGGCGTGCAGTGTGACACCACTTAATTGCATGTTATTTCGTGGTAACAACAGAGTAACTACATGTTAACTCTGTTGGAAGTAATGGTAATTATACAGTCATTGATATCAGTTCTCCCACATCTTTGGAGAACCATACAATTAACACATATCACCACAGTTGGGCACTCTGTCTTTTGTCCTGTGTGAGATTACTGATACTGAAATACGTGTCTTTTTTTTTTCTAGAATATTTAGATGACCTATAGGTATCCTTTCTTCGTCTTTAAAAACAGCTTTCCAATTTTAGTAACAACTTGAAAATATGATTTTGAAAATGTTAGTATAGATTTCAGTCAATAAACATTTATTAAGCACCTATTATGTGCCAGGTACTGTGTTAAGTTCTAGAGATACAAAAAGAGGCAAAAGACAGTCTCTGCTCTCAAAGAACTTACAATATAATGAGACTCAGAAGCAAGCCCAGGTTTTCATTTGAGAATTCATGTTTGACTTCCTTGGACTTTTGTAATGTTTCCTTCGGGTAGCAATTAGGAATAACTGGAGTTAATCTTTGACTTTTGAATTCAGTGACTCTATTTTTACCCTATCCTTGTCATTGGATGAGATTTTACTTACAGAAATGGATTTGTGTTCAGTTCCAGCCCCATTACTAAATCCTTCTTCCTTTCTGTCTTTCCTCTCCCTTCTAATTTCTACAGGCTCCCCCGCCTCCTCCCCCTCTGTGCTCCCTGCCACAGTACATTGGAGGGGACCCTGGATATGTACTCATCAGACGGGATCTAGTCATGATTTTCCTATCTGTTAGCTTCTGACCCTGCCCAACCCACTTTACCCCTCTGAGTTGCAATGCAATCATCTAGAAAAAACATAAAAATGCTTACCTGGCTAATTATTTGACTAATCAACTCAATGGGAAAAAATATGAAGACACATTTCCTAACAGCAAAATTGGTTCCAAAGTGGAATGGGCAGCCATTCAAGGTAGTGAGTGCCCCATCACTATAAGTATCCATATAAAGGGAATTCCTGTTCAGGTAGGTATTGGACTAGATATTCTCTGAGTTTGCTGTTCTAACCCAAAGATACATTGACATTTTTAAGCTCCTGTAAAGTGCTTTTTAAATGAGATTCCATCTTTCCTTCCCTCCTTCCTTCCTTCCTTCCCTTCTTCTTTCTTTCCTTCTTCCTTTTAACCTTCTTCTCTTTCCTTTTTCTCTCTTGCTCTCTTTTATTCCCTTCCTCCTTCCTTTCTTCTTTTATTTTTTTCTCTTTCTTACCCTCTTGCCCTTCTTTCTTTAGTCTATTTTCTTTCCCCACACCCCTTTTCTGCCTTTCTCTTTTATTTTCTTTTTCTCATGTACTTTATCCCACTGCCTTTCTCCTTTGCAGATTTTTCTCTTCCTTTGCCCTCTTCCCCTTTTTCTGCAGTTCTCTTTCCCTTAAACCTCACTCAAGAACACACATTCAGGTCAAGTCAAATACTTTTACCTTTCCCTTAGCTCTTTGCTAAGAAACTCCACCTTATCCAATGCATGTGGATCCCTTGACCATGAGGACATCCACTGATCCATTTTCTCTTCCCTTCCCAGTTCTGCCTCCCTGAGCAGGGCAGGTGGACACAAGCCATACTGCTTTGACTCACTCTCTGTGACAATTTTACCATTTACTTTCTGAGATCGATGTTCTTTCACTAAGGAACTGTGAGTTTGGTGAGTTCTTCAGAAAGAACGCTATTCCTATGAGCAGACCTCCCATTTTGTGCTTCATTGCCCTTTGCTCTTTGTTTAATATCCTAGTATGCTACTTTTGGGAGAAGCTGGTGTCTGTGCAACGAGGGAGCCATGGAAGATGATTTCCAAGGCCCCTCCCTGATTTGACATGATATGCTCTCTGTTGTGAGACTCCTGCTAGTTTGGACATTCTCTGACTATTTGGCTTCCTCCAGAAGCTCCCCCGACCTCTTTGCATCCACTAGCGACACAATTTCAGAGGTAGCAAACAAATACTTTTTGGCGAAGAAGCGTGACCATAGTTTGGCAAGCCTGCATGACAGACAGATTACTTTCTAACATTTTCCTTGAGAATATGAATAATTGCACAGAGGCTTTAAAAAATGCCACGGCAAAGTGATTTTTGCCAATGTTGCTGCAGTGTGGGAGGGAGAGAATGAGCCAGTCAGATTTGCTTCAAAACATCAGGCTGATGTCATGGAGAAAGAACCAGACTGGGAGTTGTCAGGGTCCTATAGTCTCTAGCCCAAGAATTCCCAGGAGGCTAAGAAAGCATGGTGGTGTCAAGAACACAGCTGTTATTAACCTTGTAACACGGATTTATCATAACCCAAATCTTTCAGGGTTCTCTTGGTTCCAAACCTCTGGCATCTCAAATCTTGGCCCAATATAAATGGCTCCCCCACAGTCACATACACACAGAGAAAGCCACTCAGGAATATTAGACACCCCTCACCTCCATCCCTGGTCTACAATCTCAGACACACTGATGGAGATGTTAGCTGAAGTTCTCTGTCTCTTCTCCCTCTCTTGTGGTACCCTGAACCGCTTTTGGCTTCTTTCAAGTCTCAGTTAAAATCCCACCTTCTGCAAGAAGCCTTTCCAATCTCCCTTAATCTTAGTGCCTTCTTTCTGAAATTATCTCTAATAATTTATCTCTAATATCTAATTATTATCTAGATATCTCTAATATCTATTATGAAGATATATCTAATATCTAGATAAATAATGTCTATGATAATACCTCTGATAAATCCTAATCTCTCTCTTTCTCTTCTTCCCTCTTTTACTATCTATCTGTCTATCTATCTATCTATCTATCTATCTATCTATCTATCTATCTATCTATCTAATCTTGTTTATACATAGTTATTTGTATGTTGTCTCCACAATTAGACTAGGAGCTCCATCAGGATAAGGGTTGTTTTTGCTTTTCTTTATGTCCTCAGAACTTAGCCCAGTGCCTGGCACATAGTAAGTGCTTTTAAAATGCTGATTTACTTGACTTAACAATCAGCCCTACAGGTAACAAATTTTCAGTCTTTCTTTGCTTTTTTAAAAAATATAAATAAGGGATTATTTGAAATAAAACCATGTTAAAATTAAAATGTATTTTGAATTATTCATATCATGCTTATTTATACCATATGCTATGCATATAAAAATATATGGCTTAAAGTATATATTTCTAAAAATCCTAATTATTATCTGAAACTTCGCTGTCAGATTTTGGCAAAACGACTACCCAAGGTGATCATATTGGACAAATCTTTTGCTCTGTGTCTCATTCCAGTCCTCTTGTATTTATGCTCAGAGCAAAGGTGATAAAGTATTATTAACTGTTCCTATAAATCCACTTGACCAGGTTTTATAATTTTTAATGGTGTGTTGATTTTTGGCGGGATTCTATATCATTTTACCAGAGGATTTTCTGTAAATTTGTTACCGAGTCCAGCAGTAAATAAGGACAGTGAATAAGAGACAGCTCTGTATCGTGCCTTTGTACTCCATTAAGAGTTGGAAACCGCATGAAAGTAGTAGTCTGCCGACCACACAACTGGTTATGCTTAAGTCTGAACGCTTCATAATTCTAACTACTGGAGAGTTGCAAACTTATAAATAACCTTGCAATTGGTTAAAAACCATATTAAAACCATATGAACAGAGACAGAAAGCATTTGGTTCAGGGAGTTCAGTAAGAACCCTATTCCTGATGAGTGTGATTTGATTCAGTCCTTTTTGAACCTTGTTGTGGCCATTGGTGTCCAACAGATGTGTTCAGGGCTAATGCTGCTTTGGGATTTGGCTTCTCTTGGGTACTAAGTACTGAGTGTGTTGTAGAAAGTGTGCAAGGTGGCATCCTTGGCAGGGTAGATGGAGAGTCCCATGGATACCATGGGAAACTGTGTTTTAGAGTTTTAGAATACTTTTTTCTAAGTTGAAAATCAGTTCAATTTAATATTTAATTAATATGTCAGTGAGGTGGTGCAGTGAATGAAGTGCTGGTCCTATAGTCAAGATGACCTGAGTTCAAATCTTACCTCAGACACTTACTACCAGTGTGACCCTGGACAAATCATTTGACCCTGTTTGCCTCACTTTCCTCGTGTGTAAAATGAACTAGAGAAGGAAATGGCAAGCCGCTCTGATATCTTTGCCAAGAAAACCCCAAATGGGGTCACAAAGAGTCAGATACAACTAATGGATCAAAAAATTCAGTTAATGCCCCTACTATGTGCCAGGCCTGTGGTTGGCCCTGGAAATATTAAAGATAAAAATGATACTGCTGTTATTCTCAATAAACTTGCATTCTTGGGGACAATATATATATATATATATATATATATATATATATAACAAAATATATGCAAGGTGACTTTGGAAAAGAGAGGATCCTAAGACCCTGAGGAATCAGAAAAGGCCTCATAGAGGAGAAAACAGTGAAGCTGAGACTTGAAGTCAGCTACAGGTTCCAAGAAGCAGAGGTAAGGAAGGATAGCCCTTTAAACATGTGGGACAGCTTCTCTGAAGACATGGAGGTAGGAGAGGAAGCACCGCTTATGGGCAACTCATGCACCCATGGTAAGGAGGAAACTATGGAGACCTGAGAGGCAATAGGGGTGATATGTTTGGAGGCAGGACATCTGAGTTTAATTCTTACCTCAGTCACTTAGCAATAATTAGCTATGTGTTCATGGGCAAATCAATCAATTTCTTCATCTCCAAAATGGGGCCATTTTATGTGCCACTCGTATTTGCACTACCTACCTTATGAATCTGTTGCGAGGAAAGTGCTGTACCACATTTATTGTTCAATTCTAGTATTATAAGAAGGATCTGGCAGCCCTTTTGTGCCAGGCTCTGTTAGAATACCATGGGGAGCTATGCTAGGGTTTTTTTTGGTTTGTTTGTTTATCAGGTCTCTGGTATGATTCTCCAGAACAATATTCAAGAAATGTTACTTGCCTTCATCTTTTATGAGGATCCCTCAAGTTTCAATTCAAACTGGGCAAAGGGCAAGGTGTTTGTCCCATGTACATAGGGTATCAGCACAGGGCAGCAGTTACCTGCTGGGGAAGGCAGTTGTCTGACCAAGCTCAGGACTTTTCTTATTTCTCAGGAGGAAAGTGTCCTGTGATTCTAGAGGAGATAAAAGAATACTGGACCTGGCTTTTATTCCTGGTTCTTGTTTCCTCATCCATGAAGTAATTAAGGTCTGGACTACATATTCTCCAAAACCTCTTCTAGTTCTGTGGTTTTAGATTTAGTGACACTGGGTTATTCACCCCTTGAAGTGAATTAGCCTATGTCTCTAGGGCCCCAAAGTGATTTCTTTACAATATCCTTGCAAGGTGAGCAGAAGAAGCCTTATTATGCCCATTGCATAGATTGTGGTAAGAAGCAGAATTGTAGTAGAGAGAGAACTAGACTTAGGACAAGGAGAGATTGGTTTAAATCTTGACTCTGGCAAATACTGGGCAGGAGACCCTGGGCACATCTGAGGCTCTCATTTTTCTGGGCAACTCTTTTAGGACTATGTGTTGGGGAGAAAGCACCAACATGCCTTGGTGGAAGGAGTTTCCTCATCCAGAGAGTTGCTTATACCACCGAAATCCCAGGGATAGTCCTTGTTCCTATCTCCAACACTATCCCAGCCCTAACTCTATGCCTTACAGATGCCAGGATCCAGAGAATCATAGATTCGAAGCTAGGAGGGAACTCCATCTAGTCCAGGGGTTCTTAGCTTTTGCTTGTGCCATGGATCTTTCTGGCAATCATCTAGCCTGTAGACTCCTTCTCAGAGTTATATCAAAATGCATAAGATAAAATACTAAGTACATTGAAATATAACCATCAAAATATATTTTAAAAATCAACAACAATAACAAGAACAACATATTTATGGACTCCAGGTAAAGAACTAGTTCATCTCTCTCCTTTTGACAGAATTGGACATTGATACCCAGATACCCTCTAAGTCAAAGACTCTCGCTAATTCTCTGTGGTGGACCTCCATTTTAGAGCACTGCTTGGGCACCAGAGGTGCAAAATGAATTGCCTTAGATCACACAGGTAGTGTGACATTTGAATTAAGTCTTCTGACTCTAGAGCTTGCACTCACTGGACCACATTGATGAGGAGGGAAACCAAGGTACAGAGAAGCCCAGTGACTTGTGCTAGTCTATGTCTGTGTCTACTTCTATGTCTGTGTCATGTCTATGTCTATATCTGTGTCTGTGACTATGTCTGTGTCTGTGACTATGTCTGTGTTTGTGTCTATGTCTGTGTCTGTGACCATGTCTGTGTCTATATCTATGTCTGTGTCTGTGTTTATGCCTATGTCTGTGTTTATGCCTATGTCTATGTCTGTGTCTATATCTATGTCTATGTCTGTGTCTGTGACTATGTCTGTGTCTGTGTCTATGTCTGTGTCTATGTCTGTGACTGTATCTCTGTGACTCTATCTCTGTCTTTGTCTGTATCCATTTGTCTAGATCCGTGACTTCATCAGGGCAGGGAATTCTCTGGCATGGAACTTCTCACTAATCACACAAATCACAGAGCTGTCTAGAAGATACCTTAGATGCTATCTTTTTCACTTTATATGAAGAGACTGAGTCTTGGAGTGGTTGAATGATCTTGTGGGAGCTTAGAGGATGAGTGTCAGAGTTGGGATGTGAACTTGGGTCTTTCTGTCTCTGAGTCAAGGACTCTAGCTAATTCTCCATGCTGTACCTCCATTTTAGAGCACTGCTTGGCCACCAACAGGTTGAATGACTTGCCTAGGGTCAATGCTGCATTTGTCAGTAGCAAGATTGACATGTATCATGCTGCCTTTGAGGATGGTCCTCCATCTGCTCTGCCATGTTGATCTCTCAGATACCCACACACACAATGCCACAGGCCTGGGGTCTTTTATCAGAAGGTCTTAGAAACATCTATTTGTTTTGTACCTACTATGCAGTTAGCCCTAAGGGACATATCATGGGAGCTGCTGAAGACATATAAGAAGACATTGTTGTTGCCCTCAGGGAGATTGTCATTTAGTTGGAGAAATACAATTATAATCATAATGAACACCATGAGATAGTATAAATTTAATGGCTCAATGGTATAATGCATATCATAAATTGCTATGAAAAGTCAGAGAAAGGAAAAGTTGATGTGGGCTGGAGTGGTCTGGAAGCTTCATGGAGGAAGTCAATGATGGTCTTGGACTTGAAGGAGATGTATGGTGGGAAGAGACCATTCCAGAATGAGGATGATGGCTTAGGAGGGGAAGCGAAAAGTGCAGTCACATGGACAGAACATGAAACTGGGGCATTGGACAACCTGGATTCTAGACCTGGACCTTCTGCTTTCCACTTGTGGGATCTCAGGTGATTCACATCCCATCTTTGGGCCTCATTATCTTCCTCTGCAGAATGGAAGGATTCAATGGGTAGATTCTTTCTGCTCCTAGCATCCTGTCATTCTCTTATACCATGCCTTCAAGGGATCTTTGTAGCCTTTTTTCCTTCCACCTCCTTTATCTAGTTAGTCATCAAGTCCCATCAGTCCTTCTTTCGAAAGTTCTCTTAGAATCTTTCTTCCCATTTCCACTGACACCATGGATTGCTCTGTGACTTTGGGCAAGTTCTTTCCTTTCTCTAGGCCTCACGTTTCCCCATCTGTAAAATGGGAGAGTTGGATGACATCCAAAGAGCCCCCTGGCTCTCATGTTGTATGATTATGCAAACTTCCCTTCTGATTTGCAGATGTGTTAAATCTTACAGTTAAATTTTGGAACTTAACCCCAGATTCACATGAATTTAAATAAAAAGCCTGCACAAATCTCACAAGACACGTTGCACATTTTAAGTTTGAGAGTACCAGAAACCAGCCGTTTTTGTTTACTGTCTCATCTATATAAACAGAATATAGATGGCAATTAACTAATAACCCACATATGGGTTTATTTAAGACAGTTAGTGTAAAGTAACCTAATTATAATATAATTTAAATGTGAAGACATGACATAATTATTTGTACCCAATGTAACTAGAATATTGTCTGTAGCATATGTAGATATACATTGATGTATGTACATTGTTTGTGTGTATATAAACTGCCCCTTTGGGCATTTGTTCTGTGGCTTCTGTGAATGACCTGTATTAAGTCAATATTTAGAAACTGTCTTTTTGGGAAGAAAAATAAAGTTGCTAACTGCCTCTGAAACTGAGGACAATTACATCATTGTCCAACTGCCCAGGCTTAAATGAAATAGATTTGTTTGTAAGAGCTATTAAAAAAAAAATTTAAGTACATTTAAGGTGTCTGACGTTTTCCATTTCAGTCTTCAGTGTCAGTTTCAGACGCAAAGAAGGGGAGCATGCGGAAATCATTTGAAGCCCAGGTATAGCCCGATCGCACTGGGTAATCCAGAAGGGAGGGGTGCCCAGTGTATGGTTCCATTCCATTTATTGTTCTTTGGAAGATGGCTGCAATCAGTCATCTTCTTGCATATGGTTTGAAAAAAAGCCTGTCTCGCTGGAAAGTAAACTGTTATTTAAGCACAGCATCCACTCTACTCCTGAAACAGTTTTGCCAAACTTATCCAAGTATTCTCCCATGCTTAAAGATGATATAAATATCATTTATAGCCAGCCGTTTGCTTCAGCCTATATGGAATGTCTTCCTGCTCCCTTGATCTAAGTGTCCCAGTTTACATTATAGTCTTTATTGCCTTGGTTTGATGGAGTGATCAGTAAAAATTTAATGACTCTATAAAATAATAAAAATGTCATTAATTTACCACGGATTTCAGATGCAGGGGCTGTAAAGTTACATTAATAAACAGAATATTTTTTTACAACAAAAAGCATTGTTACGTGGGAACATATAAATAACACACATAAATTTAAGAGCAATTTTACTGTTAGCACACACATTATTATGGAATAGCCAATAAGTGTATAAAACATAGTATATAAAATTTTATTAAAATATACTGTGTGCATCAAAAATTCAGCTTTTATCTAAGTGCAAAGAAAAGCCATTATTGTGTGCTTACTGGTTCACGGCTCTTCTTTCCCCAAGATCACAATTTTACATTTGTTGCCAGTCACAGGAAGTTGCCTGCGTTTGTAGGAGAAAACCACCCTGATTCTTCCAATTGTCCCAAAATCTAGGCTTCCCCATGCCTGGATACAGAGATCAAATTGATCAGAAGCTGTCCCTGCCGTGATAGTGAGGGGAAAAGTTGCTAATTTCATGCAAAGTTAAAAATAATGCCCAAGGGGTTGGACGGTTTGTTCAGTGACTCTAGAAATCAGGGATAATAATGTAGCAGTCTATCTGTCATCACTGAGCCGGCCCAGCATTGGCTGGAATAATCCGTGAAGATGATGGATGCAACTGGCTTGTGGCCTGTAACGTTTAACATTCATCAGCTCTCACTAAAGGGGGCTTTATCATTTAAATATCTTTATTTAATATGCAACATCTACCTCATACATCACAATTTCAAAGCACTTAGAGAGCCAACAGGCCTACCAACACAGCAGAGCTGACTTTAATTTTTTTCCATAACTTTTATGTTGCCTGCATGTTTGTGACTGACAATGCATAAATAAGTGTCTAATCACGGCCCAGCACGTAAAAATGAACATTCTCGCTGCCAGGCAGAAGCCTGGGTGTTTGTCCTGGGGGTGGTAGTGGGGGGGGACACGACAGGATGAAATTATCAATGAAACATCATCGCCATTTTCAAATTGTCTACGAATGTCGTAGCCCGATGAGAGCTTCCAGGATGGGAAGAAAATGGGGGTTAACAAACATTTTTCCACACATAATCTACATGTTCTCCTGTCGGCAGACTTCTCTTCAATACACCGATCCCAAAGTTGACATGTTATGGAATGGAAATCTTTCTGCATCTGTGGCCATGTCCACTATTCATGAGTCTTGGTGTCCAACTCCACCAGAGCAAGTTTGGCTTAGCTCAGCTGCCCAGAGTCAGATACATATTGTCTTCCAGTGACCAGGCACTCTACTATTTACAGTGGTGTGTTTGGCAAAGAAATATTCTCCACTGTTCTTTGAATCAAGGCCAAGTGGATGTCTTTCTTTTGGGGAGCTCAGGGAAGCTTCTCTGTCAGGGCAGAGCTCTGCAGTCTCTTTCTGAAGGCTCAGAGGCAAGAAGGATAGCATTAATGTTGAAAAATATGAAACACTGTACACTGGTCAAAACCATCTCATCTGTGATTTATTTTTTCCTATATTGAATGAATGCTTTGTGGGTTATTTTTTTCTTTGGTCAAAATATTGATATTTTATGAGAAAGGTTCACTGCAAAAGAATTTGTTTTGAATAAAGTGAGAGAAATGAATGATTTCAAGGGCGTTTTGAATGTATGTGAAAACGTGTGTACATACGTGTGCTCATGTTGGTGAATAGTGACTCCAAATGGGTTTTTTGTTGTTATGATTAAAAACAGGCTCATAGAACTGAATTGTGAGTATTCCTCTTTTTTTAAGCAAAGATATTATCATGTAAGCTTTGTTGTCTTTGGATTTTATACCCCATGGCATGTAATTTTCCCTCTTCTCCTTCCTTGTCAAAATATTGATATTCTTTCAGGAACTTATTTTATTTTATTTTATTTTTTACAGAATATTTCCCGGTAAAATCAAAGAGAATGACTGACTTGGAAAGATCCTTGAAATATGCATATTGATAGGTAGCACAGTCTGTTGATTTTCAGAGTAGAAAGTTGTTCTCCCCCCTTGCAAAAACACAGAAAAGGTTGTTCTGCCAAGAAGATTGCAGGTGTCATGGCAAACTTCCTTTTGCATTTAACGCGGGAGAAAGCATTCAAATGCAAATGTTTGCAGTGAGGAACAATGTGATAAAAAGGTTGACTATTTTCCTTTCCTCATGCTTATGGTAGCTTTATTTTTTATTTTTCCTTTCTCCTCCTGCAAATCTAAGCCTTGGCACCTGAACATTGAGATGTTAGAAATGACTGTCACCATGACTTATATATAACGTTTGGCTGTTTTCATGTAGTATGTGTCGCTTTGTTTCGTATCGGGCCAGTAGGCCTTGTACACTTAGCACACCGATGCATTTTTATGAAAAAAGACATCACCAGATCATACTTAGGATTATACTCTTGGTCTCATTTGCCTTTTTTCCAGATGTCTTATCTAGGAAAGCTGTTCCATATCTGCCTTAGTCTTCCTCCTTAGCCTTCTACCTAGTTGGAAAAATGAAGGGTTATCATTTTTTTCTGTGGCCGCTGTTCCCCAACCAAAATAGTCCTCGAACAACTTTACTGCCTAGAAATTCTCCAGCGAACGTGGGCTTATAGAGCCAGGTTTGTGCTGTGTCTTCTTTCAGTGCCAATTTAAACATATTCTGTGCTGAGGGGAACGGGGAAAGCTTCCTGCACAATTTGACTGATGGGAATTAATTATAGAAATATAATGATATTCAAAAAATAATCATATTAGAAAGCACAAACGTATTGAGACTGTACAAATGAGGCACAGCAGCTATCAAGTAATTGTATGTTTGCTCTTTAAGGATATTTCCAAGTTTCTAAACATCTCGATGAAGAGAAAACTCAGAGCGTTTCCATCTATTGCCTAGCATGGCTGAGTACAGAACTAGGTCACTGAACAATAGACTGAACAGCAATCCGCACTCCGGGGCTGCATAATACATTAGGAAGAGCATGCAGAGACTGGGCCGGTGTGGAGACGGGAGCTGGTATTTCATGTCTCTCAATTCAAGCTGACGTGACATTTAATATTGTTTCATAGTAATGCACCGCAAGGTTTCGTTCATTCACAAGTATAACCTAATGCCAAGTTTTAGTCTGAAGAAGCAACAAGACTTGGCGGGGGGCATTGGGGGAAACAGGACTACTTCGACTCTGGCAAACAAAAACGCTAAATTAGTAATAACCACTGAACACTCTGCCACTGATACACAGGGAGGGCTGCTGCCACGAGTCTCCTCGTGCTTGGCCCTTTGGAGCGTCTTAGGCCCTGAATTCTTTGAAGAACTGGGTTAGCAAGTAAACTGCCTTTCTTAACTTTTTCCTCCCGCACTGGCAGGTCCCATGCAGGTCTGAACTCTCCCGGGCCCCCTGCTTTGCTAGGAGCAGTGGTCTCTTATTCACTTCCCGTAGAGGCTCAATTCAAACTCCTAGGCAAAATAATAGTACCGACGATGCTGTCATCTGCTGTTCCTCCTTTGAAATATTTGTCTTTGAAAGCTTCTTGCATAAAATTCAGACTTGTATTTCCTCAGGAGTACAAATGCAAACTGTGATCTCTAAATGGCAAAAAACGCCTCTCCCATTAAACTTCGCAGTGTGTTTTAATAGGAATTGCTCTTTCAAGTTCTGCCTCAAGTTTGAGGCTAGAAGAGGCTGATTGGATTCCTTTTCGTTGAAGGGGGAAAAGCCAACAGAGAGAGAAGCAGTACAGGCCAGAGCCCACAGGGTTCCTGGCTGTGGTTTCTGGCCATTACCTGAGCTGTCCTTAATATGGCCCATGTGCCAAACTGGCTGGAAGTGTCTGCGCCAGATCCCAAGCTTTCCATAGTAGGAGTTAGCCATAGCTAGGGTTTCAAAATCCGTGCTTTTTACCTATTCAACAAGAAAAGAACAAAAGTGGGAGAAGATATGGCTGTTCCCAAGACCACCATGAGCTTAATGGGTTTTCTTTTTTCTTCTAGGAGAGAACACACTTTGAGAATCTGGGCCCCCAGTTAACAGGGAAATCAAATGAAGATGGGAAACTGGGCCCAGGAGTCATCGATCTGACCCGGCCTGAAGATGCAGAGGGTGAGTTGCTGCTATGGTGCCTCTGGTCTTTGCTTGCTGCTCCTAAAATGTTTCAAGTCGTGTGTGACTGATAGGCTAGGACTGACTTTCTTGGGAGCCCTCAGCTGGATCTTGAACTGAGGGTGTTCAAGCCTGTCCCTCTAGACTGCCTTGTGGGGTGAATAGTGGGTGGAGGAAAGTTGGTGGGGGGTGATAAAAACCACAGCTGGGACTTCCCTATAGAGTTCTATCTTCAAGGGTACTTTGCTGGTGCGTTTTGTGTCCTTTGGAGGTGTTTTAATGAAGCGCTCCCACCTCTATCCAAGGGCAGAGAATTCTACTTGTTCTCCCAAGAAAAATGTGCAAAAGTGATTCTGGCTGTGAATAAAGGATGGCTGGACCAAGCAAAGCCCATCTTTAGGAACCAGGCTAGCGGTCTGTAGCAGCATGCCCATCTCTACTCAGTCCAGAGTGCTGGTTTGCTCAGCCTAATGCTGAAATCTTTTGAGAGCGAGCAATGGGAAAGAAGGCCTGCCTCCCTGCCTCGCAGACCAGGCCCGCACCTCAAACTTAGTCACAAGATCCAGGTCCTTTCGGGTTTGCTTGAACCCACATCAGCAAATCGGTAGGACCGGCTCCCCGGGGACCAAGTAGAATTTACGATTGGGTTGGGCACTTAGGGAGCAGCGTTGCTTGGTTATTGACTGTGTCATCATCACAGAGACCTGACTGGTTTTCCCGTTAGCCTCTGCTTTGGCCAAAACCCTCCCACCAGTCAGAGAAGATTAATTTGTTCTTTTCAGTGTAACACAATACTCGCTCCTGTCTTGGGCCTCAAGCAGAATTCCTCCTTTAGCCTAAGGGGAGAGAACCTGGCCCTCCCTCATGCCCTTTAAACCACAGCAGCGCTTCTGTGGCCTGAAACGTTTCTCAGCAGCATCAGAATCAGACAAACCGGCTGGACGGCGCCCAGGTACCAACCCAGCAGCCAGTCGCAGAAGCCTGGAGAGATGTTGCCGCTTAGGATCAGGAGATACTTTAGGAACTTTCCAGAAGGCAGCCCCCTCCTAAGATGGCAAAACAGGGCAGTATTTGGTTACAATGCCGGGCACATCTTTGCTGCTTGGGAAATATCTGATTGATTTCAATTCAACATTTATTAAGCAACTGCCTTGTGTCAGGCCTTGGAGGAACAAAGATAGACATGGCACGAGTCCTGTTCTCGAGGCGCTTCCATTCTAATTTGGGAAGGACAACTGCAGCAACAGCTATGGTACAAGGGGGGAGAGCTCAACAAGAAAGGGATCACTTTCACCAGTTGTTTGGGGGGGCAGGGAAGACCCTAAGGAGGGGGTGGCATCTGAGCAGGGCCTTGAAAAGAGGGTGCTATTGCAACAGGAGGAGATGGGAATAGGAGGAGAAGCCACCCCAGGGGTAGAGAGCTTGGTGTGAACAAAGGTATGAAGGCAGCTGTAACTAGGGCAAGACCTTGGGGACTTTGTCCCAGGGTGCTAAATTTTGAGACTGCTCATGGCATTCATGGTCTTTATGTTGTGCAGAAACAATAGCATGCAGCACCTAGCTAGCAAGAAGAGTTTGTAAAAAAATAGGGAGCTACCAGAGAATATACTTCCATTCTCTCCCACAAAAACAAAACGAAGCAGAACAAAAGCCTGGCTGTCACATCCCAGAGGAGCTATTCTTCAAACCACTCTGACGTCCATAGGAACAAGTGGCCTGCCTTAAAAGGTTAATTTGGGAACATTTCACAGTCCTTACCCCAGGCATGGTTTGTGCTGCTCCGGGTACAGAAATTGCTAGCTATGTTCCTGACATAGAGCTAGGGGCTGGGCAGAAGGGAAAGAGAATAGTAGTCCAGTAACTTGGGGATATTGAATAAATGAAAGGGAGTAGCATGAAATAAGACTTACAGATAGATTGGAGCCAGATTGGGGGTGGGGACCTCGAATGGCTAGATTAAAGGTTTATCCTTTATTTAGTAGGTAAAGTTGAGCTGCTGAAGTTTTTGGATTGGGGAGTGATATGACCAATACAGAGGATTATATAGGGGAAAGGATGGAAACAGAAAAAAAAAAAACAAACACCAACACTTGACTAACAGCTGTCTAAGTGAGCAGAAATGAGGGTCTTAACAATATTCCAGAAGTTGAAATGTGTGTGTGTGTGTGTGTGTGTGTGTTGCCCAGAAGAAGCATTTCAACTGGTGCAGGTCAGTACTCGTTAGCTCCCCTGTGGACCCTCAGGCTACTTAAAGTGTCCTGGAAGCTAGATCCTGTCTCAGAGGCAGGTCTCAGGTCTGATCTCTGTTATCTCTGTTGACTGGCTTCAGCTTTGTTGCTGGTCCATTTTGTCTAAATTGCAGAGTGGAGAAGCCTTTTCAGCAATGTGGCGGTTCTATCTGCCTGCCTGCCTGTCTGTCTGTCCGTCTGTCTGTCTCTCTCTCTTTATATATATATATATATATATATGTGTATGTATATATGTATGTATGTATATTACATCATATAATAGCAGACATTTCATTGTCATAGGGATCCCCTCATGAGAAAATCACTTTATCTGTGCAGATTGGTGCCTGCTTTGCAGCTGATAGCCCTAGAGCACTGAGAGCTTAGTTGAGCTGTCTAAGGCTATACAGTGAGTGTATATCAGAGACAGGACCTGGACCCTGGTTTTCCCAACTCTGAGGCCAGGAAACGTCATGGCTGCTTCCTACAGTGCTTCAATAAAGTGAAATGCCCTACAGACATTGATCCTCGATCCTCACAACAACCCTGCCAGCTAGATGCGATTTTCAACATTTTCCAGATGAGGACGTTGAGATGCAGTGAGGCTGACTTACTCAGGGTCACACAGCTACTGAGTGTTGGAGCTAATGTTCGAACTTAGAGCTTCCTGACTCCCTGTCCCACACTTTGTCTGCGACGTGAGCCATGCCGGCGGTCCCATGGGATGCTTGGGTCTGCTCAGTTGGGCACAGGCTTGGTAGCCATGGAGACCTGCATTCTCTTCCTGGCTCTAAAGCTACCTCCTGCAGAAACACAGGGCATATGCTGTTCACCTCTCCTCCCCCCTGCTCTAATCTGGAAAGTGGGCATAAATAGATCCAGTTGCTTCTCAGCAATGCCGAGAGAATCTGGTGGGTGGTCTCAGTTGCTTTGAAGATCAAGAAATCAGTGCATGGACAGTAAAGACAAGCTTCGGGACATTTACCATCATGAAAAACAAAACAAAAACCTCGCCATCTTTTATAAGCAGAGTACAATAAAAGCGGTGAGTCTCTGGGAGGTCCACCAAGTATTCTCTCAGATACTGTGTATCTGGGATTTCTTCTGCAGCTAGCGCCTAGGTTTTTGGGGGGCAGAATTCTTATGACCTTCCTTGGTGTGGCCCGTTTCCCTTCCCCTAAATATAGTAGCATTTGTCACCCACTGCCTCTCCTGTTACTGTACCATACCGAGCAGCCCCACATGACACGTGTAACTTTAGAAGGATTGTAGTGGCTCGGGTACTGCTGGAGCGTGTGAAATCTTTTCCTCAGAAGCAAGCCCTGGGCTGCCATTGAGTCTCTGTGTGCCTTAGGGGGAATGTGAGTTCATGAATGGAGTCCAGTTACCTGCATTAGTGCCTACACAAGCAAGATGCCTTTGTAAGGGGGTGCTGGGAAAGGGAGGTGGCGGCAGGGGCAGGGCATTTGCAGGGGGAGTTGCCTTCTGCTGACTACTCAGATGCATTCTCTGGCACCTGCTCCAACCTGAGCCCAGCCTGCTACACTCGGATGAGTTCAGTTACAGTTAATATTAAAGTCAGTACAGGTTCACACAGTAATTCCTCCATTTTCACAGACTCAGAGAGAGCCAAATCAGGAATCTTGGGGATTATCTCATTCAACCTCCTTATTCTTCAGATTAAAAAAAAAACTGAGACGCAGAGAGATCAAGGGATTTGGTTTAAATCACAAGGCTGAGGAGCAGTTGGGTGAGGATTCAAACCCAAGTCTTTGCTTCCCTGTCCTATATCCTTTCCCACTAAGGGATTCTTCACGTGTGTGTGTGTGTGTGTGTGTGTGAGAGAGAGACAGAGAGAGACAGAGAGAGAGACAGAGTGTGTATGTGTGTATGTGTGTGTGTGTGTGTGTGTGTGTGTGTGTGTGTGTGTGAGAGAGAGAGAGAGAGAGAGAGAGAGAGAGAGAGAGAGAGAGAGAGGAAGGGAGGGAGAGATGGACCTATTTGGAAGTCTGGTGAAGCCACTGCACCCTTTCTCAACAAAATGTTTTTTAAATGTATAAAGTAAAGTACATAGAAGTACAGAGGAAACCAATTCTATTGAAATAGAGCAGCTGCTTTCTCCAGTGTATAAAGAGAACTCGGGGCCATTTGGGGGCACGGAGCAGAACCCATAGCCCTCACCTCCATGTCTGCCCTGGATCTACTCTCAGAGAACCAGTGTTTAAATCCTGCTTGTGCTCCCAACTAGATGCATGACCTCCTGTAATCTTTTTATCTCTCTGGGCTTGAGTTTCTTCATCTATAAAATGAAAGTCTTAGAGACAATGACCTCTAAGGTCCCTTCCAGCAAAAATCTCATGCTACTGAGATGCATGGCAGGTTTCTACTTTCCCTAGGGTTCGGAATTAGCCCTTTAAAGGGATAGTGCCCTCCCTCCTGACTTTCTCCCCTTCCCCTCTCATCCCCCTCAGCAAAGCAAGAAAGACAGGTGCTGCCCAAAACAAACGAGCAAACATATAAATAAATAAACAGCACAGCAAAAACCAGTACCCCAAACTAAGACCTTTGAGGGACTGCTCTTCTGCGTTATTTGTGAAGCTGAGTCCATGTCCAGGGCTGGGGTTGCTGGCACTTACCCATGGACTTTGAAAGGGCCTGAATCGCTCAGTAAGCATCATGGGTACTGACTCTCAAGCCCTGGATAGGGAGGCAGGGGGCTAAAGGCCACTGACAGAGGCAGCTGTGCGTGCGCATTAACCACTCATCAAAATCAAATGACAAAGCCCCACAAAGGGAAAACAGAAATTAAAAATATAAAAGGCAAATGGCTTCAACATTTTATTTTTAAAGTCCAGCTGTTATTTGGCTTGAATGTGACAAGACAGCATTTCTCGCTCACCACGATATTTATAAATCCCCCAATTCATCGGTGTTGAGGATGAGCAGAACACGTTTTGGCCCTGGTTGGGGCTGAAGCAGCAGAGGACTTCAAAGTGGCTCAATGGCCCCAGATCCTTGGACTCTAGATAAGATAGAACCAGGAGAGGGGATTTTCAGTCACTGCGAATTCATTAAGACTGATCCACAACTTTTACTTTTTTAGCAGATATCTGTGTGGATTGTTTTGTCTTCCTCAGAGCTCTGTTTAGAGGAGGAGCTAATCCTTATCCCAATTCACTTACTGTGGGAGTTATGTAGGAGTGAAGAAAAACCCAGACTGGGGATGCAGAACCCTGCATTCTAGTCCCAGAGCTACAAAAATTTTGTTTTGTGGGCTTGGACAGGTCACTTCCTGCCCCGGTCTTAATTTTCATCTTTTATAAAATAGTGGATAGGAAGTGGCCCAGGTGATCTCCAAGCTTGATTACAGTCCTAATACTCTGTCCTGTGTTCTGAAGTCCCCTTTTTTTCTCAAAACATTCTTTGTTCTCAGGTATTTTCCAGCTCTGACATCTTTGCTCTAAGATCTCTCCTAGTTTTGACATTCTCTATTCTATGGTCCTTCCTAGCTTCTCTCTCAGTTCTGATACCTTCTGATGTATATTTTAAGGGCCCTCCCATTTCTGACATTCTTTGTTCTCTTTTCTAAGGGCCCTCCTATCTCGGGCAGTTTATGTTCTAAATTCTCTTAGCTCTGACGTTCCCTGTGGTGTATTTTAAGGTTCCTTCTGGCTCTGACAGTTCTATTTTATGTTCTAAAATCTCTTCCAGCTCTAAAAGTATTTTCTCTCAGGTCCCTCTGATTGTCAATGGTCTTTGTTCCAAGGTTTCTACCAGTTCTGACATTCTGTGATTCTCACATCTTCAGAAAGCCCACAACATGTTTTGTTGTAGCAAAGATGAATTCTCCATGATGTCTTCCTGACCTCTACGGCTTCATTCATTCGTTCATTCATTCATTCATTCATTCGGTAGCAATAGATAGATTCATTCAGCTGGTATAGCATACTTGTGTTGGTTTGCACAAGAACTACTGGATAAATGACACTAAATCTCTCTTTTCCAATGTCCTAAATAATTTTCTTTTAGTAGGAAGGAATACCCCAATCTTAGACAAAGATGAGATGACCTCATTTTCATATATGATCCTGTCAGGTTTAGAATGAATGAAACGCTGCCTTTGGTTCAGTGGATTATGAACTGAGGGAGCATCCCTTTAAAGAACTGTCTTAAGTTGTAGGGTTCTCTTCCTTGATCTAATCTCTTCAGAGCAGGAGGCCAGGGCTTGGCACAGAGTGGGATGGCTAAGCCAGCCATGCCCAAGCTTTGCCCTTAGGAGTCTTTGTCAGGATCATATCTCAAGATGGTCTCATCTTTTAGGATTTATGATGACCCAAGTAGTTTTGGAATGGACATAAATCAGGAAGGTTGTCCCTGGAACCTTTTCAGAATGCCCTATCTGGTGATAAGCAGACTTCTCAGAGTCTTTTAACCCTTTCTCCTCCTAGCAGGACAGGTGATTCATCGCCTAGGGTAACAAGGAAGTCCCTGGCATTGCTTAGGATAGGATCTAAGCCCTACCTATTCTCTCCTGGGGAAATTCCTCATAATAAACCTGTAGAATTTTACAGTGGGTAGAGATCTTGGTAGCATTTTCCAACCTCCTACCCAGGTCTTGTCTCCAGTGACAAAGCCAAGCTCTACTTTTATGTCAGATAGCTCTCATTAATTCATTCATTCATCAAGCAAGCAAGCTTCTATTAAGCACCTACTCTGTGCCAGTCACCAGGAGATACAAAGCTAAAAATTATGCAATCCCTTCTTGTTATAAGGAAGTTCTTCTTTATGCTAAATGGAGATCTGCCTGCCTATAACATCTGTCTGTGGGGTCTTATTCAGCTCTTTGAATAAGCATAAAACTCCCTTTTTTCTAGTGACAGCCTTTTGGATATTTGATAATGGACTAGGAGACCTGAGTTTGAATTTAGGTCCCCCCACTGTGTGACCTTGGGTCATTCAATTCCTCCTCTGGACTTGAGTTTCCGCAAATGTCAAATGAAATGTTTGGACAAGTAGTCAGGCCTGTGAATCTCCTCCTTCACTGCTGAATGATTAAAGCAATTATGTGTCATTGCAAGTCTCAGTGACCAAAGACACCAAGGAGAAATTGTTTGTAAGAGAGCAGTGTAGATAGATGTCAGGTTCTGGAAAGGGGAGAGGAAGGCTAGAACTGGCCATCTGAGCAATTCTGGGGAGAGAAGGGCAGAAAACAGAAAGAGGACATTCCTACTGGTTGGTGCTTTTGGCCCTGAAAGTCATCCTCCCTTAGTAGGCTGACATATACCAAATACTCTTCCTATGCTGAGTCCTACACAAGGTGCTCTGGGGGAACAGCAATATAGTCTTTGTCCCCAGCTTCAACTGAAAAGCAAAGATAACAGCATGGAAAGGGTCCTGCTTGTAGAGTTCAAAGACTCGGGTTTGAATCCCAGTTCCAACATTATGATTATGAGACCAGAAGTACCTCACTTTCTATCTCCGGGTCTCAGTTTTCTCATCTGTAAAAGAAGGGCTTGGACTAGATCAGAATTTAACGTGGGATTCTTGAACTTGTTTTTTTTCTTAAATATTTTGATAATTAGGCTTTATCATAATTGGTTTCCTTTGTAATCCTTTGTCTTTTATGCATTTAAAGATACCCTGAGAATGGGGTCCATAGGCTTCCCCAGACTGCCAGAGTGGGGCTAAGAACCCCTGCACTAGATGAACTCTAGCCTACAATCCTTTGTTAGCCCAACGATGTCAGTACAAAAAAAGAATAAAAACTCAGGTTGGAAAGGCGAGGCAACGTCAACCAAAGTGGCGTTTGGATGCTGGGCATCTGGCCTCCCCCAGCTTTAAGGTAGAGAGTGGGTGCTCCAGGCTCTCAGCTTAGAAAGAGAAGCCCACTCTGAAAAATCAACTCAGAAGACAATGCTGCAAGCTGGCAGCGCAGCCAAGGGATGTGTAACAGGCAGGGATGGGAAGGCCTGCATGAAGAAAACCAAGCCAGAGTTCAGAAGGGCTGTGCCTATGGCCTGGTGCTATACTGTGGAGATCGCAAAATATATTTTACTGTGGATATAAACGGTTTTACAGGAGCCCGTGCACCAGTTTATATCAGTGCTATATATAAAGTGCAGTCCTCTTAAACAAACAGATAAAGTTCTCTTAAGGAAATATATTTGCTGCATCTTAAAAGCTCCAAAATAACTTTTAATGTTGGTGGAGAACAATTTCTATTGAATCCTCCAGGTGATGGAAAGCTCCTGTTGTGGTAGAAGAAAGAGGTTTAGGCAATAGAAGCCACTCGTACAGAGCTTCCTGGCTGCCCCAGAACAGGCCAGCCCTAACCTGCTGCAAGGAAGCCCAACAGCAGAAAAGCCTGGCCACAAATAGAACATTTCTTTGGCCCCCATCAGCATGGTGCCTGACCTCTATGATGGGTTTTGTTTCGTCATCCTGTCTCCCTTTCCAGTCCGGTTTAAGAAGAAGGCATTGGGTTAATCACTGGAGATACAAAGACAAAATTAAATGCATACTCCCTGACTTCAAGTAGCTAACATTTTACTGGAAATCTTTTGAAGCAGGACAGTAAAGTGTGTAGGACCAAGTATAGACCCTTTCTCAGTACCGTGAAAGTGTGTCTCCTTTCCTTGCCCTTGCACAAAACACATATACACCATCAATTGAGAAAGAAGACCCGGGCACCGGCAAGAGGAGTTGAGGCTGGAGACAAAGGCTACATGCCTCACTCCTCAGCAGCCTCTTCTCCTGCTTTACACAAACACCTAAAATCACAATGGGCTTGCATGGTAAATGAAGGTTCTGCAGTCCATACGGGACAATTTTGAAGTATGGGAAACTGTGAAGTTCTATCTCTTTGGGCTATCATCATGCAAAATGGTGAATTCTATTTTCATTATTCACTTATTCATTTATTCTTTTCTCTTTTCCTTTAACCAATATTATTAATTTCCTCCTACATGCATACCCTTGATGGTAATAACAATTGTGTTAGAAATAACAGTTTTATGGTGCTATGAGGTTTGTTTGTTGTTTGTTTTTTAAACTCTTTTCTTCCAACAATCTTGTGGGGTGGAAAGTAGAAGTTTCTACAGATGAAGGCCTCAGGAGGTGAAGAGACATAGTCAGGGCCACACAGTTAGGAGCAAGCCAGAATTTGAACAGGGGTCTTTTGGCTTAAATTCCGATGATCTAGAATCTCTTGCTGGTCAGATATGCACTGGTGAAGCTGTTGATTTCCAGATCATAAATGTTGGTAAATCATCAAAAGTGTTGTCATTGGGGATTTTCAACTCACCTATTTTCCTCTGTCACCAATGGTAGTGTTTTCTTATTTGCTCTTTCTGCTGCTTCCTGGAGGATCTCTTTTCAGCAATAATCTCTCTGTCTTACAATTGATTCTGTAAAATTCTAGGTCATCACCATCATCACAGAAACTCGAATTTCTGTAGGGAAAGGGAAGGGAATAAGCATTTATGTAGAAACTACTGTGTGCCAGTAGTTATGTTAAGCATTAATTACAACCACCTTATTTGTTCCCTACAACAACCCTGTGAGGTAGGTGCTTTGATTATTTGAGGAAACTGAGGCTAAGTGACTTGCCCAGGGTCACACAGCTAAGTGTCTAAAGCCACATTCGAACGTGGGGCTTCCTGACTCCAGTTCCAGCACTCTGTCCACAGTACCACCCCAAGTTTACAAGGTGCTTTCTTCACAACGTCCAGGTGAGGTAGATTGTATAAATATTATTATCTCAACTTTGCAGATAAAGAAACAAGGAGGTTTGAATAAATTAAGTGACTGGTCCAGGATATTCTGTGGCTTTAGTTAGAACTAATAGTAATATTAGCAGCAGCAATATAATAATTCTTAGTTATTAAGTACTTTGAATATTTTACCTCATTTAGTCCTTACAATGCTCCTCTGAAGTAGGTAGCAGAAGGTGTTGCCATTCTCATTTTACAGATGAGAAAACTGAGGAATGGAGCATGTAAGTTATACAGCTACTATATAGCAGAGTCAGAACTTGAAACCAAGCCTTTTGCTTTTAAGTTGAGGACACTTTCTGCTTTATCCTGCTGCCTTCAGGGAACCAGGGTGCACAGTTGGCAGGGCCCTAATTGAATTGTGCCCACGAGAAGGCACAAAGGTAAGAATTCATTACTTTTTGCATTATATTGTAAACTGTTACATTTAAGGGTCAGGCTATAAAAAGTAACCCTGAACTAAAAGTTAATATACCAAGGCTCAGCCTAGGAGAAAATTTCACAAGCAATATATTCAGCCATTTAAAATTTATACTAAAAATACAGATTGAAGCTTACTGGTGTGCATGCGCGTGCGCACACACACACACACACACACACACACATACACACATATTTCTTCCACTTCTATAGCATAGAGATGGCTTCATGCTGCTTCAGTATAAGTTTCCCATTCCAAGGGAAGATTGATCCTGAATGAGGACAAGATGAAAGTGGGTAATTGTTGCTCCTGGCTTCTACAGAGCTGCTTGTGGGATGGAGAAAGCCAAGTCTAAATCTCTGGTCTTTTCCCCTTTGGCTTTGTCTGCCATGGGCCTGATCTGAATCCAAAGATCTGAACTGTCTCCCTCCAGTGGACTCATGGCCAAAAACTAATTGATGGAGGAGAAAGGTCTCTTCCTCATTCCCTGACTTTGAATGGATCCAAGAATTTGGTTTCTTTCCTCCCCCGGTGCTGGTGAGATAAGAGATGAGTCTTGCTTTGGGATGTTGCATCTTCATTGGATTTCAGCTCCATTTTCCAGTGGTCATGAAGAAGGATGCCTACTCTTAAATGTCACCTACAATGGGATGTCGAATAGAAGTTTCTAATGGGGTGGCTGGCTTGCATTGATGGTAGAGGGAGGTAATATGTTGAGGCAGAAAAGCTTATGATGGAGTAGCATCATGCTAACAAAGGTAAAAACACCCTTGGAACTTCCCTCAGATTTGATATCTAAGTAACAAGCCAAACAGTCTAAAGTTTTCCATCAGCCATCAAATAGAAAGTAGCTTGGTGTAGTAGTGAGAGCACTAGACTTAGAAACGGGGAGACCTGGGCTTGAATGTTGCCTCTGATGCTTATTACATGTATGACTCTAGGCAAGTCACTTGAGATCTAATTTCTGTATCTGTAAACTGAAAGTACTATTAGCCCAGGTCCTGAGGGTTGTTTGAAAGATCAAGGGAGATAATGTATATATGAACATTAAGTAATAAGTTAATGTCGTCAAGACGCATAGGTGGCCCAATGGATAGAATGTTGGCCTTGGAGTCAGGAAGATCTGAGTTAAAATCTAGCCTCAGACACTTAGCAATTCACTTAACCCTGTTTGCCTCAGTTGCCACATCTGTAAAATGAGCTGGAGAAGAAAATGGCAAAACCACTCCGGTATCTTTGCCAAGAAAACCCCAGATAGGGTCATGAAGAATTTGACTGGACTGAAACCACTAAACAAGAAATTACCTATTATTATTTTGATTGGCCCCTTAGAAAGCTCCCAGCAAGGAACTTCCTCTATCACTACAAGTTAGCACCTTGTAGTCTCGGGCATTTGCCTGGAACACTAAGAGGTTAAGTGACTTGCCCAGGACCCACACAATCAGTACCTATCAGGCGTGAGATTTCAGCCAAGCTCTTTCTGAATCCAAGACCTCTGGCCAACATGCTGCGCTTGTCAATGTCATCCTCAATTATTATTGTTATCTCTTTCTCATCTCTTTTGCTGGGATTCAGCTAGAAATGGTCCTGAGACCAGTCACTACCCTGCTATTAGTTTTTTATATTTAATGTTTTACAAGCATTGTATAGGTGGATAAAATAGCTGCTTTTTTGGAGCTGAATGAAATTATGAGGCTCAAAGCTCATCTTCCTTAGGTCCACTGAATATATCCTTTGTACAACTTGAGTAGTAGATAGGAAAACAGAGATGATAAGTACCTCGTTATGTTCTCACGTGATTTTGATCTCTCCCGCTACGTCTCTATAATTTTAAAACTATTCATTCTACATAGTTTAGAGATTATGAGTATTTGTTATATCCATTTAAAATGTTCTTAATTTTTTTTTTGGTTTAGGTGATTGAGGACGACTCTTTGGTCTGTGATAGTGATCTGCTTGTAGTATAATTTAATAGTCGAGTTTTCCAGGATATTTTGAATATTTGTCCGTATTTGTAGCACAGGGATTTGTGCTGGCCATCTGTCCATCAGTGATAGCAAGCTTCTGATATATAATTCTAGCCTCTAGTACTTGTCTTACTGGGTACTTGGAAGAAGCAATATTTTTGCAACCCATAGTGCTATATTATACAGTCTCCACCATTTCCTTACACAATTTGCATTGATTGTTAAATCTGGACTCCTTAAGGACAAACTTCCTGGAAATTCTGGTGGCAATATCTGGTCCTGAATTGCCATCATAAACCCGTTTTCATTTTTTTTTTTTAAGAATCTGCAATCAGCCATTTCCTTGAAGCTCCCTTGTTGGCACATTTGGTCAAGTTCACATGGGTATTGCTCATGGAGGGCCTTTTTATTTTACTTTTGGATCTTTGCTATAGGTTGCATCTGAAGGTAAACTGCATTTGGTTACAATCAACAAATCCCATAGTATATACACCTATCACCTATTTCCTATTATCAACAGTTTACTATTGCTCAATGAAATGATGTCTATTTTTTCCGGAAGTATTTCTAGGTGATTTTTAACCTATTCATGATGTGCTCTGGAAAATGCCATAGGATCACAAGATTATATCTATATCTATATATATATATGTACATATATACACACACATATATATATATATAATTATATATATATAAATAATTTTATATATATATATATATAACCCTAGGGGTCCCTAGAACTCATATGACCCAAATGATGATGAGGAAAGTAGAGGCCAGAAAATTTAAGCGACTTAACGAAGGTTATATAGTGGCGGAAATGGGATTTGAACCCAGGTCCTCTAATTTCAAATCAAGTGTTATTTCTATCATGCAATGCCTATCAATCCTCTTCCTCCATTTTTGGCAAGGAAATGTTAATTTTCCCATCACAGCCTTAGAGTGACAGCCTTGTGTTTTATTAGTATTGCATAGGCTGTTGTTGTTGTTGTTATGGATATTAACCCAGGGGAGGGGGAAGCACCTACCCAGATGGTTGCTTTGTTTGGGACAGGATCCACACCTTTAAGGATGAGGAGACTACATGGGGTAGCCATGCTGGAGTCTCACCTTCCCTTCATGATTCAAAAAAGAAACAGTTGGCAAAGCACAGAAAATAGTTGAGGAATACTTATAAAATTTAGGATCTTAAACAATCTTAGAAGTTGTCTAGTCTCATGTCGTTGTTCATTTGTATCAGTTGAGTCCAATTCTTTGTGACCCCATTTGAAATTTTCTTGGCAAAGATACTACGGTGGTTTGCCATTTCCTTTCCCTTTCATTTTACAGAGGAGGAAATTGAGGCAAATAGGGTTGAGTGACTTGCCCAGCATTACACAGATAGGAAGTATCTGAGGCTGGATTTGAACTCAAGAAGATGAGTCTTCCTGACTCCAGGTCTGGTGCTCTGTGCACTATGGTGTCACCTAGTTGCCCGCCTTGCTTCATACCCAAATTTTAATACAAATTCCAACTGCAATATGCCTTATCATTAAGCCTCTACTCAAAGATCTCCACTAATGGAGCCCTCTCTAGTGTATAATGTAGCCCATTCCACTCTTGGGTTAACATAACGGTTAGGAGGTTTTTCTTGGCATTGAGCTGAAATCGCTCTTCCTGTAACTGCCACACAGATCTCTTAGTTTTGCCTTCCGGGGCCAAAGAGGATAAGTCTAGTTGGTCTTCAACATCAAGGCACTTCAAATACCTAAAGATAGCCACCCTAAGTCTTTTCTTCTCCAGGCTAAATATCCCCAGTTCCTTTATTCGATGTACATATGTAGTTTTAGGTCCCCTTGCCTTCAGTAATGCTTCTCAAATACTCTCCAGATTGCCAATTTCCTTTGTAAATGTTGCACTTGGAACTGGACACAGTATTTCTGATGTGGCCTGGGCAGGGTAGTTGATAGTGGTTCTCTAACTGGGCTAATTTTGGACACTGATTTTATTAATGTAGTCTAAAAATGCATGCATGTGTGTGTGTGTGTTTGTGTGTGTGTGTATGTGTGTACGTGCGTGTGTATTAGGGGAGACCACCTGGGTCATTTGCAAATGGAGATTCTTTCATCAAATCTTTTCAGTGAAGAAATTATATTGGCTATTCCTACTCTTTTATTTTTCCTCCATTTTCACCAAGATAAGAAAATGCAAACTTCTCTCAGGACTAGTCATGCTTAGAATTCCCCATGTCCTGACAAGTAGAGGGTTCACCAGGAAAAATGAATAGGAACAAGAAGCTAGTGAATTAAAGTTATTAATGGCCTTCTTATCTGAATGCCATAATTAAATTGTCCCCAGTCTGATCATTTTAGAAACCAATTTCAGTGTCATGTTAGTGAGAGTCAGGAAAACTGAGATCCTGTCATATCTCTGCCTTTAACTACTGGTGTGACCTTGGACATGTCACTTCCCCCTTGCACGTCAGTTTTCTCTGTGTTCTAAGGGTCCTACTTGCATCGACAAGTTATGTTCTATTTTCTAAGAGACCTTTGACATTCCATGATCCATGTTCTTTCTTAATTATGTCTTGCTGTGTTCCATGTTCTTAGTTCTCTCCCAGCCCAACAATCATAGGATCCTAAAGTCTGTGCTCTGAGGTCCCATCTACCCTTAATATTTTTTGTGATTCAGCAAGTGTGTGATACCTTTTCTTAGGAACTTTACTATCTATGGAAGTCCCATTGTACCTTTGTCCACTTACATGCACAAAAGATGTAGCATCCAAACAAGTATTGGTAGGTAATATTTATAAAGCCGGGAATGTTAGAACTCAGGATTGTCCTGGAAGTGATAGGTACTAGGACCTCTGATTTGCCCAGCAAGCCAGTGGCTAAAAGAGGGTGAGTGGTCTCTTTGAATCCCAAGCTCTTGCTCAGCCTACATTTTTGTCAGGACTATTCAGGTTTCACAAAGCATGATACCATAAAAGTTGCATTTTTTTAGGGATGCCTGTACACTGAGGGGGTGTGCGTGACTATGATCTCAAATACAACAGTATTCAGTTTATTGGAATTAGTCTCATAAATAAACCCACGTTTTTTTGAGGGTTAGGCGAGCAGTCTCACCCACCAGGTCAGCAGTCTGTGGGTTTTCCTTCAATTGGGTTCTTACTCCCTACATTTTGCTTCAAGCCTAGGTTGAATGAAGCCCATGGAGTTTGCAGCTCACCATCACTGTGTATTGGGATCAGGGTGGGAGTGGGGAGTGGCAAGGAGCAAAAGGGCAAGGTTAGCTAAATCTCGGCCAGCTTCCTTTGTAAGGGTTAGGAACCAGAACCAGTTGTCGCCTTACTGTAGCTCCAGTCACATCTGGTCTCTGGCTAAATGGGTCCCACTGCCTTAGCTCAGGATCTTGCAAGTCTTACTTATGTGGGTACATGTGGAGATGTAAATATCGACAGAGTAGCTGATGTTCTGTGTACAACTTGAGAGACAGACAGAGAGAGAGAGAGATCCATCCAGACTGACCTGGGAAACACTAGTTTAATCCAGATAAAGAATTTTGTTTAGATATGTGAAGCAAATGTAACTTAATTGAAGAAGAAGAAGAAGAAGAAGAAGAAGAAGAAGAAGAAGAAGAAGAAGAAGAAGAAGAAGAAGAAGAAGAAGAAGAAGAAGAAGAGAAGAAAACTCTGCCCCTGAAACGGAAAACCAGGGACTCTGGAAAATATAGACGGGTATCTTGCTGGCTAGAATTTCCTTCATTTTGCAAAGCCACGAGCCACATGCATCAGCTCACCACAAAGTCATTAAGTCTTTTTAAGCTCAGATGAAAAACATTAACAAATACCACAAAAGGCTTTAGTATGGCCCCTTTGTTCATTCACATATGGCACGTTATAACTCCTGCGCCACTCGGGTGGTGTGTTTGTTTAAGCTGCCTCCATCAGGCTGGGCCCTGAAAGAACAAAAGACATCTTGAGCAACCCTAAGCAGGAAACGGGCTAATCTAAACATGGTTTGTGACACTCTAAGTAGAATAGAAAGGGGAGGGATTGATTAGTCATTAATGTCCAATTGGCTCCATATGGATGTTGCAATAATAAGGCCTTTCTCAAAGCAGTAGCACAGTTATTGAATTAGGGGTTTATGTTTCCTCCGAGCTGACCTTCGGGAATTCCCATTTTTGGTTCTTCTTGTTGATGTTTCAGGAAAATGGAGTCTCTGATAGGGAAAATTGAAGACTTCTCTGCAATAACCTTTGCTCATAATATTGTAAGTGAGCACCACGTTTACTTAACACAGTTTGCATCTCTGCCACATTTTCCAGTTTTAGGCACGTCCTTGAATATTTTAGTAAGAAACATTCAAGCAATCCATTCTATGTTGGCATGAACCTCATAACTGGTAATGGGTTCCCCTAATGAACCTAGCTGTGTTTTAGAAGTACTCTCCTTGTTGAATGTGGGGAGTAGACAGGGAAGGTGCCAGCTGAAGAACAGGATGGTATTGGCATATAGGGGGATGTCAGCTGGCTGGACAAGGACTGTGAGATTTGGTCTTCCTTCCCTATACTGAACAAGTTTCCTGGAATCCGTTTACCTATTTCTATTTTTTCTCTTGGAGTTTTATTTCAGGCACCCTATAGAGTCAGACAGCTCTAAAACTCTTAAGCCTTGACTTCTCATATCTTTTGCAGAGGCCCTTGACTACAGATAGATAACTGAACCAAAAAAAATGACCTCTTCGGGAAAAAGTAAGGAATAAAAAAATTCAAATGTGCCTCCAGCTATTTGCTTGGTCAATGAAGATTTATAGTCTTCACAGGCTACCACATTTGCTGCCTAATCTATAAGTTTATGAAGAGGAAAGTGATTTGTAAACCTAAAAGTGATATGAAATAGGATCTATTGTTCGGATTGACTCTCATGTGTTTGACCAACCAGTCAGGATCAATTTGAGAAATTTCACAATTGGGAAATTATGTCCTTGTATAGGTTGTTCTGTGGCTTTGAAGGAAGACCAATGGCAAGGGTCTGCAAAGTGAGTGAAGTAAAACAGAAACAGGAAGAGAAGACACTCATTCTTTTCTTATCCGTCTAGCTGACTGCAATACTTTTATGTTTTTCTGTCAAGTTGGCCATAAGGGCAGCCAAATTTTATGATGTTGGCAAAAAGAAATATGTTCTAAATCCTGACCAACTTCCCAGTTCTGAAATTCATCCCTCACTCCAGTAGAAATAGTAGGAGTAAAAAGTTTTTAGAAGGCTATAGAGAGCATAGACAGAAAACTGTCAACCATTCCATAATTTAATATATTGTATTAAGATGAATTTGTTGTTGTCATTTGGGGTGGGGAGGAGGAGAGGAGGAATCAACATTGATGAAAGAATGACAGGAATGCAAATATATGCCCTTTTCCCCTAATTTTTGATTTACTTTTCTCAGTTTCTTTAATGATCTATTCTTAAAAATTTAGGCCCCTGATATACTCCTCATTTTGTACATTAGCACAAACAAGAGGCAATCAGCTGTATCCTCCAACTCCAACCCAAATCTCACATGTGAACCTCAAAGAGATTCTGTTTGATAAGACAGGTTGAAGGAGCTAAGAACCTACTTATAGTTTGAAATGCAGTGATTATCAAGAGTTCTGACGTGCAACAAAACATTCTACATTTGTCTCTCTCTTTATTAATAAGTATTCAGTTACAGCTTAAGAGACCACTCAAATATTTCCACCCTTCACTGTAATTCTTTGTATAAACAGGACCATTTTCTCTAATTTACCTTGGACTCAACATAGTCGTTCCCCAGAGGCACCTAGGGAAAAGCGATATGAAACAAGTAAGAGAATTTCTGAGCTGGAAGGGATCGTTGCATTTGTCTAGTCTAACTTGTATATCCCCGACAAGTAGTCATCCAGCCCTCACTTGGTGACCTCTGTCGATGTAGAACTCGCTACTCTTTGAGGCAGTTCACTTTTGAAAAGCTCTTGTGTATGTCTGTGGTAGTGGGACAGATGGCGGGTGGAATTCTTTCTTTCTTTCTCTTTACAGTCTTCCCCCTCCTCTCCCGCTAGTTCAAATTCTTCTTTGTTGGGTCAATCAGGACAAGTCTCAGCCCTCTAGATGAGAGCCCTGCAAATACTTGAAGACAGCCATTAACTTTAATTTTCTTCTTCATCATCATGACACACGTTTGCATGTTTCTTTAAAGTTTACAAAGCACTTATTTCCATAAACTCACACCCATCCAGATGGCTACTTTTCAGAATTGAATGTCTCCTATTTCCTTTAACCCATCCTTGTACTACATGATTTCCAGTCTATTTGCCATCCAAGTTACCAATCTATAGACATGTTTCAAATTGTCAATGCCTTTCCAAAAAATGCGGTGAACAGAATTGAAGTCCATACTAATTCTAAGCAGGAGAGAGACCAGCAGGATGATCAGCTCCACTGAGCTGGATACCATTCCACTTTTTAAAAATTGAGTTTACTGATGGTTTTTTCCTTTACATCATATATATTTCCTACTGTATTTGTTCTCTTCCCCCTTCAGAGAGCTATCCCTTATAACAAAGAATAAAAAAGAGGGGAAAAATAGTTCAGCAAAAGTAATCAAGTTATTGAAAAAGTCTGACATTAAATGCAGTGTTCCCCACCTACTCATAGGTTCCCACTCCGCAAATAAGGTAAGGGTAGCAGAAGAACTATTTGTCTTTCTTTTGAGGCTAAACTTGACCATTACATTTTCACAGCATTCAATTTCAATTGTTTATTTTTGTTCTTTCCATCTACATTGTTGTACTTCCTGGTTCTGTTTACTTCACTCTGCATCAGTTCATATAAGTCTTCTCATGCTTCTCTGTATTAATTTTATTGCTTCTTAGTATGCAGTGATATTCCATTACATTCACATACCACAGCTTGTTTAGCCATCCCTCAATCTATCAGCATCTACAGTTCTTTGCTGTCACCAAAAGTACTGCTATAATTATTACCATACCTCTTTTTAAGGAGGTCTAAGATTGGATTTGAGGCAACTAGGTGCCTCAGTGGATAAAGCACTGGGCCCGAAGTAACATAATTAACATTTCTTAAATATTAAAATCTCCAGACTATAGGGTGGATACTTTATGGAAAATTTATGGAAGGATATGGACCAGAATTGGAGAGACAGAGAATTCGTGGATAGGTTGTGGTAGGAAATATATTTGCCAAGATGACAGTGGATCCATCCAAATAATCAAGGTTTACAAAGCCCTTTCTTCACAATAACTTTCTGAGAAAGGGATCACAGGTATTATCATTTCCATTTCTCAGATGAAGAAACTGACTCTAATCTGCCTATAATCAAACAGCCTGTAAAAGTCAATGGTTGGTTTCAAAACTAGGTTTCCTAAGTCCAAGACATCCACTCTTCTCATGTTACCCTATCTATATATCATTTATGTCCATCATAATTTAATTACAAGTTTTCTTTTTTTTAAAAAAAACTGTGAATTGGCAGATCACCCTGCCTGAATTTTCTGTTTTCTTTCTAAATGGAAAGGCAACATGGTACAGTGGAAAAGGGATAGGTTTGGAGTCAGAGGACCTGGGTTCAAATTCTGTCTCCACTGCTTCCTCCCATTGTGATCTTAGGTAAGCTTTCTGGCGCTAGTTTCTCCCTCTGTAAAATGAGAGAGGATGGACTAGGTGGCCCACGAAGTCCCTTCAGATTTGAAATCCTCTTCTCTTCCTGACATTTACAGCACGACACATACCTAGAATAATCGGAAATAGTGTGATGCAGTGGAAAGAAGGCTGGGCTTAAGATGGGTGATGTAATACTTGCTGGAGCATTACCAAAGGGATTCTCCTTGAGTATGAGTTGAACTAGAAGGGCTCCAGGTTCCTGCTTACTTTGACTTTCTGTGACGAATTTGCCATTGTCTTGAGTTCAAGAGAACATTTCCCCTCGGCTCTGGTGAAGCCGCTCTCCTAGTCCCTGTTAACTGATATTGACGCTTCAGCTGTCCATCTTTCGTCTGCTGTAGACCTGCCACAGGGGTTCTTTCTGGGCCATACCTAGCCTAGCTCAGACCACCAACTTTATTTAATCTACAAAACTGCATCATTGCCTTTATTTTTATTAATGCCTATCTCCTATTAAAAGAGGAGGGAGGGGAAGGGAAGAGAGTCCACCACTGAATAACAAACCATCAGAGCAGGAGAGAACTTTAGTCACTTGAACTAATCTTTTTCTTTTCTAGAAACTGAGGCCAAGAGGAGTGACTTGGTCAAAGTCATATAGTCAATTAGTGGAAGAACTAGATTCAAGGCTGAGAAAATCCCAGATACACAGGAGCAATAATTTTAAAACAAAATTATCTTTTCATTAGCTGGGTACACCTTTCAAAAATGAATGGAATCATATTTTCTTTTCTTTGTACTTTAAAACATAATAGCAATAAGTTAATTTTAGCCTTCAAATGAATAAATGGGGGGAGAGACAATTAAAAACAATTTTATGGCATTATTTTCTGTTTTCTTTGCAACAAATATTTTCCTGATCTTCTTACTCTTCCTGTGAAGACCTTGAAAATGTTTGTTTCAATTAAAATTATGGATTGAAATGCAGAATTAATAATATCTAGCATCACCACATTAAAATTATAGTCTCTAAGATGCTTTAGATTGTGGAAAGTTCTGATGACTTTGTATCTCAGAACTTTCAATCTCTCTCTTATATTTTAGTCCAACTAGACTTCAAGCCCAGGTCCAGCTGACTATAGGGATTTGAGATAAACCAACTGGTGAGCAGCTTACGAGAAGAAAAGAGAATTGGACAAGACTTCCTATCAGAGCAGTCAGAAGTACTTATTTTATCATTTTTCAATTGAATTTAGCAGTTTGTTAAGAATTTAGTATATAGAAAGCTCAAGACTAGATGCTAGGAATTTCAAGATGACGTGAAGACATAGTCCCTGCCCCCAGAGTTTTACGACTCAGATCTTCTGAGTTTTGTTCATTCTCCCTCCATAGCATCTTTTCCATCCATCACATGTTCCTTCCCACTCATGCCTACTCTCAGTGATGCTATAAACATGTGCACAAATACTGCTGATGGTGCAAAGGAAAATGTGATAAAAGCAAAGAAAAGTGTTAGGCAGAGAGCTCTGAGAATTTTGAAGAAGCAGAGATCGTTTTCACATGGTAGTGGTGGTAGGGCAGGGAGCAGGGGCAGAAGGAGGAATCAGGGGAGGTAGCACCTGACTTGGGCCTTGAAGGAAGAGAGGGATTAGAACAGATGGAGAAAAAGTGGCAAGGAATTCATCCTATAGGGTAAGTAGAGGCATGGTTTGCACTTTTAGAAGGGCAGGACAATAAAATGGTCTGGTGAACGAATGAGTTGAGCCACAAAATGAAGACAAATGTGATGGAATAAAACACTGGGATGACATACTGGGGTCAGATTGGAAAGGTCCTTGAAGACTAGAATTGGGTATCTCTACTGTATCTGGTAGATGATGGGGAAGCCCTGAGGCTTTTGGGGGCAGAGAAATGACACTGAATGGACAGTGCATTAGGAAGGCTATTAGAATAGCTGTGTGAAAGATGTTTGGGTAGAGAGAGAGTAAAGACATCTATCTTGAACTAATGTAGATATGCTAAGAGTGGAAGTGAGAAAGTAGATTCAATTCAGTTTGTGGAGGCAGAGAAGTAATTAGGAGAAGTGAGAGGAAAGGAAGAGTCAAAGACCCCTTTGAGCTTTGGAGCTGGAGTTAAGTTTGAGACGTCATTCATAGACATCGAGAAATCAGAGAGAGGAACAAGTCTGTCTTCTTACTTTACCATACTGCCTCTCCATACTAAGAAAAGAGAAAATGGGGCATTTCAATCAAAAGCTTTGAGCCAGGCCTGAGGATGCTCCATTGTCCAGAGAATGGTGAAGAAAGTAGTCTGTCTCTTGCCCAGCGGCTTCCTCTTTGAGTGTCTTGAAGCCATCCACCAAAGCCTCAATGCAAACATTTCCCACTCTCTATTGGAGAAGAACCTACCTAAAGTTTTTCCTTTCTTCTCTGTCTGCTCCTTACTGGGAGGGGGGGAGGGTGAAGCTTGACTTCTTTGTTTCATGGGGAGTGGAAACTGAGAGCATTAAAGACAGCCCTACAGTGTTAAACACCTGTGGCACAGCAGTTAACTTAAAATAATATTGAAATGTCTTTTCATCTGACATTCCCCACAAACCTGTCTCCTTTTATGTGTATGCGGGCAAGTATATAAATTGCTGAATCCGTGTCAGTTGTAAAGTAATGGCATGGAGGACATCATAAATTACCCTGGTGATCCTCAGGAGAAGACACTGTGTCGTATCTGAATAAGTGTTTTGCTCCTAGAGTAATGTATGCCTTCATCTGGCCCAGCAGTCAGCATATTGCCCTGTGTTGATGGATATTGTCAGCTTGAAGCTACACTACATTTCACTGCGCAATAAACATGGCTGTCAAAGCCATAGCAAGTGAAATCAATTTATCCTGTATGGTCAGTGCATTTTAAATGAAATTAATGTACTGTGGGGATGGTGGCAAAAAGGTAGGATATTAGTTATGCATCCCATGCTCGGGGACTTTCCATGGAAAGAATCTCTCTGCCTAGCTAGTTGGGTCCAAAGGAAGGGGGGCTGGCAAAAGGACTGTGTTTGTGAGCCCTTTGGGATACTCCCCACCCCCATGGAGAATGGGAATTCAGCAGAAAAACCAACTTGTTCTTTTTATCCTGTCTTTTGTTGGAAATAAATGATGGCCATGTTTATGAAATAATAATGCACTTTAATGTTCTAATTTATTACGGACTTTGACACCAACACATTTCTACTTAATCAAGGTATCCTGAGGTAGAGTGGTCGAGTCTAAGATTGATTAGTCCACATTGCTTCTGTACAATAACTCAATTGAACCAAGAGGATTTACTTTTTCCAGAAAGCAGTAACGATGCCTTCTAAAGTATATTTTGCTTCTTTCTAAACTTGTAAGGGCATCTATTCTGGCTTTCTCATAAGGCGGATTGACAGTAACAATCTCTCCTGTTCCAAATTCAATGTATAGACATGCTCCAGCTGCATCAATTTGCCAGGGCACCCCTTGAGTTTCTGGGAGTGATAAGCTGCCATAGAACTGAGGGCTTTGGTTTCTCAAGGTAGGGAAAACCAAAACATTTATCAGGCAGAGGCAGAAACTTATTTCTATAATCTGCATAATACTTGTTCTAAAGTCTATTCATTTATACAGTTAAAACTCTGAAAGAGGGCAATTGTAGGAGCTGCCTCAATCCCTTTCAACCTGTGGATTATAAAGGAGCTCGTTGAACTTAGGAGATAATACTCCTTGGGGGAGAGATTGGCCAGGAGGGAGTGTGAATTTCAACAAAACTTCAATGAAGTCACTCAGTTTATAGGGGAGCCTTTGCCTCGAACCCCAATCTCTGTGCCCCTTGGCCTCAGTGTTTCTGGGGGTGTCACTCTTGATCCTAGACTTTGGAGCAGACTCGGGGAAAGAACTCTGTCTACTAAACCAAAAAAGGTCTGTGGCTAAAATGATCTTAGGCAGAAGGTAGCAGATAAACAGCATCAAAAGTAGGACCCTGGAGCCCCTGAAATGAAGGGATTTCTACTGTTTGTCTGAAAAAGATGGCTGTTATGGGAAAAACAAAACAATTTATTTTGCTTTGGAATTTTAGAAGGCAATTTAAGAAGACAAAGGTGCTAGAAGAGGCCATCTAAGAGGGATGTGCCTTTCTTTCTCCAGCGTACATCGGCTGTAAAAAAAAAAAAACAAAAAAAAAAAACCAAAAAAAAAAACATGAGCAGTTGTTCCACTGGGTTAGTTGTAGTTTGGGACCTCAGGAAAAAAATGATCCATTGGAATTCATTTTGTCCCCTACTATGTGCAGGGGACTGTGCTCAGCCATGAGAGAAGTACAAAGATCATTCAGAAATGGCCACCACTGCCTCCTTTGAGCTCAGTCTGGCCAAAAGGACCTGATACATACATAAGTGAGCAACACTGCTTAACAGCCATATTTCAGTCCCTTTTAGTTCCATAATAATTTATTTAGTGCCTACTATGAGCCAGGCACTGTGCTTGATGGGCATTAGGGATAGGAAGATAAAAATGAAAATAACAACCACCTTCAAGGAGCTTACATTCTACTTTGGAAAACGACATGTACCTATTTAAGTAAAATAAATACAAAGTAATTTTTAGGGGAGGCACTAGCAACTGAGGGGGTTAGGAAAGATTTTCATTTATTGCTTTATTATTTTTTTACTTGGCAGGGATTCTTAACCTTTTTCATACCCTGCATTCCTGTGGCAGTCTAGTGAAGTCTGTGGACTCTTTCTCAGATTAATATTTTTAAATACATAAAATAAAATATATGGAATCACAATATGTACAAACTTATAGGTTGATATACAGTTTTCCAGCTATATCCCATACCCCAAGTTAGGAAGTAGCCTCTGAGCTGAGCCTGGAAGGAGACCAAAGATACCAGGGGCCAGAAAGGAGAATGACCCTCCAGGACAGCTTCAGGTGGCCAGAGTTTGTGTAGAAGCTGAAGGTGGGGAAGGTAGTAGAACAGGGAAGACAAATGAGCCAGGCCTAGATCTGCAATCCAGCTAATAATGCTTTGCACCCATCTTGTGTCTTCATGCCCTGACATTCCAGGAAGTAAAGCCGTGAATGGCTCTGCAGCTAAACTACAGCAGTATTATTGTTGGCCAACAGGAGGCGCCACGGTGGCCGAAGCCCGAGTCTACAGGGATGCCCGCGGCCGGGCAAGCACCGAACCACACATCAAGCGACCAATGAATGCTTTCATGGTTTGGGCAAAGGACGAGAGGAGGAAAATCCTTCAAGCCTTCCCTGACATGCACAACTCCAACATTAGTAAGATTCTAGGTAAGTGCCCGAGTTGGCTTTCCTCTCAGTGTTTGCCGGGTGGGGAAGGGGAGTCAGTGTGGGAGAGCAGCAGACGGAGAAGTGGGAGGGAAAAGGGGACTTTGGTTAGCTGCGTTCCAAGGAAGCGCAGACATTGCAAGAAACCTCTGCGCCATTGATAGGGTGTGCGTATTGCCCTTCCATTTCTTTTCTTTCCTTTCCCTTTTCCTTGTTCCCTTTCCCCTTTTTCCTTCCTTTCCCTAGTGCAGCTCAGACCTCCTGAGCTCAAACAATCCACGTAGTCTCAGCCTCCCCAGGAGCAGGGAAACAGGCCCCCCTCACAGTGCCCATCTTGCCCTTTCTTTTCACAGAGTGGGCCAGGGAGAAGAATTCCTTTGTAAAACAGTACTACTAACATTTGCCTCCATGCATTTTAGCGCCCCCAGCTTTCTGCTGACTCGGTAAGAGGAGTATAGGAAGAAGAGGGTTTTTTTACCCTCTCTTTTGTAGAGGGCGGGGGCAGGGAGACCCCTGGGCGTTAAATTCACAGGCTGCTACAAAGCCTTAGAAACACTGACAGGCCTTCCAGTTTTCTGCTACAGTAACTCCTTGTAATACACCCCATCACAACAGCTCATCAGAAACCACTTGAAAACTCAGAGAGGGCGTGAAATTCATGGCGCTCTGAACGGTGCCTCTAATGATAACTTGGGAAACTTGTAAAGTAGAGTTGCATTCATGTTAATAAGACAGGACCAGTTTCAATTTCATAATCGCCGATGGAGCGTCCAGACGGCCGACAGCGGGTCCAAGGCCCTTCCGTAATGTGAAGCGAGTTACCCAGGGCTGACTCAGCACTTGCCTTCAGCCAGGACAGACGCTCCTTCGGTTTGGAATTATTATCCCCGACATATTGAACACATTTTCTTCAATATGTCGCATTAGAGTCAACATGTTTCTTTTCTAAGGGAGGGAAAAAACCCCCAACAGAAAGCAGCACTGTTCTATTTAAATTGTCATGGTGTGACAGCATTCCCAAGGAAGCAGACTAAGATGCTTTAAACACATTTAGAGCCAGAAACTGTGGCTTAATTTTTTAAATGTTTTGTTCAAAAGCAATAAATATTTAACCTGAATAAATATCAGTCATTGGGGGCATACACAAATACACATGTTTTGCCTCTAGATAAATAATTTAACTTAATTCTGAGACAGTGTGAGTCAGTGACCTCTTTGCAAATTAGAAACATACATCAGGATGAGGAGTGGTGAAAAGTTAAAACCCAGGCTTGTCCTTATAGCCTTTTAAGCTAAAGATAGATTTTTAAAAATGTCACTAACAATAAAGTACTTTTAAAAAATCAGTATTTGACTAAGACGTGTATGGATGCTATGGTCTTGAATCCTAGACCCCTTTTAACTGAAATGGGCTGCATAAAGACAGTTGAGGTATAAATATACGTGTGCATGTGTATATATATATATATATATATGTTATATATATATATATATATATATATATACGTATGTATATATATTTTCCATAAGCAAAACATCCTAGAAATCAATGTTTCTCTGTCCTAAAGTCCAATATCTTGCTTGAAAGTTTTCATAATTTTAGCCTGCCATTTCAGTAACAACATGAATAGGCTTTCAGTTGGGTATAAAACCTACCCTGTTTAAAATTTGGCAGCTGTGGAGAATCTATATTATTTGTGTGCATTCTGCGAAAAAACCATTAGGAGTATAGTAACTGTATTCATTAAAATGTAAACTTTTGGCATAAATATTTCAGGAGTGCCAGAAATACTCTATCTGTTAGGCATGGCATTAACCTGCCAGAGGCTAGGCTAGCATGCAGAAAGCTATCTGCAGAGACTCTCAGCACCTTTAGCCACTGCCCTAAGGAGGGAGTGGAGAAGGGCCATACTAGCAGGCAGATCTGGGGTGCTGCCGGTTACAGACACTGTTTGTACAACTTTTCCTTTTGTTTACATAGGGACAGAGTAGCTGCCATCCTGTGCTCCCAGCTGTATGTAACAGCTTTCTTCCCAGGGAAGCACACACACACAAAAATGCAATTTGCTACACTTAAAAAAACACATCCCTTCCTTGTCAAGTGTTTAGATAATTCCTTATAAACAATATTAGAGATCTGAATACTTCTACCTCTTCCTGTATAAACTATATTAAAATTTTTAGTCATTTTATTGGTGTAGCTATGAATGAACGTTTACAATCCTTGAAAGTGGTATATATAACTGCAACTCTGCTTTCCGGTTCTTGAGCTAAAACGTCCCCAGGAGAATTCAGCGCTTTTAATTACTGCTGGCCAAAAGAAGACAATGCGCCCAGACAGCAGAGTTTTAAATCCGTTAGGTCGTCAACATCTGCTGGCCTCCTTTAGAAGGGTGGGCCTGTTCTACCCTGGACACTCGGTATGTGAGGAGCATTTATATTTCTGGAACCGAGTGAGCTCCTCCTAAACTTCCTGGGTCACTCTAAACAATCCACAGCCTCCTTTATCAGTTTAAATCTTTAAAAAAAAGGATGAGGGTGGTGGCAGACAGACAATTCAGGATTGGAGCAGAGTCTTGTGAATTAAGGCTCTTGTATGGTGTGACTCTGACTTTGTGTTAGGAGAAATGACAATTCGACCAAGGATTATTAAGTCCCCACGATGTATAAATTCCCATGCCCAGTGCCAGGAATCCAAAGATGAAGAAAGGCAGTATTGGGATAGATGATTATAGAACGCAGTGCACAGTCATCTCTAGGCCCGTTTTGGAAGAACTGGGGTGGCTGGTGTTGAGAGATGCCGTAGAGCAAGGGGAGTTGAGGGGGTGGTCAGAACGTCCCCCTTTTCCCTTGGGACCTCAGTGATATTTTGTGTACAGGCTCTCGCTGGAAATCCATGTCCAACCAAGAGAAGCAGCCGTATTATGAAGAGCAGGCCCGGCTAAGCAAGATCCACCTAGAGAAGTACCCGAATTACAAGTATAAACCCCGACCAAAACGCACCTGCATTGTCGACGGCAAAAAGCTCCGCATCGGAGAGTATAAACAGCTGATGAGGTCCCGGAGACAAGAGATGAGACAGTTCTTCACTGTAGGGTAAGGTGCACAGCTCTGGGCCACTTGTGCTTTCCTGGCCCCTGGGGCCCAGCGGGAAGCTCATTCGTTTATCCTCAAACACCCCTCAGGTCCCGAGCACTCACTACTGTAGGCACTAGGGATGCAGCTATGGAACAAAAAAAAAACTGTTGTAGCCTTCAGGGATCTTCCTTTGGGAGGGGGAAGGGGCAGTTAAGGGAAGGGTGAGACCATGTGGATACAGATAAAAAAAATTAGAAAATACATACAAAGTCATTTCGGTGGGGGAAGTTACTAGTGACTAGGGAGGGAGGTCAGAACAGTCTTCCTATAGGAAAAAGTGAGGGAAGAATCCTAGAAGAATGTTGGGAATTTGTCTGGAGACAGCACTACTGATTAGGCTGTGCTCTGATTCAGGCTTGGGTTTCTTCTAGTCCTGATATGTTATTTCATTAGTGTGATGCACTCTAGGTATAAATCCCTGCACTGGTGCAAAATGGCAACTCCTCTGTAGTTTGTAGTCCCAGAAAGCTGCCTGGGGCATTGAGAGGAGAAGTGGCAACTTAGTCCGGGTCACACGGCTAACATGAGTCAGTGGTAGGAGCTGAACGCAGGTCTTCCTGACTCCAAGGCTCAGCCTTCTCAATCCAAAGATGCCTTCTTACGAGGTGACGCTTAGAATACGTTCAGAATTACAAGTGCATGTGTGGCTCTGTCTTGTAGCAGCCCCCTTCACCTAGGAGCCCAGAGAAGCTTGCTCTTTGTCTTCTAACGAATCTAAGATGGCTGGTGCCCACACACGAGGTTTTGTATAGTTTATTTAAAACAACAAACAAACAACCCCCCTCCCCCAAACCCTGAGTCTTAAGAAATCCCCAGAAGCCTTCTAGTTTCTCCGTATTGTACTTGGGACTCTAATCGCAATAGTCTGCTTTTGTTGTGGGCTCTACCACGAGATAATTGACCTTGACATCGGTTACGGGGCCCTCACTTTTTGGCTCAGAATACTGGACTCCTGTTGCAGTAAATTATTCTGCGGTGGAGGCAGCAACAATGTGGATTTTTCTTGCTGAAATCAGGAACTAGACATGTTTTTGATATCTGGGAGTACGATTTTATGTCATTCTGTTTAAGAATTAGGTAATAGATTTCTGGTATAAATTTTGACTTGGCTGACTTACTGTCTGCACCGGGAGAAGCTGTTTACCGATGGCCCCCCCGGTACCCGCAGTCACGGAACTGAATGGCTAACTGCCCTCGATCGAAGGGGCGCGACGTCTCTCTTCCCCAGGGAGGTCTAGCAGAAGGTGAAGGGACAGGAGGACAGACAGTGTGGCTAAAGCTCGAAGCAGCAGCCTCAGAAGCACTAATCTTTGACTGGGGGAAGCCCTTGGGAGAAGGCTGGGAGCAGGAATATAATATGAGTAGCCAACAAGAGGAGTCCCATTCATCTGCTAACTCTGGGCAGAATTGAATCGCAGGGCTGTGTCACAGGAAGGAGCAGACCGAACTTAAATGTGCAGCGAGAAAAGAGATACCCCAGGGGAAGAAATGGGGAGCTGTTTTTCTGTTTATAAGAACAGTAAGAAACGTAATCCAGGGAACGGCAAATTGACTTCAGAGTCGTGTACAGAAGTGGGACGGTGGAGAGTTTACATCCAAGCAAATGACTTGAAAATGGTTTGGGAGAGTTTATGGCTTAGCCCTGGGTGAGAAGAGAAAATGAAAGGAAGGGTGTTGTAAAATATCATGTTTGTACGAAAATATCCCTAGTAATAATAATGATACTGGCCCGCCTTTATGGAATGCTTTAAGGTTTGCGGTGGGCATTATGCTTCCTATCTAGCTTGGTCTTCACGGCAATCCTGGTAAGTAGGAGCTGCTATTTATTACCATTTTACAGAAACAAAGAAAAGGGAGGGTAGCTGCCTTGGGTAGGACATAGTAGACATAATTGTGCTATGGGGCAAGTTGTTTCTCCTGGGTCAGGGTATCTCTCATCACAGCAGGGACAACCTCCAATAAAACTGGTCCCCGATACCAGCATGGTGAGGAAGTTGCACTGTAGTTGTTTCATTAGGATAAATTAAGAGGTATTTCTAACAACCATAGCAGGAAGGCATTGGAGGGGTTTATTTGACTCCACCTCCCCCCCTACCCCCGCCAAATCCCCAACACACATACTATCTTAAGGAAAAAAAAATGAGGTTTTTGCTTGTTTGTTTTGTGACTAGGCTTCCCTAATTTGCTCATGTTGGAAATGCATTAGCCACTCACAGGCTCAACCCAACCACTAATAGCAGGAAAGCTTTCCCTGCTTCCGTGTCCAGCCTGGGCCAATTTTCTTCTCCTTAGGCAACCTGGTGGTTCCACACTCCTTGGGGTCAGACTTAGTGAGAACCTTCAATGGCTTTTAGCCTTGTTGTAGCTCAGAACTCCCGAGCTTAAGCAAGCCACCAGCCACTACCATACTCCTACCGCTCAATAGCAGGGACTACAGGTGTGGCAAAACAAAACCCCAAACTATAATATTTTAAACCATCCCTGCTTCTAAACTCAAAAAGTCAATTGAAAGCCCAAGTTCAGTAGGCCTGTTGCTATGCACATGGCCATAGGCATCATAGGTGAAGTCCTTTTTGAGTCCTTTTTTTAGAAAGGGAAACTGAGTCTCAGAGGCAAAGAGGCTTACCCAGGATCAACAACGGGTAAAGTTAAGACTCAAACCCAATACTTTGAACTCCACATCCAGGGCCTTTCCTACAAGTTGGTGTTTGTTTCTGCCTCATTTTCCCATGAAGTGAAACTGTGTCTTATAGATTAACTCTGAATCAGTCCTACATTTGGCGCGATCATCATGGACAGAGAACCCAAGAACTTGGAGGCAACCTGAGGTCTTGATTTGAGCAGGAAATAGGGAGAGACCTTAGAACACAGTCACACCATTCTTAACTATCTGGGATTCTCCCTCTAGGAAAGGTCATTTTAGAGCTGGTAGAATAGACACCTATGTAAGTCAGTTGGGCTGTGCTGATAGATTCCCACAGAGGGTCCAATGTCTGTGCTTCCCATTCTGTTGACCATTTCCTGATTCTGGCTGAATTGTCATCCCTTTCTAAGGTTGGCTTGCCATTTAAATCCACAGTCACCACGCAGGATTTCTGTTTCTAATTTCTTTTCTCCTTGTAAGTGGTTGTGCTTGATAGATTATTAACTTCCCTAGGTTAATGTTTTGAAATTGACCTTCCTTAGATGTGAGGTTGTTACAAGTAGAGTAGAAGAAAAAGCAAACATGAAATTCAAAGATTGCTATTGACTTCTTGATGGGATAGGGGGCAGGATCAATATTTATAGCTGCTCGTTGGGAAGACTTGCATAACTTTCATGCTAATAAAAATTACATAGAAAAGGCAAACACTAGCATGTCTTGTCCTAACCATTCAAATAACTAATTGCTTAGAGGTTCCTCTTTTCAGTAATTCCCCTTAACCTTTTGAGAATAGTTTAGAAAAATAACTCCTGTTAGGTGAACTTATTAATAACTTGAGTCAGACCATATCCTGGATGGAATTCCCTTCCTCCAGTGGTACAGTTCAATTCAATTCAATTAATTTCAATAAGTGTTTTATTAATTGCCTGCTATATGTGAGGCATTGGGCTAGGGAGAGGGAAGCAAAGGTAGATACTGGCTCAAGTGCCCCTTTCAAGGAGTTTATAATCTCATTCGGGTTGGGGGTGGGGGAGGGAAAGGATAAGAGCTGTGATATGAGGGTGACATCAAGGTAACAGATAGAAACAAATAACTAAGCTACAAAAGTACAAGAGAATGTAAATATTAGATGGGAAGGAGAGATTTAGGTAAAGTGGTGTATGAGATTTGGGGAGTAGATGCATCTGAATTTATGATCCTCCTGAAGAAAGCACCACTTAATAATAAGTGAAATTTTGTTTTGGGGGATTTATACACCTCTAAGAGCCTCTTCTTGCCACCCTCATGATTTGGTAAATTTGAAATATTCTGCTAACTTCAAACTTTTCTTTAGTAATTTCAGTGTGTAGAATGCCTTGTTGAACAGCCTTGGATCAGCCTTGGATTTATAGAACTGAGATGTAAGAAGCCTAGAGTTGCATCCTGCTTCACTGGGTGACCAAGAGCAAAGTACTATGTTTTCCTGGGCTTCCATTTCTTTCTTTGTAAAATGAAAGAAGGCCTTCTTAACTAGCAGGTTTTAACCTTTGCTGTCATAGACCTCTTGGCCAATCTAAGGGAAGCCCTCATACCTCTTGAGCTGTCTGAAGAAAACCCATATAACTTTTGGTAGTCTAGGGAAACCCCTTCTTAGAATAATTTTTTAAACAATTTAAATAAATTTTAAATCCTTTTAAATAATTTTTAAATAGTAAAGTTTTTAAATAAAAAGTAAATGCTAAATTACAGTTAGTAAAAATAAAGATGTACTTATTTTCTAATCTAAGTTCACAGATCCCCTGAAATCTATCCATGGACCCCTTGGAGCCCTGGTCTAGATGGCCTCTGAGAGTTCTTGCAGGCTTCATGTTGGTTCTAAGGGAATGAAGTAGAAACCATAAAATATATATGGTTCCCATGCTTTTGTTGACTATAGTCCCAGCCTTGTAACTGGTCCTTAAAAAGAAATAGAATTCCATTCAGTACTTTTCACATTTCTAATTTATATGGAATAAAAAAAATTGTATTCTCCTTATGCATAAGTGATTTGAACACTTGGCACTTTGTGTCTTACTCCTAAAGGCACTGAAAGTAGCCTTTAAGGTGTTTCTAACCACAGCATACATGTCTGAAACGTATCCTTGACCACCATTCTGAATGACTCTTTATTACCACATTATCCTCCTGTCTCAAGTGCTGAAGTCAGATCTGGGAGGGAGAATTTTGAAAGATGACTTTTATTCAGGTCTTCTCTACAGTGGTGATTTCAGAGGCGTGGCACAATCTCCTGATGTAGAGAATTAGGCTACATTTGTTTCTTGACCCTATGTGGAAGAGTCTCTCAAAGGGTCAGCAAACTCTAGGTATCTGCCTGTCTAAATACACAGACAGCTCTTTTTGCTGCAGGCCAAAGCTAGACAGCTCTCTAGGAAAATGCTAATGATCTGGAAATGGCTGTAGAACTTGACCCCCATCAAGGTCCTTCCCAATTGCTTCTGCTGCAGGTAAGCATTCTTGCTCATCTCTGCAGATGTCTGCTTCTCAGAAGCAGCACACACTTTGATTTTGATTTGTTCCTTCCTGATTTTGAAGGCCTGCTACCTGCCACCTATCCCCCATTTATGAAATCTGAAATTTGGATTGCAGCCTTGCCAACTGACCTGGAAAATAACATTTTAGGAAGGTAATTCCTGATAGGCTGAGCCTCATGTCCCAACTAGGGCTTGCTGGAAACATTTTTCAGTCAGTCAGTCAGTCAATCAGTCAATCATTTGCTCAGTCAGAAAGTATTTTTGTGTCACCTACTATGGACTCAACCCTGTACAAGATACAATGGGAGACAGAGATGATAAACAACAAAAGTCGATCTAGGGTTTTTGATGTAGCGGGAAAGGATGGATGGCAATACACGACATGATGACTTATCATAGATGATGGTGATGGCGATGATAAGAACTGATATTTCTGTGTAATTCTTTTAGGTTTGTGAAGCACTTTGCTTGCACTGTCTGACATGCACAATATTTAGTGTAGTGTTATAGTGTTAGATACTTTCAAAAGATCCCTAACATCATTGGTGTGAAGTACCCATTTCACTGATGCACATCACACATAGATCTTGTATACTATTCACTTCACTGTCTCTCTCTATTGTTTTTTCCTAGGGTGGAAGTGGCTCTGGTTTGTTACTTTTCATGGCCTTCTTTGATGCTGGTAAAGATATCAGGATCATCAGATCCATGCTCTTTTAGAATTTCAGAGGCATGAGGGCTTTCACGAATTGTCTAGTCATTGTAAGCAGTGAAAAGAGTCCTGCATCTGGGGTCAAAGAACCTGGATTCGAATGCTGGATTTGCTAAATATCTGTTGGGCCTTGGACCAGTCACAACTTCTCTCAGCCTTACGCCACCCTCCTTGATGGCCATCAGTGGATCCATATCAGCTAATGAATACTTCAGTGGATCTGTGCTTTCATCACTGTGGGTATTGCTTCTATGATGGATCCATCCACACTTTCCTATCCAATATTATTCTTATCCATAAGTCCTTTATGGAAGACCTTGCTCGACACTGGCTTCCTTTCTCTGGATCTCTGAGTATTTTGTACATGCCGCTGCAACTCTTGGGGATCTGTAATCCCTTGCTTTTGTTCCTTGGGCAGCTCACTTCTTTTCAGATCACGGATGAGCTGCGTAATGATCCTGACTCCACTTCTGGAATGTGGGTCATCATCCTCGGTGCAGCCCACGTACATCTACCATGTGTCATTTCATTGTTCTTTAGATCCCTTGCAATTCTGACTCTTTGGAGATCATAATATCTCTAACGATCTAGCATGAGTCACAGCTATAATATATCAGTGGGAGAATATTGTGATAAAAAAAATGAGCTCTGGCAGCAGAGAACAACTTAAAAGCACTGAAAGTGCTGCATCATTTCCCAAATGCTATCTGACTCACTTTGGTCCTATTCCAATGCAGATCCAATGCATTGTCCAACTATAGTCCTAACTCTAGGTATAGTCTTAAGTTTAGCTCACTGACATCCCATCTAATTACATGCCATAGCGTGGACAACATGTAGTCCTCATCTGTTTGTTTTTTTGGTTTCCACACGTGGATTATTCTGCTTATCTCTCTTGAGTGGGTGTGTAGCTCCTTGAGAAGAGCAGCTGATGGTGCAGTAGATGGAGCTTTGGGCTTAGAGTCAGGAACACTCATCTTCCTGAGTTCAAATCTGGTCTCAGATTCTTACTAGCTATGTGACCCTGGACAAGTCACTTACCTCTGTTTGTCTGTTTCCTCATCTCTAAAATAAGCAGGAGCAGGAAATGACAAACTGTATCTTTGCCAAGAAAACCCTAAATGGGGTCACAAAGAGTTGGAAATGACTGAAATGACAAAACAAGTAGCTCCTCAAAGGAGATTATTCCTTGGCTCTTCACAATATCATCTGCAAACAGGTACATCTGGAGACACCCCATCCAAAGGGAATTCCTCTTCTGTTTGGAGCGTGTGCAGGATATCTTTGTGACAGAAGAAGAAATCTTTGACAAGCATATTTTCCCATCTCATGACTTGCTGAATAAGGAAAATCTGGGATCCTTGAAGAAGGTTCTCGTCAATAACAATTGCCAAGGAAACTCGCATGCTATTAACATATGTATGGGAGCCACTTTGTTGGGAAGGATAACTTAGGGCTATGTTTTACTCACTGCAGTCAAATGCTATTTTGTGATCCACAAACGGAAGATTAAAATTTTGTGGCAGTGCAGATGTGGTCTGCTCGAAAGAATTGTCTGAAATCTTGCCTGTGTCCCTCACCATATGTTCATCAAAGATACATTTAATACATACAAAGACCAATCTCATAAAGATATTATAGAGATATAAAAGTAGGCATATGGTTCCGGAGTTAGTATTGTCTTCTCAGTCCCCCTTTTTATTTTTTTTGGCAATAATATTATTTATGGTACTTCACATTCTTTTGAAATCTTCCCTTTCTTAGAGTTATCTTGAAAATTTCTGAATGCCTTTAAAATGATCTAGTCTCCAGAAAGGATTTCTTCTGTATGCGATCGGTAAGGACTAGCTGCTTTTTCTTGTTTTATTTTTAAGTGCTGTTTCCAATTCCTTGTATAGCACAACAGAGAATAAGGTCTTATAGTGCAAGTGTGGCAGTTCTGTTGACATCAATGATGGGTATAGGTTGATTTAGAAACACTGGCAGATGTGCTCCATTCCACATCAATTTGTTATCCTTCCCATTTCACACTCTTTGGGTTATCTGGTGTAGCTGAACCCTAACAGGCAGTTTTTTGCAGATTTCTCTCCTTCTTCTTTGCTTTTGTGAGGTGATATACTAGTAATATCTTCCATTGGCCTCCACGAAAAGGTTCAACAAATGGCCTCATGGTCTAACCTGCATTGCCCTTCGCTAACACACCTTTCTGCTTGGCATGGAGAACAAGTGTTTGCTGGCTGAGATTCCTGGGCGCTTTTGGCCTCTTCATTTTGCCATTTGTTCTACACTGGTTACATTTCCTTACTCAAAGGAGATCATCTGTGTCTTTAATCTTTCAGAGTAATAGCCATTTTCCTCCACCAAATATGTCAAAGATACTCCTTCAATTCCTCTTTCAAATCTGATAAAAGACAGTGCTGCCTTATTCCAGAGACTCTTCAAAAGCAAAAGGCAGTAGTATACTTGGTAGGTTGAATTCATATTTAATGAGAACTAGTAAGCACATGGACTTTTCAGAAAGTTTAATTGTATTTTTTAATGAACAAAAAAATCTATCTTCTCTTCTTTTCACCTCCTCTCTCCCCTGCCATTTTAGAGAAGAAACAAAGAAAAACAAAACCTTTTGAGGAAATTTATAGCTTATTAACAAATTTACAAATTTGTCAAAATGGTATCTATGTGTTAATCTCATAATTTGTAACTGTCATAGCCATTCTGGTGAGTTGGATGCACCTCTCCTGGTCTCAGTCGAACTTGCTTTGACATGAAACTCCATGATCTCCTAGCAGAAAGAAAGAAGGAGATGGCTTCTCATTCCTTTGTTCATTAGGAAGGGCCTGAAGGGCAAGGGAAGGGCTGACACTTGGCTCTCCAGGGAGAGCTCCCTGAAGAGAAAGCTGTTCTGCAGACTGACTGCTGTTCTGTCCTTGAGGAAGAAGGAGAGAAGAAGGGAAAAGAGCAGCATATACTGCCAAGAAGGAGTTGGGAAGGGGGAGAAAGAAAAAGGGGGAAAGAAAGAGAAAAAAAGAAGGGAGAGAGAGAGAGAGGGAGGGAGACAAAGAGAGGGAAGAGAGGGAATGAGAGAGAGAAAAGACAGAGACAGAGAGAGAGAGACAGAGAAAGGAGAGGAAGCCCTATTCTGATTTAGAATCTGCTGGTCTAGATCATGGCTCTTAAGTTGAAAGGACATTATAAGCTATTTAATGCAGCCTCTCATTTTACAGATGAGGAAACTGAAGTCCAGAATGGTGAAGTGACCTGTCCAAAGTCATACAAGTAGCAAAGCCAGTATTTGGACTCAGGTTCTGACTCCAAATCCAGGATTCTTTTTCCTCTCTATGACACTTCATTACTCAGGTCACATGTTGGGCTCTTTCTTGGTGGCTTTTATTCCTATTTCCTTCCTCCTGAGGGTTGGTTGTAGGCTTTAAAAGCTCCATGCCACGTCTGAGGGTCCCTCCTTTTTGAAGGACAAGCCAGTTTTGAATTAGGCTTTATTTGCTTGCCCTTTTAAGAATAGAAAGCTGCCTGGCTCTGGAGTCTGAAGGGCAGGATCCAAATGCTGCCTCAAGTACTTTCTAGCCGTTTGACCCTGGGTATGTCACCTAACCTCTCCCAGACTCAGTGTCCTTATCTGTAAAATGAGGAGGGTGAATTAGATGGCCTCAGGCCCTCAGTCTATAGGATCCAGTCAGAGAAGGCCCTGGGACCCTGTTGCCTAAGACCTGTTATTCTAGCAGGAACCAAGGTGGGAAAGACAGAGTTCATAGGATTCCCCCTTCCTCTCCCCTCCCCTCCCCACCCTGCTGCCCTCTCCATTTCAAACAGCTATAAGCCAACTTATTATTAGGTTATAGCGAGAGTATCCCCCAAATGGGAAAGCAGTCAGGCTCCTAACATTCTGTTCATCAACGTCCCATTTTTCAGTCCATGGCTTGTTTAAATAGGTCAAGTCAGAGCTGTTGTAGCTGCATGTGGCATCTTCTCTTTACCCCGTCCACTAATTTGCTGTTAATTTTTTTAACTTTATTCTAACTAGTGGATCAACCGACTTCAAACAGCCAGCTAATTCTGAATTATTTCCTATATTGGTGGTGTTTCTGTTAGATTTGGGACTTGCCCTGCCCCAGCCCTTTCTGACTCCCTTCCTGAAGAAAGGGTCCATAGTATAGCAAGTTATCAGTGATGATACTGAGAATAACAATATTAGGGATATTTATGAAAGCTTTTAATTGCTTTATATTATTAGTGGCTGCTAGGTGGTACCATAGTGCACAGAGCGCTGGGCCTAGAATTAGGAAGACCTGAGTTCAAATGTAACTTTAAACACTACTTGAGTGACTCTGGGTGAGTCACTTAACCTCTTCCTGCCTCAGTTTCTTCATCTATAAAATGGGGGTAATAATAGTGCCTAGCTTCTAGGGTTGTTTTGAGGATAAAATGAGATGTCTAAAGTGCTTTGTAAGCCTCAAAATGCTATGTAAATACTACCTATTATAGCTATAATTTTTTTCACACTTGAGCCTCACAAAACCCCCTGGGAGGGAGGTAGCACCCCCCCCTCTCTTATTGAATGGGCCACTGACACCCAGAAAGGTCAAGTGATCTGAACTGTTTCACGCTATGAGTTAATAGTGCATCTAGTACTTGGATCCAGGTTTTCTGACATCACGGCTAGTGCTTTTTAATTACATCACATAGTCTTGGGCACAGGACTGCATCCTGCAAGAGGTATAAAGAAATCTCAGGCGTGGGGTCTGCCCTCAAAAAACTTAGACTCTAGTAGAAGTCTGCTTTAAGTGTTCATTTTTTTTTTCTATAGCGAGTTAATATTTACAAAGGAGTACCCCCAGGGATGAATGGTTCCTAGTTTTCTTGTGCCTATTTCCTGGATGAGAAGACTGTAGCTCAGAGTGGTGAAACAGCTTAGACCAGGTTAGATAGCGAATCCAGGAGTCAGGCTTTAAACTCATGCCTTCTTATTATATACTCAATGTTCTTTCCTGCTACACCATGCTGTCACTGTGGACGTAGACTTTGATCGTCTTAAATACGTTTTCCTGGTATGACGAGAGGGAAGATGCCTTCTGCTTGTCAGGTGGGAGATGCTTTAAGGCAATAGGATTGACTTCCCACCAGGCACCGAGGATGAGCTGTTCAGAAAGGGAAGAAGGGGGAGTCCCTTTCTCAGAGGCATTACTAATCCTCAAATGATAACCTAGATTTACCCAGGCCACACCAGGCTATCTGTCTCCCTTGTTCCTGAAGAAATGGGTCATGATTTTAATTCCCAGGGACTGACTGACTTTAAAGGAACTTCTCGGGTCAGTGACCAACCTTCTGTGCTCCTTGCCTGCCTCCTTGGGCATCTCAGTTCACAGGAGGTTTTTCAGCTCTATTTCTTTTATAAACAAAGGGGAGGACATGTAGGTAAAAGGGATTTCCCAGGACAGTTTTGGTCTTCTCCCTGATGTTTGCACATGGGCCCCAAGCTCTGTTTTCCCTACAAGTCCTGGAATATGCTCACTAGGGCTCCCCATCTGGATAACAGATGGTTCGCGTACAATGAAAACGGCCAGAGAATGCCATCAGTCCTGGGGCCTTCCCCCATGATGCTAGCTTTCATTCCTTTGGCTCCAGAATAGGTGGCCTTTAGCAATACTAACTCTATTAATGTCATTTTCTGATGCCTGATTCTGGAAGTGACCCTGTGTTTTCAAAGGTTATGCCCTTAGAGCACAAACTCTAACACATCCTACTAAGTTTGGAAAGTTTTAGCTGTGCTCCTGGTCATAGATTGTCTGCTGCCCAAGGGTCAATTGAGCCAAGTGGGTCAAAGCTACGGCATAGGTGGGAGTTGTTTTGTGGGTTTTTTTTTGTTTTGATTTTTGTCAAAGCAACTCATTAAGACCATTTACTGAGACGTGTGTATATGGGATATTACTTACATATATAAAATTGCAGATCCTGGCATAATCATTCTAATTTTAGTAGTCCTTTAGGATTTACAATATACTTCCCTCACAAAAAGTTTGGAGAGTAGCTACAAATATTATCATCCCAATATTACAGATAAGGAAACTGAGGCAGAGAGTGTTTAAAGTGATATGTAGACCTGTATTCAAGTCTCTGATCTCCATTTCCTGTGTGTGTGTGACTAGAGACAAGTTATGATTTCTTCAATTTACAGGAGGAAACGTACCCAGAGAAGGAAAGTGATTTGTCTATGGTTACCCAGGGAAGTTGGTGGCAGGATTTGCAGTCGGATTTCCTGACTTTCTCAGTCCATTACGCTATTTTTTGGAGGATTCAGGGTTAAGTGACCTGCCCAGGGTCACACAGTTAGTAAGAGTCTGAGGCTGAATTTTGACTCAGGTCTTCCTGACTTCAGGGCTGGTTGCTCTATCCACTGTGCCAATTAGCTGTCCCCTCCCAATATGCTTTCCTTCCACAACACTGAGTCCTAAACCTTACCATTCTTGGCTCCCATCTTTGTCTTTGTGATATATCTTGACCAAATAGAGGATTTTGACTCTTAGAATACAGCTTCGGTACCTACTATGGTCCTTCACGTTTTTATTCCTTTCTCCAGCAAATCTTCCCCCTTCTTGGCAATGAGTTCTAACAGCATTTGGCCCCTGAAGTAAATATCAAAACAGTGCCAGAGTGAGGCCATACTAATTTGCATGTCTGGGAATATGATCTTCTGATTTGTTTTAATCATTGAGATCACAGGATTTTTGAATTGCAAGGGACCAGTTCCATTGAGCTCCATATAATTCTGCAGTGGATTTCTAGATATGTTTTATGTGTATCTCTTGTGCCAGTGAGTGAGATGAGCAGATGGTATGTATATATATATATATATATATATATGTATATGTGTGTGTATACATATATATACACACATATGTACATATATATAATATATAATTTTTTTTGCTCTTCCTCTTCAGTGCCAGCTTAATAACCAAATATTATCAAACAGAGAAAATCTCCTTAAGTTTGAATTCATTTCATATATTTTCTATTGCTCTGTTGTTGAGGCTGAGTATTTTGGTTAGTTGGATCAGTTTTCAATTGATCATTGAGTCTCAAGTCATCCGCTCTTCTCAGATTCTGAAAAATAGATAAAAACACAAATGTTTGTTAATATCCAATCTCTTCTCAAATCCTCCTCCAGTGCTGTCCCATCCTGTAGAAGTGCCCTTGGGTTCTTAGAGGCCCTGCCGATGGAACCCAAGCCCTGGCAAGGACAAGCTGGGAAGGCTTTAATTGTGTGTCCTACAACAAACATTCTGTGTGTCTGCCATGTGAGGACCAGCCTGGCTAAGTCAGGAGAGATTGGCAGCAGAGGGTTGACCACCAAGGAATGACTTTTTTTTTTTGGCTACAACAACACGTAAAAGAGTTTATTATGTTTGTTGTGGAGCAGAGGGGTTTCGTGATCTGCATTGGTGGAAGGTTACACTGATAAAATTATAGATCTTTGTAGTACCAAAATATGTGTCAGTTAATTCAAGGGATATTTTTTTTATCTATCAACAAAGCACTTATTAAGTACCTATTGTGTCTGGGAACTGGTGAGGTAAAAAATTCAACAATTCCTGTCTACTAAGAGATGTGTGACAAAATGAGCCAACCAAGAGGAGAGAATATCCAGGAGCAGAGAATGATCGATCATGTCAAGTGCAGCCTGAGAGGATGAGAAGGATGAGGATTGAGGAAAAGGTCATTAGAGGTCACTGGTGACTTTGGAGTGATCAGTTTCAGTTTAATGATGAGGTCAGAAACCAGATTGCAAACAATTGAGGAGGAGAGGAATGGAAATGAAATAATGGGGCTGGGGGGTAGGTGGGGAAGAAGACAGTTCCTCTCCCCTGCCCTTTAGGAATTTAATCTTGAAAGGAAGGAGAGGTAGAGTATGATAGCTTGAGGGGATGGTCAGGTCTAGAGAGGGAGTTTTTCAGGATGGGGGAGACTCAGTTATACTTGTACGCAGCAGAGAAGGAGCAGTAGGTAAATTAGGTAAAGACTGAAGGTTGAGAGAGGTTATACTGGGGACAATCTGCTAGGAAAAATTAGAGGGAATGGGATCAAGGATACACATAGAGGGGCTGATCTTGGTGAGGAGAATGGTCACCTCTTCATCAGGGACTGGAATAAAGGAAGAGAGAGAGAATGAAGGATGTTCTCAAGGGAAGGGGGTATTTAGAAGAGAGAGCTGATGGCAAATGGTCTAAATGCCTACTGTATACTGGGTGTTGGGAGAGAACAAAAATCAGAGAGAAACCAAAACAAATCCTCATAAAACATATAGCCCAGTAAGCAAAACTCAACCCTATATTATTAGAGCTGATAACATGTTTGTTGATATTTCTGAAGACTGTGAGCTTATCTGCCCGACCTTTATGGGCAGCAAACCTTGGTTTGGCCTTGATGTTATGAGTACAGGAGACTATATCCAGATCACAGCCTCCTGATCATCATAGTGTGAGCTCCTGTAAAATGGGCTAATATCATCAGAAAATTAGTATCGTCGGAAATTCACTGAATTCACTCATTGCATGAATAAGTCAAAAATACTTTTGAAGCCATCATCAGAATTCAGTCAAACCTAATGAGGCCTTTGCTGCCTTGGGCAGGTGAGCATGAAATCTAATTTGTGCTCATTTGCCCCAAACAGCAGCAGTTCCAAGTTTACTGATGTAGTGTCAGTGTCTCTGAGAGGAAAACCCACATTTTATGAGATATTCTTAATTAGACCTTGAGACTTCTCTATTGTCTGCCTCCTACGGACTGCCATGTGACTGCAGGTCAAAGGGACTGATTTGGTACACTCCGAACCCTATAGGAAGGGGTCGAGGGATCTTGTGGCTTTATCACATGCCCCATTCTGGGTGAATGTGGTGAAGTATCTGTCCCATTATGATTTTCTATTTTTTATATGTATACATATTTTATATATATATGTTTTATATATATAGACATATATATGTATACATATATACATATTTATAAAATATCTTATTATGTTATCCTATTATGTGTGTGTGTGTGTGTGTGTGTGTATGTGTATATTATATCCCCAAAACAAAGCTAATGAGTTGAGATGGGTGGGAGTTGGGAAGGGGGAATGTGTGAGCAGGAGCAGAACATCTATTCTGCAGTAGTCAAAATTACATGTAGATTGGCCTTGTCTCTTTTTCTTCTTGTAAATAACTAAAACACATTGGAAGACATGGGAGCTGCTTTGGCAAGTACGAGTCATTAGGAATGTACATTTAGAGTCCATCTCGTCCAATTCTCATTTTACAGATCAGGAAACTGAGTCTGAGAATTAAGTGAGTTGCCCAAGGTCATACAGATTGTAAGTTTCATTTGTGGGATTCGAACCCAGGTCTCCATAACTCCCAAGTCTAGCATTCTGACAACTATACCACGTCTATTATTTCTGGGCTTGCTCCCTTCGAGATGGCCATCTCATTTTAGGATAGCTCCATTTGTCAGGCTCCTGTGTTATGCATTAACAAGGAAACTTAAAGTGTCTCAGGTCAGTGAAGCATGGCTGCTCTCTCTGTCTCTGGAGTAGTTTCTTGTTTCTTAAGTCCCAGTTAAAATATCTGTGGACTCAACTGAGAAATTGGAGTGATCACACGCCCCAGCAGGAAGCCAAGACTGCCCTTCTCCTGTAAGCGGAGCTAGAACCTGAGGAGGCCATGAAGCTGTTTAGTCGGTGGCCATGCATCAGTTTCTCTTCAGAAAGACTCGGCAGGCTTGCAGAAGGCAATGAGTCACTTTGTAGAGGAAAATAAGAGCTCTGGAGTCTTTTCAAATTCTGACCCAACTTTGAAGAGGCAAAGCTGCCAAGGCTTTCTGAAGCTGAACTGCTCCCCAGGCTCCAGGGACCCTCAGCAGCCACCGATGCCAAGTTATGTGCTGGTTTCACGATTAGGGAAAGAATAGAAACTTTAGGAAACTTCCAGTCCATTTTCAGCCTTGGAATTTCTAATTTTCCCCCCAATAATTTGGTGAGAAGGTAGACGGAGCATAAGTATTGTTATCCACATTTTAAAGACAAGGAAACTGAGTCCCAAGCTAATGAATGCCAAAACCCTAGTTGTCATACCGCGCTCCACCATGGTTGGAAAATGAACCTTAGCTTGCTACCCCTATCACCCATCTTGGTAAATATGTAGAAGCAGCATATTTGCTGCTCACCAAGAACATAAATGTACATGTATTTTTTTTTAAATCTTGTTTTCATACAGGCAACAGCCTCAGATTCCCATCACCACAGGAACGGGTGTTGTGTATCCTGGTGCTATTACCATGGCAACTACCACACCATCTCCTCAGATGACATCCGACTGCTCCAGCACCTCGGCCAGCCCGGAGCCCAGCCTCCCTGTCATCCAGAGCACTTATGGCATGAAGACGGACAGCGGAAGCCTGGCAGGGAACGAAATGCTTAACGGGGAGGACGACATGGAAATGTATGACGACTATGAAGATGAGCCCAAATCAGACTATAGCAGTGAAAACGAAGGTCCCGAAGCCGTCAGTGCCAACTGAGGAGTGTTTGCAGAATCTAAATGCTCAGACTGGGGTTTTTTTTTTTTCCTTCTTCATTTTTTTCCTGAACAAAAAAAAAAAAGTCTTAAAGAGCCCGCATGCATTTGTGGCTCCCCAATTACATCAGCAGAATGGTCTTAATTGTTTCATAATGTGTGAGACAGATGGAGTTTTCCCTGATTTTTCATGAACTTGTGTTTTTTTGTTTGTTTTTTATTTAGGTGAAGACATATATTAAATATGAGACATCGGGACTTGAAAACTTATCTGAATCCATAGCTGTCTTACCAGTCTTACTTATTTTTTTTTTTTTTGGTCTTATTTTTTTTCTCTTTTGGATGTTGATAAAGGTTTAAGTTACTGTTTTTAGATGGGGTTAAACATTCTCACTCAGGTATGCTGTGCCGGCCTACAGGTTGTGAATGTGTTTTTATTCTGAATTATGTTAGCAAACAACTGCAGATTTCATCTTGTGAACGCGAGCAGAATGTCTGCGGGCACGCAAGCGCGGCTGCGTGCGGAGCACTTAAAAAAGGCCTCTGAATTCCATTTTTCCATGTGTAGAGTTGAACTTCTAATGTGCCAAACTTTTTCATCACTCTTGAATCTTAAAAAAAAATTTTTTTGAAAGTCTTAAGGGAGACACTGCAAAGTCTTAGACAATCCTTTGGCATCTAAAAAAAAAAAAAGGATAACCACAGGTTGTATTTTTTCCTTTTTTTTTTCTTTTCCAGAATATGGTAAAGTACTCAGGAATCTGGAGACAGGATATTGTAAGGAGTGAGCTTGGTTGCCACCGTGCATGTACCCAACTGCTTTTGCCTCTCACTGTGCCATCAGTGTGTGACATGACATGACGTGACATATGATGTGATGTGATGGGATGTCTGCACAACAGAGCGATCACCAGTTATGAACAAGGCTGCTTGTCCCCATGTGAGGCTGCCTCTCACAACCCCCATTACCCCTTTGCCTTTAACCCTGGCATTCAGTCTTAAACATATTTTCTCTTAAATAATTTATTCATTCCAGAATGTCAAGGGTCCAATGATTATTTATTTTAAAAAGCATTGTTGGTGGCATTAACTTAACAATCCTTATTTCTGCCTTTCTACCCCAAACCTCCCCAACCCACCTCCCCGCCTTTTTTTTGGTCCTCCATTACCTGCTACAGACATGAAAATGTATGCAAGGATTATATGTCCCCAGAACATCTGGAAGCATTTCTTAAACATAATGATAATTCAAGTTAATATTTTTAAAGCCAAAAATTTCTTCTTTACAGTGGGTAACTGGCTATAGGGCTGTGTACTTGCGGCCCAGATATAGGCCCTTACAGCTGAGCAGGCCAGCCTTCTGATTTTCCATTCTAGATCTGAATTCCTTGGGAGCTGATCTCAGCTGGAAGTGATGAAACAGGATTCAGGGCCCCTCCAAAAGCAGGGCCAGACAAGAAAGCCCAGGAGCCAACCCCCCCCCCCCCACTCATCCATGCCTGTAGGCCCCATGTAGGAGCTATGGGTGAAGAGGGCACCAGTCCTGGCCAGCAAGACCAGTGGTTGCATGGGGCTCAGATTTGTTTATAAAATCCCTAGGACAGAGAGAAGTCACCCAACAGCTTCCATGCTGCAAGTAGAGAGGTAAATAGTGAGTCAGGATGCATTTGGGGAGTGAAATGTAAACTTTGGAGGAGCCAAAAAGAGAGGAGGAAAGGAGCATATTCTCTTGTGAGAAGTTCCTGCTTTTAGAACCAAGGAACCAAGAGCTCAGGGGAGGTAGAAGAATTTCTACCCCCTTCACCTTCTTCGCCTGTGCAAATAAGTCACCATTTCTGCAGCAAGTGGAGTGCCCACACTCAGCCCAGTGCCAGTGTGTGCTCCTGTGTGTATATTCGTGCATAGAATGGGAGATAATGTGCAAAACTTAATTCACCATGCACATGCAGCACCCATCCCTGAAGAGGTCAACTGCCTAACTGTAGGGCCCCTGGGCTCCCCATGATACTAGCTCCCTCCTAGGTTGAGCCGCTCAATTCTCTGCCTACCCCATATCCCCTTCCATTAGCATGGTTCTTTTTTCCTTCTCCCCACTGCCTCCATTTGGAGAGCCAATGACCAGGCTCATTCATCCCCAGCGGGACAAAACGCAAGCTCATTACTAGGACATAGGAACAGGGCTGTCAGATTTCTGGAGCCAATTTCATCACTTGAAAGCAATAGAGGCTCTTTGTATTTATTTTCTCCAAACCCAAGGCCATACCCAATAGCAATGAACAGGTCTAGCTGAGAGGAGCCTGAGCTCCAGGCTCCCGTTAGCTGGTGAGCGCTCTCTATAAGCTGACATAGGTACTGATAGACAAGCTGTGTTCTGAACATCAGTTGGGGATCAGAACTTTGTTTGAATATGTTTTTGCTCAGAAGAGGAGGAGGAGGAGAATTTCTTAGTAAAGATGGACTATTTATTATATGGTCTTACTGACTTATCCAGTTGGTCACCTCTCCTTAGTTCTCTTTCTCTTACCCACCCCCTCCTGTTCCCCATTTCCCAACACCCTGCTTGCTCCTTCCTTCTTGGTTCTGTTGCATAGGTAGAGTGCTGTATGGCTAGCATTGTGTCCTCTGTAATTAATTTTGCACAAAGGCAAACATTTAGAGTAGTTGGTTAATTTTGTTTTGTTTTTATGACCATGCCAAAATAATATTCTGGGCTGGTGGAGAACAAAGGACTGTTCTTTAGGACTGAAACTTGATTTTGCTCGTAGTACAAACACACACACACACACACACACACACACTCACACTCACACTCACAGATGTTGTTTTGTAAGTGTTATAAGCACTGGATATAAATGGTATTTTTTATCACTTCTGACTAATGTGAAACTGTTGTACGAAAAATACATGAACAAAAGTCATCTGTTTCGACTCGTGTGGGCTTGCCCCGCAGTTGCCGGATTTGAGTCATTTTATGTCTTGTTATTTCATTTATTTATGCAAAATCCATGCGTGTATGAACACTTTGTTGGAGCCGCAGCCCCCGCCCGCCTCAGCGCTGGGGTTCGGTCACTTCTAGCCACGTTCTTCAAAAATGAAAGGCTATTCAGGAAGGATCTGATTGTAAACGTCTCATTCATTCATTGGGTCAGACGGGAAGGTTGTATCTGGATCTCAATGGTGCGCATAAGCAATTTATTGTATTTATTAGCCAACTTTGGCTCTAAATGTCGGTGGAAATTAAGAAAGGACAATCGTAGCGATAGCTTCATTTTACTTTTATCGGGGCTCGAAACAAAGTCTTTTGATGAATCTACCATCTCATTTTAGATTTTTTTTAAAGTGTAAATATAACATAGGAAATAGAATTTTATTTTTGGTTCATGAATAATTAGTGAAGTATAAGTTATGTATTTACTTTTTCTGTTCTGTATCCATGTATATTGGTCCATATTAAAAGCTGACAAGTCACTGTACCTCATGCAAATGCTGAATTATCAGAGTGAGAGCTGTGAGAGCTCAGGCTTGGACCTCTAGCTGGGATAGCAAGACCCCTCACTTGGGCTCTCACTGAATTTATTTAGAAGACACCGTCCACAGACACAGACTTTTTTTTTTAATATAGAAAGTTGATACATTGAAAATACCAAATTTCCAGGATAGCTGGTAGGAAACTCAATTTGCTTTGTGAATCCAAGCAGAATGCATGAAATAGTCCTGTTACTGTTTGATAGCAGAAAGCATGAATAGCATTTGGAAAGCATAAAAAAGAAAAAAAAAAGAAAAAAAAAGATGTCTGAAGATTAGACTCATTAATAAAGCCCCACCCCTGCTCTGCCCCCACCATACCCCAATACTGAATAGTTTGAATAATATGAGACTCTTTATTTCTGTGTCCATTAGTTCATGGTATTGTCATATCGCAGATGAAAATGATTTACACATTGTAAGAGGACGTATGGGGCTTTTCCCTATCACTTGGAATTGGGGCACCGGCAGGAAATACTCTTTTTAACCATTGTGCCATGTAGTTAATGGTGGGATAATATATACATAATATATGTGTATATATACATATATACACACATATTCACACACATAGATACATGTAGATATGCATATATGTACATATGTGTGTATATATGATATGTATATATACATGTGTACATACTGCTTTTGTCTATAGACTTTGCCCCATCTCCTGAAATTATATAATTGTGAGGGAGGGGGCGGGCGGGAAGTCTGTGGACAAAAGCCATCAGGCTATTCCTGTGCTTAATGAACAAATGTGGTGTTTTTCTGTTTGGGACAATTATAAAACATTTCTTGTTTTCAAAGATACCCAGATCATGACGAAGTCTAACCCTGTCCACTCCCATGGTTCTCCTTTGGGAAGCACTGGCCCCAGGAAGAAGCTTGATCTGAACCCCTAGAAGGTCCTCTCTCCTCTGGTTCCCGAGCTTATCTAAGGAAGGGCTGAATATGGCTGCCTTCACAACCTGGGATGCATTAGGTCTGTTGAACACCAGTTTATTAATTTATCAGAGGGCCAGTGAGTTACCTTGTAGTGTCAAAGCTGAAACAAAAGACTGTATTCTTTCCCTCTGAGAAGGTTGGGGGTGAGGGTTGGCAGGTTACTCCAAGCATTCCCACCTAGGGCAAGGAGTAGATGAGCCACCATAGGCTGCCACTGTTCAGAGCATGCCACTTGAGGAGAAACTCATTCTGGCCCCAGCACCACAGTGTAGTTCCCCTGCCCTCTAGTTTGGCCTAATTGTTTTATAAGCGATGATTTTCCCCAGTAGTTGACAAGAAAGGTTACATTGCCATTTGAGACCATGCAAGATACCCTGTGCCCAGTGCCATTGAGTTGCCCAAGAATTGTAGCTGGTTAAATGTAACCTGATGCTTTCCTGGGTCTTCATTTTTCATATGAAAAGGGACAAATGGTGCCCCCTCTCTGAGGGACCTTCCATTGGTATTCATTTAAGAATGGACTTGGCACTCACGTCCATTCTTCTCAAAGAATAATTGTGTCTGATCTCATCTGCCCTCCTATGAAGCACTTGTCTCGTCGCCCCCCATCCTGACATGCTTTTCTTAATAAATGAATTCTCTCTGTGATTCCTTTTGACCATGTTCCATTTTTCTTATACTGTATAATGTTAGGACCCCAAGGTGAATGCGATATAATAATTGATCATCAGAAATATCAATATGCAAACATATTTGTTCTCCCTTCCCCTCCCATCAGGGGCTGAGCCATTTGCTCTTGAATTCCTGTATTCTGGAAGCAGACAACTTTGGTTCAGAGGGCAGGGCAGAGTAAGGGCCTCCGGGATGGGGATTAGAAGGGGGGGGGTAGGGGAGTTGCTCATTGGAAACCATTTTCAACTCGATAAGGATGGCAGTACATGAGTTGGAGAGCAGCTTGACAGTAGGGTGTGCTCTTCATTTCCTCTTTCTGAAGAACCCCAACTGAGGCCCTTGGTGCTCCTGGATTATGGGAATGTGCAAATATTTCACTGTGTGTGTATGTGTGCACGCGGCCCCTGTGCATTCTCTTTCCCTCCGGCCATCCTTCTCTTTGTTTCCCTTTGTCATAAGTGTGTTTTTGCTTTTTTGAAAGCACAGGTTTTATCGTTAACTTTTCCTCGTCCATACTTCCCCTCCCCACCCCTCAGCTTGTAGAGTGATAGAAACCTTAGCATTTCTGTCCATCCATCATTGTATTTGCCATGTAAATTTTTTTTATTACATTAAGACAAGCCTATAAGCTGTTACTACATAACTTATCTTACTGTAACTCTTTATTTCCTGACGTAATTTGTTTGTGATGTATATTGTGGGATTGTACTCTATGTTAATTTAATCAGCACAATTCACTGACTTGCTGGACTGACACGCTAGCTGCTGTTGCCAATTGTAAAGTTTGTGTAGGGCTGTAGGGACAACTACAACTCTATTGTCAAGGTACTATGCTCTGGTTCCTACAGCAACACTGTGGGTGTGGCCCTGGAGATGCTAGGGTTGCTGTTGAGATACACCCTCTAGCAAATTTTAACTGGCAGGTTTTCTTCATAGAAATTCTATGTACAATGCAGGTACCTACCTGGGCCCATGGCTGGTAATGATTTGGGCATTTAGAGGAAAAAGATTAAAAAAAAAACTAGTGTCTATTGCTGCTTCGAATATGTTTTAAAAGTCTGAAAATGTAAATAGTTTATCAAAAAAAATCTTGTACAGTCCAGTGTAAAGTTTTTAAATGAACTTACAGGTTGCCATCACATTTTTCTCACCCTCTCCTCTCAACACCGAAAACAAAGTTTGCTAAGGATAAAAAGCTATTGATGACAAAGTAATCTCTCAACTTAAAAACAGAAAAAAAATGAAAAAAAGTTTTAATAAGAGAATCATCATTCTTAGCTTCATTGCATAAACAGACTTCTTGGGATTTTGTTGTGCAGTATTGACGTGAGGTAAATTCAATATTCAATAATCTCTCAGTGGTACTTTTAAAAAGTCTTCTCCTCCTCCTCTGCCTCAGTAATTAATGGAAAAGACACAGTTGAAAGGCACACTGTCTTTATATATTCTGGTGTATGCTGGCACCCCTGCTACATATTCCTTTTTCCCCCTTTTGTCTTTACTTCTTTAGTTTTCCTTTTCCTTTTCTTTTCCTTTCCTTTTCTTTTACTTCTTTCCTTTTTTTTTTTGCACAAGGTGCTTTCCTGATATGTTAAACATGCCACCATCCTCCGGTGATACCGTATTATATGCCATGATGGGGGTATCCCCCCCAGGGGAGTGTCTATAAGAACTGCCTATTTATGCTCATTTACCTCAAGACTGTCCTCTCTACCCTTAATCTAGTCACCATCACTCCATCTTTTGTACTGCTGTTGACACTTACAAAATTAAAGATAAATTTTGTTTTATGACATCTGTGAGTGTCCTTGTCTATGCGACGCATACATTTCCACCTTTTGTCCCAATAAAAAAAAACCAAACAAAAACTGGAGTCAGCTGGGTGTCTAAAGGGGACTTATAGGTCACCAGCCTCATAGTAGCTACCTGGTTATGTTCCCCATCTGCTTGGTAAGGAATTCTTTTGGGCTGCTTTGTCTTGAAAAGCATGCCTACCCCATTTTGTGGCTCATGTTGGGAGGATGTATATTTTTGCAGCAGGAAATGCTTGTGGATTGAGCCTAGAAGAATCAGGTTAGTGTCACAGATTCTCCATAGGGCTGAAAGAGATCTTTTTATCTGTACCTGAATAGGAATCGCATCAGTAACATTACCAGCAAGAAGTTATCCAACCTGTTTGAAGACCTTCCGTGGAAGAGAAACTCACTACCTGCCAAAGCAGTTCATCCTATCCCACTTTTGGATAGCTCTATCAGGAAATTTGTCTTTTCCTTTTATAGACCCAAATTGCCTTTCAACATCTTCCCATCCATTACTTCTAGTCTACCATCTGGAGCCAAAATGAGTCTCAATTTCCCTTTCCATGGTAACCCTTAAGCTATATGGCTATCACAATGGCTCTCATTTCCCCACCCTAAGTCTTACCCCCAGGATAAAAATCCTCAGTTCTTTCAAGAGGTTCTCCTTCATGCCATAGTTTTGCATGCCTTTAAATGGTTAGTTAAGTCTTTTGTCAACTGGAGTTGAGAATATACATTCCTTTGGAAAAAATAAAATAATTACGCCAAAGTATGCAGTTGCAACACCCAGGTATGAAAACCTGGGGATCCTGGCCACTCACTCATTGTACTGCAACTTAATATGGTTGGCTAATGGCTTGGATGGAGTATTCTAAGAAGAATGGCTGGGCTATGCTTTGAGTGTGCCTGGCAGGTTCCAAAACACTGGATCCACATGGCATTGGTTTCTAGAACAGATTCTCAGCAATTCTCCTTTTCAGTTGGACAGTTGGATCCAGAGGATGGGAGCTTTACCTTGATGGGGTCAATTTGCTGGTAAATGTTGTACCCCCAAACTCTCCAAGTAATTTGTATAAAATCCAGCTATTAAGTGACTAATACAAGGGGAGAGGAGAGGTAGCATGGAGTAATGAATAAGGCACAGGACCTGGGGACATGAAGAACTGATTTCTTCTTCTGCCTCTGATGCTGACTAGCCATGTAACCATGGGTGAGTCATTTAAACCCTATGAGCCTCAGGAAACTTGCTAAAATATCAACTTATTTATAGATGGATCAAAGTCTATGTTGGTAGAAGAAATTCTCATAAGAACAAAATCATAAATCCTTGATGTATGAATGATGTATGGAAAGATATTCCTAATAGCTCACTGTAAGGTTTACAAACTACTTTCCATATAACAAAGCTGAGAGATGTGTATTGCAAATATTGTCTCCATTTTACAGGTGAGGAAACCACGGCTTTGGGAATTTAACAGGATTGCCCCTGTCACATAGTTCTGATTTATTAGAGCTGGGCTTCCATTCATGCCATACTGTCTTGAATCCTTGTCAAATTAAAGATATGATTTTACCTGTTAAGTCCTTGAAAATCTTGAATTCCTCCTGAGTTTCAGCCCTGTAGATTTCCCAACATGGATGTGTTTGCCTGCCATCTTTAAGATGTTACATAAATTCTCTTAAAAGTTTTGGCCATGGTAGGGGGTGGGGAGAGTTACTGATGACATGTTTTGAGCATCTTGGTGTCTTCTATGCACCAAGTGACAATTTCAGAGTGTGTCTTTCCTGTAGGTTTGGAGATATGTCTCCAATTTAATGTTTCTACATTTAATGAAAACTTTTCCAATAATGGTAAAGACCAGTATTTAGGCACTGAGGTGTCTTCCTTTGTCACATGAGAATCAAAGCAGAAAGAGAATTTAAGGGACATCTGGTACAACTTGCTGTTTGATGGATTAATCCCCATTCCTAACTTCATACCCAAATAACCTTGACAAGTGGCCATCCAGTCTCTGATTAAATAGCTCCAGTGATGGGGAACTCACTGTTTCCTGAGATAGAGAGTCCTCTTGCTATAGCTCTAATCACTAGGAAGTTCTTCCTCATAATTAGCTGAAATTGGCCTCCTTATAGCTTCCATGCATTTCTCCTAGATTTGTCCTCTGGAACCAAGCCCAACAAATCGAATCCTTCCACAGGGCAGCTCTTAATATTCTTGAAGATATCTCTCATGTTCCCGCCCCCCCAAGTCTTCTCTACGACTAACATCCCCAGTTCCTTCATTGATCCTCTGATGGTACAGGTGGATCAGCTGAAGTGGTAGGTGGAAAAGTCTGAGAAGTCCTAGTGAAGTGACTGTAGAGTAGAGGGCAAGACCCAAATTACATCAGTAGTACAATAGTCTTTAGGGATCAGAAGCAGGACAGATGGTAAGGTCTGGTGGGATGGAAGACCATCAGAGTTGGTGACTTTTATTTCATCCAAACCCTGAAATCAGTACATGGATCCTGAATGGATTCTGGGATGGCTCTGGGAAAGAGGAAGGGGATGAAGAGAGAAGGTGAAGGGAAAGGACATCCTGATGGTCAGGACCCTCTACCCATCCATCCTGAATGGGTTCTGGAGTGTCTCTGAGGGAAGGGAAGGGGGAAGAAGGAAGAAGAAGAGGTTGCATTAATAGAAATGCAGCATCTGGAAGCAGAGAGAGGATAATCTTGTATCCTATGTCCCAGCTAAATCACCGATGGAGGATTATTTTCAATTCTTAGCATGATATTTTACGGAGTACATTGATGAACTGGGGCAGATCCAAAGAAGGGTGAACAAAATGATGAGGGGGCTGGAAACCCCACCATATAAGGATCAGATTAAGGAAGCAGGCATGTTTAGTCTGGTGAAGTGTGAATGGGGGACAGAGTAGCTATCTTCAAGTATCTGAAGGGATGTTTTGTGAAAGAGACTTGACTTGGTCTGCTTGACCTTAGAGATGGAGGCTGAGGTGGCAGATTCAAATTCAATGTGAAGGGAAATCTTCCTGTTTTCCTAAAGTGGAATGAGTCACTTCTGGAGGCCTCTAAAGAAGTGAGGCAGTCATGCCTAAAGCCTTTTCAGATAAACTGCACAAAGGGAGAAATATCGCAGCTCTCAATAGGGGCTGAGGAGTTGGATCACTTTCCAGGCTGTGAAATATCAAGTGACTGCCAAGTAGACTGCAACATGTGGGGCTCCCTGTTTTCACAGCTCTGTGGACCGAGGGGTAGCTAAAATCCAATTGATTTAATCAAGAAAATCTGGACAGTGAGGCTCTGAATGGGCAAATTATCCAATCAAAACTTGGATATGAAATTAATGAGATGAAGTTGAATAAAATCTGAGGAGGGAATTCCCATTTAATCCTTGATTCTAGTTAAATTGAAAGGCTTGAGGAAGGAACCCAGGAATGGGAAAGTGGAACCCAGCGGGAAAGACCACTAGTCCATGAGTCAGGAGAGCAAGGTTGTAGTGACCTTGGAGGAGTCAATTTTCTTCTCTGTGCCTCAGTTTCCCAAACAGTGCTCTACATGATTAATTAGTATTTACTAAATTAAACTTAGGATCGGTCATCTCTAAAGCCCTTTCTTATTTTGATAGTCTATGATTCTAAGTGCCCTTAGAATGCTTTAAAGGCAGTGTGGTATAATAGCCAGCCTTAGATTCAGGGAATCAAGTCATCTTTGTACCCCAAGCAAGTTACTTAAGCTCTAGGTGCCTCTAACAATCTAATTATAAGCTGAAGTTTCAGACTGGCATTGGTAAAGGAAGTTTCCACACTGGGAGCTCCACATAGCAATGAAAACATAGATGTAATACAAATTCTTTTAAAAAGGTGACCAGGAGAATTTTTTTAAATGAAAGGTTCTTTTTTTTTTGTGGGAGAGTGAGGGATTGGAAAAGAGTCTTTACCTCTGAGAATCTTGAGTCCATTTTAGGTTTATCGTCAACTTAGTGATACTAGGGAGAATTCCAAGGAGTGACAACCAATTGGGATCCTATCTGATAGAGAATTCTACACAGAATGGCTGACTCAGCTCAGAGGACTTTCATTCAACTTACAAATGGAAGCTGTGATCCAAGGAGGGACAAAGTGAGGATGCTTAGATACACAGAACAAGTCTGTAGAATTACCTTGTGGTCCCCAGTGATGGAGAAATCTAATTCATTATGCGCAGCTAGGTGGTAAAACGGATAGAGCTCTGATCCTGGAGTCAGGAACACCTGATTTCAAATCCAGCCTGAGATAATTACTAGCTATGGGACCCTCCGCAAGTCACTTAACATCTCTTTGCCTCAGTTCCCTCAACTGTAAAATGAGGAAATAATAGCTGAACCTCACAGGGCTATTGGGAAAATTAAATGAGATACTATGTATAATATGCAGCATATATAAGCATTTATAGTATATTTTATATGTTATATCATACTTAAGCATTTATATAATGCTTACAGCTTTATATAAATGTGATCTATTATTGTAGTAGTAGTAGTGCTACTACTACTACTAGTAGTAACAGTACTACTACTAGTAGTGGTGGTGGTGGTGGTGGTGCTATTGGTGGCCTCTGCTGCCTTCTTGCTCCCATAGCTTGGCTGTGCTGCCTCTGATTTATGAGATCATGGCTCACAGACCACAAAATAATTCAGCTGGGTTGGGCAGACAACTACTAGCAAATTCTGCTGCCTAATCCATCTTGTCTTTCACTCCTTATTGGATGCAAACTCTTAAGGCAATTATTATGAAGGTTGCAATATGAACTTGAGATTACAAGTCTCCTCCATTATTGGCAGCTTGATTCTGGCCCTCCATTCAGAGACTGACAGGTAGAAAGTCACTTCTTCACCTTGTGGTGGTGTCTGGGACCATCTGAGACTTCTCTACCAAGTGTGTGTTCTCACAGAGAGGCAGGACAGTTGAGTGGGGAAAGCAGTAAGGAAAATAGTAGCAGCTGTGGCCAATAGCCCTAAGGAGGGCATCAGCCTCTCCCTCAGTCTGAGGCTGTCTGTAGGTAACAGTTAAAAGAAAGCAGGGAGAATTTGAATCTCTGATCTGATCCCTCAATGGGGCTGTAGAATGGAGTTTGTTGAAAGCATGAATAGCGCAGGAGGTATCTTTATGGTGTAGCTAAAGAGTCCTAGAGATTCTAGTCTCAGAGCCCATGGCACTCTGCCCTTCTCTGGGGTATTGGGCATGGTTGTGAAAACCACAAATTGATATGATGGGGGACAGAGGAGGGCACCTAGGATGGTAAGGACCCTGAGTCCTTGCCATATGAAGACTGGATGTCTTCAAGGAAAAACTGGATGAGCACTTATCAGGTATATACTAGCAGAGGTTTCTTTTGTGTATGGTCCCTCTCAAAATCTGTCATTCTGTAAAAGGCTTGTGGATTGATTTGTCCTCTAAGGACTTAAACCATTAGGCACAGAAAGCAAAGGGTATGTGCAGCTGTCATCTGTGACCCAGAGTCAGAGATAGCTGTGTCCTTGACCATTCCACCTGTGTCAGGAACAATGGAAACCTGGCAGTAATGAGGCATAGGACCCTGGCACCACAAAGTTGAATGAGGGTGACTTTGGTCCTCATAGCCCAAAGTTGCTATTCCACATGGGCTAAGCTCAGGTCAGAGAGCTTATCAAGAATTTCTTTCCTCGGTGGGGGTGGCCAAGATGGCGGCTGGAAAGCAGGGACTAGCATGGGCTCCCCACCAGGTCCCTCCAAAAACCTATAAAAAATGGCTCTGAACCAATTCTAGAGCTGCAGAACCCAAAAAATAGCAGAGGGAAGCAGGGCTCCAGCCCAGGACAGCCTGGATGGTCTCCAGGTAAGGTCTATCCCACACGGAGCTGGGAGCAGAGTGGAACAGAGCCTAGTTTGGGTGGTGTGGACCAACCAGACCAGAAGCCGGGCGGAGCAGGCCCTAGCACCCTGAATCAGTGAGCTGCGGCAGTCACAAGACTTCTCAACCCACAAATACCGAGGACAACAGAGTAGGTTAGTGGGAGAAGCTTCTGGGGACTGGGATAGAGTTTGTGGTTCAGCCACAGCCCCGGGGGCAGTGGAGGTGGGGCAGCTTTGGAACTACAGCTGCAGTTGCCTCAGACCCCAGGCCCACCTGGTGGGAAGAATTAA
>CM053623.1:418482068-418502086 GCA_028646595.1 Phalanger gymnotis
GGGGAGAAGGGGGAGCAGGGGCGGGAAGAGACTCATAAAAAAAAGTTTCATTTACTTTTTTGTTACAGAATACTTTGTACCGGTGCCAGATGGGAGGCAATCGGCCCAGTTAAATCTCAGAATTATGGTGTAGCTCTAAGTGCTATATTTATATTAACTGCCAAAATGTTAGTACAAACTGCTAGGTGTTTAGGCTCAGATAATAACTAATGTGCTCTTGGTCAAGATAGACTACCGCTCTGTTATTACTGCGGGATCTCATGACTAAACATCGGAGGAAGCCTGCTCCAAGGCTGGGCTCCGAGCTTGTCAGAGTCGAGCTGGATGGGGCAAGAGGGGGGTTGAGGCCACCCCGCCTGGCTGGTATTTATCTGATGCTCTTGGCATTCTCTTGGGTATCGAGGGAGAAACATTCATCAAATACATTCCCATATCCTATTGTGTCCTGAAAAGTGTAAAGAGAAATGAGCTGGAGAGCTCCTAGCCTGGGGTTGCTGATGCAATGGCGGGAGGAGCCTTGGGTGCTCCTGGGGAAAGCCTAGGGGCCTGAGGCAGGAGGAATGTCTGCGCTGAGCTTTCGTCCCACGACAGTGACAGAGGGGCAGGATCAGTGTTGTGGGGGAGACAGAAAACCAGGACCTGGGCACTGCCAAGAAACTGTTAATTTCTTACTTTACTTAATATCTGTTCGTCTATCCATCCATCCATCTATTTGTCTATCCATTCATCCAAGAAATAGCATTGTGTATGGGTTAGAGAGCTCGCTTTGGGACTGGGGAGACCTGGCTTCCAGTCTTGCTGCCTCTGGGTGAATCACCTAACCTCTAACCCTCTAAAATTATAAATATGCCTACATTGGTCAAGGGAGTTTCCTCAATGGACATTCCCTATGTCAATGCAGTGATAAGTCCAGATAATGGTTCTTACTAACTAGGGACTAAGCTCTGTTATGTCTATGTCACTGGTGATGTGGTGGGAAGAACACTACCTCTGCCGTCAGAAGACCACAATTCAAATTCTGCCTCAGATACCTGTCCCCATATGGTCTTGATGTTTTTTGGCCTCAGTTTTCCTGTCTGTGAAATGAGAAGGTAGGATTAGATCATTTCTGAGCTTCTCTTCTAGCTCCAGGTCTGTAAGTATAGTCAGGGCCCTCTGTATTTTGGTGCCCTTGGGTCAAGGCCCAGTCATCCCACCTTAGTTACAGCTATGTTTGTGAGCATGGGACTGTGGGGCTGGGCTGAGATGAGAGGGGCCAAGGTCAGAGCTGCACGACTGTTTGTTCAGAGCTGGCAGCTATTTTATTTTCATTTTTTTAAAAATGCCCTTGCGTCAGAGGTATTCCTTGGCTGGCATTGAACAAATATGCCTGAAGACTTTGGGTAAAGACACATAGGGAGTCTTTTATTTCCCATGGTCCTTTGTCCTTTTGTTCTCTGTTCTCTCACAGTCAGGGAATCATTTTCATATCCTCCCTTCCCTTAGAACCACAGCCCTCGATATCCGGGGAAGATGGCCAGTGGAGAGGGTGCTGAATTTGAAGTCAAGAAGGCCCATGTTCACATCCTTTCTCAGACACTTAATAACTGAATGACCCGAAGCAAGTCAGGTTATCTCCCTGTGCCTCCGTCAGTTTCCCCATTTGTAAAACTATGGGGTCATTCTCAACAAGGGCCCCCAAGAGCCCTTCACACTCCGAGTCTGTGACCCAGTGATGCCCCTAGAGGGGCAAAGATGGCTCTTCCTCTCCTGCCACCTGAGGCTGCTTCTGCAATTCTCTCACCATGTACATGTGCACTATGTCTGGATATGCATGCCTGTATGTGCACATCTATTGATGTGCTTAAAACGTGGTTCACTTAGTGGCAAGAGAAGCATCCTCCAGAACTTCTGATTCCCTCATGGAGGGGGGCCCTTGCTGGAATGGTGAGGTGTTTTGAATAAATGGTGAGATTCCAGAACTTGGCTCTGACCCAGCGTCTCTCTCCATGTTGACATGGACTTTACATCAGACAAGGATTCCAATCATCTCATTTATATACAGAGAAAAACAGTGAAGGCCCAGTGAAGGGAAGTGACTTATCTAAGGTCTTACTGATGAAAATAAAAACAAGGCTAATATGGTAATAAATTTTGCATGACTTCACATGTATGGTTGATATCAAATTGCTTTCTCAAGAAGTAAGGAAAGAAGAGAGGGAAGGAGATAATTTGAAAGTCAATTTTTTAAAAGAAATTAATGTTTAAATTTTTAAACGTAATTGGGAAATATTTTGTTATATATACATATATAAACTTAAAGTGCTATATAAAAACCAAGAAGAATAATTTTAGCTAGCATTTATATAGAGCTTTAAGATTTGCAAAGTGCATTACAGATATTTCATCGTAGCTTCCCAACAACCCTAGGAGGTCGGTGCTATTATTACCCTCATTTTACAGATGAGAAAGCTGAGGCAGACAGAGGTTAAGCAACTTGCCCAGGGTCACACAGCTAGTATGTGTTAGAGGCAGAATTTGAACTCAGATCTTCGGCTAGTAAATATCTGAGGTGAAATTTGAACTCGGGTCCGACTTCAAAACTCTGTCCTTTGTAGTAGCTTGTAACAGAGGTGGAGATAGGGATCCAGGTCCACTGACTCTGAGTCTACCACTTTTTCCACTATACAACTTTGGTCCCTCTTGATAGAATGGGAGCTCTTGGAAACTGGGGCCCTGACGCAAAGGGTGACATTGCCACTTGTGCACCTCTTCTTTGGTGATTGTAGACTATAGAACCATCCCTCCCATTCAACTGTCTCTTCCTAAGCTCCACCATGGGAGCAGGGGTGGGAATGGCCCAAATATACGGTCCAATAAAGCTTCTTGGTGGGAGGGGGCAGGAGGGGGGAGTAATTCTACCTCAGCGGGGATGAAAAACAAGACTTTAGTATTTTGCGCCTATAGATCGAGACCCCTGTGATGAAGTGACTCTCACAGGCAGCCTCAGTCCCCTTTAAGGGTTGGAGCCTACCTGTGTATCCAGAGGGCTCAACTCTGATAGTTTGACATGTGGGGTCAATGGCCAATGGGGCCTTTGAGGCCTTTGGCTGGGAGGGCCCTTGGTTCATGTCGATGGTCTTTGGGGAGGGTCTTTTCCGGCCTGTCCCACAACCTAGGGTGACTTTCATAATCTGGCTCAATTGTCTCAGGGAGAGTCTTTGGGAATTGAGAGAGAGTGGGAAGAAACTCCTTCTGTCACTTGTGTGGTAGAGTGACAGGGTGCTGTATTGGACGGTGAGATTATGGGTTGCAAAGAAGGTGGTGGCCTGTATTGGTAGGGGGACTTTCCTTACCTGGGATTTCCCTATAATGATATCACAGGTCGATTCCCTATGTTGCTTTTTTGTTGCTGGTTTTCAGTTGTTTTTTCAGTCATATCCAACTCTCTGTGTCTCCATTTGGGGTTTTCTTGATAACATACTAGAGTGACTTACCATTTTTTTTTCTCCAGCTCGTTTTACAGATGAGCAAACTGAGGCAAACAGGGTCGAGTGACTTGCCCAGAGTCGCAGTCACACAGCTAGGAAGTGTCAGAGGCCAGATTTAAATTCAGGAAGATGAGGCTTCTTGACTCAAGGCCCGGCACTCTAGTCACTGTATCACCTAGCTTCCCTCTGTATGCCTCATATTTATTGATCTGTTAACAATTTGTATCTCCAGCCCTTTGAACTCAGGTCCAAGTTCAGAACTCTATGTACTAGCTAGTAACAGAAGTTACTTGTAGAATGTAACCTCCTTGAGAGAGGAGGTTGTCTTCTTTTTTTTTAACTTTGTAGTTCCATCACTAAGCATAGTGCTTGGCATACAGTAGACATTTAATAAATGCTTAAAGCTGGATTGATTTTCAGCCATATAATTATAATACCAGGAAAATATTATTGTGGAAGAAGTAACCATTTCTATCAGGGAAGAGCTTGGAATCAGGGGTGGGGAATCTGAAGCCTTGAGGCCACATATGGCCTTCTAGGTCCTTGAGTGTGGCCTTTTGACTGAGTCCAAGTTTTACAGAACAAACCCTTTTATTATTTATTATAAATATTATTTATTACAAGGGTGTTCTGGGCTGTATGCAATTGGAATGGCATCATCTGTGATTCTGAACATTTAGAGAATTTCACAATAGACAGGGAATTTGAGTTTCATATGGGTCGTCTTCCAGGACTGTGGGACATGACCACCATTTTCAAACATTTGAAGGAAAGTCAAAGGGGGAAAATGATTAGCTTTTTTTCTGCTAGGCCACAAAGGGCAGAACTAGAAGGTATAGCTGGAAGTATCAGGGATGGCTTTTGCTCAATAATAAGGAAATTCTTCCTAAAAGAGTCCTAGTTTCCTGCCTATGGACATCTATGCATAGTATTTGTTTAACTCTTTCTCCTCAAATTTTACTGTCCAAAAGAGGGCTACCATTAGTGGTTAGTCTATCATGAGACTTTACATGACCATTTTTCATGGATGATTCCTCTTCCAGAATGGGGTCACCTCTGTGATTTCTGAGATGGCTTTTAAGCACTAAGATGCTTTGATACCAGGTACAGATTCCCATGACCTGAATTGAGGCAATCTTTCCTGGGGCAAGATCCTGGGAGGTCAATTGCCTCATTAGAGACATAAATATCAACTTCACCCTTACTCTGCCTACCATGGATGTTGTTATTGGAGGCCCCAGAGAGGGAGATTCAACATGGTTGCAATATCAAAGCTATTATCAGCATGGGGCAAATGGCATTTTGCCCTTGGGTGCTGGTCTTGGATAAAGGAGGCAATTCCTATAGGACTGGGGCTGGGAGTTGGAGGAGGGGCTTCCTCTGTAAGTTAGACGCTATCTCAGCATCTCACCCCAAGATCTCTTCAAGGCCCAGAGCACAGCAAAAAAAAAACCAACACAATTTATCAAGTGATTTCTAGGTACTACATACTATGCTAAATTAGGACTATGGATACAAATTTTAAAAAAGCAAAATGAGCCCTACTCTCAAGAAGCTCGGTTCTAATGGGCAGGCTACATGTATAGGGGAGCGGGGGCCAAGGAGGGACTTTTTGGTTTGGAAAGTTATTGAGATGTTGAAAGGCCCCAAAGGGGAGCAGATGGACACATATGGCCCCATAGGACCAACAGATCTCCCTCAGTGCCGAGCCTACATCATTGAACACCATACTGTGCTTAATAAATGTTTGAATGAATGAATGAAAAAGGAAAAGAATGCATTCCCCTAGCTAAACTTACTCTCCTAATTTTAATGGCGCCAATGGCCTCTCAAGTAGAGTCAATGGCTTGAATTGTTAGAGCTCAGGGCAGGGCCCCACAATTAGTGTGTGTAAGACATAAACTAGAACCTAAAATACTTGTTGGTGATGCAAAAGGATTCAGACAGTGGTGTTCATTCATTCATCTGTTCTCAGGAGGAATGTGGGGCTGGGATGGGTAGGTTGGGCCCCACCAGGGCTGGAGAAGCATTTCCTCTCCCTCTGATCTGATTTTCAAGACCGTGTAAGTCACGTCATTATTTTCAAGTTTGTGCTCTTTAAATGTGATTTCAGGTTCCTCGTTCTGGAACCACGTGAGGGCTTTCTATCGTGTGCTGTTGAACCCTGGTTTCTGTTAGGTGCAGTGATGCTCATTTTCTGAAGTATTCTAAATTTGCTACTCCAATTAGGCAGTTCAATAAAAAAAATGCTAATTCAAAATCCATGCTAAAAATACACCACCACTTCTAATGTGAGGGTACTGTGTTTTCCCTGAATGCTCCCTTCTATGCAGGGCATGGTGGGATATCAACATGTACACATGAGTCCACAGGCTAAGTTGAGGTCAGTTCTCATCATCACCTGAGAATCCCCGGTAACTAATTAGCTTAGGGTCCTCCCCTAAATCTTAGATCCACTCAAGTACACACAGATGAACAGAGTCTGAGAAAGGGATTTTATTTTTCTAGAGAGAGCAAGAACGAGGCTTGTGTTCCCTGGCACATAGCCAGGTATCATAGTGGACACAGTGCTGGGTCTAGAGTCGGGGGACCTGAATTTGAATACGGCCTTAGATGCTTACTACCTATATATGACCATAGGTAAGTCCCCCATTTTCCTCATCGATAGAATGGGCACTGTCTTACCTTTCCCATCTTTTTTACATCTTATACTTCTCTAGCTATACTATAATTAATCCTGGTCTCCTTATTTATCCTTACAACACATTATACTTCTCCAAATTCAGTCAATTTTCAATGACTGTCTTCCATGCCTGGAATTCCCTCCCTCTTCATCTCTACTTCCTGGCTTCCTTCAAGTCTCAGCTAAAATCCTACATTCTGCAAGGAGCCTTTTCCAATCCCTCTTAACGCCATCTTAATGCTGAGGTTATTTCCAATTTATCCTATGAATAGCTTGTTAGTGGGGCAGCTAGGTGGTGTAGCAGATAGAGCTCTGGACCTGGAGGCAGGTAGACCCATCTTCCTGAGTTCAAATCTGTCTTCAGACACTTACTAGCTAGGCCACTTACTTTCCTAGGGCAAGTTGCTCTGTTTGCCTTAATTTTCTCATCTGTAAAATGAGCCGAAGAAGGAAATAGTAACCTACTCCAGTATCTTTGCCAAGAAAACCCCAAATGGGGTGATAAAGACTAGGACATAAATGAAAAGTGACTGAAAAACAACATAGCTTGTTGGCTTCCCCTTCCTTGAGAACAGTAACTGGTTTTTGCCTTTCTCTAAATCCCCAGTCCATAGTGCAGTGCCTGGCACATAGCAGGTGCTTAAATGCTTGCTGACTTCATCGATGCTTATTGTTTTCACACCAGACATGGAATATGATGGCCTCCAGTTAGCTCTTTCTAAGGATGTGAGAATGGATGGGTTTAAGGACTTACCATATTGTTCCACCCGGGCTCCAAAGCTCAGAACTAGGCCTCCTGGGCAGAAGTTGCAGAGAGGCAGATTTAATCCCGACGCAGAGGAAAAACCTCCCAACAATTACAGCCGTACAAAAGTTGAAAGGGCTGACTTGGGGAGCCATGCGTTTACTTCACTAGAGGGCAAAGGGTCTTCAGTGGAGGTTGTACGACCACTTGTTGAGTATCAGAGAGGATGTTCTCGGTTGAGGACGGGTTATGCTAGATGGCCATGGTGGTCCCTTTCAGCTCTGAGATTGCGGGATTACATTTGTGTAAGGTTATACCATCGTGTGTTTGCCAAACGGAACATCACAAGTTCCAACAAAGTGTGGAAGGAGGCATTTATGGAAAGAGTAAAAAGATGTTCAAGGATGAAGGGAGGAATAACCATTTCTCACTGCGTGGTTCATAGGAGGCCTCCTGACGGAGATGAATTTGAGTGGGGTCATACTAAAAAAGTGAATTTGGGGTCAAGGAAGGATGTGAGGACTATTCAGCTCCAGACGTTTCTTTCAGCTGTCCCCCACGTCTGGAACGCTTTCTGTCCTCCACCCCACCTAATGAGCTCCTGGGCTTCTTCTGAGGGCATGGGCTGTCTTTTGCCTCTTTTTGTATCCCTAGCACTCAGCGCTAGGCTAAATGTTCACCTACCCAGCAATTGAATTGACTGCGGGAGGATGTCTGAAATACTCAAGAGAAGAATCTTTTGACTTCAAATATCTAGAAGCCTTTCGGGAGCAGCAGGTCATTTAATCATTTAGGCTCTGTGACTCCTTTTCTGGACTACGAAGTCAGCGTGTCAGTGAGCAAAGCGGCGCAGTAGCCGGAAATTCCAATTCAACCTTAATCTGTGGGAATAAAAGTAGAAGGACTGCGACGGCGGCAATGGGAGGAGAAGCAGGAGGAACGGCAGCGGTAGGGATAGGAGTAATGGTGGCAGCAGCGGTAGCAAAAATAGTGGCAGCCGTAGCGGTAGTGGCAGGAGTAATTTGCATAGCCTTTGGAACAAAGTTTCTTAACTTTTTGTGTCCTGGAGTCCTCGGGCAGTCTGATGAAGCCTATGGACTCCTTTTCAGAATGTTGTTTTTAAATGAATAAAATACACTAGATGGCCAAGGAAATCAATTATATTAAAATACACTTACCCAAACATTAAAAGAGCAAGCTTATGGACCCAACGTTAAGAGTCCTTGCTTTAAAATATTCAAAGTGCTTTACATATTTTGTCTTATCTGATCCTCGCAGCAACCTTGTGAGGGAAGTGTTTTTTATTATATCTCTGTTTTACAGATGAGGAAACTGAGTCTGCCAGAGGTTAAGGGACTTTCCAAGATCCCGCAACCAGCAAGTCTCTTAAGGCAAGATTCAAACTCTGGTCTTCCTTAACTGAAATAACATTTGTAAAAGCCCTCAGCCCCATACCTGGCACTTGGTGAACACTTAATAAATACTTGTCCCCTTCTGCTTCCTGACTCCAAATCTTTCTAGACTCCACTGGGCAGAACCAGAAACAAGATCTGGAAGGTACAAGGAGGAAGACCGAGGCTCGGTGTAAGACAAAAGCTCCTACTGGCAAGAGCCATCCAAAAGTGACAATGAGGACTCTTCTGAAGTAAGTTCTGCATCGCTGAAGTTCTTCTGCTGGGGGCTAGATGGTTACTTCTCAGATTCTGTGAAGGGGCTTTCTGCTCAGGTTTGGCTGGAGCTGGATGGATGACCTTGAAGGTCCCTTCCAGATCCAACGTTGACAGTGATAAATAGCAGAGATGGAAGAAATAAAGAAGAAGTGTCTACTCTGAAATCCAAACTTGGCGGAATCAAAAGAAATGAAAGGGTTGGTGCACGCAACGTCCAAGGTCCCTTCTAGCTCAGCATCCTTTTCTCCTGTGACATACATTCACTTACAAAGGAGTGAGGAGGTCTGAGCACCAGATGCTGTAGGGGAAGTTTCCCACTGGCCCCCAGGAGTGAACTGGACTAGATTTATCGATCAATAACTGATGCCACTCACGACCATTTTATTATGTAGCTTCTGATGCTTGCTTGGAACCAGCTTGATGCTCATTAGAACGATGAGCTAGAGATAGCAACTAGGCCTGTGATTTGATGGGTACAGGGAACTCCAACTGCGGCTTGTTACCTTCTCTATAACTTCTGATCTTAGAAAATTGGCTGGGGGCACTGGGAGGGTAGTAGACTGGCTAAGGTCACATGGCCAGAATGTGGCTCCAAGGCTAGCCGTCCATCTAATATGCCACGCTGCCTTTCATGGCATACAAGGGGTAGAATCATTTCAGGGAAATTAATAAACAGTCCTTAAAGAAGAGATTGATTAAAAAAGCTGCCACATATTCCCATTTATATATTATTGTGCTTGATGCCTCCACAGAGTTTGCACTGAGCTCCTTCAAGTCAATGGGCATCAAGAGCTCCATCATAACTGTCTTGTGTGCTTGTAGCTGATGCTTTGTGCTCAGCTTTGAGGGAAGCTGGGTTTTGACTAGTTGTAAGCATCCTGTCTACTTAAGAGTTAATTTGTGCTCTGTCTGGGTGGTCTGTTTTATATTCTACTTTATATCTTCTCCGCCTTTCTGCTCCTAGAGTGCCAACATGGTGGTAGTGAAAAGAATGATGGATTTGGAATCCTTTCGTGCCAGTCTTGGCTCTGCTTTCTTCAAAGTGCATTCTTCCCTTCCCACTTGTGAAATACTATAAGTAATTATTAGTATCTCTTACAGATGTGTCTTGCCCACAATCATTGAAATAATAAATGACTAAAGTAGGATTTGAACCTAGATCTCATAGGAATAACCAAGTCTAGTGTTCTTCCATGTATGACATATTGACCCCCACGTTGGGGGTGCTTAAGGTCTAGATGGTATTAAAGGTCCTTTCCAGCTTTTTATTGTTTGATCTTGGGGTGAGCGTTGTGCTTGCCTACTCTTGGCTAGTTCTGGGTACAAATCAGTTGGGGGGAGGTAAGGGAGAGGGACAAAGGAATGAATGAGGAGGAGACCACATTCTTGCTATTTTGACATGACTTCTCAAATCTACCACCTTAGCAAACACACAATGTGTGGAAAAAAAATTTCCATGATAAAGATAGAATTTTGAACGTAAACTATTTCTAGCAAATGTACTAGGACTTTCTATGTTTGTTGTTTTGTCGCAAAAGGATCGATAAATACAAAGGGAATTGGTTATCCAAGTTCATGTGACAAGGCAAACCTTTGGGATTCTGGCTGGGGTTCATCTCACCACAGGAAGTTGTTATGTTCAGTGTCGGATCGCTATGGTATTAATTAGTTTCAACATTGGTTCTTTTGACTAAATCAAGCATTTGTTTTTAAGAGATGGATTCATCAATGGGATATTTATCCAATTTGTGAAAGATGTGAAGCTGGGAGGCTCACACGTTAGATTGAAAGAAGTAGGATCCAAAAAGACTTTGACAAGTTGATTGAATGGATCAAACTTAGATGAAATTGAATTGGGATAAATATAGCATTGAGTTAAAAAAATCATTGTTGGAAATGGGGATTGGGGAGGCATGGAAGGAGAAGAGGGTTTTGATGGGTGCAGACTCTATGAGCCAACAGGCTGACACAGGCTAACATAATTAGGGTCCAGATTGAGGGTGATTGTGGCCTTTGTCCTGGTCAGACCACATCTGGAGTATTGAGTTTAATTCTTGGCACCACATTTTAGGCAGCCATGTAGCACAGAAGATAGTATAAGGGACCTGCATTTGCATGCTCCATTAGCTACTAATTATGTGACCAAGAGAAGTAAGGTTAACTCAGCCTCAGTTTCTTTATCTGTACAATGGGATAATATCACCTATCTCATGGGGTTGTTGTGAGGACCGAATGAAATAACACATGTAAAGTGCTTTGAAAACCTTAATGCAGTGTGTAAATGCTAACTGTCATTACAGCATTGACAAGTTGAAGCATGTTCAGAGAAGAATGACCAGAATGGCCAGGGGACTCAAAAGCATGTCATGTAAGAATTTTAATTTTATAACGCCTGAGGATGTTGAGTATGGAGAACAGAAGAGTTAGTCGGCGCCCTAATTGCTGTCTTCACTTGAAATGCTTGTTTTCCTTGACTCCAGAAGGCACGACAAGGGACGAGAAGCTGCCAAGAAGCATATTTTGGATTACTATAAAGAAACTTTCCCCATCCTCCAATTGGAACAGTGCACCTTAGGAGTCAACAAGTTCTTTTACCAGTGATTTTTCAAGTGGAAGCTGGATGACCACTTGTTGGGCTTTTCTGTGGAGGAGATTCCCGCTCAGGTAAAGATTGGACGTCTCTTCTGATCATATGCTTCCCAATCCAGAGGTATGGGAAAGTCATGGTGTCCATAGTTACATCATTGCGTCTTAAGAAGGCTGGGCCATCGCCAGCCCTCTTGACTTACATCTTACCACTGGACTCCTATGACGAGAGGAGAGAGTGAAGCTGATTTCTTTGCAGAGCTCTGCCTTACTTCAATCCAATTCACTTTCAATTCAAGACGTCATGTTCCTGGTGTCATTGGTCCTCCTTGAGAACAAAAGATGAACAGCAACTACCATTACAGTCTTAAGAAGCCAATATCACACTTCCAGCATTATGTCCCCAACCAGATCCTGAGACTGAGGTGATCTCGGGATTTAGGGATATGCTTCTCACCTAGCCCAAGGAAATTTTCCACTGATTCAAAGACCTTTACCCATCTGCCGAAGGGAGGCTGATCTTTTGTTTGAATCCAAACCCACCGGTCTTCCTGAGCACATTGGTCTGCCTCTAACAGTGTCAGAGAAGCAGGCTGTTGCATCCTGGCTACCTTTCAAATTTTCTTACAGTAGATCTTCTTGACCTTAGAGGCATAGACTATATTTCACATGAACTTGGATGGGGAAAAAATTATAGCTTTAGTAGTTTTACTAACCCCTATCTGAAATTTAGCATTCCCTTCAATTATATCTTTAAAAATATTATTCTGAGAAAACTAGGTTTCACCAGCTTGTCAAAGAAATCCATGACACGTACATACAAAAAGTTAAGAACCCTTGCCCAAGAAAACGGAAAGCAATTGGTCCTGGTGAGAGTGCCAACTCTTCCTCCCTTAAGTTCTGTAGAGGGGGCATTAAGAGTTATTGACCAGCCAAATCACATATTTGGGCCCCCAGCCCCCACTGATTGTTAAGGTCACTAGTCTGTGTCAGATAAGACTAAGCAGAAAAAACAAGCTTGAAGCTGGTTGGGCAGGCTGGGAGGGGCTAATCATTATGAAGCCTAGAAAGAGAAAAGGATAAATAAGCTTCATTTTTATTCCTAGGGAACGTTAGGGAGTCTATAGAGACCTATGAAAGCTTGAAATAGAAGGTTTCCTGTAGTCAAGCTTTCTGGCCCCTAAGTTCAGCAAGCAGAATCTACCCTGATAGCTGACCATGGGCACTTGCTGTCCATTAAGCTGACCCGGCTTTTGTTCCCTCCTACCCACCCCACATGTCCCGTATTGAACGGATCCTTCAAATGCTCAGACCAGGCTTTTTTTTTTCCAAGCATCCCAGAGACTTGGGCCTGGGGCCCCCTGGCCTCTTCCTCGTCCCGCCATCTTTTGGGACCGTGGCCTCAGCATTTTGCTGCCTTGCTGGGCTTCGAGGCTCCGCCTACAGCTCTCCCTGCCTCTGCAGTCCTCCTGGCTCCCCGGTGGCCCGGGTTTGTCCCGGGGCTGCATGCTGCGCTGATTGAACTGTGCACTTCACTAATCAAGCAGGAGAGTGAAGTAGTTGCTATGCCATGCACTTTACTAATCAAAGTGTATTCTTTGCCGAGGGGGCTGAATATTTTAAATGGGGAGTTCTGACACACTTGGCTGGCTGAGGTGCATCTGTCCTCCTTTTGCCCACACCCGGGAACAGGTGGACGGCCATCCTGGAAGGGCCATTAGCCATGGAGAGGCCTCCGGAGGTGGAAGTGGAGAGGTCTCAGGACCTAGGGCTGGGAAAAGCCTTTGAGATGATCCTTTACATGGTTCTTGTAATCGCTCATTCGTACCTGACTCTGGCTGACCCTGTGGACTATACCGGTGGCCACGGGGTTTTGTTGCAAGGATACTGGAATGGTTTGCCATTTCCTTCTCCAGTGGATTAAGACAAACAGAGGTTAAGTGACTTGCCCAAGGTCACACAGTTAGTAAGTATTTCAGGTTGGATTTGAACTCAGGCCTTCTTGACTCCAGATCTAGCACTGTACCCACTGAGCCACATATCTAGCTCCCTGCTAGGCAAACAGATGTTAAGTGACTTGCCCAAGGTCACACAGTACCTAGTAAGTGTCTCAGGCCAAATTTGAACTCAGGTCTTTCCGACCCCAGGCCTGACACTCTATCCACTGATCCCTGCCTGCCCTATTTGAACTTATCCTAGGTCATATAGTTGGTAAGTATTTGGGTTTGGATTTTAACTCAGGTTTTTGACTTCCATCCTTTTTTAATTAGAAAAAGAAACTTTTTCCATCAATACCAATCTGTTTTCTTTCTTTCTGAATTTCTACTTCTCACCCTCTTCCTCCTTCCCATTCAGGGAACAAGGTACTTTGTAGCAAATGTGCATGATAAAATCAGATTCCATGTCCAAAAATGCATGCGTCCCTTTCTGCAGCCTGAGTCCACTCCCTCTCAGTCAGGAGGTGGGTGGCTGCCTTCATCATTGTTGCTCTAACCTAACTTTCCCCCACTAAATCATGAGCTTCCCTATGTCTCCCTATTTCTGGGCATAGAGGCTAGTAAGCCAGGAGAGTGGGACTAGGCTATTATGGAACCAATCTAGAGGATTCAAAAGCCACTTTTACTCCAGATTAAGGCTGTATGGTGGAGAGCGGTGGGATGGGAACTCTGGAATGGGATGTGGTATTGCCTTTTAAGGCATTTCAGTGGCAGAATCAGGGAATGGTTGGGTATGGTGGTCTTCTTCCTTTCCTCCCCCTGTCCACACTCAGTAGTCTGACTAAGCACTCCTGCACTATGGCTACCAGCCAAGTTCAAGGCTGCCTATACCTATAGGATGAGTGTAGAGGGCTGCCTAAGCCCAGAAGCTTGAGCAGTGCTAGGTGGGGGCAGCCCAGCGCCATGGTGCTAGGTATGACGAGACGCCGTGAGGCGCTGGCTCGAGGACCCAGCACAGTCGAAGGGAGAGGGCATAGGTCTAGGAATCAGGAGGCTTCACCTGCTTAACCCAGGTAAACCTATCTCTGGACCTCGGTTTCTTTGTCTGTAAGATGGTGATCGTTACATGTGAACTACCCACCTCTCGGAAGGAATCATGATGAAAGCCATTGGCTTTCTACAGAACAACTACAGAAAGTTGTGCTGTTATCCAGGGCCTCTCAGAGCCTAGGATGGATGGGAGAGAAATCAGGTCTGATGGGGGAGGTTAAAAAGGGGGGTGATCCCTGAGCTGAAGGGACAGGCTCAGGGGCCATGCGCATGGGGGAGAGAGGCCTCACAGAGAGGCCAGATCCTGAGAAAACGTGATATGACGTGGAGATTCTCAGACCGCTCCCTGCCCCCCTAAACTCCTACCCCCATGATTGCTACCTGCTGGTCTATGTTTAACGTCTCAGTGAAAAGCCTGTTGCTGTTCAGAGTAAATTCTCCCTGGTTGCCTGTACTTACCTCCTATAGTGCTAATGAGCGTGATGCTTTAGTCCCTGGCGCGGGATTTTTTCCTGAGGTTGCATTTGTTGAGTGGTGCCAAAGCGCTCGTCAGCCCCCACCAGGCAGGGAGGAGGCTTCCGGCTCCAGGAAGGGGCCCAACTGTCTCCTGCCAAAGCCGCTCAGAGTGCCACGTTTGCAAGCAGCTAGACATCTGCGTGTACCGTCATCCTCCTCCTTCCAGCGGGGAGGGCAAGGAAGGGCCGGACGTGGCCCTCAGAGCCTCAGAAGGTCAGAATCTTAAAACTTGGGAGGTTCTTTAGGGACCATGTAGTTGGAGACCTTGGTTAGGAGGAAGACAAATCAAATGTGATGTGAGGCTGGAGGAAGAGTCCATGGAATCTTGGAACAATCAAACAGGCTGGTTTAGGTTTCCTCTCGAAGGGCCCAAAGGAGCAGATACAATGGTAACTGGCATTCCACACTCTTCTCACTTGGGTGTCCAGGGAGGAAACGCAAGCTCTCATTTGTACTACCAACTCTTGAGTTTTGTCTTGCTCTTTGGATTTTCAGAGTTCAGTATGTTTACTCCTTGTACCTTGGGAAGGTGGTTTCCCTCTGTGTACCTCAGTTTCTCCCTCAGGAAGATGAAGACGTTGGACTTGATATTTTACTTTTGACCTTTAATGATCTGGGATTACAGATAAACCGCTTTTCCACGGAAGTATGCTATAATCCCCACACGCTCCGCTGTAGTTCAGACATTGTCCACTACTATGAAAGGCCATCAGAATTAGCCATAAGCCAAGAATTAGCATGGAAAGGACCTTGGAGGGCAAGCAATCTCACAGCTGACCAACAGGTCCCTTTACAAGATATCTCATAAGCAAGTGGTCATCCAGCCTCTCCTCGAAGACTCGTAGTGAGAGGGAGCTGATCACCTCCAGAAACAGGCCACTGCACTTTGCCATAGTTCTAATTGCTGGAAAGGTTCCCCTTATATCAAGCCTAAGTCTGCATCTCAGCCACTTCTACCCGTTGTTCCAGCTTCCGCTGTTTGGATCAGCCTAATCCCCGAGCCAAGTCACGTCTCCAAAGTTTAGGACCTGGACTGGGACAAACAACGTCCCTTCCACACACTGGTGCCGCTCCAGCCTCTGCTGTCCTTTGCCGTCTCTTCTCCACAGCTCCCCCAACATAAGCACCAGGTCTGAGCTCTTGTTTCAGCCCCTGGGATTTTCCTTCCAAAATCTGACTCCTGAACTCTAGAACTTAGGCCATAGGGTGAGCTTTTCAGAGAGATAGAGTTAGGGTTAGGGTTAGGGGTTGTAGCCAAGTCAGAATCAGGTAAACTGTAGTGAAATAATTGCCTTATCATTGGCGACATGTTGGGATGCTATTTAGCTGAGATGCTTAAGTTGGAAAAAGACAGAGACTGGACAGGGGGAGGTGGGGAGGGGGGAAAGGAGAGGGTCCAGGGTAAGAAGAACATTAGAAATGTGGGGAAGGGACCTCATTGTGAAGACCTCTGACTGCCAAACAAAGGAGTTTCCAGTTGGTGCTGGAGGGAATAGGAAGCCACCAAAATTTGGAGTGTGAATGTGTGTGTGTGTGTGGGTGTGTGGGTGTGTGGGTATGGGTGTACATACGCACCTGCAACCCCAGCCTTTGGGCAGATGCAGCTATTTTCACAGTGAGGACCAAAGATAGGTATGTATTAAAGGTTTTGGGAGCATGTGGTTATATGGTTACCGAATCTCCCTGTGTGCTTTCTCTGCTAGACTGGACTGCAGTCAGACAGGTAGGAAAGTCAGTATCTTGATCTGCTTTTTTCATCCCTTGGAAGCTGTTAAATGAGAACTAATCCAAAGTTTGGGTTCAAATCCTATTTCTGAAGCTTTATTATCCATGTGACCTTGGGCAAGTCATTTATAATCTCCCTGGGTCTCAGTTTCCCCATCTTTAAAATAAGTGGTTTGAACTAGATGGTGTCTGAGGTCCTTTCAAGCTCTAAGTAGAAGACCCTATTATTTTGCGTTCACTTAGTGACTTACTACTTTCCCCAGTAATAGGGAAAGGCTGAGTCTTTGATAACAAGACTATTCCCAATAATCTCAGACTGTATTTTTGATATTTTTTATTTATTCAGAGCCCATCACTCTAAGGACATGTTTGGAAATATTGTGGGGTAGAAAGGAGCTGACGATATAATCTGGACCTAAAATGAGAGAAGTCTTGGGTTTGAGTCTTGTCTTGGCCCCTTACTAGACGTATGATTTGGCTCAAGTCACCTTCATCCCGGGTCCCAAGCTTCTTATCTATAAAATGAGGTGGTAAGGCTAGGTTACCCCTATGGTTTGTTCCTCCTATACCATTCTGTGTCTCTGTGACCACTGACTCCAGACTGTGTGGGTGGTGTCTCTCTTTGCACCCCGTACTGAACAAAGTAAAAGCCACCAGGAGGAGGTTGGGGGGGGCACACAACATGGCATGTGAATTGCACTCAGTGAAATGCACAACTTGATTACTACTCAACATTTACAGTATACAGGTACTCTAATTAAGGGAAAAGGTCAATAGGTTAAATAAGTAACTTAATCAAAAAATTATGCAAAGTGCCACAAATCAAACCTATTCTCCAGCCCTCAAGATCGATACGGTATGCAAATCGATACGGTATGCAAATGGCTCAGCCAAAGCCTTCCCCATTCAGCAACTGGAATGTGTAACTTGATCCAGAAAGTCTGGAAATCCAAGTCTGGGCCACACAGCTCAGCTTGGCTGGCTGAACCCCAAATTAAATAATCCTGTCTCACGGGGGCAATACCACGGACCTGGGAAGAGAGCTCGCTGCAGTAGGAGATAAATAATTTGTCCTTGCCCATGCTTGAATGGTAAATAGTGTCTATTTTGGGCCCAGAATGTCTGGGCTTCAATTTGTGACCTAAATAATGAAGGCACCCTTTCAGTTGTTGAGAAGAATAGGTCCCTTTTTCCGCTAGCTGTGACGTTCTCTTCTGTCCCCCATGACTGACTGACTGCTGGTTAGAAGTGGATTGTCCATTCCTAGAGGTGAGGCACTGTGCTGCTTTCTTCCATGAAAGGAACTTCCAATGGGACTTAGTTGATTCATTAAGATAGCCTTTACTCCCAATTATTACAAGGCTATGTCCTGGTAAGTCAGTCTTTGGTTTCTTCCTCATTCCGAAGTTTTTCTTGGCTCTTTGTCATCCACTGTATTTCTTTATGAGTACTGTCCAATAATGGAATGGGCTGCTTTGGAAGGCAGTGGGTCCCCCATCACTGGAAGGCTTCAAGGCTGCATGGTATAGTGGAAGGAGCGTTGGGTTTGGAATCAGAGGATTAGGGTTTGAATCCTGGCTCTGACACACTCTTTTACCTCTGTGACTTCAGGCAAGTCACCCAATCCCTCTAGAACACAGAGAAGAGATTGGACTAATGACCCCCAAGGTCCATTCAAATATGTGAGCCTGTAAAATTAGATGACCATTTCCCAAGGATATCCTGGAGGAACTTCTATCCAGATGTTCATTGGGAACCATGACCTTGAATATCCCTCCAAATCAAAGATTCCGTAAGTCTCTGACTGCTTTTCTATTTGGAATTTTTATTTTTCCTGGAGTTCTAGCATAGAAATCCTTCCATACCACCCAACATTGCCGCGATTTGCTCCTATCACTGAGTTCTTAACTTTTGCCTGCTCTTATCTGCTCAATTCATTGCTTTCCTTAGACCAATGGAAAGTTGTCTCATTCACATCCTCTAAAATAACACTGCAAGAACTTTCTGACAGCACTTGGGTAGACAGCAGTTTTTTTGAAAAAAAATATATAAAGTTTTCTTCAATTACAAGGTTGATATGTGTCAGTAGGATAATGTGGGAACTGAAAGAAAGCACTAATATAAATTAAAAGGACAGATTTTCATAGGAATATATCTCTAGAGCTTATATGGAAATTTAGAAGTCATTAATTCCAATTCACTTTATAAATGAAAAAAGTGAGTCTAAGAGAGGATAAGTCCAGGGTCACACAGGTACAAAGTTTCTGAGACAGTATTTGAACCCAAATCTTCATGACTCCAAGTCAAATGCTCGATCCACTCCACCATGGTACTGCTGCATCTGGGATTCTGAGAGTTACTCTGAACTTTGCCCTGATCAGACCACCTCTGGAGCATAGTGTGTTATTTCTAGGTGATACATTTTAAGAAGGGTATTAATAAATTGGAGGGCATTCTTCTGGATAGAGGAAGCCAGTCAGGCTGGCAAAATACCTCAAGATCATGGCAAACAAAGATCAATTGAAGGATCTGAGGATGTTTCTAAGCTAGTGAAGAGACTGATTAAAGGCCAAATAGATCACGGTTTTTTTTTTTAGAATTTAAGGACTATTACATGGAAGAAAGATTAGCCTTGTTCCACTTAATCCCAGAGGGTAGAATTTGAAGGAATGAGTGAAAGGTATAGGGAAGCAAATTTAGGTTTGAGGTCATGGCAAGCTTCTTAACAATTACAGCTATTCAAAAAGTGGAATAGACAAGTTCCAAAGGTGAGTGGGCAATGGGGGTTCTCTCTTTGGTGGTCTTTAAGTAAAAGCTAAGTGATTATTTGGTGTATTATTGATAGAATAGATTCCTCTTTTGTTATGGGTAAGACTCAAGATGACCTCTGATGTGCTTTCTAAATCTTAAGAGCCTGAGTTTCATCCAAGGGAGGTAGAACTGGTTTGAATGACTTTTCCATTTTAAACTCATTAAGACTACGAACTCACTACCTTTGGCAGAAGGAAGACAATGGTGTTGATGGAGAAACTTCTGTAACTTACCTCCCATTTCTGCCACTTGTGATTTCTTTTCAAGGGAAAGGGAAGCAGAGCCTGGCCAAGGGTCTCCTCTGGCCATTGCTACTGCAGGATTCTGACTTTATCTGCGATTTCTCATGCGTCGACCAGGGCTATAGAGTATGTTGCTTTGTTTTTCTCTTACCGTTCTAGAACTTGGTGCTATTTTGACACTCGCTCACTTCCTAGGCTACTGCTTGTGACCTTTAGGGCTCTTCTCTGTAGTGACTTGGGCTGACAGTTAATCCCTCCCATTGATCCCCGCAGCCAGCCTCTGACCGTCAGTGCCAGCTGAGGCTCATCATCTTTGCATGGGGGAGGTGGTCTTAAAAGGTTCTACCACAGTTACTGAGCAAACAAAATACATCTCAGCTACTTGTATGTTCCCTGGAATCCATCCCAGTGCTATGCAGTCTCCATGTTCCTTAGCTCCTCCTTTCTTAAGACTCTTTCACATAAAGCATTCGTGGATATTCCTTGTGCTGTTAGGTACTGGTTTCCCTAATAATAGCCTCTAGCTGGCATAGTGGATAGAATGCCAAAGTCGGAGGCACAAGTCCTGAATTCAAATCTTGCC
>CM053623.1:418502586-418517618 GCA_028646595.1 Phalanger gymnotis
TTTTTTTTTTTTTCTGAATACACCCTCTTGTCATTTCTGGAGATAATTGGTGGATTCTTTCAATTTCTGTTTTACCCTCTGGGTCTAAGATTATTAGAGCAGCTGTCCTTGCTAATTTCTTGAAAATATGATGTCTAGACTCTTTTTTTGAACTTGACTTTCAGGTTGTGCAATAATTCTTCATTTATTTTTCAGGTTATTTGTTTTTCTATTGAGAAATTTCACATTTTCTTCCTTTTTTTCTAGTTGCCCAATTCTGATTTTTAAAGAGGTCTTTTCTTCAGTGCATTTGTGTGTCTCCTTCTCCATTTGGCCTATTCTGCTTTTTAAGGAGTTCTTTTCTTTTCTGTTTGGAAAAAAATATTTATTTATTTATTTATTTATTTTTAGTTTTCAACATTCACTTTTATAAGATTTTGAGTTTTAAATTTTCTCTACCTTCTTCTCCTTCCCCTACCCAAGACAGCATGCAATGTGATATAGGCCATACATGTACAATCATATTAAACATATTTCCACATTAGTCATGTTATAAAAAAAGAATTAGAACCAAAGGAAAAAAAGCAAAAGAAATAAAAAAAAACAACAACAAAAAGAAAAATAGAATCTTTCCATGTATTCAGACTCCGTAGCTCTTTCTCTAGATGTGGACAGCATTTTCCATCATGAGTCTTTTGTAATTGTCTTAGATCATTTCATTACTGAGAAGAGCTAAGTCTTTCAAAGTCAGTCATTGTACGATGTTGCTGTTACTATGTACAATGTTCTGGTTCTGCTCACTTCACTCAGCATCAGTTCATACAAGTCTTTACAGGCTTTTCTGAAGTCTACCTGCTCACCATTTCTTATGGAACAATAGTATTCCATTATATTCATATACCTCGCCTTGTTCAACCATTCCTTAATGAGTATCCCCTCAATTTACAATTATTGGCCACACAAATATTGCTGCTATGAATATTTTTGTACATGTGTGTCCTTTTCTCATTTTTATGGGGAGTTCTTTTATTCAGTGATTTTGTTGTGTCTCTTTTTACCATTAGGCCAATTCTATTTTTTTAGCTGTTATTTTCTTCAGGTTTTTTGTGCCTCTTTTTACCAAGTTGTTCTCTTTTTGTGATTTTCTTGCATTTCTCTCATTTCTTTTCCCATTTTTCCTCTGCCACTCTTATCTCTTTCTTTAATTCTTCCAGGAATTCTTATTGGGATTATCTTAAATCAGCATTTTTCTTGGAGGCCTTGCCTGTGTTGGTTTTCACATTATCGTATTCTTCTGAGTTTGTCTTGGTCTTCCTTGCCACAGTAATAGCTTCTTATGATCAAATTCATTTTTTGTTGCTTGCTAATTTTCCAGTTTATTTCTTGACTTTGAACTTTATGTTAAAGTGGGCTCTGCTTGCCTGGTGGTGGGGAATCACTATCCCAAGCATTAGACTTTTGCATCCTGCCGTCTTGAGAACTAGTTCTGGAGGTTTTAGAGTTTTCAGTACTTCTAAGGTTGTGTGATCTGGGGAGAAATGTGGTCAATGCTCTCCTGGTCTATGCTCTGGTTTTTACCTAGGAAGGGCCCTTGCTCTCCTGCAGCCACAAGAGCTCTTATTCCTCTCTGCCTTAGAACTAAAACTAGCATCCTTCTTCCTTTGTGACTGACCAAAAGTGCTCCTCTTTGCCCTGGAACTGTGACCCAGAAATGTGTATGGGCAATGGAATTTCCAATCAGTGCCAGCTGTACCCAATGCCAGCAAAGAACCTTCTGTAATCTCTTTCTGACCAGTTGTCCAACCCCCTCATTATATCTGGGCTGAGAGTCCCCAAGGATGCTGCTGCCCCTACCACTGTTGCTGCCCCCATGTGCATGCTATCTGGACAAGCCTCCACCCTGGAGTCACAGATCTCTCCTGCTTACCTCCTGAGTTTTCTTAGTCAGAAAATGCCTCACTCTGTCCTTTTGTTGGCTCTGCCACTCTAAAATTTGATTTGAGACATTGTTTTAAAGTTGTTTCAATGGGAATGTTGAGAGAGATCAGGCTTCACCTCCCCATTCCAATTTTCAAGGAGTACTTCAATTCTTGAGTAAAGTTCATTACCTTCCATTCTAAGCTATTGACTTTTCTTCTAATTTTCCCCCTCTCTACCTCTCTTTTCATTTAACATTAAATTTTACATCTCTTGCTTCATGTCTTTAGAAATGCTTGTAGTCACTGTTGCTGGGACATTCTTTTCTCTGAAGAAATTCTACTTGGGCATCTTATAGACTTATTCTATTCTGCTGGGTTTGCCCCTTGGAATTCTCTCATAGTATTTCTTTATGGCGTTAAGCATTTTCTTCTTCCTTTCTACAGGCTCACTTTCTAGATTGGGACTTTTTTTCTTTAGTCAGACTCTGTTCCCTCTCATATTTTGGGGTGGTGATTTTTGCTTATTCCCTCTTTTTTCATCTGCTTCTTCCTGGATTCAGTGGATTCTTGTTCTCTACAGATATTTCTAGATTTGGGATGAATCTGCTGGTGATTCAACCTAGCTCTTTCTCTGCTTGCTTCACCTTTCAGAGTCCTAAACAGTGAGTTGGCTGTCTTTTGCTATGACCTTGATAAGCCCCAACAAGATATCATCAATTTTGCTAGAACTGGGTCTCTTGCAAGACTCCAGATGTTGTTTTTGGTTTTTTTTTTTGCTAGTACTGGACCTCCAGCACCCTACATACTGTCCTTCCACTTTCTCTTTTCCTGGTAGGAGTGTGAGCTGCCTGAGCTCTGGGCTGCCAGATACTTGTTTTCTGCTATGGTTTGTGCATTGTCTGCCTGGTGCTGATTCAGGTACAGGCTACCTGGGTGCATGTCCAGCCCTATCTCCTACTGTGGCTAAGGCCCAGGCTGCCTGAGTACTTTATGACCTTTGGTTATGGGCTGACCTTGTCTCTTATTGTGACTGCTTGGGCAGTGGCTCCAGTATGGACTCCCTGAACATTGTGCTGAGTACTTTTCTTGTCTCTGCCCTGCTGTGGTCTATTCTGCTAGTACTTTGAAGACCTTTTGCTTACTCTAGCTTGTCTCAGGGTCTCCATGGATTTCTGGCAGTTGAACTATACAGTCTTGGGCCAGCTGGAGCATCTTATATAGTGTTTTCTCTTTAGCTTTTTTTAAAAAAAGTTATTCTATTCTGAACTTGAAATAAAACAACCATTTCCATAACATAACAGAATATAAAAAAGATAATTGTGCATAAAACTTCAAACCTATTATGTACACTTACTATTCCTTTTAAATATATAATAAAGTTATCATGTAATTTTCTTTTTCCCCCTTTTTTCTTCACTCCTTACCCTGCCCTAGAGATGGCTACCATTTGACACAAATATGTATATGTATATGTATATGTATATGTATATGTATATGTATATGTATATGTATATGTATATGTATATGTATATGTATATGTATATGTATATGTATACATACACACATATATGTACATATATGTACATGTAAAATCATTCTACTTCTATTTATCAGTTCTTTCTCTAGGTGCAGGTAGCGTCTTCCTTCATAGGTCCTTAGTAGTTAATAAAAGTCAAAATCAGTTAGTGGCTCAAACTTGTTCTTAAAACAATATCGTGGTTAGCATATACAATGTTCTCTTGCTTTTACTCATTTCTGTCTTCATTATTTTGTTCAAATCTGCCCATGTTTTTCTAAGATCATCAAGCTCTTCATCTCTTATAGCACAGTAATATTTCATTATAACCATATATCACAACTTATTTAGCCATTCCCCAGTCAATGGGCATCCCCACAATCTCCAGTTCTTTGCCACCACAATAATATTTTAGAACATATAGATTGTTTTCTTTTTTCCCTAATCATCTTTGGAAATAGACCTAGTAGTGGCATTGCTGAGTCAAAGAGTATCAAGAATTTTTTTTAACTTTTTGGCCCTAATTCCAGATTGTTCTCCAAAATGGTTGCATCGGTTCATAGTTCTACCAACAGTGAATTAGTGTCCCAATTTTTCCACATTCCTGCCAACATTTGTTGCTTTCCCCTTCAGCCATTTTAGCCAATCTGATAGCTGTAAAATGATATCTCAAGATTATTTTAATTTGCATTTTTCTCTAGTCAGTAATGATTTAGAACTCCTTTTCATATACTGCCTATTCATATCCTTTGTCCACTTATCAATTGGGGAATGACTTGTATTCTTAAGGACTTGACAAAGTTCTTTATATATTTGAGGCATAGAGCCTTAATCTGAGAAATTATCTATAAAATCTGCCCCCCCCCCATTTTCTGCTATCCTTCTGATCTTGGCTACATTTGTTTTATTTGTAAAAAACTTTTTAAATTTAATGTAATTGAAATCATCCATTTTACACCTCACCCTGCTCTCCATCTCTTGTTTATTCATAAATTATTCATCTATCCATAAGTCTGTCTTCAAGTTTTCTGGTAATATCTCTCTTTTTATCTAGGTCATCTATCCATTTTGACCATATCTTGGTAAATGGTGTAAGATATTGGTCTATGCCAATTTCTGACAGACTACTTTCAGCTTTCCCAACAATTTTTTTAACCAAATAATGAAATTTTATCCCCAAAATTTAAGTCTTTACAGTTGTCAAACATAAGGTTACTGTAGTCATTTGCTGTTGTAAATTGTATGTTTACTCTGTTCCACTGATATGCCTTTCTGTTTCTTAGCCAGTAATGGACAGTTTTGATAATTACTGCCTTAGTTTAAGATCTAGTAATGCTAAACTTCCTTCCTTCATATTTTTATTAGTTTCTTTGATATTCTTGAACTTTCTTCCAAATGAATTTTCTTGTGCTTTTTTTCTAGCTTAGTAAACTGTTTTTGTAATTTAGTTGGGATGGCATTGAATATATATATATATATATATATAGTTTAAATAAAATTGTCATTTTTATTATATTGGTCCTGCCTAGCCATGAACAATTAATATTTCTCCAATTATTTTAATCTGATTTTATTTGTATAAAAAGTTTTAAAAAATTTTGTTCGTATAATTTCTGGGTTTGTTTTGGCAATTGCACTCCCAGGTATTTTATACTGCCTAGAGTTTCTTTATGTTCTTCCTAGTAGATATTTAGACTTTTACTGGGGATGTTTCAGGAGGAGGCAGAGTTCTGGGCTGGATCCTAAGATAACACTCTCTTAGTCAGAAGTTCTGGCCTACCTATTTGCAAACAGACCTCAATGCCCAAGGACAAATGGATGAGAAAAAATCAGATTTCTCCCTAAGGCAGGTGGGAAATGAATGAATGACCTACTTCAGTCAGGTCATGGGGGTGCCCATGTTTTTCCTGTGTTCTTTTTCTAGAAGCCTTTTTTTTTTGTCTAGGTAGAGAGCACAACATTTCTGAAGCATGTGAGACAGGACATTTCAAAAGCAAAGTGCAACTATGATCACAGGGTTTGAAAGCCAAATTGGACTCTTTAAAAGAATTTGTAAGCCTGGTCAGTCTTTGAGAGAGCTGTCTAGGATTTACAAAAGAAGTTTCTTGGATTGATTCAGCAAAGTAGAGTTCCAAAGAGATGGAAATTATTATTTGTGGAGGGAAAAAAGTAGAAGACATATAAAGGGATAAATTTAAGCTTGATTCCAGGAAAAGCTTTTTTTTAAACCATTAGAGTTGACGAGAAGTAGAATGACCTGCTTTGAGAGAGTTCAGTTCCCTTTTTTGGAGGTCTTTAAATAGATGTTGGACAATCACTTGTCAGGTGGGGATTCCTTTGGTGCATGGGTTCAACTAGATGGCTGCTGAGTCTTTTCCAACTTTCAAATTCTGTGTTTCTGTGAACTTATCTATGGTGGGAAGACCACTTTCATGAAAGTATATAGTCTGAGCTGCCTCAGTCTCTTGGCTTCCTTTAAATCTAAGCTAAAATCCCACCTTCTCCAAGAACCTTCCCTCTGAGATAATCTCCAATTCTCTTTCTGCCTCTCTGTCTCTGTCTCTGTCCCTCTCTCCTTCTCTCTGTCTGTCTGTCTGTCTCTCCCTCCTCCCATCCTCTCTCTCTGTTTCTCTCATATATATATATATATATATATATATGTATCACACATATATAAACAAACATATACATACACACATATATGTGTGTGTATATATATATATATGTGTGTGTGTGTGTGTGTACCTATGATCCATCTACCTTTATCTTCTTTGTACAGAGTTGTTTGCATGTGCCTCCTCCATTAGACTGTGAACTCCTTGAAGGCAGGAGCTATTTTTTTGCCTTTCTTTGCATCCCCAGCACTTAGCACAGTGCCTACAAAAAAGTAGGTGCTTGCTGATTTGCTGATTTGACTGTTTGCCCACTGTGCTGAAGGAGCTACATAAGTGAAAATTTTGGGAATGCTACTTTGTGTGGAGGATGGGAAGGTGCTTTTATTAAGTACCTACTGTGTATCATGCATTGTACTGAGTACTTCTCAAGTATTATCTCATTTGATTGTAAAAGGGCATGGAGACCAATTCAGAGGTTGTTTTAATTGTCCAGGTGAAAGGTGATGGGCACCTGGAACAGGGAACCTGTATGAAGAGAGAGAAGGAGGCAGACTCAAAAGATCAAAGCATGGGTGCTGGGTTACACTACAGGGTACAAAAATGAATGATACCATCCCTGCCCTATCCGAGAGAACTATAAACAAAGGAGTTCTAATTCAGGTAAAGGAGAAAGCATGACTATAAGATTGGGAACCGGATCGGGGAAAACTTTATGGAGGAGGTGGCATATGATGGCATGTGATTGAAGGGTGTCTAGTTTTTTAGGTTTTAACAGATTGAAATGAAGCAGGGAGAATGACTAACAAATTCATGGAGGCTAGAAAGCACAAGACATGTTCAGGGGACAGTAAGTAGTTGAGTTTGGAGTATAGAGCATGGGAGGGGGAATAAGGAAGTGCTAGATCTGGAAAGGTCAGTTGAATTCAGGTTATGGAAGGTCTTGAAGGATTCTATAGCCAATGGACCACTGGAGGCCTTGCGTGAGGAAAGTAAGACTCGTGGAGGTCATGTGATCTGCCCAAAGTCACACAGGTGTCGAGAAAGGCAGTACAGAGCAGGGGTTACAGAACTGACCTTGAAGATGGAAAGACCAAGATTCTAGTCTGGCCTCTCACACACAATGGCTGTGTGACCTCTGGCCACACACTCAAACTCAGTGCCCCGGGCAGCACTCAGGACTTATAGACCCAGGCTCCAAGTTACAAAGCAGGTTCTGATCTCACTGCATTAGTAGAAGGAATTTCCTCATTTGGGAGTTCTTGAAATCAATAAAATTCCAAGTTCAATGCCTCCTATACCTGTTACATAAGTGGTAAACAGCAGAATTGGAACTTAGAGTCAGGTTTGCCGAAGCCAAGTCAGTCCTTTCTACCATACCACGCACCACCACGGGAACCATTAAAAAGTGTTTTAACAGGAGAATGATATGATTAGAGTAGTGTTTTAGAAAAACGAATCTGACAACGTGTGGATAGATTGGGGACAGGAGAAAGTGCAGAATGGGAAACCAGTTACAAAGCAATTATGAGAGTTGGGGGTGGGGTAGGTATAATGAGAGTCTGGACTAGGATGATGGGATTGGAGAAGTGGGGGAGAGATTCAGATGCTGAAGGTGTCAAGGATCGGCCTCATCTACCTCGCCTTCAGGGTCCTTCCCCTTGTAATAGCTGGCACGCCTGCTCTGCTCTGGTACTTCTCTCCTAAATCCTACAATGCAATTAGTGGCTGCTTAAGGGTTAGCTTAGCAAGGTACAAGGATTTACTTCTACTTCAGATCTGAGGAATTTGGAAAAAAACAAAAGAATGAATCTCTAATTGTAGTCTGGGGGTACCATAATGGGCATGTGAGGAGACCTCTCTGGTGGTAACATGTTCATTGGCCTCCTCAGAGGCCAGAGGGATACTGGCCACCAAACCCAGGAATGGTGGGGAGGCTCAGTTGGTACTTTCAAGGAAGAGGGTTGTTTTGATTTAAAAGACTGACATTTTAATAAACTGATCTTAATTAACAGCACTTTGAAATTCCTCGTGGCGCACTCACCATCTCCAAACAGGCAGTCGGGTGGCTTTTAAAATCATTTGCTGCTGGTGGGTGATCTCCTTTTTGAAACAAACCCAGACCCTCCAGTCACAATTCATCTTTTATTTCAAAAACGATTTTTACTGCAAATTTCGCTTTGGTTCGAGCAGATTAGAAATCCTTATTACCCAGCCAGACACTTCAAACATTTTGTCATTCTTCGTGCCCAACGACACATCAAAGGCAGGGCTGAGGGTCCTGATTACTGTGGGGCCACACGGCTGCTAGCTCATTAATATGGTACCCAGGCTGCTGTCACAGGCTTTCCTACGTGGCTGGATGCAGAAGGTTCTTTCTGGCTGGCCCAGAGGGGTGGATCACATTTCCTCCAGCCTTGAGGAGAGGTCTTGGGGGCCCTTAGGGGGATAGGGAACATGAGTCTCACCAAGGGATGTTGGGTGCTAATTGGCTGATGAACAAATAGGAGCTGAGGACCTGCTGTTTGAAGGCCTGGCTCTGGGTGCCGAGGGTGATATGAATTTGCATACATTGTGATCTGCTGGGAGGGGAATAGCTAACGGATTGAATGGCAGAAATAAGATGTGAGAGATTCTCAGGGCAGAAGCAGGAGCAATGGATGATAGTTGCCCAGAGGGAGATTTAAGAAAACTTTTTTTTTATAGTATGATCTTTAATATTCAGATGGTAAATAAATTTCAATTTTATTGTAGAATATGGTATAAGGTATTGGTCTAAGCCTAATTTCTGCCAGGATGCTTTCTACTCTTCTAATTTTTTTACATTATGATCTTTAATATTCAATCCAGAAAATGCCCTAGCAAGTAGAGCTGCCCCAAAGTAGACTGGGCTGCCTCAACAGCTCAACAGTGAAGTTGGAAGACTACTTGTTGGATACATGGGATTCACTCTGGTTTGGACTACATGGCCTCTAAGATCAGATGTGATTCTGGGTTCTGGGATTCTGAATTTCCACGGGCTAGATTAACAATAAGCCACTCAACTCAATATGAGCCAACAGCATGACTTGGCAGACAACACAAGTGTGTGCTATGCTGGTGGGTATACATTAAGAGAGGCATGGTATCCAAAAAAAAGAAAATCATAATTCTGTTGTATTTTACTCTGGACAAGTCAAGTCAACAAGCCTTTATTGAGTACCTACTATGTGCTAGGTACTGTGCTAATGGAAAGGCAAAAACAGACTCTGCTGTCAAGGTCAAATGGGAGAGACAACACAGCAATTATGTACAAATACATAAATATATATATGCACACACATACACACATACATATATGTATATGTATATATACACATATTTGCAGGCACACACACATATACGATCAATTGAAGAGGTTAAAGTATAAATTGAGTGCTGTGGTTAATTTTGGATCCCAAGTTTTAGGAGGGACATGGCAAGGTGGAGAATGTCCAGAGGAGGATGATCTGAATGATGAGGTAAGTGGAGGCAATGTTGTATGAATACAGAAGGCACTGGGAATGTGCAAGGCACTGGGAGAAGAGACATAGTTGAATATGACAAAAGTCTTCATGTTTTTGAAAGGATTCAGTATGGAAGACTTGTTCTACTTGACCTCAGGTTAGATCTAGGAATGATAGTTGGAAAGCTTCCTGAGAGCGGGCATTGTTTCTTTCTTCTTTCTTTTTTCTTTTTGCATCTGCGTCTCCAGTACAGTTAGTGGCACCATGGATAGAGTGCAGGTCATGCAACCAGAAGGACCAGAGTTTAAATCTGGCCTGAGATACTAGATTGTGACCTTGGGCAAGTCACTTAACCCTGTTCGCCTCAGTTTTCTTATCTGTAAAAGGAGCTGGAAAAGGAAATCTCAAACTGCTCCAGTATCTTTGCCAAGAAAACCCCAAATGGGATCACAGAGGGTTGGACATGACTGAAATAACTCCACAGCAACAACAATCCCCAGTACTCACTATAGTCCCTGACATATAGTAGATGCTCCATAAATTCTTGATAGACTCAAGTCACAGAGCACATTTGTGCTCCAAGTAAGAAAAAGAAAAACCTGGCCAAACATTAAAGTTGTCCAAATATTGAAGGAGATGCCTTGGCTGACGGAGGGTTTCCATCACTGGAGGTCTTTGAGTAGAAAATGAATGACCACTTGTTGAGGACGATGTAGAGTATTTCTGTTCAGATATGGGTGGGCTAGAGCCAATGAATTCTGAGTTCCTCTCTACTGCTGGTGATTCTTCTTTGTAGTTGGGGAGATAATCTACAAGCTATCAGTGTTAGATCACAGGTTCCTTGAGGATTAAGCTTAAACATCTCTATATTCCTACTCCCTGACAGTGTGATACCTTTAATAAATTGTAGCCTGGTGAAAATGCAAATGAATATGAAAAATGAGAGGCATGGTGGGATGGGAAAAAATGAGTTTTGGACTTGGAGTAAGGAGACCCAGGTTCTAATTTTGGCTCCCCTGTTTAGAAGGTTTGTGATACCAGACAAGTCATTAAAACTCTTGGATCCCCAAACTCCTCATCTGCAAAATTGAGATGATAATCCTATCTACCTCACAGAGTCCTTTGCAGACTTTCAAATCCTTTTTTAATGTAGGTAATGCTAATTAAAGGAGAGACGCTGGTATAGTAGAAAATGCCCCAGACTCAGAATCTGGACCGAGATTTGCACACAATTTGGTAGAAAAGAAAGAATATTGGCTCTGGAGTCAGAGGCCCTGGGTTGAAATGCTGTCCCTAATGCTTCCTACCTATATGCCCTTGGACAAGCAGCTTAACCTCCCTGGGTCTCAGTTTCCTCATCTGTAAAAATGAAGCCATCTGACTAAATGGCCCCTGCAGCTCTGGATCCATGTTCCCATAACATGATAGGTGTGTGACCTTGGGCCAGTCACTATTCGATTCAGTTGATTCCTCAAGCATTTAATCATGTTTGTAATATATGCTTAAACATTGTTTAAGGTGATACCGGAGATACTGACTACGGGTACAAAATAAGGCCCTTGCACTCAGAGATCTTACAGTCTAATGTCTCTTCTGACTTCCAGTTTTGACATCTGTTAAATGGGGTACCTCACCCTCGGTTGTCCAAAGGACCAAATGAAATATTGTTCGTAAAGTGTTTTGCAAACAGTAGATCGGAATTCAAGGAATTGGTCAGATTCAAATCCACCAAAAGAACATGTTCAAGATGGAGTGGGTGGGATGCTCCAGGCGGTGGTAGGAGCTCTCTGGCTCATTGTGTGTCATACAAGGACTAGAGAGGTGCCCCAGAGAACAGAGATAGAACCACTGGCGGGGAAGGGGAGGGAGGTAATGTCAGAGACAGATTTCAGCATAATCTTAGGGAAAATTTCCCAACAGTACGAGCTGTCCCATAGTCACTTGAGCTGCTTCAAGAGGTCGTGAAGCAAAGTCTGGAGAAGCATTTGTCCGAAGGATGAGGAGGCAGTGTGGTGAAATGGTTATAGTACTGGACTTGGAATCAGGAGACCTAGGTTGGAGCAATACCTGGGATAAATATTAGGTGTGTGATATGTCATTTAATGTTTCAGAGCCTCCATTTCCTAATCTGTAAAATGGGACCAATAACACTTAGTACTCCATACTCTTCTTCCTGGGGCTGCTGTGATGGCCCTTAGCATACCTTAAGATGCTAAGTGGTTGTTATTCATCAATGAGTTTCCTCTAGGAATGGGTCTCTGTGACTTCTGGTATTCCTTCTAATTCCCTGATTCTGTGAACTAAGGTTAAACTATGGGAAACAACATACTACAGTGAAGAGAGCTAAATCTGGCACCAGAGGACTGAGGTTTGAATGCCAATTCTGCTGCTTAGTAGCTGGATGACATTGAAGAAGTCAACTAACCTCCCTGGGCCTTAGCTTTAAAATAAAGGTGGTGGTCCACATGGCCTGGGAGGCCTCTTTCCTCTCTAGAGTAGGCTTTTGTGATCCTATGAGTCTCCCCTCCTTCTTCCTCAATTTCTTTCCTCTCTCTTCCCCTCCTGGCTTATTCTGACGAGCTCAGAAAAGACCCTAGGGTCAAGGGGTTGATGCCTCACAATTCTGCCTTCTTTCAGAGGCTCTGTCTGTTCTTAGAAGATATTGGATATTGGAGGCCCCTCAGCTGGACCTGAGTTTCAGCAGAAGAGACCTTTGGAGTCTGAGTCACTTTCAATCTCTGGGAACACCCAGCTTCCTGACCTATGGTCCCAGGACAGAAGGGTTGGCAGCCAGCAGCCTCCACATGGACTTAGGCATTCAGTAGCACTCACACAAACCACATTCTGATGAGATAAGTGAATGTGATCCAGGAGCATATGGGTTACATTTGTCTCCAAATCTCCTCTTGCTCAAGCGCCGGGGGGCAGAGAGTGTCTGGTATAGCACAGTTCGGGTTTGTTTTGTTTTCTTTCTTGGAGCCCAGACCGCTAAAAAGCCTTTCCACATGTATCAGGATCTAGAACTGAAGCAGCGTGGGCTGCTTTGGTACTGGGGTGGTCGAAGCCAAGGTAAGTGGGAGCTGCTCCATGACTGTGATTGATTGTCTCTCTGCTCAGCTGTAGGGCTGGGGAGGGAGAGCCAAATGGTGGGGGAAGGCATGGGATGGAGCTATCCATGTGAACATGGACAACTCCCCCGACCCTGCTGTACTACGTCAAAAATGACCTCGATTGTTGAGAATCCAAAGTCACAGAATATAGAGGGGTCAGTGCCAACCTGCCTCCTTTACTGAAAAAACAAAACCCAAACCTGAAAGGCCCCGCCCTGCTGACAGAAGAGCTCTAATGCTGTCTTCCTGTGAAACAAACGCAGAGTGGTCTAGTAGGAGGTATGCTAGATTTGAGGTCAAATCACTTGTGTTTAAAGGAAGGGAAGGCAACAAGTGTTTATTAAGCATCTACTATGTGCTTCCCACTGTTCTGAGGGTTTTTACAAATATTATCTCAGATTTGTTCTGTGAAGTTTGGATTCAGTCAAAGGGGCGCACTTGAAGACCTAGAGGGCCACATATGGCCTTGAGGCAGCAGGTTGCCCACCCTTGATCTAGAGTCTGAAAGAGACCTTAGAGGTCAAGTCTAATGTCCAAAAGAGGAAGCTGAGTCAGGGCAGGGGGTCACCACAGCACACTTAAATGGAGGACTTCACATTTACCCATTACTGTACTTTCTAATCATCTCTACCCTACCAGAAACTTATACTCTACCTTTGGCTCCCTGGGCTGTAACAGGTGAATTTTTGTCTTATATTGCAGAGACAATTGCTGGCAGTCTCCTCACCATGTTCTTAGGTCCCTGCCCCTATTCCCTTTCTGTCACCCTGTTCTGTGCTATCTTTCCCCGTAAGAATGTAGACTCATCGAGGGCAGGCTCAGACTTGCTACACTTGCATTTGTATACCCAGCATTCGGCAGAACCCTCATACGTAGTAAACCTTTAACAGATGCTTAATCTACCTTCTATCCTATTTGATTTCATCTCGATACATTTGGCCTGGTGTTTTTTATGTGGGATCCCAGTTGTGAACTCTGATTCTGTCCACTAGCATGCTTGAAGACTTGGTAAGCATGGCATCTATGCCTTCTTTCAAGTTTTCCTCTGGTCTTCTGGCCTTTTAGCCTTTGGGTTTGGTTAAAAATCTGCTCTGGGCCCCCAATCACTGGGGAAGCCTTTCCCTTTATAGCTGGCCTCGGCATTGCGTGCACACATTATCACTTGGACACTCATTGTTTCTCGTAATGTCATTTGGTTCCTCCTCCCTTAGATGGAAAAGAAGGGGAGGGAAGCTATAACCAAGGAGATAATTCATACAGGGAATGGCCAGCAGCTTCCACTTGCCCAAGGGTTTAATTTAGCCGGACAATCATTTTACCCATTAGATACCCCATTTCTTCATGGGGAAGGGAAAGGATGCTCGGGCTATTTCTTTGGCTTTAGCTGATCAGATACTGGGACCTCTGTAAATAAATGCCCACAGCAGCTTAGTGGTGTTTTCATTCTCTTTCATAGCAAGCCAACATCTTCTTTTTGTTTATTATGCTTTGTTTTGTTGAATGAATTTCTGTTAGTAAAACCAAGCATTTACTTTACTCAACTGATTCTTAAGAATAAAACTAGAGCATTAATCACAATCTGTCAGATCTGGAAGGAAATGGAAAACGACACTTGCCTGGTTTCCCTGCTAGTTGTCTGACTGCCTCTTCTCCCCCTCTTTGCTGGCTCTTCATCTATGTCATGGCTTTGTCCTGGGCCTCTCCTTTTCTCTGTTCTCTGCTGTCTCATTTGGCAATTTCATCAGCTCCCGTGGTTTCAAGGGATCCATCTCCATGCAGGTGACTCCCAGATCTATCTATCCAGCCCCAACCTCTTGGACGAGCTATTGTCTCACATTGCCAACTGTCCTTTGGACACTTGGAACATCTCAACCTCTAAATGCACAAAACCAAATTCATTATCTTTCCCCTTAAAGTTTTCCTTCATCTAAACTTTACTGTTAAAGGTACCACCATCCTTCTAGGTATCCATGTCATCTTCAGCTCCTCCCTCTCATTCACCTCATCTGTGGAATGTCTTGTAAACTTTGTCATTTCTACCTTGACAACATCTCTTGCGTACATTTCCTCCTCTCCACTCCCATAGTCATCATCTTGGATCAGGCCCTCATTACTTCTTGCTGGGGCTAACACACACACACACACACACACACACACACACACACACACACACGAACACGTATATATCCCCAGAATTTAGCATATTGTCTGACCCATAGCAAGCACTTGCTGACTTCTTTACAAATGAGGAGGCTGTGTCTCAACAAAGCCCAAGGTCCCATAGTGACGGATTTAGCACCATGCCACACTCCTCCCATTGACGATATACTGCCTCATTTTAGAATTACTCATGTCCTTTCCTCATCTCTCCTCCTGGACTCTGGATGCCCAGAGATCTTTTTTTTTGTTTT
>CM053623.1:418518118-418546004 GCA_028646595.1 Phalanger gymnotis
CACAATGGCCATTAACAGCCATAACAGCTCTCTCTCTCTCAACATTTTATGTGACATAACTTCCTTTTCCTCTCAGGGAACTCCTCCCACCACGTAAGCAGGTCACATGGCCTATTAATGGGTGGGAAGGATCTTCAAATCTAAATGGCTGTTACATCATCCTGGAAAATGGGCTAAACCATGCTGAGGGTAACTGAAAGGCCAAAACCTGTCAGTGAGTTAGGGAGATGTCTACCCCAAATATATGAAAACATCTCCAAGTGGAATGGGTGGATGAGAACAATTTGTTCCGATGGCCACGAAAGTGACTGAAGCAGGTGCTGTGGAATGCTTAGAGCTCGGTCAGACACCGAAGATGCCAAGGTTGTCCACTGCATCCCAGGCCATCAATGGTCATCTTGACTTTGTCCTGCCACTGGACTTTGATGACTCTGGAAGAGAAAGATGACTTTGAGCAACTCTACCACACTTATACCTAACTCTTCTATAAGTCAGACCTCACCCCATGATTTCATTACTACTCTTCGAAGAGAAAGGATAAAAAACAACAGAAACAAAATGGAAGAGAGAAAACACTAAGCAGAGAAAATCTGTGAAAGCAAGGGCACCACCACTGGATCTTAAGGAGGATAAGAAGCTCTAGAATGAAGATGAGAAAGGGGGGTAGCCTATGTGAAGGCACGGATGGAAATAGGAGATGAAGTGTCAGGTTTGGGGAATACCTTGGAGGTCAGTTTCATTGATCGTCAAATGCATGAAGGGGAAGAATAGTCAATAAATCTGCTTAGGGATGTTGAACCCAAACTGCAGAGGCCTTGCAGTGAGCGGCCATGGAGTTTGTTTTATCCTGGAGGTGGTGATATGAACAGAACCACAGAAAAAGCTTTAGAGCACCATCAGGCCTGTGCTTTAGGAGGATAACTTTGTGGAAACACTTTTATCCTCATTTTACAGATGAGGAAACCAAGGCTCTAAGAGTTCGTTATTTGTCCATGAAACAAGGAAATGGAAGGAAGTAGAAATGATAGGAAGGTGGAGGGAAATGACTCCCTCATCTTTAGGTTTGTGACAGAGAAGAAAAGGAAAGTCTGACACGCATGCTGGATTTGGGGAAAGCATATTTCACAGGCTCTAGACAAAGGATAGGTAAAGGTTCCATGGCCCAAATGTGGGAATTTGTTTTGATTGGCTATATGTGTTTGTAACAAGGATTTTTTTTTACTTTTTCAGTTGGTGGGAAGGAGAGAATTCAGATCAGAAAAAAAAATTTAATTTTAAAAGGAATCCATAAGAAAGTCAGTCCAAGATGGATGGGAAAGTATGAAGAATGAAATGCTGAAGGTATTCTACTAAGGAAGAAAAGCAGAAGTTTGAAGAGACCAATGGACCAATGTGTATATACAGGGAACTCATCATCTAACATTCTCTCTCTCTCTCTCTCTCTCTCTCTCTCTCTCTCTCTCTCTCTCTCTCACACACACACACACACACACACACACACACACACACACACACACACCTCTGTATCAATCTTTTATCTATCTTCTAGCCACATATTTACTATCAGCTATTTCTAACACCCATCTATACATACACACACACATATGTTGATACATACATGCATATATTAAAAGGCGGTGGAAACCAGGGCAGATAATAAGAGATGTATACAAAGATGGGCTTGATCCTGTAAGAAGTGTGCCGGTGCTAAATTTTAAAATGAACTGAGGCTGGTTTGAAAAAAAAGAAAGTTAAGAAAAACCAGAAAAGATCTTAAAAATAAGACTGAATTAGGGAACAAAGATTAGTTTGAAAGGGGACTTGACTGCTGTTCAAAATGGATTGGACAATAACAACAGACTCCAGAGAGAATGTAGACCTTGGGCAAATCACTTAACTTCCCATGATTGGGTGATGGAGGCTTTGCCACAGGTTGCTCAGCACAGTTAATCATTCTGAGGTCACAATTTCTCCCCATCTACCTCCCTCCTGCTCACTCTCTGTTTTCCATCTGAAGCTCTGCTGGGTTTGAACTCTAAAGAATGAGATTCCCCTGTCAGGGTGAGCTGATCACCTGAATTATCATCATCGTGCTGTTTCACCCAACCTTGGATATTCAACACCTTCTCAAGTCCCTCAAAGCCTCCTGTCTCCTGTGAGTGGATGGCTGCATGGTAGAGCACTAAATTCCTCCCAAAGCACAGGGCTGGGATCTGAACTTGCCAGCTTTCTCTCCCTTTTCCATCTGCAGATTAACTTGTTTTGAACTCCACAGAACAAGATACCTCCCCCCCGACCCTGTGCATTCCTGCTTTCTTGCTTCCTTTTTTGTGTGTTGTCTTACCCCTTTAGATTGTAAACTCTTTGAAAGCAGGTACTGTCTTCTTATTTGTATCCATGGTGCTTAGTAGACTGCTTGGCACATAGTAAGTGCTTAATAAATGTTAATTGAATTGAATTGTTCCTTTCCCCTCCTCATTCAGATTCTGCCTTTCCAAATTTTGCCATCATGACCTGAGGCCTTCTTACCCTGGAACATCTCTCTAACATATTGGTTGACCTTTTCTATTGCTGAATTCCTATTGGGTGGCTTCCTTTTTGTAGTTGGGCCCAGTTCAGTTTCTGTCTGTGGGGAGAGTTTGATTGGATTATATTTGGAGGTACAACAGATATATTCCCAGGCTTCCACAAGAGCACAGTCAGTGACAGTTTTCTAAGTTCCCATTCCCCTTCCACAGGTAGTATCATAAATAGGGCAATCCTTGCTAGAACACCAGCCCCAGTCAGGGCATTTCACAGGACAACAAAACCAGGCAGGTTCATGCTGAGAACATAGATTTATGAAGTGGGATCTACCAAAAACTAGTCTCTTGGGCCTGTGGAGAGATTGATTGGGAATTCTGTCTCCTACCTTGTCAGTCATGACACTTATCCCTCTTATCTGGCAAATGACAGAAAGCAGAAGGTTCACAGCCCCAAAGGTTCATAGGTCCATCCTTGGTTAGTGCACAAAAGCCTTCCCTATCTGTCCATCATCAGAGCTTTTTACTTAAACCCTCAGCTGCCTCCCCCCAAACTCCTCTGCCCTGTCCCTGAAACAAGGCAGTGATATGCCCAAGGAGGTGGAGGGGTCTGGCTGGTAATGAGAAGGCACTGGTTGGACCAAGCAGCCTGCCTGCTTAAAGGCCCAGTTCTTTGTCCACCTTCCAAATGGCATTTCCTGCTTTTGGAGTGGGTGAGCTGGGCTGTTGTCACGGTTTGATGGAGTACAGTCCTGTCTTTGGATTTCTGGCTGAAAAAAAAAATCTGCCGCTAAGCATAAAATATTGCTTCCTAAATCTGAGCGTGGCCAAGTGCGCTGTTAAGATATTTAGAAGGTCCTTAAATTATTTCCACTTTGAAAATATTTTTATGTCTCCCATTTTGTGAACTTCTTATGTTAGTGTATAATTGCTCTCCTGGCCTGGGCCATTGACTGAGATGCTTTTCTCCTCCCACAGAGAGAGGCCTAGGCTTGGGTCTTGATATTAAGAACAGATACTGAGCACTGAATAGGGCATTGTTTGAGAGCCAGATCGGTAGCTCCCTCCCGCCTTCTCTGGGGTGGGGGGGGGGCAGCCTGAGATTGGCAGCCCTCCTCGCCCCGGCCACAGCTTGGCTTTTTGTCTGATTGCTTGGTATTAGCCAGCGGGGATCATGGATTGATTACGTACAATCAACTTGAGGGTTCTCCCTCCTTCCTACTCACCACTCCTGTACCTCCACAGGGTCACAGGTTAAGAGAGTGAAGATCCCTGAGATGGAAGCCTGCCCTTCCTCCCCCATAGAGCCTTTGCTGATCACTTTCGACCCTGGGCTATGCCAGAGGTATTTCAACCAAATGTTCTCCAAAGGGTTTGGAGGCTCTAGGAGCTATCCCTTCCCCTCCTTTCCTCCTAACCCCCCTTGCTGATCCAAGTCCTCGGAGCTGAAGGTACAGGATAGTCATTCTCTTTATAATTCGGAGAAAGAAAGCACTGCTCCAGTTACAAAACAGATCAATCTCCAAGGCTGACAAGATTCAGAGCTAGGAAGGGGCTTAGGGATTATCATTCAAGCCAAATTTCTCTGTTTTACCAATTAATAATAGCTAAGATTTATATAGCATTTTAAGGCTTGCGAAGAATTTTCCTATGTATTATCACAGATGAACCTCACAACAACTCTGAGAAGCAGGTACTGTGATTAATAACAGGTTACAGATGTGGAAACTGAGGCTCATAGAAATTAAGTGGTTTGCTCCGGGTCATACAACTATACAAGTGTGAGGTGGGATTTGAATTCAGGTCTCCCTGACTTAAGTTCAGAGAATTGTCCACTAGGTCATGGTGCCTGTGTGTATACATAAAGTGTATATGTGTATATATACATACATATATACTATAATAAATGTATATACATTTTGAATATATGTATATACTATCTGTTCTTCAGTACAGGAAACTTCTCCATATAGGGGTATATATCAAGGTCGCCTAATTAAGAAACAAGGCTAGGATTCAAATCCAGATCCTCTAACTCCCAATGCTAGTCTTTACTGATGTTATGCAGTCCTTTTCCAGTCATATCTGACACTTCATAATCCCATTTGGGGTTTTCTTGGCAAAGATACTGAAGTGGTTAGCCATGTCCTTCTTTAGCTCATTTGTCAGATGACGAAACTGAGGCAAACAGCATTAAGTGACTTGCCCAGGGTCACACAACCAGGAATTGTCTAAGGCCAGGTTTGAACTCAGGCAGATGAGTCTTTCTTACTCCAGGCTTGGCGCTTTATCCAACGCTCTACCTAGCTGCTCACCATTTTTCCTCACATTGAGGTCAAAGACATTCAGGCTCCAAGCAGTTTCATATTATTTATAAACTAGGGAAAGTTTTTATTCTTTATTCAGAGACTTTTGATTATTTTATTTGTTATTTCTTCTCTGCTTTCTTTCTGGGAATCTGATGGTGTTTGTTCATAAATGCTTAAAAAAAATAAAAAAAAGGCCAAGCTTTTGTTTGAGCCTAAGGAGGGAACAATGACAGTCTGTTGGCTTTCAGAGTGACTGACTGTGCCAGAAGAGTTTGCTTCTCCTCTCTTCTCCCTGTGGCTTAAAGTGGGCAGAGATGGAAGCCAAGTTACTAACCTAAAACTCATGGAGGCTTTGGGTTAGCAGGGAGCACAGAGTATCCACTTGGCCAGCTTCTTCTAGGAGCCCTGCCAGTGATTAGGGCTGAAGATAGTATGTTTTGAATTTGCTGAGAGAGGTCTACTGCTCCAAGCTTAGTTTTAGTCCATTTAAAAGCCGATCAATAACGCCTGGTTTGTAATAAGGACAATTTATGACCTGACAGGCAAAATGTAATTATAGTGGGAATTCCATACAAGAAAAAAAAGAGGCGATCTGAAGATTGCACTGGACAATCTGTTTGCCCTCATTTCCATTCATATACATAAGTCAGTGGCTGTGTTACTGACATATTTCTCTTTCTGTCTCAGGGCTTCCTAGGAATCTGGGAAAAGCCACTGATGAAGAGTTTGCTCAAGAAAGCCAAGGAGGAGTCCTATCCATTTTACGTGGTGTTCCACACTGGACTTTCCAGTTCCCAAGGTTCCTTTGAGGACCAAAGCCTTAAGTCAGTGGCAGCTTCAACACTTTTTTATAGTGTGAAGGTTCTGTTCCTCCTCCTCTTCCTTAACAACTATGACTACAGCACCTACTGATATCATGTAGAATGAAAAGCTCTCAAAGTATCCAGTTGGAGATTAGCAGAAGAAATTATGAGTCACATAGGATCATGATGGCGTGCATGGCATCCCCATCATCCTGTCTGCTCCTGGAATCGTCTCAAAGATGCTTTCATTGGTCTTGAAGGCGAGCTTACATCTCAACCTTTGTTTAGCTGTAAAAAACAAAAAAACCCCTACCTACTTGTTTTTATTTTTACTCACCTATGGTATAATCTGCAAGGTCTTAAATATAAAAGAAAAATAGCAGGATAGTGATTTATCCTAGGATTGTTTTGACCTAAACTCCATAAAAAAGATGAGAATGAGATAATAAAAATAATAATATTGTTTTGGTCCCAGACTAGTGATTTAACTGACACAGAGAACTCTCTCCATCATTACAGAATTGTGACTTATCTGCAATTTATATTCTCAGAGAATTTTCTGGAGGCAGAGAGGTTAAGTGACAATATTAACTAGCGTTTTTGTAGCACTTTGCAGCTTACAAAGCACTTTGCATATGTTAACTCATTTGATTTCCAAGGGTCACACAGTCAGTATGTGTCTGAGACAGGACTTGAATTCAGATCTTCTGGAACTCAAGGTTAGCTTTCATTCCACTAAGTCACATATTTCACTATTAATGACAACAGTAATGGTATTGTGGTTCTGTCATTTCAGTTGAGTCTGACTCTTCATGACCTTATTTGGGGTTTTCTGCTCTATTCATTGTGCCACCTACCCATCCATTGACAAAGACTATTAGGGCTCCAATCCTGCCTCAGAAATTGTGTAGCTGAATGCCCCTTTGGCAAGCACTAAATCTCTCTGAGTGAAAACCTGGAAAGACTTACGTGAATTGATGTTGAGTGAAGTGAGCGGAACAAGGAGAACATTGTACACAGTAACAGAAACACTGCTCATTGATCAACTATACTAGACCTACCTCTTCTCAGCAATACATTGATCCAAGATGATTCCAAAAGACTCATGATGGAAAATGCTCTCCACATCCAGAGAAAAAGCTATGGAGTCTGAATGCAGATCGAAGCATATGACTTTCACTTTTTTGTGGCTTTTCCCTTTTGTTCTCTTTCTTCTTTCACAACATAACTAATGTTGAAATGTTTCCATGAGTGCACATATATAACCTATATCAGATTGCTTGGGGAGGCAGAGGGAAGGTAGGGAGGGAGAAAAATTTAGAACTCAAAATCTTACGAAAATGAATGTGAAAGCTGTCTTTACATGCAATTGGAAAAAAAATTAAATAGTATTTATGAAAAAAGTCTCAGTTATTTTATTTGCAAAATGAGAACAATAGCCTTTACCTTACAGGCTTGTTGTGAGGATGAATCAAATAATACAGATTGCTATGCAAATTCTGAAGGACTACATAGGATCATAGGAGAACAGCGGGAAAGGACCTCAGAGACACTAATCCTATGGATAATGAAATGTTTTCCTCCTCTTTTTCCTCCTTCTCCTCCGTCTCTTTTTCCTCCTTTCCTTCTCCTCCCACCCCACTCCTTTGCAGGAGCAACATCTTTTTCTCATCTTTATGGATGGGATTCACATAGAAATGGTCCTGCCGAAATAACTTTTGGCTCTAAATCCTGGGTCTTCATGAAGCCTATTTAAAGTACATAAGTTTTTCCATTCTTTTAATATATTCTTCTCTTAGTAATATCTTGAGAATTGATTCTCTTAAAGATTGTGTTGTCCTCAGCATATATTTCTTCTATATGAAACTGTTCAGTTCCTGCCTCTTCTGATTTCATTATTTTTAATATATAAATCTGTATTGATGTGTTTTGTTTTTACTTCAGTTATTGAAATTTAGTTGGATAAATGTGATAAAATGTAAAATTATCATAACTTGGATTTTGTTATTATTATATAGAAATATGGTTCATTTTTGTCACTTTATTTCGTAACTGCAATTTTGGTGAAGCTATCAATTGTTTCAATTAGTATCTTTTCTGGTTCATGTTGTCAATAAAGAGAAAGAATTTTGTCTCTTGTTTACTTCTCTTTACACCTTCCTCTTTTCTCATTGCTATTTCTTGCATTTCTAAAACTATATCAAACAATATCATAGACCATGGGCATCCCTACTTTACTCCTACATCGATTGGGAAGCTTCTAATTTATTTTTTAGATACTTTTATGATGTTAAAAATAACCCCCTATGCTTATACTTTGTAGGGTTTTTAGCATTAACAAGTATTATATTTTGTTAAAGGATTTTTCTGCTTCTATTGAGTTAATCACATGGTTTTGAATATTTTTGTGTAACATTGATACTAATTGTGCTTTAAAAGTTTGATAGACTTTTGTGAATCCATCAGGACCAAGAGATTTTTGGTTTTCATTTTCTTGTTCCAATCATCTCACCCTTTTTTGGTAAGTCCTTTAGTTAGTTTTTTTTTTCTTCTGAAATTAGATCATTTGAAATCTCTTTTTGGTCTTCTGTTACTCTGAGTATTTTATGAAGGTATTCTCCTGTTTAAAAATGCATATTCGTTTCATCAATCTTCTGCTTTTCTATTTGTTAATGTATTTGTTAGAGACACAATTTCTCCCTGAGGACTGCTTGGGCTACATCCCCAAATTTTGGTATGCTGTTTCATCATTATAATTTTCTTTCACAGGATTATCTTTTCCTCGATTTGTTCTTTGATCCACTCATTAAGGATTTCATTGTTAAATCTCCTTGTGGGTCTGTGTCCTGTGTTGCTCCACGAACTGAGGACTATTTTTATTGCATTAGGGATACAACTTTCTCTTCCACAATGGTCTAACCAGTCTAGGGTTCAGTACTTTGTCTGGCCTGTCTTAGTCTGATCATATCCCTAAACTTGCTCCCACCAGACAATACTTACAGCACCACATACACACATTTTTGGCTTCTTTGTGAGCTCCTTTCCGAGCGCTATGGCATTCAGCAAGCATTTATTTCGTGCACCGACTCTGTGCCATGCATTGGGAATTCCAAAGAACAAACAAACCAGCCTCTGCCCTCAATGGGTTTACATTCTACCTGGATTGGGGAAGAGATGTCAACACCTACATAGATAAGTAAATATATAATCTATACAAAGGGGCAGCTAGGTGGCACAGTGGATGGAGTGCCATGCCTGGAGTCAGCAAAGCTCATCTTCCTGAATTCAAATCTTGGCAGACTACAACAATACGTTCAAACCAGCAAGAGGAAAATGAATAGGGTAAGGACTGTACTTAGATTCAAAGAACTGATTGCTCACACACAGAATGGGAGAGATGTGGGTTGTTAGCATGTTGAAAAATGCTGTCTGCATGTGAAAAAAATGCTCCAGATCTGAAATAATATGAGAAAGACAAATTGAAACAATATCGTGGTTTTGCCTCACGTTCAGAAAACTGGCAAATATGAGAAAAGATAGACAATATTAAAGGACTTCTGGAAACACAGGAACACTAATTCGCTGTTGGTGAAACTACTCATTAGTCTCAGTGTTTTTTTATGTAAAACGGCTTTGGAACTGTGTATGAAAAGTGACTGAGTTGTTCATACCCCTTGACCCAACAATCTCACTGCAGTACATTTACCCTAAAGTAGACAAAGACAGAGGGGTATGAAGACCAAAATATTTATAGCAGTACTCATGTTAGTAAGAAAATGAAATAAGGTGAATATCCACTCGTTGGGATGGGCAGAGAGATTGTGGTAAATGGGTATAATAGAATATTCTTATTTTATAAGAAGTATCAAATATAAAGAATTCAAAGAATGGAATCATGGATCTGGAGCTATGAAAGGGCATTGGTAAATTGTCTGACACCTAGAGGAAGGAGGCCAGGATGGGGAGAAGACTGGGGATCATATCACAGGAAGATTTGGTTGATGGAACTAGAGATGTTTGACCCAAAGCAGAGAAGACTTAGGGGCAAAATGATATCTGTCTTTAAATACTTAAAGAGCCATACTAGACAGAAGGAATATGACTCATTTTGCTTTAGGGTCATCTAGGTGACACAGTGGATTAAATGTTTGCTATAAAGTTATGAGAGCAACTAGATGGCACAGTGGATAGAGTACCGGGCCTGGAGTCAGGAAGACCTAGCTCTCAGACACTAGCTGTGTGACCCTGGGCAAGTCACTTAGTTCTGTTTGCCTCAGTTTTCTCATCTGTAAAATAAGCTAGAGAATGAAATGGCAAACCGTCTTTGCCAAGAAAACCCCAAATGAGACATGACTGAAAAACAACTGACCAACTGAAATAAAGTTAGGAAGAACTGAGCTCAAATCCAGCTTCAGATACTTAGTAGCTGTGTGACCCTGGGCAAGTCCCTTAACCTCAGTCTGCATCAGTTTTAAAATCTGTAAAATAGGGATAATAATAGTACCTGCCTCTTAGGGTTTTATGAGGTCAAAATGAGATAAAATTTATAAAGCTCTGTGGAAACCTTAAAGCACTGTTTATATAAATGACAGCTATTATAATTATAATTATTATTGTTGTTGTCATAGTAACTACTGAAGGTCATAACTAGTGGCAATGGATGGAAGTTTCAAAGTTAGGTTTCTACTTGATGGAAGGAAACACTTCTGAAGTACTAGGGCTCTCAAATAGCAAACTTGGCTACTTAGAAAGTTAATGAGTTGTCCATCCTTGGAGGTGACCACTTTGTCAGGGGGTCAGTTGTTTAGTCTCCTGCTTGAGTATTGGTAGGACCTGATGACACATGAGGTACATATACAATAACAGTGTAGCTCCACCAATAGGGATCGGGATTAGGAATGAGATTTCACTGGCATAGGAAATGCCAAGTGAGGAAACTCTGCAAATGCAATTTGGTTCCTTCTTTGCAACTTAGCCTTTTTAAAAATCAATTTTAAAAAATAAAAAAGTTAATTTTTCAATTAACAAGCTGTTATTTTAATTGTTTCACAAGCAGATGTTTAATTTAATTTAATTGTTCAACAAACTGTTTTTTTCCCTTCCATCTTCTATCCTGCTCTCAAAGGAGAAAGAAAAAAAGAAAAAGAAAACCCTTATAATTTATGCATAGTCAAGCAAAACAAATTACCATATTGGCCATATCCAAAAATGCATGTTCATACTGCATCTTGAATGCATGACCTGAAGAAGTGGGTCACGTTCTCATTACTGGTGCTCTGAAACTGGGGCTGATGTGTGTGTCGGTCAACATCCTAAAGTCTTTCACAATCATTGCCTTTTACAACAATGTATAAATTGTCACTGTATGATTGTCCTCTTGGTTCTGATCTCTCCATGAAAGTCTCAGTTTTCTCTAAAACCATTCCTTCCATTTCTTACAGCACAATAGTATTTTGTCACATTCACATACCCCAATTTGTGACTTAAAGCCTTACGGAATTACCCAGAGCACTGAGACATGAAGAGATGTGTCCAGGTTCATACAGCCAGCATGTGCTGAAGGCCACACCTGAATCCGCATCTTCTTGGTTTGGAGGTCAATGCTTCATTTTAGACTCCAAGCTATCTTTCTCTATTGGTAGATCTAGGTAATGGGAGCTAAGGTTCAGCGTGAATCCCTTAATGGTCCTAGCGGTTTTTAACTTTGATTCAGCTCAACATTAAGCATTTGCCCTATGCCAGGTACTGGGATACACAATGATCTAACTGAAAAACAGTCCCTGCCCTCAAGGCTCTTACATTCTATTCATTGCTTCCAAGCCACCTCACCTCATTTTTGACAGCTCTTAGTACCAGAAAGTTTTTCTTTATATATTTCTTTATATATTGTTTAAGTGTGTATGTATAATATACATATATACATGTATATAATATACATATACACACATGTGCATACTATACACATATGCCTTTATATAATATGCACGTATATAATATACATATATACACGTGTGTATACTATCCACATGTACATGTATATATGATATGCATATAATATATAATACACATACATGTGTATATAATATACATATACATGTGTATATGCTATATATAATATGTATAGAATATCTAATATACATACATGCATGTGTATAATATACATATATACATTGTATAATATACATATATATGTGTGTATAATATGCGTATATACTATGCATATATACATTATATAAAACACACATATATGTATATATGTGTGTTTATCTGAAGGGTGGGGGAAAGGACTTTGCATTTATTAATCACCTACTATATGCCAGGTGCTCTGCTGAACATGTCACAAAAATATCCCATTTGACCTTCATGAAAACTCTGGAAGATAGATCCTATTATTATCCCCATTTTAAAATTGGGAAAACTGAGGTAGGCAGAGGTTAAAATGACTCTTCTGGGGTCACACGACCGTTAAGCGTCTGAGGCCAAATTTGAACTCAGGTCCTCCAGTTTCCTAGCCTAGTTCTCTATCTAGCGGTTTCCCTGTTAACTCGTTAACTAACTAATTACTCCTAGTTTTGCTTCCTAGGACCAGCAGAAGTCTAATTACTCTTCCACTTCACAGCCCTTCTTATATTTGAGGACAACAATGATTATGTTCCTGTTCCCCCACTCAAAGTCTTTACCCCTCTAGGTCGAACAACCCATCGAAGCAATCCTTGTAGGACATGAATTTGAGTCCCCTCATCATTTTGGTCTTGCTCCAAGGAGAGGTGTCATTGTCTAGTGGTCAGAGTACTAGACTTGGAGTCAGAAATACTCCAATTCAAATGCCATCTCAAATACTCCCCAGCTATTTGATTCAAGGTAATTGCGTAATACTTCCTCTCACACACAGCCTCATTTTCCTCCTCTCTAAAATGAGGGGATCTGACTGAACCTCTACAATGTCTCCTACTGTGAAATCTGTGATCCCATGATCCTTTGGACCATGTTCTGCCTTGTCAACATGCTTTCTGAAATGTGGCACCCAAATCAAGTGTAGAACTCCAAAGGGAGTTGATGAGGACTCTGGGTTTAATCCCTTTCCTATTTCAGAACCCTCTCTGACTGCATGTGAGAAGGGGCCTGGACCCACATTTAGAGCTGGGAGGGACGTATTCGAATTACTCTGTGGCTCTTCAAAAAGTCCTCTGAAGCCAGGAGAGATGGAGGATGAATACTAGCTCTGACATTTGACGAGTCCTATTACCTCTTAAAGTTTGCTTCTTTGGATAGAAAACGAGAATCAAATTTGGACTCTATGCCTCCCAGGATTGTTGGGAGGAAATGCTTTGTAATCCTTAAAGCCCTATAAAGATGTGAATTAGTATTCATTATACTCTTACAGAGAGAGTATTCATAGACTTTAGAGCAGAGGTTCTTAACCTGGGGCTTTGAATTTAGGTTAAAAAAATATTTTGGTAACTATTGCCTTTATAACCCTATGTATTTTATTTTATGTGTTTAAAAATATGACTATGAGAAGGGGGTCATAGACTTTGCCAGAAACCTGAAGGAGTTCAACCATCTCTCTCTCTCCCTCTCTCTCTCTCTCTCTCTCCCTCCCTCCCTTCTATTCCCTCCTCTGTCTGTGTTTCTTTCTGTCTCTCTCCCTGTCTCTGTCTCCTCATCTCTGTCTCTCTTTCATGCGTGCGCACACACACACACACACACACACACACAGAGAGAGAGAGAGAGAGAGAGAGAGAGAGAGAGAGAGAGAGAGAAATACTTTCAGTTTAGAATTTTGCTTAGAAGGCCTAAAACAATTAGGTTTTCTGGAATACACCTCCTTTCCACTGATTCCCAGGAGATGTTTAGTTCTGTTCAGGCAGTATGTCTGTCCATCCTAGGAACTAAAGACTGAACTTAAAATTTATTTAAAGAACAGATAACATCAGGCAATGGACCCAATCCTGGGACTGGCTGTGGTAGCATTGGTACTGGAAGCTGTAACTGATGTGACTGGGTCTTTGTTTGCCCCCTTTCAGCCTCAGTTTCCGGCTTTGTAAATTCTGACTAATGGCACAGAAATGAATGCCCGGCCTCACAGGGTGGTAGGGGGAATGTACTTGGAAAGCTTTAAAACCCTCTAATCGTAGGAGTTATTTAAAGTTTTGTGGCAGAGAATGAAGAATGTCTGGGCCTGTTTCTTTTAGGCACATCAGACGGAATGATCCTTCTCCCTTTTTCTTTTCCCATTGGCTTCCCTCCCCCACCCAAACTGACTCATTTTTAACACAAAACCTTGCCCAGTACTCAAGATAAGAGGCTCAAAGTGACTGGAAGCATTGTTGTTAGAGGTTTTTAGGACCATTAACACTCAGGGGGGACCCAGCGGGAGCCAGAGTGCTGGTCATTAGGGGCGTTGGAGGGTCCCTGCCAGATACCCCCCACAGTACAAAAAGGGTTAATTGCCAAGCAGAGTGCTGGACAAAAGACCAAAGACAAAAGCCAGTTAAAAAAAAATAAAAGATAACTTGGAGCCACATGGTGCGTCCCTAAAGAAGCTGACAGTGGGAAGTTTCTGGACTCATCGGTAATTGTGGAGCCCGCATTGAAAATGGCTTTTACAAAGCCATTAAGATAGGAATCTTCCAAACCTGGGGCTGGTGCTAAATCCATGAAGCCAAAGACAGGAAGGGGTTGTGCTCCTCAGGCCCCTGCCCCTGTAGGCTTCTCTGAAGAAGTCTTTGCCACATGCCCAACAGACTTTCTTATCTCCTCTTTAAGGAAGACTCTGACTTGAAAAAAGGAGATCGTTCCTCCCTCTAAAATGTCCTGTCTTTTATTGACAGCTTCCTGTCTAAGTGTGATTGTCTACATTGTTGCTCTCTTCCCTAGGGATAGGTCTACTTTAAGCAAAGTGTATGTTATCACAAACAGAATTGGGGAATAACAGCTCACATCTCTCTGGTGTGTTAAGGGTTTAGATACAACAACGTATCGGTGAGGTGGGGAGAGCGGTGTTATTATTAGCAAGGTGCTCCGGGAGAAGTCGTGCTCTGGTTACTATGGCCTGGGCTTAGGATCCTGGTCCATGTGTCCTTGGCTAACTGAGTCTCCTCAGTTTCCCCACTTCTAAAATGAAAGGATTCAACTAAATATGAGCTAGAGTTTAAAGTTTGCAAAATGATTTCTATCTCATCTATTTCATCCTTACAATAACCCTAGGAGGTAGATGCTATTATTCTCATTTTACAGAAGGGGAAACTGAGTCAGACAGAAAGGAAGTGTCTTGACCAGAGTCACACATCTAGGAAGTATCTTAGGCAGAGCTTAATCTCCAAGCCAAGCTCTCTAACCACTGCACCACCTAGTAAGATCAAATGACCTCTGAGGACCCTTCCATCACAAAACCTGGTACCCATTTTTTTTTCAGATGAGAAAACTGAAATTCAAGGAGCAGGAATAACTTGGCTAGATTCCCACAGCTGGTTATTGTTGTGGCCAGGATTTGGAGCACACGGGTCACCGTCGAGGGTCAGCTAGTTTTCTTGTTGCCCTTCCTGCTGTCATGCATTCCATAGTCATTCATTTGAATCACAGGTAGCATTTCTCCTAGGGCAGCTTCTGATTTACAAAGAGTTTGGCCCTGTGGGTAGGTAAACAAATAGTCCTGTTCCTACTTTACCAATGAAGAAACTTAGCGGCACCTTGTCAAAGGTCACAAGACTAGTTTCAGAACTGGCACTAAGAACTTGGTCTTCAATCCTCTGTTCTATGCCTTCATTCGTTCGTTCAGACATCTCCAGTCATCCCAATCTATATCTTACCGCCAGACCCAGATGGCTCTGGAGGAGAAAGTGAGGCTGGTGACTCTACACAATTGTCTCTCACTTCAATTCAATTCACTAGCAAGTAATGGCAACATCTTCCCGATATCATGGCCTCTTCAAGAATGAAGGACAGACAACAACATTCATTTATTCAATCAATCAGTTATTCACATATTCATTCATACAAATGTGTTCTGAACCTCTGCTCCATTCTGTGCTTCAGGCTGTAGGAGAAAGTGAGACCTAATTCTTGGCCTCAGGGGGCTTACAGTCTAGTAGAGGAGATAACCAATTTTTTTTTAGAAATAAGAAATAAGAATTGCTTCCCCTAAAAGTATTGTTTTCATGGGAATTTGCAGAGGATTAGCAAGGAAGCTGCAGATTCACACACATGTAGACATACACATTCACATCACCACACACACACACACACACACACACACACACACACACACGCACACACGCACCGGGATCTGGAAGGGTGTTACAAATTTGTTTGGAGTGTAGGGTATCTGAGGGAGAGCAGTGAGGTAGATAGATGAAATGGTTGACTCTTTGTGGACATTTAGAGTTTTCAAGTTTTGAGTAGAATCCAGCTCCACCTGGATGCCTTCCCTACCCTCAAATTCATCATGGCCGAGACTGAACATATCTTTTCTCAATCCTCATCTTAGTTTCCCTATTTCAGTAGAAGGGGTGCCAGAAGAAGGCAGCACTGTTCTTCCAGCCATCTGAGCTCAGAGCCTTGGAGTTTTCTTTGACTCTTTTCCTGCCCCTCACTCCCCATATCCCATCACTTGCTTGATCTTAGAAGTTCTCCTTTAGAAGTGCCTCTTGCATCCCTTCCCTGCTCTCTACCCACATAGCCACCATTCTGGTCTGGGGGCTTATTTCTTCTTGGCTAAACAACTGTAGTAACTTCCTAACTTGTCTTTCTATCTCTAGGTTCTTCTGCCTCTCTAATTCATCCTTTGAATAGCTGCTGAAATCCCCCCCACTTTAGTCACAAAATGTGATCATGTGACCCGCATCTACCCAAATACTTGTAGTGGTTCCGTACTTATTGCATATGGGATAAAGGGAAGACTTTTTAGCTGGATATTTAAGGTCCTCCACAATCTGGTTCTAGCATACCAATCTAGGCTTGTTAAATAGTCTTCCCCTTCACTTTCTAATCAAACCAGACCATATACTCTGTCCCCTGTCACTTCTGTATCACCACCTTGATGTCGCCTGGACTCTTCATCTGCACTCATCCCACATACCCAAATAGCTGCCCAAACTTGCCATTTCTTGTATAGAAACTCTTCTTTCTACTTACATAGCTGCCACTGTGGTAACGTAGCCTTCCATCTGAACTCCCTGCCTCACGTCTGTCCCCTACTTCAGTCCGTCCTCTATTCAGCTGCCAAAGGGATTTTCATTAAGTGTAAATCTGACCACGTCGTCGCTCTCCCCCATATCCACGCTCAGGAAACACAGTGCCCCTTCCCCCATTACCTCCAGGATGAAATATGAAAAGAAAAACAAAAAAAACAAAAGAAGACAAAGCTATTTGTCATTTAAAGCCCTTCTCAACTTGGCCCCTTTCTGCCTTTCTAATCCTCATATATTTTATCCTTTTTCACATATTCTACCATCTGGCAACACAAGCTTTCTTGTTTCTCCTTCCAGAGGATGCTCTCTTTTGTAACTCAGTGTCTTTTCTTTAGCTGTCTCTCATGTCTAGAATGGTCTCTCTTCTCACCTCCACCTTCTGGTTTCTTTGGCCTCTTTTAAGACCCAGCTTGACTCCTATCTTCTGTACGAATCCTTTCCCAGTTCCATCCCAAACTCCATTGCCATTGCCCTCCATCTGTAATTACCTTCTATTTACTCTGTATATAGGGGCAACTAGGCGGATAGAGTGCTGGGCCTGGAATCAGGAAGACTCACCTTTCTTACTTCAAATCCAGGTCTCAGATACTTACTAGTTGTGTGACTCTGGGCAAGTCTTTTAACCCTGTTTGCCTCAGTTTCCTCATTTGTAAAATGAGCCGGAGAAGGCAACGGCAAACCACTCCAGTATCTCTGCCAAGAAAACCCCAAATGGTGTCATGAAGAGTCAGACACGACTGAAATGCCTCAACAATAACACTCTGTATATATCTTGTATATACCCAGTTGTTTGCATGTTGTTTTTCCCTTTCGAATGTGAACTCCTTGAAAGCAGGGATTTTGCATGTTCCTTTCTCTGTATCTCCTGGGCTTAGCACACACAGTAATGACTTAATAGATGCATTTAGATTGACTGGCAGACTGCATTCATTCAGGCACCTCCCCCCGCCCAGGCCTTAGACATGCTCTTTTCTCATAAAGGCCTACAAAAATCTCCTTCCCTTCAAGGCCCCACTCTGTGAGGAAGAGACTACAAGTATTGTTATCCCAATTTTACAGACTAAGAAGCTGAGGCTCAAATAGGCTAAGTGAGGTGTCCACTGTCACACAGCCGGTAAGTGTCAGGGGTGGGATGTGAATGTAGGGCATCCTGGCCCCAAGCCCAGCATTCTGTCCATTATTCCACCCTGTACGTTGGAATGCCCGTAACTGCCCATCTCATATTGTCTAGCTTTTCCTGTTTAGCCTTTCTTCAGATTCCGTAGGGATATGATCTGATTACTTCCTTGAGATTAGGTCCTCAGTAAAACACAAGGAGATGGAGCCAACTGCCTCCCCATCCTGTGTTAATGTGCACAGTACCAAGGAGGCACGGAGAAAACCTTTTCATGCCATCTAAGAAAGATTATGTTCATTCAATCCAATTTACCCATAAGAATAACAGAGTCAGAAAAACAATCTCCAGCAATCAATGCTGCCCAATGAATTATGCAGCATATTTTCAGCATTTCCACCAAATATGATGCCTACAGGAAATAGCCCAGGGCAGTTAATTGTTAACTGGGAATCTCTTTTTATTAATTCCATAGGGTCAAAATTTTAAAATGTTGCTGCCATTTCCAGGTTTGCAGTGGGATCACTCCAAGGTAGCCTCTTTTTTCCTCTTTTTGTGAAGAAGACTAATGCGGTATCATGTTTTATTGTGCAATAAAATTACATGCTAAAATTATGCTCATAAATGTAGGCAAATGTAAACCAAGCTATTAGTTATGTTTTCACAGATAAAAGTCATTAGCATAGCTATCAAACTCTTCTTCCATTTGAATAACAGAATTATGTCTGGAATTTCAGCCTTGTTTGTGGAGGCTAAGTCTTGGGTAGTACGAGGATAAATCCATCTCTATATCTCAGTTGGGTATTTGCAAGCACAGACTCAGACCTTTCTCTCTCTCTCTCTCTCTCTCTCTCTCTCTCATTCTCTCTCTCTCGGCACAGGGTGTCAGGGTGGTCACCTAGACTTCTTCCTTGATGCCAAACGGCACCATGGAGGTTGAGCCAAAGCACTGGGTGCCTCTCTGCACGTCTTAGAAATCTGGAAGTCATTCTTAACACCTCCCCACCTACTTCCTGCTAATTAGACTTATCGAAAAACAATTGTGGATCTTTTGAAATTTCGGGAGGCTGACAGCGTCTTTTAGCAACAGTCACAAGGAAACAAAGTTTCATGTATAATTCATGAGGCATGTGGTCATCCTGGTAGGAAATTATTTCCCTCTGACAGATCCAGCAGCCACAGTGTCCTGTCAGAATAGCCCACAGTGTATAATTAAAATCTGAACAGAACAAATTAATGCTGATTACTTTATAAACAGTTTGAAAGCTTGAATTCTGTTGCCTGTCTTAGAGGAAGAAAACAGATATTTCAGAAATGTATAGATTTTTTTCCCCCTCCAGCTAATAGTTCTGCTAATAAAGGGCCCTTGAATAGATATTATAGTTACAGTCCTTTGTCCCCCAATTTGCTTCAATGCAACTGAACTCTTTCAAGACTCAAGGACCAAACAGAAAACAGCAGGTGCTGAATTTCCATGATGGGTGTTGGTCATCTTCCCTCTTAATGTCATGTGTGTCCATCCAGACTCCAGCTTCTGAGAGGTCTGCTCCTTTAAGAGGCAGAATGGAACTTCCCTCGAGCGTCCTGGCTCACTGTTGAGAGTTCAGCAACAGGCCTTGCGCTAAGTGCGGCTAACGGACTCTTCCCCAATGAGTCCAAGCTCCTGCTCCCGAGTTGGCGTCTTCAGAAATGATCCCTTGTTACTCTCAGCTGGTCCCAGAATCTTTTTGTACTGTTGTGTCCCTGACTGGACGCTGACTTCTCACCTTGACTGGCCCTCCCAAGACCTTAGGGTGTCATCACATGCTCTATGTTGTGCCCAAATCAAACCAACCTCTCTTCCTTGGGCTCGACCTTTCAAACGTCTCTGTGTGTTTGCACTGTCCAGACCCTAGGCCTGGAGAGCATCACAGAGGATGATGGGATCAGAGCTCTAGAGGTGGATGGGACCTCCAAGGGCATCTAGTCCAGACCCTTCATTTTACAGTTGAGGAAACTGAGTCACAGGGAAAGAAAGTGATTTGCCCAAGGTCACGCAGGTGGCAGGCTGATTTCTTACCTTCTACCTCTTAGAGTCCTTATCTTCCTCCAGTTAATAACTCCTCCATGAAGCCTTCCCTGACTTCCCCTATTGTTAATGCTCTCCCCCTCCTCTAATTTTATGTACACACTCTATCCCTTATAGACTGTAAGCTTCAGGAAGACTAGGAGATTTTTTTCCCCTTGCAACCCAAGCATCACTCATAGTATCTGGCACATAGTAGGTACTTAATGTTTATTGAATTGAATTCATGAGACAGTATGGCATAGACCATAGCTAAATGGCCCAATAATTAGGAAGACATGGGTCCACACCTCATCTCTGCTCCATACCAGCTATGGGCACATCACTTGTAGAGAAGGTACCAATCTATATTGGTAGAAGTAGTTTCCTATACCAACAAAATCATGGATACACTCCCTGTTCTGAACTGAACTGAATGTCTTCAAGTTCCTCACTCTTCTGGCCTGACATTATGACCCCACTCTACTTTCTAGCCTTAATATTTTTTACCATTCCATTTTTCTTGTTCTATGCCTCAGATAAACCAAGATATTCAATGTCCTTCAAAGAACCTGAGGCATCCGATGTTGCCACACCCCTTATGCCTTTGTTCATGCCTTCCTTCTCCCTGGCACAGCCTCCACTCAACTCTTCCAGTTGAAATTTTGTTCATGCTGGGTATGGTGGCATACTCCTGTAACACTAGTTCACTGAGAGACTGAGGTTGGTGGATCATTTAACCTGTGGAGTTCTAAGCTGTAGTAGACTACGCTCCTCAGGTATCTGCATTAAGGCTAGGACTGATATGGTGAGACCTGGTGTTGGGAGCCACCAGGAGGGGCTGTCTACAGAGTGGGGCAAACCAGCCCAACTTGGAAAAATATAGCCGGTTAAAACTTCTGAATGGATTAATAGAAGCATCAAGTAACTGCTACATACCCAGCTTGGGTGAGAGAGGGAGACCTAATCTAAAAAAAATCTATCTCTTAGTCTTTTTCTACCTACATTTATCTATCTGTCATCTATTTACCTGCTCATTATCTATTATCTATCTATCTGTCATCTATCTGTCTGTCTGTCTGTCTATCTATCATCTATCCATCCATCCATCATCTATCCATCTATCCAGCTATCCATCTACCCATCTATCTTTCTATCTATGTACATACTCACATCCTTTAAAGCCTAGCTCAGATGCCACTCCCCTCATCCCATCATGCAACTTTCCCTGATCTTGTCAATTAGTGATCTCTCCCCACAGTGAGCTTTTTGTTCCTTCATGCTCCTTTATGGAATATTCACTTTGGAGTCAGGAGACACAGAACAATCCATCACCACAGTCCATCCCTCTGTAGCTAGGTAGCAGAAGTGGGGGCAGGGGAAGGCCTGGATCTCTAATGTCACTTCTAATTCAGAGATTCCCTGCTCCATGTTGTAAACTTCCCTCCCTACTCTGATAGTTTATATACCATACTCTCTGGTCTTTCCCAACCTTGACCTCCTATTCGGTCTCCCCAGGGCAGGTCTTGACCTCTTAAAATTTCCATGCCATCTCCCTTTTTATGTGGCAAGAATCCTACCATATGGCTCAATCCTTGTAAATGATCTTGCCCTCTTACAGGCCTAGCACTTGTCTCATTGTCACATTAGTTGCACAAGGAAGGTGGTTGGGACTGTCATTTGCAGCACAGTTAGCTTCGGTCATCTATTATCTCCCTGCAAATTTAACTCAGATTTGCATGGCTGTGCATTATACAGCACTGCGTGTCCATAAGCAGACGTGAAGTTTGCAGATGATTTGATTCTCATTTTGCTGATTATTCTACAAGCTTTCTAGCATATCACTGATGTTCAAGGAGAACCTTTCTGTAGGTTAGAAGAATGGATGCAATGTACCCAGATAAAATGTAATAGAAATAAATGCAAAATCCTACACTTGGGTTCAAAAAATCAATTGCAAAAGTACAAGATAGGGGAGAGGTGCCTAGATAACAGTTTATATTTAAAAAAAAACACCCTGTGGTTTAGTGGACTAAAAAATCCCTATGAATCAACAATGTGACTTGGCATCCGGCAAAGCAAATTTAATTTTAGATTGCATTAGCAGGGACTAGTATCTAGAACAAGAGGAGAAATATTTCAGCTTTCTTCTGTCTTACTCAGACCACATTGGGATGGTCATGTTCAGGTCAAGGGGCCACATATCAGCATTTCCGGAAGTATATTTAATAGGTTTGTACATCCAAAGGATATTGACCACAGTGATGAGGGGGCAAGGGATGATGTAGTCCCATAAAAAGTGACCAATTTAAGGCACTAGGAAGGACTATGAAGGGTGGAGAAGAGATGACTGAGGGGACATGATCACTCCCCATCAATATTTGAAAGTATTGTCCCAGGTGAAAGAGATTAGATATGAACTTGGAATAATGGCTAGAGGTTAGAGACAGGGAGCTTTGGGCATAAGACAAAGCCAATATTTCTAATATTTAGAGTTACCTCAAAGTGGGATGGAATGCCTGGAAGGTAAGAGAGTTCCCCACGGGTCTTCGAAAGGACTCTGGATGATTCCCTGTTGTCATGAAGGCTATAGATGGGGAGAGAAGGAAGCCTTTTTCAGGTATATGTTGGCATCTAAGGTCTGTTATTTTGTGACAAGGCAATAATTCCCTCCTTTTGACTCCAAGTAATCTTTACCATTCAGTATGAAGATAGCCACCAGCCATGAGTGAGCAGGCAGACTATTGATGTCTCAGAATTATTGGTGACACATGGAGGGTCCTCTCGTTTAGCCCGATGACAGAATGCAGTGGTCCAAGTCCACAAACATTTGTGTGCAGTGCCTTGCACTAGTGTGAGGGTGGCAATATTCAAAGGGTAGTCTGGAGACCCCAAGACCCTTTTAGGGAGTCTGCAAAGTCAAAACTATTTTCATGATGCTACAAAGATGTTTCCATTTTTAATATGATGAATAAAACTCTCATAAACAAAAGCTCTTTGAGAGGGGTCCTCAATAATTTTTAAGGGTGTAAAGGGATCCAACCCTTGTACTAGAGGAAAGGGAGAGTTTAGATAAGTTACAAGGCTCTGCTCTCACAGATACAGGTACTGTTCGAGGTTTACTTTGGAAGGGCCTTTGCAGGGCCATGTGACTCATACAGATAATTAAAGTACAAGACAACATACACAAAGAGTATACAAGAGGTACAAACAAAGTTCATTGCGAGTTTTGAAGAGGAGAAGGTAGTTACAGATTGAGTAGAACAGAGAAGCCTTCCCAGAAGAAGTGACATTCAAGTTTTGCAAAGAAAGGGAAAGAATTCAACACATTAAGGGGTGGTAACATTACAGGCTTAGGGAATCATGTTTCCATGGTTGTGTTTATTCTCTACTCTGTCACTGACTACCAGTGTGACCATAGACAAGTCAATGATTGACAAGTCACTTGCTGAAAATTGTTGACTTATGACAAGACAGTTCTCAGCATTGTTTTTTATACCATGTATTCTTTTTTTTCAAAGACTATGGGAGCTTTTTATGGTACCTTACAAAAAAATAAATACAACCATAACTAATTTTTGTGAGTAATTTTTGTAACATTCTAAATTCTAGGCCATTTTTAAAAAAAAGTAATTTCTATTTTTAAGGTCACATGTACCATGTATTCTTTAAGCAGTCTGGTGAAATCTAGAGAGTCCTCAGAATAAACATACACATACATGTATGTAATATGTACATAGTATATATACAGAAATATACATAGCATATGTGCATAGTATACATAGTATATAGTGCACAATTTATTATATATACATATATACACATATATACAAATACACATATTATATGTACACACATATACACATATTATATATACACGTACACACATACATATTCCATAATTGGAAGAAATGCTAAATTTCAATTAGTGATTAGTGAAAATAAAAATATTTTTTTCACCATTCAAGTTCATGGACCCCCTGAAATTTGTCAGAATACACATGTGAACCTCAGAAAAGAACCCCTAGATTTAAATGATGATTCAGAAGGGAGGCATGGGAAAACCAAGGGGAGGCTAATTATATGTAAGTTAAAGTCACTGACATAACAAGCTTAGTGTTCTGGCTTCACCTCTTTCCAAGGCTGGGGGCAACTGGGAATTCAGGGTGAGATAGTTAGAGAGGTAATAGAGGAATAACCACAGATACCTTGGGGCCATTTATCACAAAGGCAAGTGCCCTGCAGACCTTAATATGACCCTGATTAGCAGTAAGAGGTCAAGGGATATTTAGCGAACTCCATTTCAGGAATCAGGGGCACGCAAACACACTTTACAAAGATTTCCATCCCAAATGACCAGAATAAAAGGAGCTTCCTCAGTTAATGGAATAATTTTCAGTTAGCAAGAGGTCGCTTTGGTGTAAGACCTTTTCCTCTTCTTCCAGATAATGCCTGAAAAATGGAATCTTATTGAATTGTGGAAGGCTCAGGGATATGAACAGTTTTGGGGAAGGAATCCTCCAAGGGCCTTGAGATGTAGAATAGGGTTAGAGATGGAGAGAAATGACCATTTAGGCTGATAGTGCCTGGGTAATGAAATGGACCTCCATGTAGGACATTTGAGAATTTGGCTAGTCTGGGTTGTTCCTAGTAAGGCCATTTTTCAGAAGACTCTGAGCCAGGGTGGGTGGCTCGGCCAACCATCGCCCCACATGAATACATGATATCAGAGTTCCCGGATCTCAGGAGCATATTGACAGAATAAGGAAGGGGATCACAAGACACATAAGTATTGTTTGCTTTGTGACTCACAGTCCTATCTCTCGACCATTGTGTGTTCTCTGTGCCTGAGATATCAGGTGTCTTGATAAATAGCTTGGCATGCAAGGCTTCCCAGGGTCTTGACAGAATGCATAACCCACTGAGGAAAGTCATTCAGCAGCTCAGGGAGACTATTCCATGAAGATGTAGAGGGTTCAATATTTGAAGAAGAAGCTACTACCCAACACCAAAGGAGATGGAGAAGGTACAGAAGACCGAGCTGAATCCGTATCTGAGCCTCCTGGGCTCAGCCACCAGCTCTTCACGGCTTAGGAAGCACTTCTGGACTAAGTTGTCTCACGCTGATGTTCAGTAAGTACAGTGTTCCTTTTGAAGCTGACCAGGAAATCATCAGCCAGCTCCCGTACTCCAATTTCCTTTTCCAAGGCCAGCTAGTACTTAATCCAGTGGCTATTATGATCTACACAGCAAAGCAATGCGTGTGAGCCCCTCTGTTCTTCCAAATACTTCATCTCACTGATGGTTTAACAGTCTATAGACTCCCCCTGAATGTCTGGAAAGAGAACCCATCTGTTCTCCTCTCTCTAGCCCCTAATGAAGCAGCAGCCAAGAGGTGGAAAGTCTGAGCCCAACAGGCTCTTGCCAGCATGAGATTGGACTCTAGCTGATGGAGAATTTACTGGGCACTGGGGCCAAGGCCATTTCCCCTCCTTTACTGTGTCATAAAAATGGCATCGCATTTTTCAAGAAACACCTTTCACAGTCCGGAGACTTGGTTGTGATTAGCAGATAATCTCATAAAATCATAAAGTCTTTTCAGGCTCAAAGGCCCAGTTGCCAGCCTAGGCTTGGGGGAAGAAGGAGATCCCCAGCAAAATGGACCTTTCCTGGAGGCCCAGATGCCTAAGCTCACCCAGGCTCAGGGGTTTTCTCTTTTCTGGAAAGCAGGGGCTTTAGTGGGACTTGAAAGCCTCTTTTGGGCAGCCACTTTGAATTTCCCAGAAATGGCCTCCATTTCCCCTCTCCGACTTCTTTCCTTTAGGTTAATTATAGAATTGTGGACTGTTAGAGCTGGAAGGTGCCTTAGAACACAGAACATAAGAGTGTCCCACTTAGAATAAGTAAGAGGGGCCTTAAAAACAGCATGGTGAATAGAGCCAGGTGGATAGAGCATGGGATTTGGAGTCTGTCTTGAGATCAAATACAGCCTCAGACATTCACTAGTCATGTGATCGTGGACAAGTCACTTAAACTCTGTTTGCCTAAGTTTTCCCAACTGTATAATGGGAGTCATCATAGTTCCCAGGGGTTATTGTGAGGATAAAATGAGATAATATTTATAAAGCATTTCATGAACCTTAAATTGCTATATAAATGCTATTTATCATCATCATCATCATCATCATATCTTCCTCCTCCTCTTCCTCATCCTCTTCATCCTCCTCCTCATCATTCTCATCATCCTCATCTTCATCCTCCTCCTCCTCCTCCTCCTCCTCCTCATTGTCTGGATCTGGATGAAAGGCACTGAGTTCTAATTTCCGTTCTGCCACTGATTGCCCATGTGATCTTGGTCTCTGAACCTCATTTTCTTCATTCGTAAAGTGAGGAAGTCGGGCTAGCTGGGCTCCCAAGGCCCCTTACAAGCTATAGGTCAATGATTTTATGACCAATAAAATCACCTAGTTCCAAAATCTCTTTATACAGAGGAGAAAACTGAATCCCACAGAGTGGAAATGACTTGGTCAAGGTCACAAAGGGGGGCATTTAGCAGCAGAGCTGAGACTAGAAGCCAGACCCCTAATTGCCCAAACTGGGATCTATCCATTGGATCTCACTACCCTTCCTATAGAGCCTTCTCTTGGTTGCCTTGGTCAAGTGTTTATTATGCCACCCCCCCACTCCCCAATAAACACTCGCGATTTAGTTGTGTTAGGTCCCATATTCCTAGGACAGGAGTCCCCAGGTTAGGGAAGGGTCTGGGAGGTCCTGCCTGTCCTACTTCTGCATGGACACTCCCTGAGGGGTTGTGTGGGCTGCTGCTGACACCATCGTTGCTGCTGCTGCTGCTGCTGGCTGGCAGTTTTCTCAGCCCAGCGGAATCTGCCTAAATTGAAATCATCTGGCCCCACTGGCAGGCGTCAGACTTGCAGCTCCTTTTTCCAGACTGAGCAACCAGAGACCATAGTCCCAGCCCATGTGGGTGGCCCGCTTTCTCCTCTTCTGGGCAGAAGCTGCTTCTCACCTGCAAGACTCCCTGGAGAATTCTGGGTAAATGAAAATTTTGGTTAACTGAGAATTAAGCAAAAAGTTCCTTTCTGCCCTAACCCTTGTTGTGAAAAATCTTTTGTAAAAACAGTTTGGTTTTAGTGCCCTTAATTGACCTTTTGGTTGATGACTGAAGATTCTGTTGGCCTTGGGGCCATCGATCTGAACATCTGTTCTCTTGGCATAAGGCTGTGCATGGAGATAGAGGTCATCTAGTAGCGTGGTTGGAATATGTATAGATAGGGAGTCTGGAGCCTTGGGGTCTGGCCTATTGACTTGCTGTTAAACCTTGAACAAATCACTTCCAGTCTCTGGACTTCAGTTTCTTTCTTTAGACTGCAGTCTATGACTCCTTGAATTGAAGGCTTTGGGATGAACGGAAAGGTTATCAAGAATAGAGAAGATGGACCATTTCCAATAGAACCAGATGAATCTGTTCAGTGAAATAATGGTTTGGATTAAGCTGAAACTGACAGTTTGACTTGATCAATTGTCTATTTGTTTTGTAGTTGGGCAGATGAATCCGTCATTCTGAGATAGCAAGGTGGCTCAGTGCATAGAGCACCGGACCTGGAGTTGGGAGGACTTGGGTTCAAATCTGTCTTCAGATACTTACTAGCTGTGGGACCAGGATCAAGACATTTAACCACTGCCTGCCTCAGTTTCTTCATCTATAAAATGAGGATAACAATGGCACCTACCTTGTAGGGTTGTTGTGAGGACCAGTTGAACTAATATGATAAGTGCCTGGCACAGCAGTACTTAATGATGCTTATTCTCTCCCTCTCTTCTTTCCTTCCTTCTTTCCTTCTTTCTATCCTTCCTTCCTTCCTTCCCTCCTTCCCTCCTTCC
>CM053623.1:418546504-418583368 GCA_028646595.1 Phalanger gymnotis
GACTTGAGAATAAGAGAGGCTTATGCTCGGCAAAGTTGGTTCAGTTTTCATTCAGAACAAGCAGTTCTTTGGCCAAATTGCAAGGGAGTTTCATGCATCATGGCCCTGATGTAGCTGCCTCTATTCCTGGAAAGGAAGGGAAGTTGTACACAGCTACACCCCATTTGGAAGACCAAAGGTAGGTAGGGAGGTAGGGAGATAGAGAGGAAGGAGTTCACTTTGCACACCCATCTTAAATCCCCAGTGAGGTTATCAGTCAGCCAAGTACAACAAATTGTGGCAACCTCTTTGCCTAAGAATTCAGAGCCTTTACCTCAGTCCGTTAGCACACTTTTGCTGACCCTCCTTTGGCTTCCATCTACCGCTCCTGATTACTCCCATTAGCCCCTCTGACAATTTGTTTCTGATTATTTCTGCCTGGTTTTTAGCCATGCCACTCGTCTCTGACCTTCCCCACACATCAGCATTTGCTAATCAGATAGCATATGAACATTGGCATAGTATAGTGAGACTGATAATCAAAAGACCTGAGCTTGAATTCCAGTTGTATAAAACCGAGCCTATCTGGGCCTCAATTTCTTATCTGAAAAATGACTGGCTTGGACTCCATGACTTGTAAGGCTCACCCATGGCTAAAGTCTACTTAAACAAAGCCACCCACTCTCCTCCCTCTAATCCTTGATGGAATTAACTTATACCATTACAGATCTACCTGCCATGCCAAGTCCTAGAGTCTACAGCACTGTACTCTACTATACTGCAGCAGATGCTGAAATGTCCCTAGTATTCATTAATAGACTAGTATTGAATACATATATCCATTTGAATACTAGACCTAGTATTCATTTGGATAAAATCATAACTATTTAGAAAAATTAGAGTCTAGGATGCTGGAGTATTTTCTCATCATGTTTACAGTTCGGTTGGTAGCAGGGACCAAAACATTCACACAGACAACCATGATACAAGGCCAGATGTGATAAGTGTGTAGAAGTGTCCAGATCACAAGGAAAGAGAGATTTGGAACAAGAGAGGGATGACGTCTAAAAAGGAAAATCAAAAAAGGCTTGGTCTGGACCCGAAAGAAGAGAAAGATTTCAATGGGTGAAGATGAGGTTGGGTATGGCTAGGGCTGCTGTGACACGGTTGATGATCTGGTTTACCATAACTCCCAGATAATTTTCATAGGGATTGCTGTCAAGGTGCATTGCCCCTATTTCATACTTACATAGTTGATTTATTTTTAACCAAAGTGAAATTTCCATTTGTCTCTATGTCATTATTTTCTTGGAGGACATTGAGGGAAAAAGAACACCAGCCTAGAAGTCAAAAGACCCAGGTTTGGGTCCAAATTTTGCCACTGACTGCTGTATTCTAGGAATGCAGGGAAGGGTGAATACATGGAGGTAAGTGAAGTTAAAGCATGGCAAATAATTGAGTATGGTTGGAGCTTGGAGGATTTAAAAGGATTTAATTTAGTGAAAAAGAAGGCAAGGGTAACATCAGATTGTGAATCAATTGAAATGGCAGTCTGAACAATATGAATTTTATTCACTAGAAAATGGGAAGCCCAATCTGGGGTTTCCCAAGAAGAAAGGCATTTTATTCTCCCACCCAACCCCCCCCCGAGTTCAGCGATTCCTACTCCAGTGCCCCTTCCTCTTCTGTAGGAAGCTATTCATTCTACTCTTAGATTTATCAGATTGTAGTATTTAAACCTAACAAGGACCTTAGAGATTTTCTAGTTCAACTCCCTTAGCAAACCAATGCCTAAACTGAGGAAGTGAGTCACCCAAGGTCACTCAGGGAATAATTCCTGGCTTCTCATATCCCCATGCCTGTCCAAATTCTCCTTCTCCTTTATTGCCTTCTCCCAATTCTCCCCAGTACAACTCCCTAGGGTAAACTCCCCTCCAGGAAGACACTCCATTGCCTCACCGGATGTTGCCATGGCCAGCCCTTCCTCCTGCAAGTCCTTAGCTCATCAGTCCTTAGAGTTAGCCAGCTGTTGGCCAGCATTCATTGCCCAGCCACAGGATGTGAGGTCATTCTTGGCAGCAGCAGCCACTGTGAAGAAGTAAGCGTGAGTGTGCAAATTATAGACAGACGGATAGACACGCATAAGTACTCCAGCTTAGCCTAAAAGTCGTTGTAGTTCCTCAGTTGTTCCAGTCCTGTCTGAATCTTCCTGACCCCATTTGGGGTTTTCTTGGCAAAGGTACTCGTGTGGTTTGCCATTTCCTTCTCTAGTTCATTTTACAGATGAGGCACTGAGGCAAACAGGGTTAGGTGACTTGCCCAGGGCCACACAGCTGGTAAGTGTCTGAGGCAGGATTTGAACCCAGGAAGAAGAGTTTCCCTGACTTCAGGCATAGTATTCTGTGCACTATGGTACCACCTAGCCACCCCAAATTGAAATGATCCTTAATTTGGAAAGATATATTTAACTGCATCGTAAAAGCTTAAAGAACGATTCTTCTCAGTCTCTCTGACAGAACTCTATCAGCAATGGTTTGTTGGGTTTTTTTTCCAGAAAACTTCTAGCAAAAATAGTAAAGATAGAGTTTTAACAGTCTGCATATTGGTCTCATTTAATCCGGCTGAAAACTCTCTGAGGTCCCCTAAATCACTTTCCGTTTCTTTCATGTGTGCCTTACATTTGTTTATCTGTGATACCTTAAATTTTGTTGTCCTCTTGTTTAACACATAGAGGATGCTCCAGAAATGCTACTAACCAATTTACTTGCTCCCAGAGAAGATACTATGTTTTATTTTTAAATTCGGGCTTCTGGAGACAATGCCTGAAACCCAAACAGTGATGGTAATTTTAGAAATTTCAGATATCAAAGTTGACCAGATTCTAAGTGAGTTTGTTAGCATTGCCTTAGAGCAGGCCATTTGAGTGGCTGCCTGATTAACGCAGACGTAGACATTTGGAGCATTGTAGAGACGCAAAAGTGAGATTTTAGAACATAAAATGGAATACATCAGAGATGGAAGGGACCTTAGAAAAAAGAACCCAGAATATCAAAGTTCAAAGAGACCCTTCAAACCAAGAAGGAACAAATGCCAGAGGAATGCTCAGACATATACCACAGGGTGACAGGATTGGGAAAAACTTTACCATCAATGCTTTAGAGCGATAAGGGATAATCTAAGAAAACAGTTTTAATTCACACATGTGGACTTTGAAGTTCCACTCTCTCTCTCTCAAAAAAATAAAAAGGATTTGTCCAAGTTCAGAAAGTCTTGTTAGTGACTGAGTCAGTGACTAGACCTCGGACCTTTCTGAATCCAATCTAAGACTCTTTCTACTTCTTCATCCCCACCTTACACAATACTATCTCTTAAGTAAGGGCAAGAAGACCCAAGAGAAAAGTAGCGACAAAAGAAGCGACTTTTTCACTCCTTTGGCCAGTGATGTTTAAATGAAAATTTAAACCAAGAAATTAAAATTTAAACAACGTAAGTACCTCTGAGAATGGAGCTCGAACGAAGTCCCTTAATGGCACTTGGGTATAGCCTTTATTTTTTCATGCAGAGAAGGAAAGAACTTGTCATTAAAGTTTAAAAATAATCAGAATCAAAATCTCTTTTGTTTCTGTGGGCTGGAAGAGACTGGGCTCCTGATTGTTTGCACTTAGTGGGTGTTCTTGAAACACCAATCATGTGTGTGTGTGTGTGTGTGTGTGTGTGTGTGTGTGTGTGTGTGTGTGTATGTGTGTGTGTGACAGCAGTCAATGCCACATATGAATGGCAGGAGAGCTGGCTGCCTTAGAGCCTATGATTTTTGGATCCATTATGCTGAACTAAGTATCTGAGTTTCTTACTCTCCCGGCTGCATTTAATAATTATAACACTTGAGCCAATAACTTGCCGACCAGCTGTTGTGGACTGTCTGGTGCACTTATAATTTTGGGAACTTGATACAATCATGGCCTTTGAGCCAATTAGGGTAAAATGAGGTGTGTTGGAAGCCTGTCTACCTCCCTTCCTCCATCTCTCCCTCCAAACCCTGGCCCCCAAACCGGGGGCAGAAGCAAATGAGTTGTGATTGAATTCCAACATCCTAGCTCTGGTTTAGGAGAAAGCCTGAAGTTTGTGTCCTCAGAAAAGGTCTTGGCTTATTTAATGTCTATTAAGAAATGAGAAAAGTTGGCATTTATAAAATGATTTAGTGTTTGCAAAAAATGCTTTCTATATGTTATCTCATTGGAACCTGTGAACAACCAGATGAGGGAAGTACCACAGGTAAATAAATGTTGGTGGGATTGGACTGAATGATTTCAATATCCCTGCAGAAAACTCAGCCCAGTATCAGCCTCCTCACTGGCCATCAAATCAGAGACCTAGAGGTAGAAGAGACCTCAGAGGCCATATATTAGAGACGAGGAAACTGAGGCTCAGAGAAGTAATGTGACTTGGCCAACGTTATACAGGTAGTAAGCATTAGAAACACAATTCGAACCCAGTCCCTCTGACTCCAGAAGAAATTCTCTTTCCACTGCACCACAGCATCTTTAAATGTCCAATTCAAATGGTACTTCCTCAGTGAAGACAACTATTATTTACTAAGAGCTTGTGATATACAAGGTGATGTTTTAAGTCCCAAGGATGCAAGGGGCAGGGAAAGAAATAACCGGTCCCTTTGAGCAGCTTACATTCCACTAGGGTTGGGGCAGGGGGCGACATGTTCATTAATGAGGAAATGCAAGGTATGGAATGAAGAGGACAAGGCAGAATTCAAACAGTGCTGTTAAGGAATGTGTGAAAGGCCACCCTTGTCCCTGCCAGTCTCTCTTCACATTTATCATGTCTTATTACTATACATCATAATTATTTATTCATGTGTCACAGTCCACTACTAACTAAACTGTAAAGTAAGTGGAGATAAGGATGGTATTTTATCTCACCTGTGAGTCTGCCCCATTACCAGGTCCAGATCTCTGCACACAGTTGGCATTTAATGAGTGTGTGAAAAATAGTTGAATTCAATTGTCCAAGAAACTGACTGACAGCTCTGAAACTGATAAGTTGTTTCTGAGGTCCAGATCCTTGCTCTTCAGTTCAACCTTATTGAACCATAGGGCTTAGGGCTGGCAGAAATCACTTATTTCACAGAAGAGGAATTGTAGCCAAAGAAAGTGGATAGAATTTGCCAAAGGTCACCCAGGAAAGAGTTGGTGAATGGCTTGGTTTGTTTGAAATATGGGGTGCCCGAAGGGGAGTAACACAAGAGGAGTCTGGGAAGGTGGATGAAAATCATAATAGGAAGGTCCTCGAATGCCAGGTTAAGAAGGTTGGATAACGAAATAATGCTTTTTTTCTTTTTTCTTTTTCACATTACTACCCTCCTGACAAGAAGGCACAGGGGAGGGGTTGCGGTGAAGAGGAGGGAATAAGAATATTTGAAATGAGGGGGACATGGAGCCCACAGGAACAGATCTCTGCCAAAGCTTTCAGAAGCTCATCAGTTTAGCTTTGTGGGAATATAATTTACCTTCCCAGTTGGGAAGACACAGTGCACACTTGTGTGTGAACAGAGCCTGCCCTGTGACTGAGCCCACACCCTACTCCAGGCCACTGGGCTGGGGGAAGGCTGGAACCTTTGGCCTTCAGCCTTCACCCTGAAATGTGAATGTGGCCTCTGTGTGTTCTCAAAGAGCCAGGATCACCTCAGGAGGCCAGGGCTGGGGCAATTACCCTCTAAAGATCCAATTGCCAGTCTTTGCTGAAGGAGGCTGTGGGATCCTTCTGTTGAATTTTGTCCCAAGAAAAGGAAAACCCATCTCAAGTTATGAAGAATAGGATTTCATGAGCTCATGTCTAGTGGGAAAATGAGATGTCAGGACTAAGGAGAAATAAATCACATTGTTTCTCAGTTCCAAGGATAATCCCATCTTTTCCCCACCCCACCTCCTTCCACAGCCTCAAAAAGTCCCAGATACCCCCATTATCCAGAGGGACCTACAAAGGTAAAAGCTAAGCAATTGAGAAGAATAAAAATGGAGAAATTTCTCAGGTCATTTGCACATGACAGCACTGTGACCTAAGTAGAGAAGGCTTTATTTACCTCCCCTTCCCCACCTCAGTTTTATATAGCCCCATTTTGTTCCACAGTTCTTAGCTGTCAGACTTGGGCCCCCAACCAATGCCCTCCAATTAGGAGTTCAATTTTTTCACCCCTCTCCCACCCATTCCACCTCCCTATCTCACCCTATCCCAGCCTGTCAATTAGTAAGAACAATCGATTGGCAGTGAAGAGTAGCTCTGGAGTCTGGTCTTGTTATGATGATGGCCAAATCTTTTCAGTTCTCTTGTCCTCAGTCTTCACATCAGTAAAATGACAGTGAGATTTGATTATCTCTAAGAACTCTTCCTATTCTTTAATTCTAATTCTCCCGGGTTGGTATGTTGGGGAAGGGGGCAAAGGGGAACACCTGGTTTTAGTTTATTAACATGAAGATCCTGTGTATATGTATGTATTTGTCCATATTGTGCATGAGGTTCCAGAGTTGTGATCACATCCGTATAGAGAAGTCCCTGGTGTAAAAACTTCATTCACTAGTGCAAATGAGCAATTTGTCTATAATTTATAGTCTTAGAGAGTTTAAATCACTTAGCCATGTTCACCCATCCAGTCTGCATGAGAAGCAAGACTTGAACACAAATCTTATTGCAAGACCTGCCTTTTATCTGTCTATCTAGCTGTCTTATCTACTGTCTGTCTCTCTATCTATGTATCCATCCATCCATCTATCCACTCATCATCCACCCATCCATCCATCTACCTATCTACTTACCTACCTACCTATCTAGCCTTCTATCTACCTGTTATACACATACACACACACGTAGAGAGAGAGAGTATATATACTGCTCTTGTAAAGGCAACAATAACTCATATTTATAGAGGGCTTTCAGTTTTACAAAGGATTTGGTTTTTTTTTCTTTTTACAATCACCCTGGGAGATGAGGAAAGAAGGGATTTGGTCCAGCCCTATGATTTCATTGGCATATTGTACTCCCAGGAAGAGAATTTCCTCTATCATTGCAAATTGCCAACTGCATTACAACTTAGAGTCTTTGAGAGGCGCCTGTGGCCCTTGGAAGTGGCTTGCCCAGAAGGACACAGCCAGCATGTGTCAGAGGCAGGGCATTAGCCAAGGTCTTCCTGGTTCCCAGACCAGCCACTAGGCCATACTTCCTCATCGGTAACAGGATGACTCTCTTTATTTTTGTAGATGAATTGTAGAGAAGGTGCCAACCTGCATCGGTAGCAGGAGTCTCCTCATTTGGGAGTTTCCTTGGTAAAGAAAGCACAGTTTTATTCTTTTTCGCTTAATAGATGAGGATGCCAAAGCTCAGAGATATTAAATGATTTTCTCATGGCTACACATCTAGAAAGTGTCAGAGACAGGATTCGAGCTCAAGAGTGCCTATTCCAAGGTCAAGGCTCTTTCCTCTGCAAAACTTCCATTTTTTCATCAAACACTTATTGTATTCATTCATAGGCCCCTCAAGGATTTTATGTTATGGAAGTAAGGACAAGGCATGTCTTGGATCACTAGGATCTGAGACAGAGGTAAACAATAGAGAGAATGCTTTCTACCTACAAAGGGGTGAGAGGGCACTTCCAGTTAAGTGATCCAGAAAGGCTTCATGAAGAAGGTTGTACGTAGCTAGGTTCTATAGAACTGGTTTTGTCCATCAGAGATGAGAGACGAGCACTCACTCCAGGCTGTGGGAGTAATGTGATCAAAGACGCAGAGGAGGAGCCATGTAGCTCAGTGAGTAGTCTGGATGCAACATCAGAACTGTCATTGTTGTCATCATACTCGATGATTTAATGCATTTACTCATGTCCACAGCAGATGACCAAGAAAGGAATGGGTGTGGCTAGCACCCCCATTGCTACAAAGGAAGACTGTCTCCAGCAAAGATTACATGAGCCTAAGTGTCATTTGTCAATGTCTTTTGCCATTCGTCTTTCCAGACTGTTCCATCTCAGCTTAGAGCCACCCTCATCCCAAGCCATGACAGCATCTTTCCCACCCTGGAGATAGTAATATGTTGGATGAAGCTCCATCCCACATCCCACTTCCATCCTATGTCTGGATAAGCTTGGAAAAAAGAAAGGGCACAGTTGGGGATCCATTTTTTCTTAATGTCCTAAGAATTACTCCTCATCATTACAAGGGTTGTTGGAAGGCAGGACTGGTTTATAGCCATGCTGTGCATTTCAGAAAGGAAATGGAACATCAGCCCTGGAATGCTGTGAGGCATTGAGCCCACTGAGCCCCCTGAGCTTCTTTCCAAGAGAGGCAAACTTGTCCCATCAGCCCCAGAGACCTGGTTGGGTGCGAGAGGCCAGCTGTGGTCCACGGGCTATAATCAACACATGCATCCTCAACCAGTCCAATGAGAAAACACTCTAGCACCAGGTGAATTCTGAACAGTTCCCCAGGAGCCTTCAGATCAGGCTGGAGTGTGGAGCCAACATTCTGACAGCTTTATAAGCACCTATAATTCAAAATAAGTACTGATGTCCTGGAAAACACTTTGAGGCAATCCTTCAAAGTCAGGTTAATCCCCTCAGATGCCTCTCTGTTTGCCAAAGTGCCATCCCAGATGAGTCCCAGGTAGGCAGGAAGATGAGTTCCAGACAGAAAGATCAGAGGGGGGCATGTCTACTTCACAGCAGAGTCACTTTGCTAGGAACCGAAGATATTTCCAGTTAGCCAGCTCCTGGCAGATGCTCCTGCAGATGTTAGGGTGACATCATTAGGATCCAACATGTCAACCCTGGGCTGACACAAACAACCATCCTCAAGGTGCCCGGTTCCTCCACAGGCTTTGTAACATAACAGCTAATATTTACATAGCTCTGTAAGATTTGCAAAGTACTTTATCTATATATTGTCTCCTTGGATCCTCATAATAACCTGTGAGGTAGATATTATGGTTATTACTATTTTAGAAGAGGAAAATGAAGATGAGAGAGGTGAAGTGACTTGTGTAGGGTCACACAAATAGAGAGTGTGAAGAAGGATTTGAGCTCACATCTTCCTGACTCTAAATCCAATGCTTTTACCCCCTTACTCCAACTCCATCAGCTGGCTCCTGAGTATTGAGTACATGTACCCAGCCCACATTTGTAGCTATTCTATTAAATAAAAGTCTTGTAGCAGCTTTGTTGGAGGGAGGAGAAAGAAAAACAGAGGGAGACATAGCGATAGGGGAGGGAAGGAGAAAGGGAGAGAGTGATGGAGACAGAAAGGGAGACTGGGAGAAAAAAGAAATAGATCTTCCTCTCATGCCCTCTTCTGTTGCCTCATATTAATGTGGTGGTGACTAGGGTTTCTCGAAAGTGATGCTAGTAGCTAGATAGTTTGGGTTCTCACTTGTCTACTCACCTGATGTTTCAGAAACTAACCAACTATCTTTCTAGGCTTGCAAAGAGTGGCTATAGATGGGACACAGAGATAGACAAGGATTCGTATTGACAAACAGAAAAAATACTACAAACCATTTCAGAAGCTTATCTTTTGTTTCTACAGAAACAAAATTTCTCCTATTATCTCACCCCCTCCCTTTCAGAAAGCATCTAATATAATAATAAAAATAATAACATTCATACAGTACTTACTGTGTGCCAGGCTCTGTGATAAACACTCTACAGATATCATCTCATTTGTTCCTCACAACAACCCTGTGAGGCATGTGCTATTACTGTCCCCACTTTACAGATGAAGATACTGAGTTAAACAGAGATCAAATGACTTGCCCAGGGTCACAAAGCTAGGAGGTTGGATTTGATTAAAGAAAAAGAGGAAGAAGAGGGGGAAAATCATCAAAACTGATGATTGAAAGATTCTGAATGTATAGGCAGTGTTCCATATCCATAGACTTCCCACCTCTACAAAGGAGTAGGGAAGGAGAGTTTTTCTATATCTGCATTTGGGGCCATGTTTGTTCCTTTAATTCTTCCATATTCACTTCAAATTGTTTCATGGTTGTTGCTTTTCCTATTATCCATTGTTGTATTTATTGTATGTATTGTTTCCTTGGCTCTACTTAAATCACTCTGCATCAGCTCATTTAAGCCTTTCCATGCTTCTCTGTATCCATTGTATTTGTTATTTCTCATAGCACAGTTAATATTCCATTATACTTGTGTATTACAATTGAGTTTGCCATTCCCCAACTGATGACTATCCACTGTGTTTCCAATTCTTTGCTATCCCAAAAGGTGCTGCTATCAATAATTTTGTATATAAGGAGACTTTCCTCCCATCAATAACCTCCTTGGGGTATATGCCTAGTAGTGGAATCTTTGGCTCAAAGAATATGGATATTTTAGTAACTTTGTTTGCATAATTCCAAATTTCTTTCCAAAATGGTTGCATTGATTCACAGCTCCATCAACAATGTATTTGTGTGTTTATCTTCCCATATCCCCTGCAACATTAACCATTCCCATCCTTTGTCATCTTTGCCAATTGGCTGAGTGTAACATGAAATCTCAGGGTTGTTTTGATTTTAATTTCCTTTATTATTAGTAAGTTGGAACATTCTTTCATATAATGATTACTTGTTTGCAATTCTTCTTTTGAAAACTGTTTGTTTATATCCTTTGACCACTTGTCTGTTGGGGACAACGATTCTTCAGAGAAATTCCAGCGGAATAAATCCTTCAATCAGGCCATCAGTCACTTGTCTGTCTGCACCCAACCACCTCTTATTGCTATCACACCACTCCATAATTGTTCCACCAGCTAGAAACAAAACATTCACATTTTCTATGTGTCATCAAATTAGACCATACCTTCTTCTTCAGAAGAAATAGAATTTATAGCTCATCATGCATAGTAGTCCCTTCTCACTTGTTAACTTTCAGGATGTCTTCCAGACACCAAAATGTCCAGTTAATTCTATCAATTCCTGTATTCAGGCTAGGGAAGTAGAATTTTAAAATAAACCATTGGCTTGTTGAATGTGGTATCAAGCAAACAGATGGCTGATTGAATTTTCCCACGTTTAATGAGTTGTTTTGGTTTCCTGTTGACAGAACTTCAGAGTGATAATGAATAAGCTTGTGAGACCTTCCTTGTGAAAATTTCAATGCCCAGAGACTATTATTGAAATTCCATTGGATGTCATTGGTCCTGAGGTCCTTCTCCTATCAACTCCAATTGACGATCCTAGAATCTATGAGTGGGAAGGGACCTTCAAAGCCATCTATTCCAGCCCATGCCTTAGCAACATCCCTGTCAAGTGTTCATGCAGGTTCTGCTTGAAAACCTCCTGCTGCTAGAGAACTCATCACTCCCTTAGGTTGCCCACACCACTACAGGTAACTCTAATTGTTGGGAGGTTGGAATTTTTTCTACACATAGAGCTGAAATTTGCCTCTGTGGATGCACCTATTGCTCTTAGGTCTGCTCTCTGGAATCAAACTAATGTCTCCTCTCAAAATGCCTGAGCAACACTGGGCAGCCCAGTAGAAAATATAGCCCTATCTAATGACACTATGGGCATCATATCATCATCACCAACCGACCGAGTATTTATTAGGTGCTTACTGTATGCCAAACGCTATGCCTGAGATTGGGCATACAAAAATAAAAGTCATAATCCCTTCCCTCAAGAGCTTTCCATTCCACAGAATGGAATTCTTCAAGGTAGTATAGAAGAAGAACGATGTGATACAGTCAGAGAAGTGCTGACTCTCAAGGCAGAGGCTCTAGGTTCAAAAGTTGCCTCTGATAGTTACAATCTTTGTGACCCTGGGCAAGGCACTTAGGCCTTAGTTTCCTAATTTGGAAAAATGAGGGAAGTGACCAAGATGCCCTCTGTCACCCCCTCCAGTTCAAGAGCTATGATCCTATGTACACTGACTCAGAATCAGGAAGACTGAATTTCAGAACTGGCTCTGGCACTAATTATCTGGGTGCTCTTGGGCATAACACTAAACCCATTCAAAGTCTTGGTTCCCTCAAATGTAGAAGGAAGGGGTTTACCTAAATAATCTCAAAGGTCACTTCCAAGTCTGACATTCTGTGGTTCTGTGATAAATTTATTTTCTGTGATCACCCATAGTCCTTATCACATTAGACATGGAATCGTATATGAAATTACTCTGCAGACTCACGTCAGGGTTCCCTAGGACACTGAAGAACACCTTTAGTAAGCATATGCTTTACTTAATACAGGTAAGAAGAAAATAGCTGGACAAAATTACTCTTAGTTGTTATTTTATTTTTATGCATTATATATTTGTTCTCAATAAATTCTAAATCACCTTAATATATGCCTGAGAAGGATTTCCTTAGAAAAGAGATTTTAGAGCTGTGCTTTTCTCTACTGAGTCAAATGTGTTTTTTTTTTCCTACTAACAAGCAATAAACGCAGTGGGATCTTGTATGCATTATACTTATTGGTCAATTGAATGTGAATATGTGGTCTACTATAGAGGCTCATCTTTCAAAAGCTTCTCATGTTTTCAAGGATACCTTGATAGAGGGTACATAAGCCAATCCATAAATATTTTGTAGAGATGAGAAACTCAATGGCTGCCTGTTAAATTGCAGGTTGTAATCTAGGTGCACAGGATCTTACAATGTGAACTAATCAAGCATTGTCTGTTGAGGAACTAGAGATTTCATGGTGGAGGCCTCCAGTATTTTAAGATTTGATGTAATTAGCACAAAATCATCTATGTGACTCCACCCAGTTTTATATTAGTTCATTAATCATTACTCTTTGGGTTCATATATTTAGTAATTGGAATCTATTTAACTGTAATGTCATCCAGCCATCCTCTGTTTCTTTCTTTAACAGGGCATCTTTAGAGAGCTAATATCAGAGACATTTAGGGACCAAGCTCATTTATAGAACGACCAAGACCTTCTACGAATGACAGTACCGTATCTTTGACTTACCTATATAGTCATGCTTAAGGGAAGAATGCTTTCAGGCCCTACTAACTCCATTACTCCATGGCTATGCCTAATAAGGTGCCTAGATAGTGTGGTCACTAGTAACTAAAATGCTGTGTGATATAAAGTTTTGGATGAGGAGCTGATGGCCTTATAGGCATAGATCACATTTTTATAACTGCTACCAAAAGTAATTATGGCCTTTGGAAAGCAAAGACAGATTTGGGGAGTGGGGATGTGGTTAAGAATTTGGATTTTTGGACAATAGTTTAAAATTCAGGAATAATAGAGTTCTAGCCAGAGAGAGAGCACATACAACAAGGACTGGTAATAATACATTTATCTAAAGTCTCACAAACCTAATATATAAGGCTTTAAAAGGAAAAGAAAATGTATGGGTGAAAAGCTGCCTATGCATCACCATAAAGATAGAGACTAGAGATAGTAAAGAAAGTGTAAGAACTAGAAATGAGAGTCGGGGTTTGGTGAACTGAAGAGGAACAGAAGAGTAAGAACAGATCACCTTAATTATATTCAGTAACATTGATCAGATCCCTTCCTTTTTATAATTCCTTCCTTGCACAGGTGGGAGGGGGAGAAAAGAGAATTAAAAACGTAAGGATATGATAGAAGAAAATAAGTAATGATCAAAACAATGGATATGACTCTGACTCAAATAATGGATTCCTAAAATGGTAGGATTGAACTATTCGAACTTGAAGATTCCACGAAATAGCAAGAAACATTCAAAGACCAAAGATTAAAAAAAAAATCATCTACTATCAAAAGTAACCAACGTAGAAAACACATCCAAGACAGATAATGTATGAATAATTAGGCTCCTTGAAAGTCATGATCACATGAAAACCTGTATATTATACTTCTGTAAAATCGCAAGATAAAAATGGTTCAGATCTATTATAAATAGAGAGCAAAGTAAAAATAGAACCTATTAATTGCTTCCTGAAAGAAACTTCAAATTAAAAATTACCTAAGCACATCAAAGCCAGAGTCCAGCATGCCCAATTCAAATTAAAAGAAAAATGCTACAAGTTATCAGAAAGTAGTCAAGTACTAAGGAACCACAGTTGGGATGGCACAAGACTATGCCATCATGCCATAGAGGAGAGAAAGTCCTGGAATGGGCTATTCTAAAAAGCAAAAGATAAGGTTTACAACCTCTAAGAACTTACTCTGAAAGACTGAATATAAACCACAGGGTAGGGGTGAGGAGTAAGAGTAGGAGTTAGGAAGGTTATAGAGGAAATATAAGTTTAATAAACCAAAGGACTTGCAAGCATTTCTGATTTACAAAATAACAGAACTGAGCAGAAACTTTCAAATGAAAACACAAAAGTTCTAGAAGCCTAAAAATGGTAAATATATATGAACAAAGGGAAGAGGCTAAATGAAGATAAAAGCCTTATACTGTAATACAAAAGAGACAAGTATGTCTTCATAATCCCACTGTCTCCAAAAATCATAAAGGGAATTAAGTAGCACCAGAGGGACTAGGTATAGTTTTGTTCTGCTTTGTTGGTTTTGTGAGAAGAAAAGTAATGGGAAAGAGGTTTTAAAAAAGGTAAGAAAATAGAGGGGGGAAAGAAGATACTAGGGAAGACGTAATGAAAGAGGAGGAAGTTTCTATTTTACATAATTGGGGCACATGAAAAAGAGTATAAACATGAAGGAAGAGATGGAGGAAGTAGATATTTCATAAACTTCATTCGTATCAGAACCATATAAAGAAGTGTTGAACTTATATACATATATAAAGTGTTTGATGTAGAAATACATTAAATTTAATAAGATACAGAAAAAAGGTAAATGAATAGAGTTGAAGAGGAAGGGCAAGTATAGGGAGAGAATAGTTTCAAGTAAATGTTGACTTCAGAGGGCTGATCGTAAAATGAGGATTAAAAAAGAGATAAAGAAAAGTATAATAACCATATATCGTACTCTGGGATGGGTGATGAAAAAAGAACAAAAGGAATGAAAATATATCACAAGGAGAGGGAAAGAGAGAAAAATATAAAAAATGATAGAGGGAAATACGCAATTAATAATCCTAGCCATGAATGTGAAAGAATGAACACACCTTTAAAAGTAAGGAAGGTAGCAGAATGAATTAGAAAATAAAATCTAACAATATGTTGTTTGTAAGAAATACACTCAAAATAAAAATCCACACATAGTTAATATTAGGGGTTTAGGTGGAATTTATAATGTTTCAGGAAAATTTTTAAAAGCATGAATAGCAATTATGATCTCAGATAAGGCAACAAAAACAGATATGGTTAAAAAAGTTAAGCAAGAAAACTACATTATGTTTATAGACACCATAAATAATGAAATAATATCAATACTTATTATATGGCCACCAAATGGTATAGCATCTAACTACTTAAATGAAAAGATAATTGAATTACAGAGAGTAACAAACAACAACAAAACTATAATAATGAGGACTTTAGTGTTCCCTTTTTCAAAACTAAACAAATACAGCAAAAGATTAAAAAATAAAAAGTTAAGGACCTAAACAAAATTTTAGAAAAGATATATAATAGATTGGTAGATATTACTGAATAAGAATAGAAAGGACTATATTTCAGCTGTATGTGGTACTTTTATGAAAATTGACTATGTTCTAGGGCATAGAAACCTCATAAACAAATTCAGAAAAGTAGAAGCATTAAACACTTCCTTTATTGACCACAAAGTAATAAAAATTATAATCAATAAAGGGCATTTGAAGAAAGGATTCAAACTTAAAAGGAATCTAAATAATTGAAATCTAAAGAACTGATGGGTCAAAGGTCAAGTCAAAAAGTAATAGATAATTCCATTACAGAAAATAACAATGAAACAACATGTCAAAATTCCTACAGGAAAAATTAATGGTAAACACTCAACAGAAAAAGAGGCACAACAGATCAGTGAATTAGACTTGTGATTTAAACAAAAAAAAGCAAGAAATAAAAAAAACTCCAACTATATGCAAAAAGAGATTTTGAAAATGAAAAGAGGGCAAGTTAAAAACAGAGAAGCCATTGAATTGGTCAATAAAACCAGCAGCTTAAGAAAAACCTAATCAAATAGATAAGCTATTGGCTAATCCAATAAAAAGAGACAAAACTAAATTAACAAAATAAAAATACAAGTAAATAATAAATTATGAAAAACTAGTTTGCTCAATCACATGCCAAAAATAACTCAAATATGGTGGATGAAGTTATAGAAATACAAAGTAATTAGATTAGTAGAGTAAAAATGGAGAATTTTAACAATAAAATCTCAGAAAAATAAATCAAACCATTCCATACAAGACTTCCAAAAGAAAGAAACCTGGGACAAAATGGATTTGTGAAAGAATTTTGTCAAACATTCAAAGAATAATAAGGATTGTATTATTTTTTTAAAATATGCAAAGATGGTATCCTTCCAAACTCCTTCTATGAGACAAATATCATCCTGATACCTAAACCAGGGAGAAACAAAGCAGAGAAAGAAAACTATAGAAATTATAGACCATTAGTCAATGTAATATCATTGCAAAAATATTAGCAAAGAGGATACAACATATTAAAATATTATATGAGCGAATTTAGTCTAAGAATTCAAGCTTGGTATGATTTTAGAAAAAGTATAAATATCATAGATCATATTAATGAGAAAAATAGCATGATCATATCAATAGAGGCAGAAAAAGCTTTTGACAGAATACAATACTCCATCATACTAAAAACACTAAATTGTATAGAAAGAGATGACATATATTCCCAAAGAGATCAAAGAGAGGGCATATATGTGCGTATTACATGTATGTAAACACATACACAAAGAGAGAGAGAGGAGGGAGGGAGAGAGGGAGGGAGAGAGAGAGACAGAGAGAGACAGAGACAGAGACAGAAAGAGAGAGAGAGAGAGAGAGAGAGAGAGAGAGAGAGAGAGAGACTTGAAACTAAGGAGATGCCCATCAGTTGGGGACTGACTGAACCATTATGGTATATGAATTGTTGTAATAGTACATTATTATAATATGTATTCAAAGAAACCTGATAGGATTTCAAAGAACTGATGCAAAGTGAAGTGAGCAGAACCAGGAGAGCATTTTATACAATTAGTACAACATTATAAAGGAAAATGATTGTGAAAGATTTAAAAACTCTAATCAATGCAATGATCAGTCATGACTCCAGAAGACTAATGGTAGATAATTCATGCTTTTAACCTCTTGGCAGAAAGTTGATGGACAAGGATGCAGAATGAATATGCATTACATGCGTTGTCGGACATGGCCTTTTGAAAACAAAAGGAAAAGGGGATGGCTGAGGATGAGATGTATAGATAGTGTCATGGAAGCAATGAACATGAGTTTGGACAGAATTCAGGAGATAGTTCAGGATAGAAAGGCCTGGTGCGCTATGGTCTACAGGGTCACAAAGAGTCAGACATACTGAATAACTGAACAACAAGGAAAATTACATGTAGAAAGTTCTTTGCAAACTTTAAAATGCTATACAATATTATTATGTATTTATTAAAAGTTGTTATAATATATGTATTTCTTTTGCTTGACTATTTGTTACAAACAAAAGCTTTTATTTATTTGTTTTTATTTTGGAGTAAAAGGGTTTAATGATAGTAATATAAATATAAGAAGAAGGGAAAGCATCAATGAAACATTAAAAATATACAGAAGAGAATCAGAAGAGGTTAATTAGAAGACGCAGACAATCAGAGTGGTTTTGGAAATAATAATGTGCTATATTTTTAAGGACATAATATATAGCACATCAAGCCCTTCTATGCTCTGTCTCCTGAAGTCTGTACAAGCTCAGGTTCGTTGCTTTTGATAGTCCCTTGGACAGCAAGGAAATAAAATCAGTCAATATGTAAAGAAATTAATTCAGACTATTCATTGGAAGGAAAAATACTGAAACTGAAGCTTAAATATTTTGTCCATATAATGAGAAGACAAGACTCATTAGAAAAGACCATGATGTTGGGGAATATTGAAGGCAAAAGGAGAAGGGGATGGCTGAGGATGAGATGGATAGATAGTGTCATGGGAGCAAAGAACATGATGTTGAGCAGACTTGGAGAGAGGAAGGTTAGAAGGGTCTGATGTGTATAGTCCATGGGGTCACAAAGAGTCAGACACAATGGAACAACAAGGAAGAATTACAAATAGAAAGTTCTATACAATATTATCATCATCATTACTGTTGTTATTATTAACAACTAAGTTTCTCAGTGAAAGTGATCAGTTGCTTTGGTTTAGAATTCCACTTCCTCTACCAGGATATCTCCAAAGGGCTTTGTTTAGGGGTCCCAAGCAGAGAACTTCTTAAGCCATACCATATCACTTCCTGGCCAGAAATGTGTACTCTACTCCACACTGTTTTGACATGGACTATTCATGGCAGACGAATGAGGGGATGACTTGGGGGGGGAGATAGGGCATAGTGGAAAGCATGGTGGAAAGATCCATGTTTCCAATTCTGGCTGATACTTACTAGCTTGGGAATCCTGCTCTGAGTCTCAGGTTCTTCATCTGCAAAACTGAGTGTAAGAGTCAGTGAAACATAGAGGATTCAGGGTCAGTCTTGAACTCAGAAAGATCCAGGTTCAAATCCTGACTCAAACGCATCATCACTGTAAGAACAGGAGCAAATGCTCTTAATCCTCAGTGCCCCAAAGTGACTCTCTGAGACTCTGATGCGGTAGAGGGGTGACTGATCTTTGTCGGTTCTGAGAGTTTCCGAATGGGGAGTTGCCAGCGCTCATGCCATCATAGGGCTAAACCAAAAAAGAAATGGGAGCAGCATAGTGAACAATTCTCTACCTTGAGGAAAGTGTTTTGTAACCCTTATACGACTAGAGAAATGAGTTATTTTCCCCATAGCTGATAATATTTTAAAGAAGTCAGAAGCAAATAGCACTTTTGATAATTGCATTAAGAAAATGGATTTTTTTAATGTCATAATTAGAACTAAATGACCTTGTCTTGAAAATCCTGAAATGACAATTGGAAGTTATTTGTTTACAATTCCATTTAAAATTAAAAGATATTTGTATATGCAAATGCAAACTAAGGGGGTTAAAATACTGGCAAAGGATTTGCCTGAACCCAGAGAGGTGGAAATTATTATCCATTCAGCTATAATGATTAACAGTTAAAACCCACTCTCAGCAGCTCCCCACGTCTGGGGAAGAATAGCAGCTTTTGTTTTTCTGAAATAAAAAGCTGCATCTCCTTCCAGGGAATGCATTAGAATGAGGGGTTTCTGTGGACTTGGAAGGAAGCCAAGACATTTTGGAATAAAGAACCAACCCCTTCTCCCCCTCCACCTCCATCTCCAACTCTTTCTGGCCCCTGCCCTGGCATGGTAAAGGGTACGGAAAAGACCCAGTGGTGGCCACAATAGGGATGGAGGAGGCAAGGAAGAAGGAGTCTTTGCTCACTGAATTAACTTGAGCAGAGAACAGTTGGAAGTGAGATAAGCAGGGGGCTCCGGGCCTCCCAGGAGAATGGAAGCTTCCTGAGGACAGGAGTTATTCCATTTGGTTTTGTAGCCCTGATGCTTAGCACAGGTGTCTGGGATACGAGAAGGGCTTAATAAATGCTTGCTGAATGGTCGAGTTCAAAGCACCATCTTGGAGGATAGGGAGATGGGTCTGTAGAGCTACGTCTGAAGGGACTGGACACCTCCCCTTAACTCTGAGTGGGCAGCTGAGCACCAGGTCAGATACTGCCTCACCCCTCCAGTGCGTACTTTTGTAGACCTGTCTCTGGACAATGGGCTGAGCTCACTACTGTTATATAATCTGCCTTCATCCCTTGGGAAATCTCCTGAGGTCAAGGTCAATGGCCAGCTTTGTGCCTTAGCAAAGGACTAAGATGAGAAAAAAGAAAGACAATGACTTCAAAGAGAACCAGACAGCATCTGAGCCAACCTTTCACCCAAGTGATGAAAAAGCTCTTGTTTGGGCATCTTGGCACCAAATCGGAAGAGAGCACTTTTCCTGAATCATTTCTTGTTCTTTATCCCCCCTCAGGCTTCACACTTTTCCTCGGGCCTCTGGGCTCTGGGCCAGTTCCTGATGGTCCATGATTGACTTGGATTTCCTAAGGTAAGTGATCTGTCACTCTGGGCCTGGTGATGGAGTGAGGGTTAGTGAAGGGTAGACTGAGGGGGAGGAACAAGGGTGAGGAGAGCCTCAGGACAGGCCGGGCTGGGTCAAGCCTAGCCCGACAGAGCTAGGCTCCCACTCCCTGACATTGGACATGCTAATGCAATGTGAAATCACACGTCTAAATAGCCTGTCAAACTTTTTTGATGTTAGTGAGCCCACAGATGGGATTCATTTCCACAATGTTTGAAAAATGTAAACGATACAAGGACATTAAAGGGCATTAAATGACTTGATGACATTTTGGTCACATTAATGAAAAGTGGCATTGTTTAAACTACTGGGGCGGGGGTGGGGTGGGGAGGATACAAGAGGAAGGGAGCTGGGAAAGAAAAAGGCAGTGCAAAGGAAAGATCGGAATGGACAGGGAGGGGGAGATAGATTAAAATCAATCTAGAGGACAGGAGAAATGCTGACCTCCCTGGCCCATATCTGCCAAAATGGGACTCCACTGACTGTCAGAGCTGTACTGAAGCCAAGAGACAACCTAGTTTAATCGCTTTATTTTAGAGATGAGAAAACTGAAGCAGAGAGATTGCCTGATTTACCCAAAATTGCAACACCAGTAAGTTGCTTCCATAGGGACCCAACTCCAATCCTCTCTCCAGTGTGACTTGTGTAACATCAATCCATACTGGAGGACTACTTAGGATAAAGTAGGGGGTTGGGGGACCCTATGCCTATTGCAGTTTCTGCTAAAGGCTTCCCTCCCGTAGGATTCTGGAGGGAGCCTGCTGACCTCCCCCTCTACTCCCTTTTAATGTAGCCCACCTCAGCCCATGGCCCCATCAGGCCCTGTTGGGGGCTTTTTTTTATTTTCCTCCCAGTGCTAGCAGTTACATTAATTGCTAATGACAAAGGCAACTTTCATTCTGTGCGGTTCCCTGACCATTCTTGGATCCTGTACAAGGCCTCCCTTTTCTTTTTTTTTTCCCTCCCCCCTATAGGAAATGGAACTCGAGATGTGCGAAGAAAAAAAAAAACACAGTGCACATATTGTCGGTTAATTGACTCCGCTCGTTCATCGGGCGGCGCGTGTACTGTAGGGTGTCTGCCCCACAACAGGAAAGAATAAACCCAGACTCAAATCATAGGAAATTCATCAAATGTGCTTCTGCTAGCTCTGTCTTTCAAGGTCTGTTTCCTTGCCATATGATCTCTATAAACCAAATCACTCCTGGCCTGAGTACAAAACTGGAGACGCCTGAAGCCTTTGGATAATGAATGCCAAATGCCTGTGACAATAGGCCGATCAGGGAAAAGAATGGGGAAAAAAATTAAGTCTTTCTTTTATTTTCCTTATTTAAAAGTGAGAGGGGGGCGGAAAGAGGCCAATCAGGTCCACTTAATATTTTAAAAAGGGAATTGGCTGTGGGTTTGGGGTGCCGGGCCTGGGTAACTAGCCCCTTGCAGCAACTGGGTTAAATAGTATGAGTTAGAGAAAAACTGAGCTCTAAAATGGACACAAAGCGGGGTTCAGTCAGGAAGCAATGGATGCTTTGTGTAGTCAGTTCCACTTTCCCTGCAGGAGACTTCATAAAAGATTGCCCACCGCCACCCCCACCCCTAACTTAGTGAATGTAACAAGAGGCTCCATTTCTCCTGCCCAGACCTGGCCTCCCCAGACACAGAAGCTAATCGGCAGAGACTGCCCCCGAGCCTGAGATGGTTCAGGGGGAATTTACTGATTAACTCTGGAAACAAGCAGGCACCAGGGTGGGTGCTGACCAGCCACTTCCAAAAGGGAATAGACCTGTTCCCAGCATGGCAGGGACAGGAAGTGGGGAACCATCCACCCGGGAGGGCCTAGAGAGTAAGCCACAGACCGAAGGCAAAAAGGTAATTAGTCTTATAGCTTTTCGGATTTTAGAAAATACTACACTTAAAACTCGCAAGTCGACTAAGTGACTGTCGGCAGCTTATAAATGCTCCCATATCCACAGACATCAGCAGTCTTCCAGTTACCAAAAAACAAAGTAGTCATAATACATACATATTAATGGAGCACGTTTTGTCCTTTGGGGGGCATAATTTTTAAAAGGGCCAAGGCAGCAATAATTGTCCCTTTAAAAATTCTAAAAGCTGTAATTGTTTTCTATGAATTACGGCGCTAGGATTTAATTGGTGATGAGCGAGCTGGACAAGGCTTGGGAATTTTTTTTTTTATGAATTCGGCCAAATAGAAAAATAGACGTGCCTTTTGAGGTGAATTATTCTACACTACTCCTCTCCCCCCACTTTGTCAGTCCTCTGCTCTACCACCCCCATTTCTAGAGACAGATAAATATGTATTGTGGTTAAAAAGCTGGGAGCCTGATGAAGTAGGGGATTATGTTAACCACAGTTCAATGGGGACCATGAAATATGGTCAGTGAGGTCATACAATTCAGCAGAAGGCCTGAGTTTTTCAAGTTAGACAGAAATTACTCTGGAAGTTCAAGGAATGATAATATCATCAGCCTAAGGGGCTCCTTCCACCAGTGTATACCCCAGCCTCTTTAATGTGCTGATAGATGACCTTCAGGAGGTGCCCCATCTGGAAAGACAATAACAGAAACAAAAGCATCCCTTGTTGGCCAACCTTCCTTCTAGCAATGAAATTCTCCTTTGGTTTTCCTGTATTGATAGGAAATATGTCATCTATTACTGGAAGGGAATTCAAAAGGCCTTTGACTTTTGTAGGACCAGAGTTTGTCTTCTGCTGGCACCACTTTTTGAAGACCTCTAGGTCCTTTCTCTAGATCAGAGGGGGACTTTAATGAAATGAAAAAAAAAGCAGAAGGATCTCTTTTGGGATGGGTTTATCATTACAAAATGAGTGGAAAAACTTTGCTTGTTCAGGACTGCGAGTAGGAGCTAGCAGAAGGGGCCATCGGACTGCCCCAGTCTATCTTCCCATCTCAGAATCTGACTGGGACTCAATTCCCAGCCTTGTCACTAGACACTTACTCTCAAAGTAAAAAGAGACAGCAGCAGTTCTGAGAAGAAATCCAGTCTACAACTCTATGAACAGGTGGCATCTGCTAATGATGAAGGTCTCACTATAACCTGAGGCAGGTAATTCCACTGGGCAGCAGCTTTATTAGCTAGAAAGAGGGGTCTTTTGGTTTGGTTTGGTTTGGTTTGGTTTGTTTTCCCTAACACCAAACCTGATCTGCCTCTCGGTAATTTCCACCCATTGTTCTTTTACCTTCTCCCTGGACCCAAGAAGAAACTCCTCTTCTTCACGAGAGTAGTTCAAACATTCAAAGAGAGCTATCATATTGTCCAGTTTTATCACTCTGCCCTTCCTTTAATCAGGAGCGGGCAAGTTGTGACATTAGTGTGCATGGAGTTATATCAAGGAAGCAATCATCAACCAGCATGTATCAAGAGCTTGGTGAGTAACTGACAAATATATTCCCCCAATAAAACATAAGCTCCTTGAGGGCAGGAGCTTTTTAAAATATACGAGTCTATGTGTGTGTGTGTGTGTGTGTGTGTGTGTGTGTGTATGTATACAAATGCATGTATGCATGTATGTATGTATTTTTGCCTTGTTCCATGTACAAATCCATACACATTATAGGACTTAGCAAATATTGGTTGAATTGAACTGAAGTGAATTGGGAAACCTTCTTAAAAGTCTCTGTAGATTCATTAATAAATAGTTAAGGGATATGAATAGGCAATTTTCAGATGAAGAAATCAAAACTATCTATAGTCATATGAAAAACAATGCTTTAAATCACTATTGATTAGAGAAAAGCAGATTAAAACAACTCTGAGGTACCACCTCACACCTATCAGATTGGCTAATATGACAGAAAAGGAAAATGACAAATGTTGGAGGGCATGGGGCGGGGCAGGAACTGGGACACTAGAACACTGTTGGTAAAGTTGTGAATTGATCCAATTTTGGAGAGGATTTTAGAACTATGCCCCAAAGGCCATAAATCTGTCCACACCATTTAGCCCAACAATACCACTACTAGATCTCTATCCCAAAGAGATTTTTTTAAAAAGGAAAAGTACCTATACGTACAAAAATATAGCAACTTTTTTGTGGTGGCAAAGAATTGGAAATTAAGGGAATATCCATCAATTGGGGAATGACTGAAGATGTTGTGGCATGTAATTGTGATGGAATACTATTGCCTTATAAGAAATGATAAGCAGAATGCCCTCAGAAAAACCTGGAAAGACTTATATGAAATGCTGCAAAGTGAAGTGAGCAGAACCAGGAGAACATTGTACACAGTAACAGCAACATTGTACTATAATCAACTGGGAATGACTTAGCTATTCTCGGCAATACAAAGATCCAAGGCAACTCTGAAAGACTTAGGAAAAATGCAATCTATCTCCAGAGAAAGAACTGATGGCATACCTTTTTTTTTTAAACTTTATCTGTCTTGTTCTTTGGTCCGTGTTTTCTTTTACAACATGACTAATATGGAAATGTTTTGCATGATTGCACGTGTATAACCTATATCAAATTGCTTACTGTTTCAGGGATTGGGGAGGGGGAAAAGAGAAATCAAATTTTTAGAAAATGAATATTAAAAATTTCTACATGTAATTGGAAAAAAATAAAATCTTTTTAAAAATCAAAACAAAAGTCTCTGCAGGGTTATTAAAGATTGACAATGACATCTCCATTTCAATGGTTCAGGCTCTTTTACAGTACAAAGCCCATCCCTACAATCAATGTCAACTCAAATGCATAACGTTGTAGTCAAGTAGATAGAACACCGGATTAGGAAGGGCTTTTTTTCCTACCACAAAACTCATGATGATCATAGAATATAAGACCCTCCAGGCACTGTTTTATTTTTGTCTTTAGATCCCTAGTCCCAGTGCCTTCTAATTACACTTTAAACCTCCTCCCCATATACTCTCCAATCTAGTAACAATGGCCTCCTGGATGTTCCACTAATAAAATACTACATCTCTCAACTTGAGGGATTTTCTCTATGTCCCCATCCTCCTACCCCTCCATGCCTGGGATGCTCTTCTTCCTTGTCTCCTCTGGCTTCCTCCTAGCTAAAATCTCCCCTACCGTGGGAAGCCTTTCTCAATCCCTCTTTTTTCCTTTTTTGTTTATTTTTTATAGTAAATTTATTTTTTATTTTTAGTTTACAATCCCTCTTAATTCTAGTGCATTCCTTCTGTAAATGATTTCCTTTTTTGCCTTTTCACAGCCAGTTTGTACATAGTTTTTTAATTGTACCTCCCTCATTAGATTGTGGGCTCCTCGAGGTCAGGGAGTGTTTTTTGTTTCTCTTTCTATACTTAGCACTTAACAAATGCTCATTGGCTGGCCGGCTGACTTACCTGATGATCACAATAGCAATAATAGCTAATATTGATGTATCACTTTAAGCTTTGCAAAGTGATTTCCAAATTATCTCATTTGATAATAGAACGAATGCTTATTGATCGACTACTGGAAACATGGACATGAAGGAGTGCAATCTGCCTAGGAGATGAGATCATAGCTCTTTAAACTATTGGAGCAAGTGAGTATCATTTAAAGCAATAATTTAAAAACAAAATTAAAAAAAAACAACCTTTGGCCTTGTAAGGAACAAAAAAATAGCCCTGCCTTCCAAAACCTCTCAACCCAAACCACCGGCTAGCTGACTCTTTGAAGTTTATGCCCACGGGAAGACATGAGAGACAGCTATTGTTTCTCTCTTCCTTGCCATTCTTTCAAAGATTGGCAGCCATTCCTCTTTTGGTCCTTGGCACCTTGGCCTCCCTCCATCCTCCTCTCCCTCCCTCCCTGATTTAAAATCCAAACCAATGAGCAAACTACCTTGGCCAAAGTGAGAAAGGCCAATGGGCTAAGAGGGCAGAGTCTGTCCCTTTAATTCTACAGCTTTTCCGGACGGCCCAGCACTCCTGCTTAGGGGAACTGAAGTCACCCACACGTGGCTAAATGGCCACCCTAAAGTGGATTCTTCAAACCCTTATGGTTGCTAAGCGACGGATACTTCAACTTTGGAAATCTTTATCCACACCGGATATATTATCCTGGCAAATTGGACTTTCAGATCTGGCAGCAGTGGAAAAACTAACTTTTTTTTAAATAGAGACAATTTAGATGATTTCAAAGACATCTGGTCTCTTTTTCTAGCAATGTATGACTAGTCTATTTTGTTAATATGTGTCTGATCCAAAACACTTCACATGTATAAAAGCAAAAAAGCCCAGGGAAGAAAAGAGCATTTCAGCCATAGAAAGATGTGCTGGTACAAAAAGCCCCTATTGAAAAGACCTAGTGCCTTCTTGGCCAAGATACATGAGCCCTAGGTCCTATGCAGGGCCTCTCCCTCTGGTTGTCTCCATCTCTGCTTCCCTCCTCCTCTGATCTGAATAAGCCAGTCTCAAATTATCAACTTTCCCCCAAGGCTTAAAGACATTCCCCATTTAGTATCCTGGCTTTATAGAGACCCACTTTGAAGAGGACATGGTGTGAGGATGGAACTCTAGGCTGAGAAGCAGTACACCTGGGTTCAAGCCCCCATCTCTCCTTTCCTAATAGACCGTGCAATCTTGGACAATTAACTTTCCATATCCTGACTTCACTCTGCTCATCCCAAAAATGAGGAGATGGGACAAGGTGATGTGATAAGCATTTATGAAATACCTTTGGTGGGTATACAAAGATTAAATAAGACACAGCCCCTATAGCCTAGTGTGAGGGGAGAAATGTACAAATCACCATAGCACCAGATACAGGATAAGTGCCTCAGAGATGTAGCAGCCAAGTGCTTTGTGAGATCCCAGAGGACAGTCGTTCCTGACTACAAGGATCCCTTAAGGTTTCAAAAAGAAGGGAGCTTTCGAGTTGGGTTTTCAAAGCAAGGTAGGATTTTCAAAGATGGAATGGGAGAAGAGGTCATCTCCTAAGTGTTGTTTCATAGTATCTTTCATGCCCTCTGAATTCCAATTCTGAACACAAAAGTCATTTCCCCCGCATTTGGGCATGCTGTTATCTAAATCTACCAATAAACATAATATACAGCAGAGTGTGAAAATGTGTGAGTAGAACACATGGCGATGGAAGGAAGACTCACCTCTGCCTGGCTGTCAGGGGTGAGAGATCAGGAAAGGCTGCGGGAGGAGGAATAAACGGAAGGATGGGTGGGATTGCACTTGTAGGTGGATGGGGACACCAGGAAAGGTGAGAACAGAGAAATCTAGATTACTTTAGAAAACTGAGTGAGCTACGTAAAACGGTTAACATTAGATAGCATTCACAGATGAACTATATAATTCCAGAACAAACCGTCAGATAGCCTTAGGCTCAGTAATAAAGCCACATTTAATGTTTCTCTTTACCCTTCCTATGCACGAGGCTGGGGCCCCTCTAGGTTCAGACTAAGGCAAATTCTCTCCCCCATTAGAATGTAAGCTTCTTGAGGCTAGGTATTGTTTTTGTTTTTGTTTTGTTTTTTGCCCAGGGAGCAGCTAGGTTGGCACAATGCATAAAGGGCCAGGCCTGGAGTCAGGAAGACTCATCTCCCTGAGTTCAAATCTGACCTCAAATATTTACTAGCTTTGGGACCCTGAACAAGTCACATAACCCTGTTTGCCTCAGTCTCCTCATCTGTAAAATGAGTTAGAGAACGAAATTCCAAACTACTGCAGTATCTTTGCCAACAAAACCCCAAATGGGGTCACTAATAGTTGGACATGACTGAAAAAATACCCAACAACTGAACAACAAGCCTCAGTGATCTAAATGGTAAAATGGGGGCATAATAATAGCACATGCTTCCCAGGGTTGTTGTGAGGATTAAATGAGCTAATAATTACAGATAAGACAAATGAGGCCCAGAGAGGGAAAATGAGTATTTTATATCGATATAATATCAATATTATATATCAAAAATCAATATTATCCCAGGACAGTGATTTGAACCATAGTTTTCTGAGTCTAGTCCAATGCTGAATAATTCAGTTCAACAAGCACTTATTATTGTTGGTCAAGGTAAGTAATGGAGATACAAAGCAAAGACCAAGCAGTCCATCCAGGAGTTCATACCTCTACTGGTGGAAGGGACTATAAGTATAATAAGATGATAAGGACTGAAGAGGGAGCAAAAGAAAAAAGGAATATTTGAGGAAGGACAGAACTCTAAAGGTTCTGAAAAGTAGACAAGTGGAAGAGAGAGTATTCCAGCTTGTTGAATTAAATTGAATTGTCAGGTCAATCCTAGGTTTTAGATTGTACCAATCACTTGGACACGGGACTTTTTCTGACTCAACCCTGGTACATGCTATGGGTGTTGGTTTGGCCGCAAAAGATACTAAGTGACCTTTCTTGGCTTGTGCTACTCTTAATTTCCATTCATTTTTGTGTCTCTGGCCACTGGGCTGTCTGTAAAGTCCTCCTTCATTCTATCATGGAAGTTAAAGGTAAATCTCAGTTAGCCTTCTAAGTAAATCAGCTACCAATCAAATCTTAACATATTTAGAGATCAGCTTTAGCTAGCATGAAATAATAGTGATCTCTCACATTTTAGTAGCACTTTCAGATTTGCAAAGCACATTTATCACGATAACTCTATATGGTTGGAAAGTGCAAATACTTCTATAAAGAGGGAAACTGAGAACCAGAGATTGTTACTTCTCCAGAGTCACACAGTAAAATGTCAGACCTAGGACATGAAATCCCAAGTGGAATCTGAACTCAGGTCTTTTGACACCATTTCCATTACACTGCCCACTAAGATGGTACAGCCAATTTGTTGACAACCTTTGACTCATCATTTTGAATGTGGAAATATTAGTCCTGTTTCCACATGGAGCAAATGATGTATCCTATTTACTCGAACTCCAGGGCCTGGAATGCTGCCAGCTATGGTTGGGCGAATATTTGGAGTGGTGAGAGAATCCTCTCCATTGTGATTTTTTACAAATAAGCCACTATAGAAACAGCCACCAACAGTGATTAATGATTCACTTGGATGAAGAATTAGCCCGATGGCCCTTCCCCAAAGCTCAGCATGGTTTCAGACCTAGTCATACCCTGGCCACTGGAATAGACCAGAGGGAAATGGCTAGACTATATACACACATTTGAGGACAGTTTGTTGGCTAGGAAGATATTTCTTTGAAAAATAGAAAAAAAAATCCATTCCAAGCATTTCTTACATGTATGTATGTATGTATATACATGCATACATATACACATATGGATGTATATATGTATGCATATATACACATATACATATATAATATGTATGTATACACTGTACATATGTATATATGTACATATATGTGTGTATATATTTGTCTTTATTTTTAATTTTTAAAACAACTTTTAATATTTTATCTTTAATTATGTATAAAATAATTTTTAATTTCTTTTAAAAAAATTTGAGTTCCAGATTTTCTTCCTCCCTCCCACTTCTCCCCCCTTTCTAAGACAGCACAGCATTTCACATAGGTTATGCACATACAGTTATGCAAAACATATTTCTATATTAGTCATGTTGTAAAAGAAGACAGAATAGAAAAGAATGAAAAAAATAAAGTAAAAAATAGTATTCTTCAATCTGTATTCAGACTCCATCAGCTCTTTCTCTGGAGATAGATAGCATTTTTCATCATAAGTCCTTAAGAATTGTCATGGATCTTTGTATTGGTGATAATTAGTTGTCATTCACAGTTGATCAGTATGTAACACTGCTGTTACTATATGCAATGTTCTGCTGGTTCTGCTCACTTCACTTTGCACCAATTCATGCAAGTCTTTCCAGGTTTTTCTGAAAGCATTCTCCTCATCATTTCTCAGAACACAATAGTATTCCATCACAATCATATACCACAACTTGTTCGGCTATTCCCCAATTTATGGGCAACCCCTCAATTTATAATTCTTTGTCACCACAAAAAACTGCTATTTTGTACATATAGGTCCTTTTCCTTAAAAAAAACACTTTGGTATACAGACCTAATAAGGCTGTTGCAGGGTCACAGGGCATGCAATTTTAGAGCTTTTTGGATGTAGTTCCAAATTGCTCTCCAAAATGGTTGGATCACTTCACAAGTCCACAAACACTGCTATAGTGTCCCAATTTCCACACATCCCTTCATTTTCCTTTTCTGTCATATTAGCCAATCTGATAGATGTGAAGCGGTACCTCAGAGTTGTTTTAATTTGCATTTCTCTAATCAATAAGGATTTAAATTTTTCATTTGACTATAGATAGCTTTGATTTCTTTGTCTGAAAACTGCCTATTTATATCCTCTGATTATTTATTAATTGGGAATGGCTTGTATTCTTATAAATTTGACTCAGTTCTCTTTATATATGAGAAATAAGGCCTTTATAAGAGAAATTTGGTGAAAATTTTTCCCAGTTTCCTGTTTTCCTTCTAACCTTTACTCCATTGCTTTTGTTTATGCAAAACTTTTAATTTAATGTAATCAAAATTATCTATTGTACATACTGCAGTGCTCTCTATCTTGTGTTTCATCATAAATTCTTCCCTTATCCATTGATTTGGCTGTTAAACTACTCCATGCTCCTCTGATTTGCTTATGTCACTCTTTATGTCTAAATCATGTATCTATTTTAACTTTATCTTGGTAGACGGTGTGAGATGTTGGTCTGAACCTTGTTTCCGCCAAAGTACTTTACAATTTTCCCAGAAATTGTAGTCAAATAGAGTGTTCTTGTCTCAAAAATTTGAGTCTTGTGGGCTTATCAAAGATTAGATTACTATGGTCATTTACTACTGTGTATCGTGTATCCAATTTATTACACTGATCTACCACTCCATCTCTTAGCCAGTACCAGATTGTTTTGAATATTACCATTTAATAATGCTGTTTCAGCACTGCTATGGCTAGGCCACCTTCCTTCTCATTTTTTTCATCAATTCCCTTGACATTCTTGATCTTTGGTTTTTTCCCAGATGAATCTTGTTATTTGTTTTTCTAGCTCTATAAGATAATTTTTGGTAGTTTGATTGATATGAGTCTGAATAAGTAAATTAATTTAGATAGAATTGTCATTATTATTAAATTGGCTCATCCTACCCATGAGCAATTAATATTTTTTCAGTTGTTCAGATTTGACTATATTAGTATGAAAAGTGTTTTGTAACTGTGTGCATACAGTTCCTGTATTTGCTTTAAAAGGTAGATTCCCAAATATTTTATATTGTCTACAGTTATTTTAAGTGGAATTTCTCTTTCTATGTCTTGCTGCTAGACTTTGTCAGTGATATATAGAGATGATGATGATTTTTGTGTATTTATTTTATATCCTGCTACTTGTTTCAACCAGTTTTTTTTAGTAGATTCTCTAGGATTCTCCAAGTATACCATCATATCATCTTCAAAGAGTGATAATTTTGTTTCCTCATTGCCTATTCTAATTTCTTATTATTCTCATTTCTATAAGTAGCATTTCTTGTTTGATATTGAATAATATAGATGATAATGGGCATCCTTGCTTCACCTCTGATCTTATTGGGAAGGCTTCTCGCTTATCTCCATTACAGATAATACTTGCTGGTAGTTTTAGACAGATACAATTTATCATTTTAAGGAAAACTCCACTTATTCCTAAGTTTTCTAGTGTTTTTAATGAGTGTTGTATTTTGTCAAAAGCTTCTTCTGAATCTATTGAGATAATCCTATGCTTTCTGATGGTTTTGTTACTGATGTGGTCAATTATGCTGATAGTTTTCCTAATATTGAACCAGCCCTGCATTACTGATATGAATCTCACCTGGTGATAGTGCATAATATTTGTGATATATTGATGTAATCTCCTTGTGCTAGTATCTTATTAACATTTTTACATTAATATTCATTAGGGGAATTAGTGTATCATTTTCTTTCTCTGTTTTTGCTTTTCCTGGCTTAGGTATCAGAACCATATTTATGTCATAATAGGATTTTTAGAACTCCTTCTTTGCCCAATTTTCCAAATAATTTATATAGTATTGGGATTAATTATTCTTTAAATGTTTGATAGACTTCACTTGTGAATCATTCCATGCCCTTCTAGTTTCTGTCATGAAACAGAAATATTCAACATTGAACAAGTGAGAATATTAACATTCATGACAAAAATCCAGTCTTTTATATTTGTGGAATAGCTATAGTATGACTGAAGGGCAAAGGGGGTGGAACATAGGAAAAGAATCCCTCATGAAATATCTTGATGCCTGAAATTCTACCATTCATAGATTCTCAGAGTTAGAAGAAACCTCATATATGGACTTGAATTGGAGTGTTCTCCAAAACCTCAAACTGGTGGTGACCCAGTCTCTCTTCAAAGACCTTTAGTGATGAGGACCTCAGTGCCTCATGAGGCAGCCAAACCCAGCTTTGGAGAGCTCTAATTATTTGAAAGTTTTTTCTTATATCAAAATGGTTTCTACTCCTCTTTAATTTCCACCCCTTGCTCTTGTTCTATCCTCTGGGGTCAAGCAGAAAAAGTTTAATCCTCATTCCATATGATAGCCCTTAAAGTGTTTGAAAATATCTATCATGCCTCATAAATCCTCTTAAAATTAAACATACAGCACTTGAAATAAAAAACTTAGAAATACTTTATGTGGAGGCAGAGCCAAGAGGGTGTATTAAAGGCAGCTTAAGCAATGCCCCAGCAAACCAGCAGCAGACCTTGAGGACAACTGAATTGGCAGCAGTGGCTTCTAGAGCTCCCAGCTCACAGAGAGTAAGGGAGGCAGACAACTGATCAAAAGGAAATTACAGGGTCCTTTTGCTGGCACTGGCTGCAGGACTCTGTTGCACTGCCTATATGCAGATCTGGGTCATAGTCCTCAGTCACAGTGCCAGGACAAGGAAGAGCATAGACTACCATGCCAGAACTTGTGGCTACAGAAAAGCAGGGATCCTGGTCAAGGTTCCCGGGTGGAAAAGAGTGTGTGTGGCTGTTCACAGACTAGAACATGGGCCAGGAGGGTAGTAAACACCCCTCTCCTTACTTAGATTGTACCACCTTGGAAGAATTGAAAACTTACAGACCTCCAGAGCTACTTCTGAAAACAGCGGCACAAAAAACCTGAAGCTTGGGACAGTACCTCTTCCATCTGAAGAGCAGAGGCCAACTTTAAAATAAAGTTAAAAGTTAAGAAATAGGCTAGAAAAGTGTACAAACAACAAAAAAGAACCCAATCATAGAAAGTTACTATGGTGAGAGGGAAGAGCAAAACACAAACTCAGGAGAGAAAACAAACAAACAAATAAAAAAAAACAGCTACATCCAAAGCCTCAAAGAAGAAATGACAAACTGGTCTCAGGCCCAAAAAGAATAGCTAGAAGAGCTCAAAAAGGATTTTAAAAATCAAATAGAAGAGTGGAGAAAAAAATGGGAAAAGAAATGACAGTGATACAAGATAATCATGAAAAAGAGTACACAACTTGGTAATGGAAGCACAAAAAATACTGAAGAAAATAACAACTTAAAAAAATGAATAGACCAAGTAGTAAAAGAGGCACAAAAATTCACTGAAGAAAATAATTCCTTAAAAATTAGAATTGGGCAAGTGGAAACTAATTGACTCCAGGAGACATCAAGAAACAACAAAACAAAATCAAAAGAAAGAAAAATAGAGAAAAAAATGTGAAATATCTCCTTGGAAAAACAACTCACCTGGAAAAGAGATTGAGGAGAGATAATTTAAGAATTATTAAAATACCTGAAAGCCATCAACAAAAAAGATCCTAGACATCATATTTCAAGAAATTATTAAAGAAAATTGCATTAATATCCTAGAACTAGAGGATAAAATAGGAACAAATAATTCACCTATCACTTCCCGAAAGTGATCCTCAAATTAAAACTTCCGGGAATATCATATCCAAATTTCAGAGCTCTCGGAGCAAGGAGAAAATATTGCAAGCAGCCGCAAAGAAACAATTCAAATATCATGGAGCCACAGTCAGGATAACACAAAATTTAGCAGCTTCTACATTAAAAAACTGGAAGGCTTAGAATAGGCCATTTTGTAGGGGGAAAGTGCTAGGATTATTAACCAAGAATCATCTACCCAGAAAAACTGAGTATAATCCTTCAAGGGGAAGGAGGGGAAGGATGATTATCTAATGAAAAAATGGATTTTCAAGAATTACTGATGGAAAGACCAGAGCTGAATAGAAATCATGATTTTCAAATGCAAAATTCAAGAGAAGCGTAAAAAGGTAAACAGGAAGTAGAAATCATAAAGCATTCAATAAGGTTAAACTCTTTACATTCCTACATGGGAAGATGATACTGGTAATTCCTAAGAACCTTATCATTATTAGGACAGTTAGAAGGAATATACACACACAGAGGACATGAACGTAAGTTGACTATGATGCGATGATATCTAAAAATATAAAATTAAGGGGTGAAAGAAGGATATACTGGGAGAGGAGGGAAAGGAGAGGTAATAGCAGCTCTTTTTGTGATGATAAAGAATTGAAATTTGGGGGGTTACTCATCAATTGGAGAATGACTGAAGAAGTTGTGGCATGTTATTGCGATGGAATATTATTGTGCTACAAGAAATAACAAGCAGGATCCTTTCAGAAAAATCCTGGACTTAGATTAACTTATGTAAAGTGAAGTGAGCAGAACCAGGAGAACATTATACCAAGTAACAGCAATATTGTACAATGATCACCTGTGAATGACTTAGCTATTCTCAGCAATACAAAGATCCAAGAAATTTCCAACAGACTTACGATGAAAAATGCCATCCACCTTCAGAGTTTGAGTATGAATGCAGATTGAAGCATACTTTTAAAACTTTATTTATCTTGGTTCTTTTTTTTGGGGGGGGAGGGTCTCTTTTATTTCACAACATGATACATATAGAAATATGTTTTGCATAACTACACATGTATAACCTATATCAAATTGCTTGCCTTCTCAATGAGGGGTGAGGGGAGAGAGAGAATTCGGGACTCAAAATTTTAAAAAATGAATGCTAAAAATTGTTTTTACGTTTACTTGGGAAAATATTTTTAAAATACCTTATGCTAAATATGAGAAAGAGAGAAATTACTTTTCCAAGTTCACATATGCAGGAAGGAGCTCCAATCCACATTTAGAAATCTAAATCCAGTGCCGTTTCCACAATAATATGGCAGGACATCGGAGATGCTTTCAATCAATCCCTAAATGTGATAGCTCTCTTGTGATTCTGTTCACCTTCAGCTGGATGCATTACACCTTGTCCTTTCAAAAGATTATAGGCTCATGGATTGAGAATTGGAAGGGAACTCAGAGGCCATCTAGACCAACTCCCTTGTTTTATAGGTAAAGAAATTGAGCCCCAGGGAAATTAAGTGACTTGCCCAAGGTGACCTAGGTACTTTGTGTGAGAGGTAAGATTTGTACCTAGGTCTTCTGTCTCCAAAACTATCTTTCCACTGCACACTGCTGTCTCCTTTGATTTAAACATTATGTTCTCTCTCTCTCTCTCTCTGTCTCTCTCTGTCTCTCTCTCTCGTCTACTTTCAACCTGAAAATTCCTCCTAAGTGGAGGAAACATATTCACCTGTTAATACCATTAACGTGAATAAATTTTCCAAAAATTTTATTTTCAGTGCCTAAGAGAAAAACCAAGAGCCCTGAAAATGTGAGGGTGGAAGAAAAGCAGAGAATTTTGAAAAGAAAGAAAGAAGAGGGAGAAAGTAAGCCCTCAGGAGCAATTTCAGGACCAACTGTTCTGAAGCAGTATCACTCACGGGACAATATGTCTTAACCAAAACCCACAGAGCCCCTTCCCCTTCCTGTACCTCTAGACAGGGAAGTCTTGCCTTCCCTGGCACTGCCCCCATTAGGGTCACAATCCAGAAATTAATGTGGAGTGAGAAGGCAACCAAGCTACAGCCCACACAACATGTCTTTCATTAGCCAGAGTGAATTGGCAGAAGAGAAGGGTGTGGGACCTGAGGACCTACCCCCCTGCCCACCCGCAGGCAGCTAGGAGACCTGGGCCAAATTTTGTGGATTTCTTTTATGGCACTGATTATCCTGCTATTCCTCAATCCAGCCACAAAAGCTGGTAATGGGCAGTGTACCACCATATACTGTCAGGTAATCCTGACTGCCCCCAATGAAGCCTGATCTACGCGGTGCCTATTCTCCTAAGGATTCTTTGAGGAAGGGGTGAGGGTCATCCTTGTTCTGGGAGACCCAACTTATTTTTAATGGTGTCACTCATCTCTTGATTAAAACTCCCAACTAGAAACCAGGTAGAATACCTCCTTAGAAGCCTCAAAGGGGGTATGTGGAATGTGATGGTACAAGAGAAAACTGCATAGTTACTGCTACCAGCATTGAGATAATTAAACTTAATGATCATGATAAAAATGATCTTTTTGGAGGCTTTAAGTCATCATCTTGCACCCAGACTATTGCAATAGCCTTTTGGCTGGCCTCCTTGTCTATAGTCTCTCCATTCCCCAGTCATTTCTCAAAGTGATCTTCCTAAAGCACAGATTTGACCATGTTACCTAACTATTTAGTAAGCTCCACTGGTTCCCTATTGCCTCCAGAATCAAATATAAAATTCCCTTTCTTTTAAAAACCCTTCTTAACCCAGCCTCTTCTTACATTTTCAATCTCTCCGGAATGTGTTACGTATTAACTCTACCTCTCTGCCCCTTCCTGGCTCACACCCATAAGCAATGTGCCCATGCATGGCAACTAGAGATTATATTACCTGATCTTTTCTGCTCTTTCTTTTTTTT
>CM053623.1:418583868-418611497 GCA_028646595.1 Phalanger gymnotis
AAAAAAAGTAACTGAAGGATCCAAATTTAGGGAGGAGGTCTTTCAGTCCCTATTTGTGAATACTAGGGCACTAAAACAGTGCTAGAGGACAACTAGCTGGTGCAAGCTGTCTTGCAACCACTACCGCCATAATAGCAAGAACAACACCTACCCATCTCTGTCTCCGCCATCATTCATGTTGTGAAAGAGGACCATAGCAAAGTAAAAGGACTGACAACCAGAATGATATGCAGTGGGGATCCAGTATGCACTGAGTTTATGATGGCAAGCTAGAAGAAACCATGAAGCACCAATCAGGCTCTGGTAATAAAACTCCTTGGGTTAGCACACTGGCCAGTGTGATGTCTCTGTGAATCTAAAAAACAGATGGAATCTCATAGGATTGTAGGCTAAATGTCAGGATGTTCTGATTGATATAGAGGGCAATAGAAAGATGGAATTCCTTCAGGTTCAGGTAATGCAAGAAAAAGAGATACACCATAACAAATATAAAAACTTCACCTGCTGGGAATGCTTCAGAGTAGATGATGCTGACTACTAAAGTGGGCAAACCACAAGTATTAGTCACTTTAAGATGTGAATAATTTTATGATTTGTCACTACTATCTCCTAACAAAATGGAAAACATTTTATCACTTGTAGGCAAGAACTTTGTAGTGATGTTTTGGTCAATAACTCCTTAACACCAAATTGTATGATAATATAATATAGATTACCGATCAGAACGAAATTCACTCCTAAACCCTGATTAGATAAAATAAGAGTGGAAATTTTGAAATTACCAAAATTTTAGAACAGAAAAGCTGGAGAACCTGAAGACATTGCAAATATACATGTAATGAAAAATCCAAAAGCTTTACCCAATTATGAAATGGATAGCAAAGATAATGCTGATGTCTTGATTTTTGAAAAAGAGATAGGCATGCTAAGAGTGGAATTTTGAAAAGTCCCCTTTGTTTGATGAAATCAATCCAAAATATAGAGCAACTGCATACACACACACACACACACACACACACACAATATTTTTTTTAAATCTGCTATAGTGATTACAAATAAAAATATTTGACAAAGAACATAAAAAACATTTTACAGTTTGCACACAATTATATGTTCTGTTGCTATTGCCTTGATAAGGACACTAAGAGGAAAGTGGATCTATCTATGAATTCTAAGGCTGGGCCCTGATGCCACTATAGCAGAAGTGTCTGGGGAAGTTTTAAGACCTACAGGAACCAATTGCATGATCATATCAATATCCAGCTGATAGAAAACTTATAACACATTGCCCAATTAAAAGCAATAAAAAAGAAACATGTGGAGTCTAAAAAATAAAAGTATATCAGTAATATTAAAAAAAAACTATTTCATAGATAGAAACTTGTGAAATAGAGATATAAAGAAAAAAAGAAACTTTTCAAAGAAGGAGAATATGGACACTTTCTGACAATCTATGTGATCAAAATAAGTCTAATACAATGAAAATGCAAGTTGGATTTGTGTTTGTGAAATAGAAAGTGTGTGTACTATTAATATAATGAATTATAGAATACATTTTTCAAGGTAGGGCATTAAACCCTAACTTCTCAGCAAAACTGGAGTATAGCAGGTCTGGATAAGATCTATAATTATTAGCTTAAATGCTTTACAATTATGTATGAATTACTAGCAAAACATTTCAGTAACTTCATCTCTAATGCAAGCCCGATTCCATTTTTCTTAACAGAAAGAATTGCATATTTATTACAAAAGAGGAAAATACTAAATATAGCTAAATCACACATTTATATATTTTGTATAAAGCACTCATAGCTTGTATTGCTCAATATATGCATATATATGTCTATACAATAATAGCATATTAAATGAGGAGCAAAGAGGGTGTACCAAATTGTTAGTCCCAGGGGCAAGGTGGGGTAAAGAACGTCTCATTATCACTTTGACTCAGATCTATACTCATTGCTTAGTCATATGCTGTAAATAGATCCAAGGAAAATAACAAGAGTATTTAATCTAGTATTTAATGTCTGCATGGAAAATGTTCACTGTTTAAAAGACTCTACTAATACAATAATGTCAAGAAAAATGTATGTAAAGCTCATGCTTCCTTGTAGATAGTTTTAGCATGTTTATGGTGCTGCCTAGTCTTAACTCATTTATCATCACTCTGGAATAGGACTGAGGATGACTTTCAGGTCAAAGAGGAAATTGTACCAAAATATCAATATACCTGGATGATGTCAAGTTATCTGGCTCTCCTGAAAAGCATATTAACCTTCTACTTCATCTTATAGTTGTGTTCTATTTTGACAACAAGGTGTTATTTGGATTCCTTTAGGTTAAGAATTCATAATGGTAGTGATGATGATAGTCTATACACCTTGCCCTCAAAGAACTTAAATTCGACTAGAGGGGAGGGATGGCACAGAAATGAATAAATACACATATATACAAATGAAATTAAAAGTCATTTATGACTAGAGGGGAGACACCAACAATTGGGGGAGCTATTGGGGAGAGGGCCTCTTGTAGGAAGTTACATGAGCTAAGTTCAAAGAAAACCAGGGTTTCCAAAAGATAGAAGCCAGGAGGGTCATTCTAGTCACTGGAGCAGCCTACGAAGCAAAGTTTTGTTCATCCTTCATTCCCAAAGAGGACCAATGACATTGTAAGGGTGACATTTTGATTTGCTCATGAATTTGATCTAAGTGAGGCAGAGCTGTGAGAAGTTATCAGCCTCATTCTCTTCTCCAGAGTCATCAAAGTCCAGTGGAAAGACAAAAGTCAAGATGACTGGTGATGGCCCAGGAGGCAGTGAGACCTTGGACAAAGGCAGACAGGCAGTCGATGGAGTGGTGCGTCCAGGGAACAACAAGTTTCCAAGGAATGTGAAGTACGCGAGGTGAAGTAGTGTGAAATCCTTCTAAGAAGATCAATTGGAGCCCAATTGTGAAGAGTTTTTAATGCCAAAGGAGTGTTTATTTTAGCGTAGAGGCAATAGGGAGCCATTCTGAAGCTTATCGAGGAGGAGAGTCACATGCTAGACTTGTTTTCAGTATAATGTTATGTCCTTATAAGGAGTCATTATAACAGGAAGGAGGCAGATTTCCCAGGAAATGTTTCTGTTTCTTATCACAGTGGTTCTCCAATGATGGCAGCCATCACAAAGATACACAGGAATCCTCAGATCTTCTCTCCATAACAAAATCTCAGAAGTGTAAAGGATTGTTACAAGAGCATAGATTTAAAGCTACAAGGGACCTGAGAAGCCCTATAGTCTAACACCTTCATTTTAGAGATGGGAAATGGAATCCTGCGATTTGCCCAAGGTCACACAGGAAGGAAGTAGCAAGGCCAAGATTCAAACTTAAGTCCTATCACTCCAAATCCAACATTCTTTCCACTGTACCATGCCCAAACTCAAAGGCCATCTAGTCTTTTACTTGAGGAAGAATTCTCCATACAATGTTTCTGATGTGGTCAGTCAGCTTCCACTTAAAGACCTCCAGTGGTAGATAACTATTGATTGGGTCAAGGAGTAGAGACAAATTATTCACTTTTCTTGCCTTGTCAGTTGGACCAAGTCACACATCCACCAACAGTGTACTAGTGTACCTTGACGTCCCACAAACCCTCTACAATTGGTTATTTCTTTTTTAAATCATCTTTGTCAATTTAATGTGTATACAAACAGTATACACAATGACTACAACAATGGAAATAAATAGAAGAAAACAGTGAAAAGATGAAAAAAAAACATGCCTCCCTACTTTCTTTGCAGAAGTGGTAGACCATGGGTGTAGGACTTGATTGATGTCAATTTTGCTGAACTGCTTTTTCTTTCTTATTCTTTGTTGGGAGGGGTGACTTGCTGTGTAGGGGAAAAGGCAAAGATATATGTGGAAATGAAGATCACGTCAAAATAAAAGAATCAATTATTTTCTTTAAGTCAAAAGATGTAAAGTGAAACTAGTTATTTTAATGTGCATTTCTCCTAATATGAATGGTTCGGAGCATTGTTTCAGATGCCTGTTGATAGTTTGCATTGCTTCTTCTGAGAACTGTTAATAGCTTTTGCCCCTTTATCTGTTGGGAATTTTTTTTTAATATACAGTTTGGTCAATCAATTCCCTCTCCTGCCCTTCTCTCCCCTCCCCTTCCTCCCTTTTCTTCTCTTCCCTTCTTCCTCAGTCCACATAGGGTGGGATGCTCAGAACAAAGATCACTGAAATCTCACAAGATACTTTAAGATTTATGTGCTAGATATCTTTCTTAAGGACCGTGCTTTAAAACTGAATCACTGAGACTCTCATTGATTGACCAACAACAGCGCCCAGCCCAAGGGCCACCTGGTCATCGTTTGGGCCCTGGTGGCTCAGAGTGAATGTAAATAGCAACTGTTTCTGTTCTGGGCCAGAAACCCTGGGGCTCTTCCCCTCTCAGATTGATTTTTTTGTCTAGATTAAAGAAGACATTCTTTACTGCATTTCTTACCTAGCCTTAGTCACTGAATAGGCCTCGCTCCAATCAAACTGAGACCCTGGAAAGACCTTAGCTTAAAAAGGCCAAGGTCTCCCTCTGCATCCCCAGCCATATCCAGTCATTGGGATCTTTATCTTGCCATTGGGCCCAGACGACTCCAGAGGCGAAAGTGAGGTTGGTGACTTTGTGCAGCCCTCTCTCACTTCAATCCAATCCACTTGCAAGTCATGTCACCATTTTCTTGATGCCATGGTCCTCTTGGAGAATGAAGGACAAACAATAACAGCGAAGGGGTTAGACTAGACATCCTCCGAATTCTCTTTAACTGTTTAAAAAGCCAATTTCAAGTTAACACAGTTATTCTCTCTCATATATAAAATATTTTCATCCCCAAAGAACCTCTAAACACCTAATTTCGGAAGGTGAGGCAGCATGATGAAGTGGGAAGACCACTGGTTTTGGTGTCAGAGCACTTGGGTTCAAATCATCATTTTGCCAATTACCTTGGGCAAATAAATTCACTTTAATGGGACTCATTTTCCTCATTCATTTGTCAAATGAATGATTTGGATTAGATGGCCTCTAGGGTCTCTTGAGATTCTAAATTCTATGATCTTATGTCTCATTGCTAGAACTGTACCAGCACATAGGAAGACTCTACATCCTCACCAACTGCCAAAGGCACCAACATCCTAAATACCAGAAGTCCCTTGACTTCAAAAATCATCTGAGATAACTTTCCATTTATTTGATATACATCTGGTTTGTGTCCATTACAATGTGAAATCATTGAAGGCAGAGACCATGATTTTGTCTTTCTTTGTGTCCTCTCTGCTTTAGCATAGTGTCTGCCACATGGTAGGTATTTTATCAGTCCTTGTTGATCCCTAATTAACTGTGTCCTTAGCTTGGATTCAGAATCCTAGAAGCCAAGACCAGGGGAGACAGAGAAGAGGGGAATGGGTAACTGGTCCAATAAAATGCCAGTAGTTCTCCTGCAAGGGATCATAGGCTAATTCATAGCTGGCGTTGCTTGCAAAGATTATTGGTAATTCAAGTCTGAGCTATGACTTAGGCTTCTTTTCCAAATACTATCTAATTCTGCAGTTCCTGGGGTGGGGGTGGGGCAAGGGAACCATGTCCAGGAGGACATGGATTTAATTTTCTCTCTTTTTCTGTCTCTTTCTCTTTTTCTTTCTTCTCTTCTCTTTCTGTTTTCTCTTTTTCTTCTTTCCTCTTTCTGCCTCTCTTCTTCTTTCTGTCTTTCTTCTTTTCTCTCTCTCTCTCTCTTTCCTTTTCTCTCATTTTGTTTTTAATGAAAACATAGATAATCTCGTTCCATCAGCTGAAACTCAAAAACTCTGTTGAGCATGGTAATAAAATAAAACCCTCAGTGCCATACTTACAGAGGGCATTGGAAGAGACGTGTCATTATAAGGAAGCAAGTCTGGTTTGGCTCAGAGCCTTCCCTTTGTCTCCATGGACGTTTTGCTGTAAATTTAGAACAGAAATACGCTTTCTGGAATCAAAATGGAGCTTTGGTGGCTGCAAGTGCCTGTTTGCTGCCTCACAATTTTAGCATTAGATGATGGACTTTTTTAGTAGACATTGGATGGCAAAGAGTAGAGGCCCATAATTTAAAACATTCCACTCCACCACACTCCAAGAAAAACATGGACCGGTGAACAAAACCAGCACTATCGTAATAAGAAAACAACTAGGTGCATTTTTTCCAAAACCGAAAAACCAGGAATCTAAATGTATGAGTTACTGGCTAAAAATTCCATTTTCATGTCTCACTTTCAATGTGAACTGAAAAAACACCCTAGGCCCAATAAACATGTTTTTTTTTTAATGCCCAAGTTCAAGTGTACAGGCATCAGGCTCCCCTCTTTTATAGGTTCAAATCCATCTTCAGTTGCCAGAAATTCTGTTTTAAAGGGCTCTTATTTTCCAAAGGCTTGCCTGCCTGCTTGGCAGGCCCTGACTGCTTTTACAGCACCATTGGACTAGGCGATCTCTAAGCTCCCTGGTTCCAGTGTTAAACTCTATGAACCTATGATATCCCCGAAGGCGTGGGAGGGCCCCTACTGGCTCTAGTCATGAAGGATTTTATGTTTGCCTCAAAAGTAGGACAGACCTGTTCAAGTTTTTGAAGTTTTCTAGGGGGAAATGATGGGGCGTCTCCATGGTATTCGGGGACAGGGGAGCAATGGCATGGACAGGGAGAGGAGGCCTGGATGAAGAAGACATTCGAAGATGTAGCAAATGTCTCACTCTCCATGTACATCTAGAGGAGGCCATGTGGGATAGTCGAATGAGCATTAGCTATCAGGGCAAAAGACCTTGTGAACTGTGTGACACTTTGGGCGAGCCACTTAACCAATCCAGGTATCTGATTCTTTCATTTGTAAAATAAAGCTATTAGATGACTAATTAGAAGGATTTGGACTGGTCCTGTCATTTCATTGGTATATGTTATTTCTGGATGAGGGACATCCCCTCTCCCCAACAACGTAGGTCTATGTTTTCTCAGAACTTAGAGAGTTGTCTGTGGGTGAGGTAGGGAGAGAGGGCTGCACTTTGCTCAGGGTCACATATCTAGTGCGTGCCAGGGGCAGGACATGAACCCACATCTTCCTGGCTCTGATGCCACCTCTCTGTATGCTTTACCAGGCTGCTTCTCTTTACTGATAGTGATAGTCATAGCTAACATTTAGGCGTTGAGGTAGCTAACACTAACATTGAAGCCAGGAGGTAGCAGTAGATAGAATTTCTGGCCTGGAGTCAGAAAGACTCGTCTTTTTGAGTTCAAATCTGGCCTCAGACACTTACTACTTGTGTGACTCTGGGAAAGTCACTTAATGCTGTTTACCTCATTTTCCTCATTCTGTCAAATGAGCCTGAGAAGGAAAGGGCAAACCACCTCAGAATCACTGTCAAGAAAACCCCAAATGGAATCATGAAGACTTGGACACAATTGAAAAGGGACTGAACAACATTTATAGGCTGCTTAAAAGTTTCCATAGTGCTTTATGTATATGTTGCCCTATTTGATCCCCACGGTAACCCATTGGCTTAGGTGTTATTATTTTCTCTGTTTTAGAGCCACACAAACTGAAGCTCAGGGAGATCAGATGATTTGCCCAGTCACACAACTGGTATTTGAGGATGGATTTGAACTCAGATCTTCCTGAATCCACTTTCTGCCACCTAACTGCCCCAATGACCTTAACGCCCTTTTCAGCTAGGAAGCCAAGACCCTGCAATCTCATGGAATATTTGAACTGAAAAAAAACTTCAGAGGTTGCTCCTTATTCTGCCACTCCCCAATCCTGTTTGTTATAACAAGATTCACTGAAGTAGATATTTATCTACAGGTCAATCCCCTTTAGAAGATTCAGAGGACTGTATTCATTATCACTGAAAGGGCCCTCAGAGGTCAACTAATCCAACCCACTTATTTTTATAGTTGAGGAAACTGAGGTTTAGAGAGGGGCCTCACCCAAGGTCACACAGCTCAGAAGTCACTGATCTTGAATTCAGTCTTAGATCTTCTCACTCTGTATTCAACACTCTGTCCATTCCTCCAGGTGAGAGGAGCCATGGGGAGATGATCAAAAGGAGCCTAGAGACCTATTTTCTTAGCGCTGTGGGGCTTGGACAGAGCTCTCCTCCTCTCTGTACCTCAACTTCCCCATCTGTAATATAAAAAATTAGACTAGATAGAATAAGGGTTGTCAAACCTTTCTGTATATCATGGATCCTTTTTTAGGGTCATCATTTTAAAATTCATAAAATAAAATGAGTAGGATTATGAAAGCAATTATATTGAAATGTAGCTGTCCATATATATATGTATATGTGTGTGTGTGTGTGTGGTGTGTGTATGTATATATAATTTTAGAGTTCATGGACCATGGGTTAAGAACCCTGGGATTAGATGATATCTAGCTAAGGTGTAGTATTTTGATGCTTTTTACCTAGTATCCTGAGGTAAGGTATACTCCCTGTTAATCCAAGCTGCCTTCTGTCTGCTCTCAAACCTAGAGCATTTCACCACAGGCACCCTCCTCCAAGTAAGGAAGGCTTTTCATTCTCCATGGACATTCTTTGTGCCTAAAAAAGAGGTCTTGTGTGATAGTCAGATGGGAGCAACTTGTATCTCAGGACGAAAGGCAAGATGGTCTACCATGAAGAAAAAATATTCTTTGCTGGGTGATCAGATGCAGAATAAAAGGTGAAGTTACCAAGACTTTGATTTATTAATTTTTTAGAGTGACTCAAAATCCAGAGCTTGTTGCTAGTCATATGTATACAGTAAAGGCAAGAATTTGGAATGGAAGACTGGGTTGTGCTGTTTTGATCTATTTCTATCTGGGAGGTGAGGTTTGATCCTTGTCATTTCCTCTTCCTTTCATTAGAATTAGGGTAAGAAGAAATTATGGTCTATGGAAAAATTGAGGTTCCTTGGAAGCTGTTGACTCATAAAGGAGTTTTGCTTGTTTGTTTCCTCTTGCTCCTAGAATCCAGAGTGAGGATCTCCTTAAGGAAATTAAGGAATTAGACAGACTTTCTAATCCTAACTTCAGAAGTTGAACAGAGAACTTGCTGCTGGGAAAGACAGAGAAGTTTGAGGACAGACTAAATTTCTTTAGACTCTATGGATCTGGCTAGTTCTTCTATATTCCAAAATAGCTTGGTCTCTAGGGGCGAAGATTCCCCTTTTGGAGAGAAAAAAACCCACTCACATCCAAAGCTCTGAACACCAATAAATATCATCATAGGGAAAAAAGCCAATACAGGTTTTTCCTGTAGTCTGATATTAAGCATGGCAGGGACCTACCTCCATGAAAGAGCTAAAGTTTAAGCTTCTGCTCTGTAAGATACAAGAAGGTTGGTTGAGCTCATTCTTCCTCTAATCAATAGAGGAGGTATTTTTGTAAGAAGATGCCAGCTGAAGCCAGAATCTATTATCAGAGTGAAGCTCTGCCGCCACACCCCCAGCAGGACAGCAACCAGCAATGACTGGGAGAGCCTCAGAAATTACACAATATGCAAGGCTAGTGGGTAGCAGACCCAGCAAGACAAACACAATGACATAATCCAAAGACACTAATGGCCCTCCAGGGTCAGAAGTGTGTATTGCCTTTACTTATGTCCTGATCACAGTTTCCCTACACGTGTGCCCCTTCAAATACATACCTTGTGAAATGTCCTATTGATACTTTATTACTTGGCTGTTTCATTCAATGCTTTGCATTGCACTCATTGATTTTTGAGAAATGGAGTGATATGGTTAGGAATCTCGGTCTGGTATCCATGTCAGTGGGCGAGAAAGGGGAAGGAAGAGCATCCCCGAGACAAGTTAAAAGGTCACAGAAATGTATGAGGGGGCAGTCTTCTAGAGAAAGTGAATTTCTTTGTCTGTTTGATTTTTTGGCAGAGCAATTGGGGTTAAGTGACTTGACCAAGGTCACACAGTAGTACATGTGTCAAGTGTTTGAGGCCAGATTTGAATTCAGGTCTTCCTGACTCCAGGGCCAGTGCTCTACTCACTGCACCACCTAGCTGCCCTAAAAGTGAATTTCTTTATACCTTGTCCCCTCCATATCCACATTTACCAGATTTTGAGGGCTATAATAGAGTCCTGCATCTCCTCTTTCTCCTCTCTCATCTTCCCTGCTCCTTATTTTCCTCTTTCACTGAGGCTTTTCTCTTCGGAGGAAGAAATCCTAAAATGGAATCTTAGATAAGTCCAGGTTTAGTGAGTAGGAAGCTTTCTTACTTCAATGTCATCTAGGAAACAGGAAGCTTTAGCTATGGTGCTTAAGTTGATAGCTTTTAAAATGTTTTTATTTATTCTTTTGGCTTTTACTCAAAAGTTGTGTTTTCCTAAAGCATATATAATTAAAACCCACAAGAGCTTCATTTTCATGCCTATCCTGGATTTAATTATGTAAGTTTTTTGGTCTTAAATTTTTAAGTTCATCCTTCTCAAAGTTCACTAGTGATTACATAGGAACATTCTCTTAGGGATTTGCCCAGTTGTCAGTAAAATGGCATTGATCCAGAAAGGGGGTGGTATTATAGTTAAATTTACCTTGAACTAGAAACCATGAGGCTTGAGTTTGAACCCCGGATTCACCATTTCATCATAAGGTAATCATTAATAAGTCACTTTGCTATCCTAAGCCTCAATTTTCTCATTTGTAAAATGTGAGAGTTAGACAGGATGATAGAATTTTAGGGTGGCAACAAGATTATAGAATTCTATGGTTGAAGAGACATAAAATGTTAGACCTAGAGAAGATAGTAGAGACCACCCCTCATTTTCCAAATGAGAAAACATTACACAAGGAAGAGATGGCTCTGTGATGTGAACCTAAGTACTCCAACTCTCAGTCCAATATTCACTTTATAAATAGGCTGTACCTGTTTTCGTAAATAAGAGAAGTCTGCTCCTCTCATGGAATTATTCAAAAACAGTAAGAAACAGTGTAGTCAGGACTAGAATACAGGTTTTATAACCCCTTGTTCTAGACCTTTTGACTTGGCATCGAGGATCATTCGAGGTCTATGATTTAGTCTTGTTTATTCCATCATTTCAGCATGGTGAGGCAGGCAAGTTCTGCCTGGGAGGATCAGAGGACTTCAGTCACCTGGAAGGCTGGCCAAAGTGTTCTACTGGAAGACTTAAGGACAGAGGGGGAAGAACTTATTTGGTATGGTTCTAGGAGAATGGGAGGACATTGTCATTGTTGAAGAAGTAAAGAGGTATGGTCTGAGCCGTATGGTAGACAAGAAAGATGGTGATACTAGAGGCAGAGTAGTAAATGAGCAGATAGTTGTATGAAATAGTGGTGTAAGTGTCCAGTGGGTACCTTGTTTCTATTATCAGAGTTCTCAAAATTGTCTAAATGAGATAAGGAATTCTCTGTTTTTGGATGTCTTAAGACATGACAAGATGACAACTAAAGTCTTCGTTTTGGGGTTTGCATTTGTTTCAAATGCAAGGGAGAGAAATTCTGGGTTGGAAGGTTGTCATTTGTCCTTTGTCTTCAAAGTAGACCAGTGACATCATGGGGTGATGTGTCTTCACTCACTTGTGACTTGGATTTAAAGGAGGCAGAGTAGCACAAAGTTGTTAGCCTCACTCTCTTCTCCACAGTCTTCAACGTCCAGTGGCAAGACAAGTCAGGATGACTGCTGATGGCCCAGGATGCAGTGAATGACTGGTACCCTAATGTAATTTTTCTTTTTTTTCCACTCATACTTACTGCGGAGTTTCTCTCTTCTTTTGGGTTTACTATTTTACTACGGGTTTACTATTACTGTTTTAACCCATAATATTTCTTCATCCCATTGACAGATTTTAGAAAGCATTTCTATATATTTCTTCATATATTTATACTTATAAATATTTATAAATTTATATATTTTATACAAATATATTTATATATTTATATTTATTTATAAATAAGTATATTTATATTTATTTCTATCACTAGCCTTAGTCTGGATTGGAACTTTGTGCCAAGGCTAGGCATACTCTCCTCTCACATTCTTTGATTACATGGCTATGCTCTGGTCTGGTCTCCCTGTGGTCTGAATCTGCTGTAGGTTATTACCTATGCTGGGTGGGATAGAGGCTTCCTAGTTACTCTCCTTACCTGCTTCCTTAACATTGGCCTGGAATAAGGAAGGAGGAAGGGAATTGAGACCAAACTTTGCCATCTTCATCAATCTCTGGCTTCTTCTTCTTCTTTCTCCTCTCCCTGTTACTAACTGGAGGTTACTAACTGGAGGTTGGCTTTGTCCATGCTACTGTGCTTCCCTGATGAATTTCACCAAGACATCATCATCATCATCATCATCATCATCATCATTTCTAGCATTTATATAGTGTCTAGTATGTGCCAGGCACTGTGCTTAAACACTTTACAAATATCATCTCATTTGATCCTCACAACAACCTTAGGTTCTATTATTATCCCTGTTCCATAGTTGAAGAAACTGAGGCAAATTGTGGTTAAGTGACTTGCCCAGGGTCACACAGCCAGTAAGTGTTTGAGGGCAGATTTGTACTCAGATCTTCCTGATTTCAGGTCCAGAATTCCATCCACTGCACCACACGTCAGAGATTGATCTAGTTTTAGGATTCCTGGAGTACTCCAAGGCAAACACACACTACCTGAGCATCTCATCCCTGTCTCTGTCTTCTTGCACATAACCTAGTGAGAACTAGCTTTATCCCTTGCTTTGACTTTGGCCAGGTCTCTCAGCTTCAGGGCCCATACACAAGAGACCAAATTGGCTTCAGGCCCTGTTGGAACACCCATGGCCAGAGCACCGGCAAGCATCTGGCCATCTTCTTGTGTAATCCTAGGCTGACTGAGGGAGCTCATTGATGTTCTCCTTTTGGTTTTACTGGTCATTGCTTTGTCTGGTGCCTTTTTAAATCTTTGCTGGGATGTCCCTTAGGGGAGGGAATGGAACTCGGTCCTAACTTTTTTTTTTGTTACCATCTTTGCTGGAAGTCCAAGTCACTTGATTCTTTTAATCCTCAGTTTTCTTATCTGGAAAATGGGGGCAGGGTACTTACAGCCTTATTGTAGTGCTCAAAAGAATCATAAAGCACTTTCAAACTTTCACAAATTATATAAAATTATGTAAATGTTAACTCTTTTTGGAATCAACTCTGAGCCTAGCTTTGCATTGCACATTTTAGATAATATAGGCTGTCCCAAAAATCTTAGTGTAGTTTAAGCCTTAATACCTTAGAACTTTGGGCAACTCAGTGACACAGTCGATAGAGCACTGGTCCTGGAGTCGGGAAGATTCGTCTTTCTAAGTTCAAATCTGGTCTCAAGCGGTTAACGGTTATGTGACCCTGGGCAAGTCACTTAACCCTGTTTGCCTCAGTTTCCTCATCTATAACATGAGCTAGAGAAGGAAATTGCAAACCACCCCATTATCTTTACCAAGAAAACCTCAAATGGAGAAAAAACTGAAAAATGACTAAACAGCAACCTTAAAACATATAAATTATACAATATAGAAAAACACGATCCTTGCCTTTGTGATCAAATAATGTTAAGAGCTGGAAAGGATCTCACAAGTCAGTCTGGTAGATTTTACAATTTTATAAATGTAGAAGTTGTGTACCACCCAACCCCAGAATGACTTCAACAGTTGACTGGATGAGATAAAACCTGATACAATTAAAGAGCAATGTAATTTAAAGTAAAATGCCAAACTGATGGAGCAAGTAATTAGCCAGTAATAATAACGCCTTCTTCCATAGCATGACAAAGCTCATAGAGTGCTTTCTTCACAGCAGAGCTATATGGGTGGGCAATACAAATACTGACTTTCTTCTTTGATAGAGGAGAAAACTGAGTTTCAGAAAGACAAAACAAGTCACCAATATTGCCTAGACAATAAGTGAGAAAGGGCATATTTCTATGGGGTGTAGAAAGAATGTTTCATGGGGCTGGGTCTGAATAGTGGGATTTGGACAGGTAGAGAACAGGCATCTCCAGGTTGGGGGAAATGCATGTTGCCTGTGCAGGGGATCATGGCTGGGTTAGAGGGTAATTAATTGAACATTTTGTCTTCCCAGCATCTAGAATACAACCTGTAATGTTTTGGTCACTTAGCAATCAACCAAGATAGATAGATAGATAGATAGATAGATAGATAGATAGATAGATAGATAGGAAGGAAGGAATATTTTCAAGTGCCAAATAAAGGTTTATTATTATTGAAAATTATTCTTGCTCGGTGGTGCAGTGGATAGAGCACCAGGCCTGGAGTCAGGAGGGCCTGAGTTCAAATCCAGCCTCAAATACTTACTAACTGTATGACCCTGGGCAAGTCACTTAACCCCAATTGCCTCCTTAAAAAAGAAAAAAAATAAATTATTTTTTCTTATCTTGTTTGATGGAGCTCAGATAGAAATGATTCTCAGATAAATTGCTATCCTGTTATTCTTTTACATTTAATGATGACTACATTTTGTAATTGAAAAAGAATATTGACATGTAAGCTATAATAAGAACTTTTGTACATGTAAATCCTTTAGGATTTATAGATGAAGTATGGGGGATTTTTTTTGGGGGGGTGTTGTCTTGGGCTGTCGAATTCTAAGGGATAGGAGGGATAGGAGGGATAGGAGGGATAGGAGGGATAGGAGGGATAGGAGGGATAGGAGGGATAGGAGGGATAGGAGAGATAGGAGAGATAGGAGTTTCTGGTATATCTAATAACCTGATTATGTTTTCCTAGGTCTCTAGGTGATTTCTTTTTTGCCATTTGTAGTGATATGTTGCATAGTTTCTGCTACTTCATTGAATAATCTGCTTTATTAATATTATAATTAATAATAATAATATTTTACTAATTTATCAGGGAAAATCTCAACAATACTTCCAGCCTGTAAATATCCCTGCCATTGTTACCCACTGGAAGGATCTTGTAGAAATATACCAGCAGCCCAGAACTGGAAGGTACCTCAGAGGGCAATATGTTCAACCAAGAAAGAATCTCTCTGTAATATCCCCAGCAATTAGTTCACCAGCTTCTGCACTCTAGGGATGGGGAACTCAGAAGCTACCATAGAAATGTTTTCCATTTTTCATAACTTTAAATGTTAGGAATTTTTGCTTTCCATGGAGCCAGAATCTTCCTCTCCGCAATGTCTAACCTTACTCCCAATTCCTGTTTTTGAGGCTAATTAAAAAAAAAAAGAATCCTATTCCTAACCATTCTTTTCTTCTGTTGGGCTCTGGGGTGTTGATGCCCCCTAATTACTCCTGACTCTATCCACCATGCTGTATGCCAGAGAAGCAAAGGCCAATCTGTTTTAATAACCAAGTATAAGTCTATAAATCTCCTAGCTGCATTCTGCCAACAAAGACACAGATGGAGGCCTCCAGAGTACCCAAGTGATTCAAGCCACAGTCAACATGGGCTGCTTTCTGGAGCTGGTGGATAAGTGTTTAGGGCATGCAATCACAATGGGAACTCATGGGTCCTTATCTGCTGAGGATTAGGGGGAGCCTGTGCATAACACATGGTGACAGACACATGAGGGCAAGCAACCTTGTTCCAATTAGGGGACTGGGAGGTCTGCTTAGAAAAAGACAAAAAAGCCCAGAAAACAGCCCTGCCTTGAGTCACTTCCTTTCTGGCTTCCTGGCCTGGGAACTCTTTGATGTCGATGGTCTCGTCTTGGTTATGGAGAAGAAAACATGGTCCCCTTGTTCTAATTATCTTGCTGTGGAAGTGACGGCAAGACATCCTCTGATCATCGAGCTAGGAAGGCAACAGCTATTAACTGAACCCACAGGGTGGGAAGAAGGAACTAAGGTACTTGGGATTGTCACAGAGTCATGGAATTACCAACTGTCACAATTGCAAAGGACCTCAGATGACATCTGGTCCTACCTGTACCTGAATGGGTATTACTTCAGGAAGCAAGTTACAGTGAGTGGAACTCACTGAATACATTGCTCAGAAAAAGCTGGGTAGCTTTGCCATGAAAGAATTTACAAGGACTGGGGGTAGGGAGGAAGAAAGGGGAATGGGAGTGTGGGAAGTCAGTGAAATCCATTATGGGATACTGGGACAAGTTATTTCCTCCTCCCCATGCCCCAATTTCTATTATCAGCAGAAATTAGGGGGTGAGACTCCATGATTTCCAAGGTACCACCTCACTTCAAAAGTTGAAGGTTCTATGGGATGGTAATGGGTATAGTATAACACACACAGGATGGAGAGACTGAGAGACCTAGGTTCAAGACTTGGTTCCAGCATTTACAAGTTGGGTCCCCTTGGCCAATTCAGTTCAACTCTCTAAGGTTCATTTCCCTCAATTATAAAATTGGAGCAACAATGCTTACCCCTACTTATCTGAGAGAATAAAGTTGTAAAAACTTTTGTACATTTATAGTTGAAGTATGGGGATTTTTTTGGGGGAAGGGTATTATCTTAGGCTTTTGCATTCTAAAGGATAGGAGTTTGTGGTGTATTTCTAATCACCTGACATATATTTATTGGGCAAAGTGGACAGAGAGCAGGGCTTGAAACCAGGAAGATCTGGGTTCAAGTTCTTACTCTGACAATACTGGTTCTGTGACCCTGAAAAAGTCACTTGCCCTCTGGGTGCTTGAGACCAGTGGAGTCAGACACAAGTAGAAACGGGAACCATTAAACGACACATAAGGATCCCTGTGGGCTGGACATTTACTTAGAAAACCATGTATTAATATTATCTATGTCTTATCATCATATTCTTATTTGTTTTATTAAATATTTCCTAATTACATTTTAATCTGGTTCTGGCAGCACTTGGGTATTTTTTGGGCTTCAGGCACCTCTCAGGCCTTGTGTCTGACATCTCTGTTTTAGGTAACTCTCTAAGAATAGAAGTTTTAGGGAAGGGGAGGGAATTTCATCAGCTGGGAGTTTCCTATGCTAATGACTATACTAGTCACCAGAGTCTGTTGGAAGGAAAAAACCTCAAGTGTTTGAGAAATTGAGATGCATCAATCAGGAAATCTGGAGGAGGGGAGTTTGAATAGTGGCTGGAATGCAAAGAAGCTTGAAAAACAAGACAAGAGGTTGCTTCAAGTGTATAGGGCACTGTAGGCACAGGCTTAGAGGTCATACATAGATCATCTATACTTAATGATCACCTCTCATTTTACAAATGGAGAAACTGAGGCTCAGAGTAGGGAAGGGAATGGGAATGAGAAGCCCGATTGTGTCTGGAACCCAGTTCTTCTGACTGTAATTCTAATGCTTTGTCTATAACACTGCACTGTCCATAAGAAGGCCTGTTCCTGAATAGGGGAAGTTATTGATAGACTGTGGGAAAAGCGAAGATGGACAAAGGGAACCAGCATGAAAGGAGGCACTAAGGCCTGTGATGGTGATGGCGATGTGGTGTGGACAGTGAAGATGTTGACCTAACTGGATGAGTATTGAGAGTAGGAACTAGAGTCCAGACAATAGATTGGGGACCAAGTGGAGATGTCCATATAGATAGGGCTGCCTATGGGTATTTCTTTCAATTATTGCTGACTTGAAGTGATCCATTTTAGAAATGAGACAGACGCAGGCCCTTAAGAACTTACCTGGTCTCTATTTCCATATCAACCTAATCCCAGACCCCATTAGCTCATGAAATTGCTTTGAGCATCCAGGGTCGGCAAGTTTCCAAATGATTCCATTTTTTCCCCTTCTAATAAGCCATGTTCGATTTCTTAAGGCCTTTTGAAAACATTTCTATCTCCTAATTGTGGTGAGAATCACATTTCTGGGCCCTGAGTGGGTTTAGTAATGACTTTTTATGGTGCATAATTGAAAACAAACTGAAGAAAACATTCTTACAACATAGAACAGAAATACACCTATAGATTTGGGCATATTTCAGATCACACACCGATTAAGGAATCTCAGGTTTGAAACTGACCACAGGGGTCATATCAGCCAACACTAATATTCATTCAGCCTCTGTTTGATTGAGTCTAGTAAGAAGGAGTTTACTCTCTCCAATGATAGTATACCTCATTTTTGAATAGTTCTAAGTGGTAAGAATGGGCCTGTGAGGTGGTGCAGTAGATAGAGCGCTGGGCCTGGAATCAGGAAGACTAGTCTTTCTGAGTTCCAATCTGGCCTCAGACACTTCCTAACTGTGTGATCCTGAATGGGTCACTTAATAGTTTTTGCCTCAGTGTCCTCATCTGTAAAATGATCCAGAGAAGGAAATGGCAAACCCCTCCAGTATAGTATCTTTGCCAAGACAGCCTCAAATGGGGTCAGGAAGAGTCAGACACAACTGAAACAACTAAACAAGTATTCCAACATTTTTCCTTATGATAAGAGAATTTTGCCTCTTTGTAACTTTGCCCCTATCACTCTTTGTTCTGTCCTCAAGGGTCAAACAGTAAAAGCCTAATCTCATTTCCATGTGACTCTCTGTCAAATACCAGACAAGGTCTGTCATTCCCCACCTCTTCCCCTACTATGTCTTTTCTTCCAGTAGTCTTCACATGACAGGGTTTCCAAGGTACTTCTTGTCTTGCCTCCTTTCCCCTAATTGTGTTCTACTTTCTCCTTCCTAAAACATGGAAAGAACAGTATGTTTGAGGCCAGAGGATCTGGGTTCAAATTCCAACCATGCCACTTTCTAGCTGTGGGCCTTGGAAAGACCCTTGTTCTTGGACTTCAGATCCCCACTTGTATATTGAAGCATTGGATTAGATGGAGGAGTTTTTTATCCTTTTATTTTTAAAATTTATTTTGACAACTATACTCCAATGTTATCAGTTTCCTTTATATTTATTTAATGCATATAAAAAACATTCTGTGAAACCAGACCAAAAAAGGGGTACATGACATAAAAAATGTTTGGAACTCCGGATGGTCTCTGAGTCTCCTTCCAGCCCTAAGCCTTATTAACCTGTTTATATATTCCTTTGTAACATCTCACATTAGCACCCTTCTTTATGACACTGCTCCCATCCTGGTCCAGGCTTTTATCACTTCATGTCTAGTGTGATGAATGAAAAGTCCAAGAGATTTAATTTCTGGGTAATTAATAATCAATTTTATTAATTATGGCCAGCAGATAATTAATAAAATGATGGTCATTTGACTTTCTCTTATAAACAAAAGGCTAATTATGGAGCCCCACTCAATGCTACTTACCCTTGGAATAGTGGGTGTGTAAATTAATTCTGATTGGTTAACAATTAATAAGAGAATGAATATTATAATGAGAGGTAGACATTCTAATGAGGGACTGGGGGTGTGGGGGTGGGGTGGGGTGTGACTTTGATTAGGTCACTCTTGGACAAAGAGAGACTCAGCTCAAGCCAGACCACTCCTTCCACAGGCATCTTCCACCCAGTCAATGAAAAAGGACCAATGGTGGAGTAAGAATTCCACCTAGGTAAGATGGTCTGGGTAGGGTGAATTCTTTGGGCAAGGTCAGAAATGTCCTTTAAAGACAGCTTTGAATGAGTAAATAGAAAGGGAAAAAACCTGGACCCCCCACATAAAATGGTTATTAATAATTATTCCTCTCACTAGACTACTGCAGTAACTTGGTTGGTCTCTCTGCCACAAATTTCTCCCTACTCTAGGTATGGTCCACTCAGCTGTCAAAATGAACTTCCTAAAGCAAGGGTCTCACCAATCCATACTTCCTTATTTGATAAACTTCAGTGGTTCTATGTTACCTCCAGGATCCAATATAAAATTCTCTATTTGGCTTTTAAAGCCTTTCATAATCTGGCCCCTTCCTGCCCCCACCCCAATCCTTTTACACTATTTTCTCCTCTGTACTCTCTGATCAAGTGACGTTGAGCTCCTTGCTGTCCCCACAAAATAACACTCCATCTCCAGACTCTATGGGTTTGTACTGGCTAGGCCTTGTGCCTAGCATGTTCTCATCTCAACCTTTTGGCTCCCTGGCTCTTCAGGTCTCAGCTAAAATCCCACCTTCTGCACGAGGCATTTCTGGTCCCCTTAAGACTAGCGTCTTCCCTCTGTTGATTATCTTCAGTTGGTCCTGTATTTATTTTGTTTGTATAGAACTGTTTGCACATTATCTCAACCATTAAACTGAGCTCCATGAGAGCAGGGCTGTTTTTGCCCTTCTTTGTATCCTTAGCACTTAACACAGTGCCTGGTGTATAGCAGGAGATTATTAAATACTTGCTGAGTTAGTGACGACTTGACTCTTATCTTTGTCAATAATTTTCTAGCATTTGTTTTATTTATCGTCACATCCAAGGACTGGACAAACGACTGAACTCTCTTGCCTTCATTCATTGTGGGATTGAAAAAAAAGCCCAAGAATACCATCCTCAGCCTCAAGGCAGGTCCCCTAGGGGGCCTGGACATTCCAGCCTGGCAGCCTTACTCCCCAAAGTTTGGAACTCCTTCTCTGGCATTGTCTCCAGAGTCTAGGGCATACTTTTCTGAATATTCTCAAAACTGTCATGATTTCTGAGAGGTTCATATTGCTCCTCTGGTGAAAAATCTTCAGCAGCAACCTATTATCAAGAGAGAAATTTTCAAGCTCTTTGTCCTAGCATTCTAGGTTTTCCATCATTTGGTGCCATCTTACTTATAGTGCAAGTCTTGACTTGCACTATAACTTTTCATGAACTTTGCTTCCATAAAGTTGAACAATTTGCTCACCTTGGAATGTACTTATTTCTCACTTGACTCCATAGTCCTGGGTTTGCTCTTCATTCTCCCTGAAATCTTACCCTTTGTTTATTGAAATGTATCTATTCCACAAATATTGGTCTTGTCTAGGACGTTGAGTTCGTCATTGGATTTCCAGGCTAGAATCATCCCCTACAGTCCCCTTAAGAGACAGAGAATAGGCTCCCTTGCATGGCTCTTGAGAATGAATTTTGTGAGGGTTAGGTTTAGTATATTGATAGGGACTAAAGCTGTGATTTCCTTGGTATAGGTAATATCATCAACCAAAGAAGATTGGTATGTTCTTTGCAACTTCTGCTCTTAGAAAGTTACCTAGAATATTGAGAAGTCGTGTGACACACCTAGGGTCTCACAGTCAATATTTGTCAGAGGTGAACGTATCAGGTCTTCTTAGCTGTGAGGTCAGCTTTTTATACACTATACCATGCTGCCTGCCCTAAAGTGTAAGTTTCGAAAAACAGATTATGAGTACTTTTTTAATGATTTGATTTCTAGCAGTTCCTCTTGGGGGGGGGAGGGGAGCATACTTTTTTAGCTTTACTTTTCTTTTTCTGAATTTTATTTTAGACTCAAACACCAGAACACAAATACAGAATAGAGAAAAGAAATAAAAACTTATAAACTTAAATACAGGAACTTAAATACAAAGTAAGAAAGAAAACATGAGAGGATTCAAAATATGTAACAATAAATTTTCATTTCAAGGAAGCCTATATGATAAATAATATGCATTTTGTTAAGAGCTGTCTATCTTTTCTTTGCTTCCTTATAAGTTTTCTTTCGTTCTCTTCTGGATACGTTTCTCCTTCGTTTGTTCCCCCTCCCCTCCCAAGGTCCTGAGTATTTCCAAGGCCATTTTAAACTTGGGAATTTCTAGCTAAGGTTGATGAATGTGTTATCTCTAGTGAAATGGCTCTTGAACTTCAGTCTAATCCCATAAGCACTTACTAAATTCTTCCTACGCGCCTGGAACTGGGTTAGGGGCTGGGGATCCAGAAACAAATAAATAAAATGGAAACATTCCTGTCGTCAAGGAGTTTACAATTGACTATCTTTGTCCTGCTTCCATTCCACATATTTATCTCTGACTCAGGTGAAGGCACAGTCCTTAGATTTACAAATGACCCAAAGCTAGAGAGCAGAGAGGCCAAATCTAACGAAAGTCAATTTAGAGATCACAAAAGGACCATTGAAGTCATAGATTTCATCTTGCCATTTTAGAGATGAGGAAACTGAAGCCCACGGAGGTGACGTGACTTGCCCAGTGTCATCCAGACAGCAAGTGACCAACGTGGGATTCAAACTCAGGTCCTGTGACTCCAATCAGGGCTCTTACCCTACCCTCCACTGCTTCTCTTGAGCCTTGTTAACTAGAATGTGAAAATTGAACCTGTGTGACAAGTATTTGTTTTACTTAGTAATCTAATTTTTACTTGTTTTCATAAAGAAAAACTTTTTTTTCATGGAAAAGAGTGATTTTAGAGTTCTTAGCTTAGAGAGAACAACTCTGCCCCCACCTGGTGGCTACAAGAATATATTGCAGGGGACAGACCCTGCTGCCAGATCCCCTTCCTTGGGAATCCCATGGAGCTTAGAAACCGTTGATCCAGCTCCTCTGTTTTAAATATGAGGAATTTGAGGCCTTAGACCATGAAGTGACTTGACCAAGGTCACATTGACAGCTATTACTCCCCTATACACCCTCTGTTCCAGTCAAACTAGGTAACTGCCCCATGGATACACATTGTACTGTCATACCTTTCTTCTTTTGCTCAGTTGGTGTCTCTGCCAAGACTGTCTTCACTCCCCTTATTTTCCTATTAAATTACTGCCCTTCCTTTAATGCCCAAGTCAAATGCATCATCCTTCAGGAAGTCTGTCATCCCAGCGAATCTCACTCTTCAGAGGACCTTGGTAAATAACTCTCTAGTGTAATTAGTATGCATGATTAAAGCTCATAACTGTCTATGTTGGGGTCTTATCCCCCTACTAGACTTTTAGTACTATGAGAGCTGGGACCTAGCCTTAGCTAGACTTTATATTTCTTTCAGAAATGAGCATGGCACAATACTCAAAATCAGCATTCCTAATGATATGTTTGTTGATTGATACATTGATACATTGGCACAGGTAGACACTGGCTGTGGCAGAAATGACAGACTCGGGTCTATAGACTCCAAGTCTTAGGCTCTTTCATATACATATATATATATATATATGTATGTATGTATATATGTATGTATGTATGTATGTATGTATGTATGTATTATGTATGTATATACATATCTTTACTTTCCACATTGGGGTAAGGAAGAAGCAACCATCTCTGCTCTGTCTCTATGATAGGGAAAGGACAATGTGGTAAGATGGAAAGAACATCCATCCAAAACAGAGGACATGGGTTCAAGTCTTTCCTGTAACACTTGCAATCTATGTGATATGAGAGAAGGCACTTAACCTTCCTACGCTCCTATGACTTATCTATTCATGTGTAAAATGAGACAATTGAATTAAATGGCCTCTGAGGTCTCCTCATGCTCTAATTCTATGGTCTTTTGCTTCCATGACTGAATAGTGGTATTGGTGATGGATGAAAATTACAAACAGGAAAATTTAAATTTGATACCAAGAAAAATTTATTAAAATTCAGAACTATCTAAAAAGTAGAATGGGCGGCTTTGGAAGGTAACGTGTTTACCTTCACTGGAATTCTTTAAGCAGAGAGTCGATAACTACTTATTGGATGCATTTTAGTGGAGATCCCGGTTGGATATGGGTTGGGGTCAATGTCCACTGAGGTCCTTTCTAGCTCTAAACTTCTGAGATTCTTCTCGTCTGAGGCTCCTTTCCATCTACTCTGTATTTTCTTGGAAGTGCTAATTTATATGTGTTATCTCCTCCATTTGAATGTAAGCTTCTTGAAGGCAGGAATTTTTTTTTATTTTTGCTTTTTCACGGTATCCTTGGCATTTAGCACATAACAAGTGCCTAGCAAATGCTTGTAAATTGATTGATTCTGGGTGGGGGCTTTCTGTCTTTCCATTTTCTGCCTGGAAAATCAATCTCCCATGTGATGCTTTAGTTTAACAAACTCTCTGTTATTACATGAGATTGTAGACTTGAGGGACCAAACATATCTTTAATTCAACCCTACCCCAGAGCATGAGTTCTATCAGAACCTGTTCATTCAGTCATTTCTTGAAGACCTCCTATGTTAAAGAACTCAATACTATTCAGTGAAGTCGATTTTAGTGTTGGAAGCTCTAATTGGTAGGGAGTTCATCCATACATAATAAATTCAACGTGTTACTTTCAAAGTTCCAGTTTGTCTGTTTCCTTTTGAACTTCTGCCAAATCTTTTTGCACATTTTCTTTTAAATACCTTAATGAATCTCTTTTCTTTCTTTTCTTCTTTTTGCAACATTATTACTAGCAATTTCCTTTTTAAATTTCACCCTCTATAATTGAAGAAAAAGAAAAACAAAATTATTGTTGCAAAGAAACATAATCAAGTGAAATAAATCTACACCTAAAAATGTATGTCTCATTCTGCATCTTGGATCTATAACTTCTCTGTCAGGAGGTGGGTAGCTTACTTCATCATCAGTTCTCTGGAGTAATGGTTGGTCATTGCATTGATTAGAATTCTTAAGTCTTTCAAAATAGTTTTGCTTTACAAAGTTGTTTTTATGGTGTAAATTGTTCTCCCGTTTCTCTTACTTCATTCTGTATGGGTTTATACAAGTCTCAGGTTCCTCTGAAACTATCCTTTTTATTACCTTAGGGTGTCATAATATTTGATTGCATTCATACCATATCTTGTTTAGCCATTCCTCAATTGATGACATCTCTACTTCCTCTTGTTTCTAGTTCTAAAACAAAAGAACTACAATAAAGAATTTTGCATATGTGGATCCTTTTTCTTTATTGGAGTAATAGCCCCATTCGTGGCATCACTGAGACAAAGGATATACACAATTTAGTTACTTTTTGGGTACAGTTCCAAAAAGATTTTGAGAATGGCTGTACCAATTCATAGCTCTACCAACAAACAGTACATTGGTCTACATATCTTCCCACAACCCCTCCCAAAACCATCATGTTCCTTTTGTGCTATCATTACCAATCTGATGACTATGAGGTAAAATCTCAGAGTTACTTTAATTTATATTTATGTAATTATTAGAGTTTTTGAAAATTTTTTTCATATGTCCATTGATAGCCTGGGCTTCTTCCCCTAAGAACTGCTTTTTATTTTGACCATTTATCTCCTGGGAATAGCTCTTATTATTATATATTTGAAGCAGTTCCTTATGTGTCTTGTATAACAGACTTTATTTGAGGAACCTGTAAAGATTTTCACCCAGTTAACCATTTCTTTCCTAGTTTTAACTGGTTGCTTTTGCTTGTGTTTAAAAAAAATCTGTAATCAAAACCATTCATTTTATCTTCTGGAATCCTTTTTATCCCTTGTTTAGTCACAAACTCTTCCTTCATCTCTAGTTATGAATGGCGTTTTCTGCTTTGATCTTCTCATTTGTTTGTGATGTGGCCTTTTATAGCTAAGTCCTGTATCTGTTTGAAGTTTATTATGGTATATGACATGAAATGTCGGTCTCAATCTAATTTCTGTGAGACTGCCTTCCAGCTTTCTCAGCAGTTTTTATTAAATAGAGAGTCCTTAACCCAGGAATTGCCATGTTTGGATCTAAGACTATGCTACTGTGTTTATTTGTTTCTGTGCACTGTGTACCTAATTTCTTCTACTGAGTCATTTTTCTATTTTTTAAACTAGTATTAAGTAATTTGATGATCACTGCTTTGCATTATAGTTTCAGATCTGGTAGTGCTAGGTTCTCCTTTCTCAATTAATTTTTTCTTTTGCTATTCTTGTCATTTCTTCCCTTGTATGAATAATAGCATTTTTTCTAACCTATAAAGTAATTTTTGGTAGATTTATTGGTATAAAATTGATTAAAATAATTTTGATTACATTGCTATGTTTTGTATTGTATTTGGCATGGTCTAAACATCAGTAATATCTATCCCATTATTTAGGTTTGTCTATTTCTGTAGAATATTTTTGTAGTTATATTCATATAATCCCTTCATGTGCATTGGTAGATAAACTCCCAAATGGTTTATATATTTCATAATTATTTTTTAAAGAATTTCCTCTTTCTTTCTTACTGGGGTTTTTTGGTAATAGACAGAGAGGTTGATCATTCTGTGGGTTTATTTTATATCTTGCTACTTTGCTCAACTTATTGTTTGTATTATGTTCAGTTGACTCTCTAGTCTTCTTTAAATAGCCCATTATGTCATCTGCAAAACCCGATAATTTTACTTCCTCTTTGTTTATTCTATTTCCCTTAATTTATTTTTTTAGTTACCTAATTGCTATGATAGATAACATTTCTAGAACTATATCAAATAATAGTGTTGAGAATGGACATCCTTGCTTTACTCCTTATATTATTGGAAGGGCTTCTAGTTTACATCCATCACATGTAATGCTAACTCTTGGTTTTAACCAAGTGTAATTTACTATGACAAGGAAAAATCCATTTATGCTTATATTTTCTAGTGTTTTCTGATAGGAATGAGTGTTGTATTTTATTTAAAAGCTCTTTCTGCATCTGCTGATATAATCCTGTAATTTTAATAGTTTTTGTTATTATATCTGTAGTTTTCTTAATATTGAACCAAGCCTGCATTCTTACTGTAAATTTAACCAGGTCATAATCTTTTCTGATATATTGTTGTAGCTTCTTTGCTAACATTTTATTTTATGTAATTGTGTTGATATTCATTTAGGCTACTGGTCAAAATTTTTCTTCCTCTATTTTGTCTTTCCCTTTGTTTAGATATCAAGAATTTGATAGGAATTTGGTAGGATTCCTACTTCTCCCATTTTTGTAAATTGTTTATGTAATATTGGGTTTAGTTAGTCTTTGGATGTTTCATTAATTCATTCATTTATCTATCCATCTTATCTCTGATTTTGTTGTTGTTCCCTTTAGGAGCTCATTTGTTGCCTGTTCAATTTTTCTTTTTCTTTTTTTTGTGAGATTGGGTTATTTTATTCTCTGCCTCTTTTTATGTTTGTTCAGTTGTTTTCAGTCATGTCCAACTCTTTGTGACCCCATTTGGAGTTCCTTGGCAAAGATGCTGGAGTGGTTTGCCATTGCCTTCTTTAGCTCATTTTATAGATGAGGAAACTGAGGCAAACAGGATTAAGTGGCTTGCCTGGTGTCACATAGCTAGTGTCTGAGGCCAGATTTGAACTCAGGAAGATGAGTCTTCCTGGCTGTAGACCCAGCACTGTTCCACCTAGTGTCCTGCTTATGCTAATCTACATATTTTATATTTTTAGAAAACTATTTATCCTTTTTAAGTTGTTAGTTTTGTTCAGATGAACTCAAGCAAAATCATTTATTTTTCCTTTATTTCATCTTTATTTGTTGTGAATTCTTCTTTTTCATTTGTGATGCTATTTTCCCCTCAGTTAAAAAATCAGACTACCTAATAATTTATTTTTTTGATTGCGTTTTAAAACCAACTCCTTGTTTGTCTAATGAATTTTTTTTCAACTTTTAACCTTTTCTTGATTTTTCAGAATTACCATTTTGGTTTTTAATTAGGATTTTAATATAGTTATCCAGCTTCTCTAGATTTTTGCTTTGTTTTTTTTTTTTTTTAGTTTTGTGCCCAAGTCACCGATTTGGGTTTTTCCACCCTCCCTTTTTTTTCTTTTCTTTTCTTTTAATTTATTTTTAACATGTTTGGTTTTCAGCATTGATTTTCAAAGGTGTTTGAATTACACATTTTCTCCCCATTTCCTCCCCCACCACTCCAAGATGGCGTACACTCTGGTTGCCCTGTTCCCCAGTCTGCCC
>CM053623.1:418611997-418629476 GCA_028646595.1 Phalanger gymnotis
TTGTTCAAGCTTTATGTGAATATGGCTTTGGTCAATACCAAGGATTTTCTAAATTGGAAGGTTAGAGAAATTTCAGTGTCTGTTTTCCACTGATGGTCCATTTTTAGTTGTCTGAGTTAGGACACCAAGGAAGGAGGCAAGAGAGGTAGAGGGAGAGGGAGAGGGGGAGGGAGAGGGACAGAGAGAGGGAGAGACAGAGAGAGAGAGAGAGAGAGAGAGAGAGAGAGAGAGAGAGAGAGAGAGAGAGAGAGTGTAGGAGGTCTATTGGCAGCAGCACATCTGCAGAAAGACATGCCTGGCAGTAGGCGTATTGACTAAGGTCAGGACTTGATTGGTTTTGGCCAGAAACCACTACAAACACTTGAGAGCCCAGAATGGGTGCAATGTGCCCTTTAGAAAAGGTCATAATGTTTCATGGTGCTGACAGTGTGGGGCAGGGGAAGGACTAGTCTATTGAGAGTTACAGGACATGGCTTCTCATCCTAATTCTGCTGCTCCTTAATCTGGTGACCTTGGACAAATCACCAAAGGCCTTCAGGACTCAGTTTCTTTCATGCAAAGTGAATGTGCTGGACTAGTTGACCCCTCACTGCAATAAGACAAACAGTCTGCTCCTCTCTAAATGATTCATTAGCTCACTCTCCAAAGCAGCTATTTCCAGCAGCCTCCTGTGGTACTCACTTCTCCTTCTTGGTTCTCCTGTCCATCTCATAGATCCTTATCAGTCTGTTCTCTCCTGAGTCCTCTTCTATTTTCACCCTATACTATCTTAATTGCTGATCTCATCAGCTCCCATGACTTCAATGATCATTTCTATACAGATCATTCATAAATATATATGTATATACTTGCACACACATAGATATTGTATATGTATATACACATGCATAAAGTTTATGTGCATGCATGTATGTGTATAGTATGTACATAGCATAGTATATACATGCATAATATATATCATGTACTAACCTTTCTCCTGAGTTTCGGTATAATATTACCAAATGCCTCTTGGATATCTTGAATTGTATGTTCCATAGGCATCTCAAATTCAACATGCCCAAGACAAAACTCATTGTCGTTCTACTCAACCCCCCACTCCGAGTTTTGAAGACTCCACCATCTTCCCCATCATTCAGGCTTGCAACCACAATGCCATCCTTGACTCCTCCCTCTCACTCCATGTACTCAATTTATTGCCAAATCTTCTTATTTCTACCTTCACAACACACATCAAATTTATCCTGTTTTCTTCATTCAAATAGCCACAATGCTAGTTCAAATCCTCATCACCTCTTGCCTGGACTATTTTAAAAGCTTCCTGATTCGTCTCCTTATCTCAATTCTCTCCCCACTTCATTCTATCCTCCGCTTAGCTTCCATGGTGATTTTCCTGAAGCATAGATCTGACTATGCTACCCACCATGCATACAATAAGCACTTAATAAAAACTTATTGGAAAATAGAATTAATATGACAGAGTGCAGGAAGCAAACCAGATGAACTCTCCCAATATCCCCCTCCAAAGTTTAAAATAACCTTTCAAACCAAATTTTGAAGCAGCAGAGCTGCTGAATAAAAGGTCAGAATGAGATCTCATCCTAAGACCATTTAGGAGGTTGGCAGGAGAGATTTGTGACAGTGGAGTAGGTGCCAGTCCAGATTAGATGTGGTAACAACACCAGCACCAGCAGTGAGCTGTGAAGGCAGCTGTGGTAGCAGCAGCAGAAGTTCAGGAACTTTCAGCCCAGAGATGGTAAGAGGGTCAGACAACTGGTCAGAAAGACATTACCAGAGGACACTTTGCTGGCACTGGGTGCAGCTGGCACTGATTGGCAATTCTATTTTCCATAGGAAGTTCTAGGTCACAGTTTCAGGGTAGAGAGGAGCACTTATGGTTGGTCACAAGGGAGAAGAGGCCATGGAGTTGCAGTTCCAAGGCAAAGAGAAGTGCTGGAGCTTGTGGCCAAAGGAGAGCAGTGACCCTTCCTGTTAAAGACCAGAGCACATACCAGGAGAGAAGTGACCAAATATCTCCCTGGAATACTGCAACTTGAAAGCATTGAAAATTTGAAGAAAAAGAGAACCAGAAAACAGCAGCACAAAAAGTCAGAAGTTTGGGATAATGCCTCCTCACTCTCAGGTGAGCTTAGCCCAACTTTAACATAATGTTCAAAGTCAATAAATAGACTGGGAAAATGAGCAAAAACCATAATTTGACCATAAAAAACTACTATGGTGGCATAGAAGATTAAGACACAAATTTAGGAGAACATAAGAATGTGAAAACAGCTATAAGCAAAGCCTCAAAGAAAAATGCTAATTGGATCCAAGCTTAACAAGAATTCCTGGGAGTTGAGAGAGTGGTATAGGAAAAATTGGAAAGAAAGATTAGAGTGATGCAAGAAAATTGTGAAAATGAATTAACAACTTGGTAAAAGAGACACAAAATAACACCTTAAAATAGAATTGACTTAATGGTTAAAAAAAGGCACAAAAATTCACTGACAAAAAGAACTCCCTAAAAAGTAGAATAGGCCAAATGGAAAAAGATGTACAAAATCTCACAGAGGAAAGTAACTCCTTAAAATTTATAATTGGGCAACTGAAAGTGAGTGATTCCATAGGACTTCAAGAAACAATTAAAACAAAGTCAAAAGAATAAAAAAAATAGAAAAAAATTTTAAAAAATCTAATCAGAAAGAAAAACTGACCTATAAAATAGATCAAAGATATACAATTTAAGAATTACTGAACAACCTGAAATCCATGGTCACATAAAATAGCCTAGATATCATATTTCAAGAAATTATCGAGGAAAATTGCTCTGATGTCTTAGATCCAGAGGGCAAAATAGAAATTGAAAGAATCTACTGATCATCTCCTCAAAGAGATCCCAAAATGAAAAATCCTAGGAATATTATAGACAAATTCCAGAGCTCTCAGGTCAAGGAGAAAATATTGCAAGCAGCCAGAAAGAAATAATACAAGATTACAGAGTCACAATGAGGATCACACAAGATCTAATGACTTCCATGTTAAAGGAGTGGAGAGCTTGGCATATGATATTCCAGAATGCTAGGACTACAACCAAGAATAAGCTCTCTTGCAAAACAGTATAATCTTTGAAGGGGAAAATAGATATTTAATGAAATAGAGCACTTTCAAGAATTCCTGATGAAAAGACCAAAGTTGAATAAAAAATTTAACATTCAAACACAAAACTGAAAAGAAGCATAAAAAGATGAAATATGAAAAAATAATCATAAGAGACCCAATAAATATAAACTTTTTTACATCCCTATATGGGAAGATGATACATGTACTTCTAAGAACTTTTATCATTAGTAGGGCAGTTGGAAGGAGTCTACATAGATAGAAGGCATGAATGTGAATTAATTACGTTGGGAAGATTTTTTAAAAATGAAGGAGTGAGAAAAAGTGATGCACTGGGAAAAGCGGGAAGGGAAAGGTAGAATGGGAAAATTTTCTCACACAAAAATCCAAGAAAGAGAATTTATAGTGGAGGGGAAAATGGAGGGGTAGTAAGCAATGCTTGAACCTCACTCTAATCGGAATTGGTTCAAAGAGGAAAGAAAATACATAACCAACTGCAGACAAATCTCTTTTACACAGTAGGAAAAAAGGATAATGGGGGGGGGTGTGAAACAAAAGGGAAGGTGGATTAAGTGAGACAGTCATCAGAAGTAAAACAGATTTTTGAGGAGAGACAGGATAAAAAGAGAAAGAAAAATATAAACAGAAGAAAGAGGATGCAGGGAAATACAGTTAGTAATCATAACTGTGAATGTGAATGGAATGGGATTACCCCAAAAAAGAAGCACATAGTGGAATGGATTAGAAATCAGAATCCAACAATATGTTGTTTACAAAAGACACTTGACATAGAAAGACACACAGAGACTTAAAATAAAGGGCTGGGACTGAATGTATTATTCTTTAGCTGAAGTAAAAAAAGGCAGGAGTAGCAACCATGATCTCAGATGAAGCAGAAAATATAGACTAAAAGAGATAAACATGGAAACTACATTTTGCTAAAAGGTGCCTTATACAATAAAGTAATATCAAAAAATTTAAGGGCAAATTTCTCTGACAAAGGCCTCATTTCTCAAATATTTAGAGAACTGAGTCAAATTTATAAAAATAAGTTATTCTCCAATTGACAAATGGTCAAAAAATAGGAACAGATAGTTTTCAGAAGAAATGCAAACTATCTATAGTCATATGCAAAAATGCTCTAAATCACAATTATTGATTAGAGAAATTCAAATTTAAACCACTCTGAGGTACCACCTCATACCTTTCAGAAATGAGAAATGCTGGAGAGGATAGGTATACTAATAAACTGTTGGCAGAGTTGTGAAGTGGTACAACTATTTTGGAGAACAATTTTGAAATATGCCCAAAAGGCTATAAAATTGTCCATACCCTTTGACCCAGCAATACTGCTAATAGGTCTGTTTCCCAAAGAGATCAAGGAAAAATGAAAAGGATCCATCTTGAAAAAAATATGTATAACAGCTCTTTTTCGGGTGGCAAAGGATTGGAAATTGATGGGATACCCACCAATTGGAGAATGGCTAAACAAGTTGTGACATGTGATTGTGATGGAATGCTATTTTTCTGTAAGAAATGGTGAGGGGGGTAGTTTCAGGGAAAAAAATGGAAAGAGCTATATGAACAGAGGCAAAGTGAAATGAGAAGAACGGGGAGATCATGGTGCACAGTAACAGCAATGTTGTAATGATGATTGACTGTGAAAGATCTGGCTACTCTGATCAATGCAAAGATACAACACAATTCCAAAGGACTCGTGATGAAAAAAATGCTCTCCACCTCTGAAGAGAGAACGGATGAACTCTGAGCACAAATCGAAGCATAATTTTCTCACTTTTTTTCCAACATAGATAACACAGAAATATGTTTTACATATTTCTACATAAATATTTCTACATAAATTATTTCTACATAAATAAGGGATATAATTTTGCTTGCCTCTTTTGTGAGTGGGGGTGAGCATGAGAGGGAGGGAGAGAATTTGGAATTTAAAATTTAAAAAGAAAAGAATATTAAAAATAAATAATTGAAAAAACAAACACTTATTCACTGACTATTGCAAATCTCTTCCAGGTTTCAATCCCTCCTTTCTGAGGCTACAAACAGACAAAGTTTTCAAAGTTGCTTTTGAACAATTTCATCATCAAATGTTTGTTGGAAGGACCCACCGAAAAAAATCATCCTTGGCATCTGCACTCCCAAGTTCTGTTGCTAAAGCTCTTTATTTGCTAATGTGTCCACCTGTGAACATCTCCTTAGATCATTCTCAAACTCCAATAAAGCAGAGCAGAAATGACTGTCTCCATTTTACTGGTGGAAGAAACTAAAGCTTGGAAAATTTAAGTCATTTCCCTAAGGTCGAAGAACTAATGAATAATGGAGTGGAGAGGATTCAAATGTAGGTTTCCCTATTTTGGGATTCTTTCCTCTATAACATCCTGCTTTTTTCATAGCAAAAAAGGGCAGAGCATTGCCCCCTGAAGAGGTCTGGGCCTATGTTCAAAGGCTGAGGGGTTCATGGAACTTGAAGATGTGGAATCTTCTGCCTACTTCAAGCTGCTCACCTAAGTGAGAGAGGAGCTGAGAATGGGGGCATCAGGAGATTAAGGCCAATGATTGGCTTTATCACATTGAGGATAAAATCACAATTAGTGGTAATGGAATATTGATTAGTCCTCATTGTCATTCGGACATGGATTAAGTTGTATAAACTTACATTTCTTATCAACAAAATAAGTCCCATTGTGGGGTGTGGTCATACTCTACCCACCAGTCAGATTGGGTTTGCTGGTCACCTATCATGTCCTTCCCTCTCTTGCATCTGTCTACAAGGCAGCTAAGTGGAGCAAGTCAATGGAATGCTGGAACTGGAGTTAGCAAAGCCTGAGTCTAAATCCTGGGTCCTATGCTTACTATCCTGATGAAGGCACTTATTCTATAGAGACCTTTGTTTGCCCCTCTGTAAAATGGGGATAATAATGGCACCTATCTCACAGGGTTACCGTGAGGATCGAATGAGACAACATTTATACAGAGTTCTTTGAACTTTAAAGTGCTCTATAAATGTGAGCTATCATTATTTGTACCTGCTAAGTCCAACATTTCTGCCTAAAGTTCAAGGTCACCACCTCTTCCAGGAGGCTTTTTCTTGTTTTTCCAATTTAGAAGGGACCCTTCCTTCCCCAATCTCTCATACCTCTTTGTACTCTGCCATTCACATTCTAACTAGTGTTAAAATCATCTGAATACAAGTCTGATCTCCTGGTTGGGAGCAAACTGTTAGAGAACACGGATTACATCAGGTTTTCCTCTCTGCATCATCAGTGCCAAAGCAGTCTGGGAATTGCAGCCTTCAGCATTTCCCTTGTACTTATTATGCTTGTAGGTGTCCAGGGGGCCAGATGCTTGCAAGCTTCTGCAAAATATGTTGTTGCTACCTGTGTAAACTGAGTCAGTTATAGCCACACCCCCACCTCTATCCCTAATATAACTCCCCCTTACATGCACACAGACACACAGATACTTTCTCTCTCTCTCTCCTCTCTCTCTCTCTCTCTCTCTCTCTGTCTCTCTCTCTCTCTCTCCCTCTCCATATACATCATGGTATTTTATTGTATTGCTACTTCCTTATGGTTTCCCAAAACTGGCACAGTCGGTCAACAAGCATTTATTAAGCACCTACTAAGTGCCAGGCACTGTGCTAAACCTTGAGGATACCATGAAAGTCAAAAGACAGCCAATCCCTGTTCTCAAGGAGCTCAAAGTTATAATGTACAGATCACGGGTGTCAAACTTATATAGAAATAGGAGTCACTATACTGTACAGGAGGATCCCTGAAGGCTGCATATTGACTTAGAAAACCACATATTAACATTATCTGTATTTTATTGTGCTTTTGTTTATTTTGTTAAATAGTTCCAAATGACAGTTTAATCTGATTCAGATCACACCCAGGAGTGTTATGGGCCACATTGTAGGAGCTAGTCCAGATCATATCTCCCACCCTCCCAACCTTTCGCCCGCAGGCAAATAGTGCTTGATTTAATGCCCCATGATGCTGTTTGTGTTTTTATGCCTGGTGACTAATCTCCAACATGGGTATAACCCCATCAGAAAATTCTGTAAGCTTGCCCTTTTTTACTCAAATGTTCTATAATGTGATGCTTTGCTTAAGAATTAGGATGGTAACGAGAAAGGCCAATTGGTTCAGAACTATAACTTCTGCTAGCTCATGATACTAAAAACTGGATAAAAAATCTGCACATTCAGCTAACACACTGGGTCAGTTCCCTTTGGACCTGGGAGTGGAGCTGGAGAAGACTCCTCAAGGCGGCAAACTCTGAATCGAGTTGTAAATGCTAGGCTCCGACACGGCCTGGGGCTACATTGCCCCCTGACAGTTATAATGGGGCCTGAGCTATAAACACCCCTTTGTCAGCTACCCAGCTGAGCTTTGGGACCACCAGTCACCGAATTACATGTGGTTCTCCATTTAGCTCAAGAAGCTGGGGGCCAGGTGACTTAGAGCAAAATGTACCTATTCCCAATGAGTATCTTATAGCCTTCCTGCCTCCTTACTGCCAATTCCTGCTGACTACCCTTTTCAATCTTGCCTCCCACCTCCTATGTCTTCTTTGAAACTTTCCCTCGTATATCCCCACTCTACATTGATCCTGCTGTCCTTTCCCTCCTTCTGTATCTCCTCAAACGCACAATATAAGCTGAAGAACATTATAGGATCAAAGGTTCAATTGGAAGGCAACTTACAATTCATCTAGTCCAATGCTTTAATTTTAAATTTGAGGATGCTGAAACCCAGAGACGTTAAATGACTCATCCAAGGTGATATATCAAGTCATAGAGTCAGGATTTGAACCCTGGTTCTCTCACTCTAGCCCTCATTTCTGATATGTGTGTTCTTTGTTTATTTCATGAATGCTGATCTTGCCCGCTTAATTAGATTGGAAGCCCTTTATGGCCAGGGACTCGGCCTCAGGCATCTCATATTGCTGGCAGATCCTAGCACAAGATTGGGGTCATAGGAGTGGTAAGCGCTTTTGTGAGAGGCTGAGAGAATGCATGAATGGATGAATGGATAGATGAGTGAAAATATTCACTGAAATTTACTGAGTCAAGTCCATATGAGGCTTTGTACCAGGCACTATGAGAATAAATATAGAAAAGACAGGGCTTTCCTCCATGGAGCTCATAAGGGATATAGTTAATTTTAATGCAAGGCATAATGTGAATGTATCGTGAGAGATACAGAAGGTGCTATAGATATCACTTCCAATATTAGGAATGGGGTGGGGGAGGGAGAGAAGGAACAGGGAAGGCCTCATGGAAGAGGTGACATTTAAGCTGAGATTGTAGGATCAATTGCACTTAACAAGTAAATGGAGAGTAAATAAATGAAGGAATGGAATGAGTCAATGAACCAATCAAAGAATGGTCTTGATACTAACATGGAGAAAGCATAATGATTTCCTCACAACTCTCCTTGTGAGCCCCAAACCCTGGACACAGAAGAGGTGCTTACACCCACCCCCGGGATGGTCTAGCTATCAAACTATAATTAGGAATTTTTTCACCTATGGTAAAAAACATTTGGGAGAAAATATCAGCACACAGCACAATTTGACTGTGGTCAGGATATCAATACCCTGGGTTGAGGTCAAAGGGTCAAAGAAACATTTGCCCTTCATTCAGTTCAACTAGTTAGGGGTGTGTGTGTGTGTGTGTGTGTGTGTGTGTGTGAGAGAGAGAGAGAGAGAGAGAGAGAGAGAGACAGACAGACAGACAGACAGACAGACAGACAGAGACAGAGACAAAAAGACAGAGACAGAGAGACACAGAGAGATAGAGACAGATAGAGACCAACTGAGAGAGACAAAGAGAAACACAGAGACAGAAAGAGACAGAGAGAAACAGAGAGATAGAAAGAGAAAAAGAGATACTGAGACAGAGAGATACAAAGAGACAGACAGATAGGAAGAGAGACATGGAATTAGTGACTTCATATTCTTTTATTCTCTGCATGATAGGAAGTAAAAGACAAGGAGAATAATTGATCTATAAGGGTGCTTTCCAACTGTGATATTCAGTGGGTCTGATAAGGGAAAACTTATGGATAGTCTAGATCTCAGGCCTCCATGATGGTTAAAGGTCAGGTAGGAAGCACAGAAGCCTGGGCCTAATCAGAGTCCCAACTTTTCCTGGAAAAACGCCAATCTGAGGTTTGGAGGGGAAAGATCATGGCAACAGAGTGTTAGACCTGGAATAAGCATTAGCAACTTAGTTTCCTCTCTCTCTCTCTCTCTCTCTCTCTGTCTCTCCGTTTCTCTCCATCTCCCCCTCCCTCTTTCTCTGTGTGTGTGTGCATATACATATATATATATATATGTGTGTGTGTGTGTGTGTGTGTGTGTGTATACGCACACACACATATATGCATATATATGTGAACAAGGAGGTGCAGAGATAGAAAAGGATGTATCCAACATCGCACAGCTAACAAATCAGAACTAGGCCTAGAACCGAGGTCTCCTGACTCACGCTAGCCATGCTGTTCATTATTCGCACACCTACCGTACGTAGCCTTGCTTCATGAACAGTCCGAAGCTCCCTGGTAGAATGAGGGTAGAGGTGGATGTAAAGGAGATGTTTGATTCCCCATAACCTGAGATCCCACGCTATGACTTCTTTGCCTTGGTGAGACCATTGCCTTCGATGGCGGCCCCTCCAGTGGGACGCAGGGCTGTGGGTTGAGAGGGGAGCTGACAGGCACTTTAGACAACTTAGTGTGACACTGTGGCCCATAAACATGACACAGTAGCCCATAAACCTGACAAACGGCTTCCCAAACGGCTGCCGACTTTTAGAGGATTCCCTGGTCCACTAAAAGCTCGATATTTACTGTAAGTGCAGATGATGGAGACCCAGAGATAATTTGCTACCTGCACATTTTTAATGTGTTTGTGAATACTCACAAGAAGTTCATTAATTGTAAGTGTCTGTGAGCTTATTGTGTTATAAACCAGGTGTGACAGCACAATAGATTACAATAAAAGGAAGTGCCCGCTTTGTACCTCTGGTGCCCAGAGCCAGCACATATGCAAATGAGTGACTGCAGAATACTTGGGGCAGCTGCAGTGAAAACCTTCTCTTTTCCTCATTTATAAGACCTCTCCTTTACCCCACTCTGGCTCCCTTAACCTCCAACCCAAGCATACTCAAAAAAAAAAAAAAAAGAAAGAGCTCAAAGGTTTATCAAGACCACATTTGTCAATGACCCTGTGGTACAGCTATTCTTAAAGCTGAAGACCTCAGGCAGCTCATAGAACAGCCCAGTACATAAGACTTTTCCTATGGACATGAATAATGTGGGAAAGCACAAGCCCATACACAAGGAAAGCCACCCAGGTAACAAAGCCCTGGGAAGTTCCCTACTCTGCTATATTAAGGTCTCCTCTTTCTCCCCCTCCCCCACTTCTGCATTCTCTCTTTCTCTCTCTCTCTCTCTTTGTCTCTCTCTCTCTGTCTCTCTGTCTCTGTCTCTTTCTCTGTCTCTTTCTCTGTCTCTTTCTCTGTCTCTCTGTCTCTGTCTCTGTCTCTCTCTCTCAATCTCCCCTCCCCCTGCCCCTTGTCAATGCACTCAGCTCTATAATAGACAGCTTAGAGAACATCAGTCCAGAAGTGTGGACTTTCCTTGTTTTTTTTTTTAATCTGCTACTTACAAATGGCCTTAGAGTAGGAAAGTGGCTGGTGTTTTCGTTAGGGAAATTGGTAGAAGGTGCTGCCTTCATGTTCCCTGGATCAGCTGCTCTGCTTTTTTGATTAACATAGCACCAGCCCTTTCAGAACCAACTGAAGGATGGGCTGCTGAATGAGATAAGATTCAAAGTGAAGAAACCTTATTATGATGCTCATGCAACTCCTGTGGAGGAAGGGACAGGCATCCCCACCAACTGCTGATCAACTGCTATCTGTGGGGCAGACAAACCAATTTAGCTGAAGCAGCAAAGTACTAAGGCAGAGATGAGAGGCAGCATGTGCCAGGTGAGTCAAAGCACCACCACCATCTTGACCACCACCTGTCCCTAGACTCTAATAGGAGTATGCAGGACCCTGAACCCAAGAGCATTGGAAACAGCAGTGTCCCCTCTGATTACCCATTGTTTCGAACCTGCCCCAACAGTCATTATTGAAGTGAGCATCCCCTGTGGAGAAGGGGCCCACCATCCTTGCCACCTTGCTTTGTTGCTCATTATCCAGTTCCAAGTCACAGAACCAGGGATGATTGAGAAGGAAACCTGAACTCAGGAGTGGTGTTATAGCTAAAGAGTGGTTACAGGTCTAGGCTGTGTCCTAAGAGAGAAGTAAGATCGAAAGTGAATAACAGTAGTATGGTTTGGATCCAAGAGCAGAACCAAGTCTTAGTTCTAGCTTCTAGTCCAGTCTGAAGCCTACAGAAGAATAACCAGGTCAGGAATCCCAAAGCAAAGGGGAACCTGCAATCCCATCTCTTTGGACCAAGAGAGCCTATCAGATGACTAATAGTCGATGAATTAAGCAGCAGCCTACTATTGTTTAGACTCAAACTCAGTTCAGGAATATGCAGAGTTCAGACTAGGAATGGGGTTGTAGTGGGGATGGAGGGAAAAAAGCAGACTTTCCCCTGGAGCAGACCACTTTGGAAGCAATGACAACTTGCAGGTCCCTAGCTTGAGCTGTCCCTGAAATCCTGGAGTAACATAATATTCAATATCCTAAGAAGTAAGCAATAGGATCGGCCAAGACCTTCCTTCCAGAAGTGTGTAGAGCCTGGCCCTGACATCAAGTCTGAAGTCAAGAAATAGGTTGGAAGAATGAGGAAACAACAAAAAGAAGCTCACCATAAAAAGTCATTGTGGTTACTAGAATTCTCAAGATACAAACCCAGAAAGAGACTGACTGCAAAACATCTACAAGCAAAGCCTCAAAGAAAAATGCAGCTTGGGACTAAATTCAGCTAGAATTCCTAGAAGAGATGAATCAATAGTTTTTAAAAAGAGTTTAATATTTTATGAATTAGTTAAAAGTCCTAGAGGGAAAAATTGGAAAAGAAATGAGAACTACGGAAAAAAAGAATTAAAAATTGTATAAGAGGTACAAAATCTTGCCCAAGCAACAAACTGCCTGAAATTTAGAATACACCAAATAGAAGCAAATAAATACATAAAATCCCTAAGAAATATTAAAACAAATTAAAAGGACTGAAAAAAGAGGAAAAATATAAAGTATCTCATTCCTAATCCCTGCCTTAACTGACCTGGTTGGAACTATACCAAGAAACTATGAAATTATGCATACCCTTTGACCCAATGGCACTACTAGGTCTGTATCCCAAAGTGATCAAAGAAAAGAGAAAAGGACCTATTTCAACAAAAATAGTTATAGCAGCTCTTCTTGCAGTGAATTGTAATTGGAAAGCAAAGGGATGCCCATCAATTGGAGAATGGCTGAACAAGTTGCAGTATATAATCATGATGGAATTTTGTCGTCATTCAATCATTTCAGTCATGTTTAACTCTTCATGATCTCATTTGGGTTTTCTTAGAAAAGACACTAGAGCAAGTGTGTTATTCCTTCTCCAGCTCATTTTACAGATGAGGATGGTTTTAGAAAAACCTGAGAAGACTTATATGAACTGATACAAATTTAATTGAACAGAACCAAAAGAACAATGCCCATAGTAATAGTAGTAGTGTAAGGATGATCAACTGTGACTTAGCTACTCTGATGAACACAATGATCCAAGAGAATTCCAAAAGACCCATAGTGAAAAATGCTATCTACCTTCAGAGAGATAACTAATAAACTCTACGTGCAGACTGAAGCATGCATTTAAATTTTTTTTTATGTGCACTTTTCTTTTGCGACATGGCTAATATGGAAATATGTTTTGCATGACTTCACATGTATAATTGATAGCATATTGCTTGCCATGCTGTAAGAGATACACTTGGAAACCTGGAAGGATTATTCAAGGCTCGGCTCAAAAGCCAACTTCTTAATTCCCCAATTATTAATGCTTCCCCCGCCTGTGAAATTATTTTGTATAGTTAGTCAGCAAACATTTATTAAACACTTACTATGTGCTAAGTTCCCATTTGGTAGTTCACATATCCTTTGGGGGTTTGTAGTGATGGTCCAAGAAGTTCATGCTAAAAATTCTTTGATGACATATTAAACAATAAATAATTGCCTAATTATGTTACAAGTATATTTTCCTCTACAAAATTTGTAAAATAAAGAAATTTAATATGAACTCTTATAGATAATAGTAAGCATATGAGGTCTTGCTGGATTGCCTCTTTTAGTACTTACAGAATGTCTCGCATAAAATATTCATGATTATTTTATAATTAAGGTTTTATAATTTTATATTTAGGGTTTTCATAATTATAGGTAGAATAAAATTTTATAATTTATAATGATATAATTTAAATGTTAATTTGGAGCTTTTGGGGACCAAAGTTATCATTGTAGTTACTGTAAGCACTTAAGGAATGAATCTAACAGAATATTATCAGTAGTATATTAAATTACCCTGGGGTAATTTAACTCTTGTGTTATTGAAATGGGTTCATGGAACAAAAAATATTAAGATCCACTGTTCTTAGGGGAAAGGAGGAGAAGGAGAAGAAGGAGAAAGAAGAGAAGGAGACGGAGGAGGAGGGCGAGGAAGAGGAGGACGAGGAGGAAAAGGGGAAGAAGAAGAAGAAGAGGGGGAAGAAGAAGAAGAAGAGGGGGAAGAAGAAGAGGAAGAAATAGGAATAGTAGGAGTAGTGGTAGTAGTAGTAGCAGCAGTAGTAGTAGAAATAGTAGTAGTAGTAGTAGTAGTAGTAGTAGTAGTAGTGGTAGTAGTAGTAGTAGGAAGAGGAGGAAGAGGAGGAGGAGTCACAACAACAGTGATGTCAATAATGACTCTATCCTCAAGGAATTCGCATTCCAATTGGAGAAACATTTATACAAGCTATACAGAGTAGATGGTAGGTAATTTTTCAGGAGGATTCATTAGCAATGGGGAGTTATTGAGAAACATTTGCTCTAGAATGTTGGATTTGAGCTGAGTATTGAAGTAAGCCAGGGAATAAGAGGTAGACATGAATGAGGAGAACATTCTAGGCATGGAGGTTATCCAGTATGAAGCCATGGAAGTGGGATATAAGGCATTTTGTATGCTCCTTGGGACCCGAATCATGTAATTCATAGAAAGAGTAAAAGAAAATTGGAAAGGTGAAAGGACTTGGTTGTGAAAAGCTTTAAATGACAAAGTTTATATTTAATCCTAGAAATAATATGGAACCACTGGCATGTCATGATAGTGGAGGTGACTTAAGAAGACATACGTTTTAGGAAATAATATTATTTCTCTAGAAAAAAATAAGCTTCTTGAGGAAATGTTTAATATTTGTCTTTGTTTAGTATTTCAAACACCTAATACATTGCCTGGACAATAGTAAGTGTTTAATAAATAAAATTGAATAGAATTGATCTGGACTGGGTGTTTTGAGGATTTGAGTAAGGCTTGGGGTGAGCCCACCTGATCTATGTATGATGTCAAAAGATGCAATCTACATTCTTTCATACATCAGGACAATTTATTGTGTCTGTTTTATGGAAAATTGGATTTTTCTCTTATGGATAATTGCAAAATGTATTTTTATCTCTTGTTTATCTAACACAGACACAGCTTCTCCAAAGCACCTTTTTTTTATTATGGCCACAATTAAGACTGAATATCATTCCACTTGTGATACACACACACACACACACATCTGTATATGTGTGTGAGTATATATATATATATGTGTGTGTGTGTGTGTGTGTGTGTGTGTGTACATACTAAAATTCTGTAAACCTGTACTATCCATACTTCTATTTCGTTCTTTCTGTGGAATTGGATAGCATTTTCCTTCATAGGTCCTTTGTAATTGATTTGAACATTTCTAATAATCAGAATAGTTTACTCATTCACAGTTATCCTTCAAACAATGTTGCTGTTACTACATACAATGTTCTCCTGGCTCTGCTCATTTCACTCTTCATTATTTTATTAAAATCTTCCCATGTTTTTTTTCTAAAATCAATTTGCTCATAATTTCTTACAGCACAGTAGCATTCCATCCATTTGTTTCCTAGAGATGTCGTTGGAATCCCTAAGAGATGATTTTTACGTTATAGTAAAGAAACATTGCAATGCTTTCATTCCCCTGTGACAACATCTCTCTCACCCTGCCCCCAGAGAGAAAGCATGAGGTTAAGGATCACCAGAAATATGAGGCTCTGCCCATCTTGGAGAGCCTTTGCCAATACCTATAGAGGGTCTGGAATATACAGGACTTTTGCCAGCAGCCCCTCACAAAGAGGAATGCTGGATTTCCAACATACTAGATTCTCTTGGCTTCTGTGACCAGAGAATATACACAGCTCACATGCAGAAAGTGCTTTAAGGTTAACAAAATGCACTCCGCACAGAAATATGAGATAGGGAGTACAGGTAGCATTGTTATAAGAAGAGGACCCTTGCCCTGTATGATCATGGAATCCTCAGAACCTGGCTGACATAGAGGCTGGCTTGAGGGGGTTGACATGAAAGACAAGAGACACAGAGCTTGAAAGAAAAACAATAGAGGTCGAAAGATGATGGCAGCTGTGAATAGCTAAACCTATTTCCCAGCAACTGAGCTATCAGTTGTATTGGTCTTAGAACCTTTTAATTACTACACCTTTCTAGAATTGGAAGCTTCAAGGACAAATAGACAATTATTATGTATGATGATAATATACATGCCATACCTTTCTTATATATATCTTTCTTTTTCCTTTAGATTTACATAGAGGAGTTTGCATTTGAAGACAGAAAGATTAAACATTTTTTGGAAAGGTGAAGGGACTTGGTTGTGAAGAGCTTTAAATAACAGAGTTTGTATTTAATCCTAGAAATAATAGGGAACCACTAGAGTGTCATGATAGCGGAGGTGACTTAAGCTGACCTATTAAATAGGAAATGCTATTATTTCTCTAGAAAAAAAAAACAAGCTTCCATTTTTCCATTAGGTTATTTGCAATTTTGAGTCTTTTGAGATCATAGCTTAGACACTGAGCATCCCCTGAAGTATGTTGGTGTTAAAGAGTCTTTTGTAGCAATTAGCATTCAGAGTTCTGCACAGTTCCCCAAATTTAATCCATTCCCATTTCTTCTTTCTTAATTACATCTGAAACTGGCGATATCTTTGGTATGCATCCAGTTGGAATGCCTTCTTTCACAACTGTGACTAATATGAAAATGTTTTACATGATAGCACATGTATAATCTTATATCAAATTTCCTACCATTTTCAGAAGGGGGGAAAGGTGGAAAGAGAGAGGGAGGGAGAAAAATTTAGAACTCAAAATCTTGTAAGAATGAATGCTAAAAATTGTAGCTTCATGGGCTACCCATCCAGCAACACGCCATAATCTAGGCATATGTATTTTTTAATCCACTTTGTTTTTCTGATGTAGATGATCAGAATGATCTCTTTGTGTTGCTATTTCTCATTCATTGTGAAAAATTTGTAGGTTTCTGAGACCAGATGAAAATAGAAGTATTTGGAGGAGCTCCTCAACAATTGGGGTTACTTCTTTTGTTTGGATGCTGGATAGGAAACCTCTTATGGCAATATAGGACCATTCAAGTGAGCATCTGTTTTCCTGATTTTTGCTTCATTTAATATCAACATTCAATGGAGCTTTAAATAAAATTACATCTATATTTATATCAATCATAGAATAGAAACACTATGTTTGAGTAGAGCCTTCAAGGTTTCATTTTGTACTACTGAATAGGATATTTAAAATATATACCAATAGATATAACATAATCTTATATTCTCTGTACTGCTCACTCAAGCACATGACTGGGAACTTATAATTTCCTGCAGGAAAAAAATCTGTCAAAACCTGCTTATTGCAATCTCATGTTTTCCTCAAAGAAGAACAATGAGGAGTAGGAGCCAAAAAAGCTATTGTTAATATTGAAAAACCCAAGTTGTAGGAATTAGCCATGCTTCCTTCACGCCCCACTCAACTCTCTCCAGTTTGTCCTCAGCAGTCTTGATTCCAAGACTCCTCTCACCCCAACTCTTCTTTTCATTTTATCTTCCTGTCTTCAAATGTAAACTCCTTGAGAGGACAAACCACCATGGCTTTCTTGCATTTGAATCCCCAAGACTTAGCATAGGCTCTGGCATACCGGGAGTGCTTAAATTGATGTATCTGAAGGTGATACTCTTGCTGTATTTGACCTCTGTCAAACCTCTTCTGGAGAATTGTTTTCAGATCTGGGCATCACAGTTTAAAGAGGATTTTGATAAG
>CM053623.1:418629976-418648179 GCA_028646595.1 Phalanger gymnotis
CTGCTGCTGCTGCTTCTATTATTCTGCACTGGGAAGGCTAGCTAATACTTGGCTAAGATAACACGGCAAATCCATGATATTTGAACTGATATCTGAAGCCAGGTCTTCTGCTCTATCCACAACAATCTGCCACCTTTCATATCCACTCACCACCCTGAGCATTGTACTGGACTGGGCTGGACATGACAACTGCACTATGTGGGGCCCCGTCCTGGCATCATCTACTTGTAAAAAAAAAGATGAATGAAGATAGGACAGTGCTGTAAAGCTGAAGTTCCTGGGCAGCAGACGCTGCAGAGAGTTTGTGAATGGAACAGACAACCCACACAGCCACTCCATTGTTAGCCACCCCTGTAATTAGTGGCAATGGGAGAATCTGATGAGGTTAACAAGTGAAAGGCGAGGTCGTCTTTGTAATGGCAGCAGGCACGTTTATGAGGCTGTGAAAAGGATTGCACCAACCTGGCAGTTGTCTAACTGGAAAAGAGCCAGAAGACTGTCAAGGACTATGAGACCTGCCATTTATGTAGTGTTTAACAACCATTACATTATCTGGGTCTCCCAGCAGCCCCGCAAAGTTGGTGTTATTAGTACTACAGGTATAATGATCTATGAGGCTCGGAGAGATGAAGTGATTTTCTGATGGTCACCCAGTGGACTAGTTTAGGAGACAGGATTTGAATTGAGGTCTCTTTTGACTCCTGGTAAAATTCTCTTTACGCTATCCCATGCTCCCTCTGGGTGAGACTTGTCATCCACATCCCCATTTCATAGTCCTCTCTGGTCTCCCATGAACTGAAATTCTGGAACTCAACGCTGAAACTTTCAAGTGAGTGATTCAGAAATTGAGATAGATGGGAAGTTTGGCATCTAACATATAATAGGCTAGCTCAAAATATTACCCAGAGGGACCCAGGGGTCAGCAAAGACTGAGGGTGGGAGGTGGGGAGGATTTGGGAAGGATTGAGTTGGCTGAGATTGCCTCAATATTCTCCCTTTGTATGGGAAAAATTGGGAAATAGGGGGCCTTGGCCAATTCAAATATTGCCAGAAAATTGGATTATTATGGTGATGCTTTGACAAGTCAATTACCAAGTAATGGTTATCTCCCTGTCTTCTTGGCTGGGCAGCCCTTTTCCAGAAGTGGATTCTCACTACTGTCTGGTCAGCCTTAAAATAGCATGAGTATTGAGGTTGACATCTTGAATAAAGAGATAGAAGGAGCTCTAGATTCAGTCAGAGGAACTAAATCCAGGCCCCAGCTTATCGCCAGTGCTGCTTATCACCAATATAATCTTAAGCAAATCACTACCTGCTTCTGGGTCTCAGCTTCCCCTTCTATAAAATGAGAGGTTTGGCCTGATAATTATTAAAGTCCCTTCCACCGATAGCAGCAATAAGCATTTATTAGACGTCTGCTCTGAGAGAGGTATTGTGCTAGGCGTGTGGGATCCAAATGTGAAAGTGACACTTTCTGATCTCAAAGATCACCCATGAGACTAGATGGAAACAATGCATATGCAGACAACTAAACACAAATCATTTTATAATACAAATTAAATGCAAAGCAATTCTGGAGTTGGGGATGGTAACACTAATAACTCAGCACAGCAAAAAATGCCCTTGGAGAACCTGATGCTTGAGCTGGGCCTGGAGGCAAGGAACCTAAGCCTTGACTTAGGGTTCTAAGAGGTAGAGGAGAGGAAGGAGTGTATCCAAAGCCTGAGGGCAAGCTGTCCAAAGACATGGAGATGGGAGATTGTATATCATGCACAGAGAACAGCAAGTAAGTCAATTTGGCAGGAAGGAAAAGTGATACATGATCCGTCTGGACAGAGAAGTTGAGAAGGCCTTTAGATATCAAACAGAAGAGACTCTATCTTAGTCCTGAGGCAATAAAGAATCACTGAAGCTTCTTGTCTGACATGGTCAGAAGCTCCAACCCTAAGCTGGATGATTCTAATCTTTGGCGGCCTTTTGGGAGAGGGGTTGGTGTGAAGGGAAGCGCCATGTGGAAGCTGCAACAGATCCATGTGACAATGAGCCTTCCCATTGGCCTCCATGTAATAGGAGCCATGAGGCCGATTGTTGTTTAGTGACTCAGCCTCACATATACCCGAGGAGAAGCATGAGTTAAGTTCAAACTCAATGCAGAAGCAGCTTGCCCTACTCCCTTAAATCACAGATAAAAAGGAAGACCTGGGGGAGCAGGCAGCTCACTTGCAGGAATCAGAAGTAAATCTTAGGTAGCATCTTTGTTCTAGCTGCTCCCTGTGGTTTTACATACATTTGTCCTCTTCCCTTTTCAGACCATTTATGGAATATCATACTTGATTCTAGGCACCGCTAACTTCCTAAAGAACATCACTAATAAACTGGAAAGTATCCAGAGGAGGGTGACCAGATTGGTTAAGGGTTGTGAGATAAGGATAAATGGAAACTCCCACAGTTGGGATCAAAAACTCCAAAAGTGCCGTATTAGTATTGGTTAAAAAAAGTGGGAGTATTGGGGAATGTTTAACCTGGAGAAGAGAAGACATAGTACGGCAGTGTTGTGGGGAGAGCAGCAGAAGGGAGGTAAGGGTGTTGTGACATGATTCTCATCTTAAAGTATTTGAAGGGCTGTCACCCAGAAGAGAAATTAGACTTGTTCTTTTTGGTTCTAGAGGTCAGAATTGAGAGCCGTGGGTAGAAATTGCAAAAAGTCATATTTAAACAAGCTGTAAAGGTGACTTTCTCAACAATGAGAGTTTTCCTAATGGGAAGTGAGAGGCCTCAGAAGATGGTAATTTCTTCTTCATTGAAATCTTTAAGCAAAGACTGGATGACTAGATATCAATCTAGGATAGAACGTTGGACCTGAAGTCAGGAAGACCTGGGTTCGAATTTCTCCTGGGATACTCATTACCTCTAAGATCCTGGGCAAGGCACTTAATCTCCCTTGGCTTTAGTTTTTCTCATCTATGAAATTAAGACGTTTGTCTAAATGACTTCCAAGGTCCTTTCTAGCTCTAAATATAGAATTCTATGACCATTTGATCTATCGGGTATGTTTTCATGGAGATTCTTGTTCACTTATGGGTTAGACTAAATGCCCCCTGAGGTCAATTTCAACACAGACAATATTTGATTCTGTGATTCCGAATGTCTTTCTCAAGCCTGGTGTTCAAAAGTGGCTAAAAATGTCTTCATGGCCATTGGCCAAAAGAGATTACTGAAAGAACTACAGACCTCCTCTGCGAAGAATAGTCAGGAACTATAGCATCCCCTTCTGGGTGATTAATAGGCTCTAGGCGATCTCGAAGACGACTGAATAGCTAAAGGCCAGCTAAAGTGGAAATACAATGTCCAGTGGTAAAAAGCAGAGGCAGGCTACCCAGAAAGGAGTAAACCCATCGGAGAACATGTAATGTGTCCAAAGGCATTGGTGGTTCTGTGGCATCTGACATATGAGTTCTTACATGTGTGCGTTCCAGTCATGTGTATTCCTGTTTGTGCACCCCTTTACGTGTGTTCTAGCTACATGTGCTTCTCCCATGTATTTGCCCCACTCACGACCACTATGCATGTCCATTCTTCCCACTGAGGGCATATCTACTTGTGAGAATGTTAGTTTAAGGTTTATGGACAGAGCGTTGGATTGCTTTTTTATCATTTTGTTATTTCATTAACTGCCTTGGCTCTGAGCTAAGTAGATCCTTTTTTACTGAATAGAAAAGTAAAAATATTGTTGGGAGCTTGAGAGCTAAGCTTTAGAGAGCATTGAGACCCACAAAGCATTTCCAGAGGGCCCATGGTTGAGGAGCCTGGAGCTAAAAGAGAATAAGGATAATCATAATAAGATCTCACATCTCTAAAGTACTTTAAGGTTTACAAAACATTTTCCTTATAAACGCCCCAAGAGGCAGGAAGTCTCAGAATTATTTTCTATAGGAAGAGGTCATTTAGCTAAGTATCAGAGCAAAGAGTTGAATTCAGCTTTCCTCAATCCATGGCCAGTGAAAAGAGGACCGTGAACTTAGAACCTAGGTTCTAGGTCTGACTATCCCCCTGGGAGACCTTTGACAGTTGCGTCTCTTCCCTGAACTTTATTTTCTTCCTCTGTAGAACAGTAATAATAGTCCCTGATGGATCCAATATAATAATTACACAAGCAAACGGACAGGAATGCATGGTATAAACTCTAAAGTACTTTGTAAATTTTCTAATCCCTTCACATACACATGATTTGTGTGTCTTGTTTCTCCAGCTGGAACCAATTGTATTATGACAATTAAGTGCTGAAACCTGTGGTTTTACTTACTACTAGAGATTAACATGGACTAAAATGTTCTGGGAAAGCTTTGTTTGGGGTGGGGTTTAACATAATCGTTGATGGTTGGAAAGAGCTTGGACAAAAAGCATAGGCAGAAAAGCATCCCGGTCTAGGAAAAATGTCTTTCAATACAATTCAATTTAATAATCATTTATTAAGTTCCTATTATGTGTAAAGAATTGGTCTAAATACTAGAGATACAAAGACAAAAAGGGGAAATGAACTGACCCTCAAGAACCTTTCATTCTACTGGAGCAGAAATAGAGAAGAGAGGACGGGCATAGCTATTGGGATGGGGAAGGGAAAAATAGTGAGATCTGACCGAAGGGAGAATGAATGTTATGTAGCAGTGGAAAATAAGCAATTTGGAATTATGCCCCCAACTTACTAAATTGTCATAATCCTTTGACTCACTGACACCATTACTAGGCATATCCCCCAAAGACATTAATGAAAGAGAAAAAAGATCCATATGTACAAAGATGTTTATAGCATCTCTTTTCCTAATAGCAAAAACCAAAACAAAACCTCCCGGGAAACTAAGGGGATGCCCACCTATTATTGAGGAATAGTATATGAAGGGAATATACTGTTAAGGCATCATAAGAAATGACAAAATAGACAGTTTCAGAGCAAACTGAGAAGAATTCTAACAACTGACATGGAATGAAGAGAGTAGAACTAAGAGAGAAACTGATACAATCACAACATTTCAAAGAGAAATAATTTTGAAAGACTTAAGAACTGTTCAATGCAATGACAAATTGTGTCTCAAGAGTACCAAAGATGAAACATGTTTGCAATCTTCCTGCTGCCAGATGATGGAATGAAAAACAGAATGAGACTTTTTTTTTTTTAACGGTCAACAATGGATATCTTTTTTAATTGAGTCTTGTCTATTTTTCCCGGGATGGAAGTGCAGCAGCCACTCACAGACCCTGCCCCACTGTAGGTCAACGAGTGCCAAAGATTTGACCTACTCCTTTTCCAACCTCTTCCAGTTTGTCTCTTCTAGGCCAGCCTGACAATCCACCCCCTCCCCCACAGGCTCGCTGTATTGGTCCTAGGCTTGTTGTGAACACTCAATTGACTTTAACCCTCCTGGAGTTCAGAATTTCTGAATTTAAGCCATCTATCAGCCTCAGCCCCACAGCAGTGGGGACTATAAGTATGAGCTGAAATTTCTTTTGTTTTATTATACATATACTATATAATATTAATAATAGAGTATTTTTATCTTTTAAAAATGTTTGAGTGGGAAGTGAGAGAGAAAATAAATGTGTGTTTTTGATTGTGGCAATATTGGATGACAAAGGAGAAACCAGATATTTCTGTGATCAAGAAGGCATGCCAGTTTTTGAAATGGGAAAGCAGGAACACAGTGAATGCTGCCAGTATCCCTGACAAGGACACCCATGCTCTTTCACTTTGAGGATGTCTATAGGCAGCAGATAAAAGCAAAGGAAAGAAGCCCTTCTGCCTGATGATCTAAGCTGGCCCAACAGAGTAAGGTTGCTATTCAGTTGTTTCAGACTCTTTGTGACCCCATTTAGGATTTTCTTGGCAAAGTTGTTGGGATGGTTTGCCATTTCCCTCTCCAGTGGATTAAAGAAGAGGTTAAGCGACTTGCCCAGGGTCACACAGATAATTGGGTCTGAGGCCAGAGTTGAACTCCAGACCCAGCACTCTACCCACTGAACCACCTAGCTGCCCAGATACTAGAGGGGTTTGCCATTTCCTTCTCCAGCTAATTTTACAGATGAGGAAACTGAGGCAAACAGGGTAAGTGACTCATACAGGGTCACATAGCTGGTAAATGACTGCATGTTGACTTAGAAAACCATAAATTAACATGATCTATGTAGTATTGTGTTTTTCAATTTTGTTAAACATTTTCCAACTACATTTTCATCTGGTTCTGGCATACTTGGGAGTTTTGAGGGTTGATGGTTGGGCACCTCTGCTCTAAGATACTCTCGTTCAGGAAGAGGATTAGACTCTATGACTTCTGTGATTCTATGAGGTGGCAGAGCCAATATTAAAAACCAGGGCTTCTGAATCCAAGTCCAGTGAAGGACTGGAGTTTGGGGAAGGAGTCAGAATTGAAGATAATTTGGAATCTCTCGCATGGATGTGATATTAGCGCAAGACTCTGAATACAGTAGGTGTTTAATAAATATTTGTTTGAACAGAATTGTTGTTTTTGTTTCATTTTCAAATAGCACCTTAGTTGTTGTTAGTCCTTCATTTTCAAAGAGAACCGACCAATGGCATCATGGAGCGAGGTCTTGACTCGCAGGTGAATTGCATTTAAGTGAGTCAGAGTTGCACCAAATCATCGGCCTCATTCCCTCTTGCAGAGTCGTTAAAGGCCAGCGGCAGGACAAAAGTCAAGACATCTGGCAATGGTCAAGGATGCAGCGGATGACCTTGGCATCTTTGATATCTGAGCAAGCTCTGAGCACTCCACGGCACCTGCTTCAGTAGCCTTCGTGGACATTGGAACGAATTGTTCTCATCTGCCCATTCAACTGGGGGAAGTCTTCACATGCTTGAGGGAGACATTCACCTAACTCACTGGTGGGTTTGCGGACTGTTAGTTACCCTCAACCTGGTTTAGCCCATCTGCCAAGATGGTTTACCATGGGTAATGATAATAGTAATAAATAGTGGCCACTATGCATGCTACAGCTTCTTGAAGTCACAGGTGAGAGCTGGATGACAGGTGGACACCATAAGAGTAGATGACTTATGTGAGATGGTATTTCTTAGTGGAATGAATTGATTTAGAAAAATATTCAATAGATGACTAATATAAACATATTCATTATGTGTTCTCTCAACTGAGAAGAAAATGGTTGGCAACAGTCTACGTTAGTTTAGAAACAATGGATGCAAGGCACCATTAGAACTCTATGCCAAGATTTAGGCAAACGATTTGTGCCATTTTCTTCATGAGCTAGTCCTCACGACCTACTGCTGGGTCCTTCCTCATACCTGGCTCTGTGATACTGGTATCAGCACAATATCTCTTAAGAGGCCGTTCCATCTTTCCTGTGTAGACTCTTGCCAGAACCAAAGACTCACGGTTTACACATATGGAATTAAAATTAGGGGATTTCTCAATAAGCTATCTATCTATCTGTTGTCCCTTTTAAAGAGATTTCTCCTGAACTAGAATTTATCTGTGTCTAGGTGTCAATGATGAAAAAAGAAATTGCCCTCTATTCCTGTTTAATTATTCAGTCAAAAATGATAAAATATAGTGCAAGCTTTACTTTAGAGGATAGGGACTACTAGACCATAAACTCCATTGATACAAGGATCTCCTAGAGGGGGTAAATCTCCCTACCAATGCAGGTTAGCATCTTTTCTGCCACTTACAGACTACAGAGTTATCCTGGGGCAGCAAGAGGTGCTTTAACTTGCCAAGAGTCACAAAGCCAATATGTGTCAGAAGAGGGACTTGAAAGTAGGTCGTCTTACCTATGAAGCCAGCTTTCTACTACACTGTAGCTTCAGAAATATAAAGGACTTGTATCCAAACCTGTAAACCGTCAAAGCAATTCCTCTTCCTTCTCCAATGAACCTGTGTCTCCATCAGGGAAATCTAAATTTACGGTACTATTATAAGGTCAAGCGCCCCCTCTTGCACCTCAGCACTCAAGGTTTCTAGAGAGTCAACCTACCCTTTAGCTCTAGTGAGATCTACCTCCTCTTTTCCAGGGCTATAAGCAGCCCGCCATGCTTGTAGTATTAGCCTAGAGTAGGACTATGAGTTTTATCCCTAGGTTGAACCTCCCCTGAAAAGAAGGCAATCATGATCGCTATTGACAGAATGGGCAGCTAGGTGGCCCTGTAGTGCACAGGGTACCAGGCCTGGAGTCAGGAAAACTCATTTTCCTGAGTTCAAATCTGGCTGCAAACACTTTCTAGGCAAGTCACTTAACCCTGTTTGCCTCAGTTTCCTCATCTGTAAAATAAGATGGCGAAGGAAATGGCAAAACACTGGTATCTTTGCCAAGAAATCCCCAATGGGGTCATGAAAAGTCGGGCATGAGTGAACAAAAAAAAGCAACAGAATCTCCTCGTGTCCCGGATCTGCACAGTCCACATAATTCACAATACTGATGAAAGACCAAGCCTAGGTTTGCTCCTCCATATTGTCGCTCTGCCCTTTGCTGCCCCTTATTCCCTGTTCTTTTGCTTGGTCTGGAAACCCAGGATTGTCAAGGAATTCCTCCATTGTGTCACCTCTACCTTCCTATTACTTTTAGCAGTCATTGCCACAGCTCCCAATTTGGCTTAGTGATTGTGTATTATCTTTGCCTTCATCTTCTGCCATGTCTTTGACTTCATGGTTCCTTAATGTACATGGTTCTCCAGAGGGGCAAGGGTACTGCTGAACTGTGCAGGTTTTTCACTTTGGAAATAGAATCTAACCAACTTCTCTCTGGCTGTTTCCTGGTCATTTCGTTCTGATTATATTTTTCCATATCTATCTCTCTGTTGTCCCTTTTAAAGACCAATTCCAAAGACACATCACAGGTGTATGACTAGCCAGGACTCAATCAACCTCAAATATAGTGATAATGGGAATGTTTGCACCTTGTTTTAAGAAGACATCTTCAGTGCCAGGACAAGGCATTTATAATTTAGCTTTGTTAATCTTCTTAACAAGGAGTTAACCACAAAACCGAGTGCCTCCTTGGCACAGAACTATCTCCACCTAAAATTCTGCTCCAAATATCTGGACCCACGAGAGAGGTTTCTTGAGATTCATTTTATCTCGTACCCATCCTGGAACACCCAATACTGTAAAAAATTACTTGCGTGTTTCTATGTGGCTTGAACCTGCTGTTCTCTTTCTCCTTATCTCGGCCTCCTGGATTCCTGCAAGACTCAGCTCAAATCCCTGCCATCCAGTTGCTAATGGCTTCCCTCTGACATCACCTCTAATTTATCCTGTATATAGTTTGTATGTACCTAGTTGTTTGCATGCTTTCTCTCACATTAAATGTGAGTTTCTTGACAGTGGGGATAGTGTTTTTGCTTTTCTTTTTGTTCCCAGAGCTGAGCCTAGTGCTTGGAGCAGAGTAAGTACTTAGCTATGCCTGCTGATTGATTGACTTTTAAAGCTTCTCTATGCCACTTCCAACACCAGAGTTAAACTTGTTTTAGACAAGCTGATTAAAATAACCCTCTGATACACTGCTCTGGCTCCTTTGGGATAAATGTCAAAGGGGTATTTACAAGCCAATGAGTATTATAGAATTCTAGCATTTGGACAGTCCCTCTTTGCAATGTGTTTTCATTAAAATATCACCATCTACCCCCCTGCCATGCAGAGACACACATGACAACATATGATTATACACCAAAATTCACACTCCCCTTTTGACCAAGTTTCCAAAGACCAGAGTTTTGTGCTTTCAGGTTTTCAAAAAGCTTTCATTCCTATTGCCTCACTTCATACACAGGTGGCCAGACTTGCTGACATTCAGCTGCTGATTACAAATGTAGTCCAGCTGCTCCCCCACCCCCAAGGGAGATCAATGGCATTTTGCTATTTTTAGCTAGAATCCACATCCAGATTGAGGACAGTTAGGACCTGGTGACTAGACAGATATATATGCCAAGGTACGGCAGGTGATCTTGGGATAGGAGAGGGAGGGTGTCACAGAATCGTTGACTCTCAGAGCTGGAAAGAACTTCTGAGAGTATCTTGTGTAATACATCGGAACAGGGTTCATGGGATTACAGATTCAGAGCTAGAAGGGAAAACTTGGAGGTCTCTTAATCCAATTGCTACATTTTACTGATGAGGAAATAGGTTGGGAGAGGTTAAAAGACTAATGTCATACAAATAGAAAGTATCAGAACCAGGATCCTTCTGTGACATAATAATAATAAAAGCTTACATTTCTAAAGTACTTATTGTGGGCATAAATGTGATTTTGCAGATCTTTGAGACAGGTAGGGTAGATATGATTATATCCATTTCAGTGATGATGAAACTGAGGCTCAGGGCAGATGTGGCCTAGGAGGTAGGATTTAAATATGTTTCAATCTGTACTCTGAGTCTAATTCTCTGCCAGGAAACAAGCAGCCTGCTTCATTGAGAGTCGTCTGGATTTGTGGCTGGTCGTCGTGCCGTCCTAAACCCTGCCAAACTGTTTGTCTTTACAATACGTTGTCTTTGTACAAACCGCTCTCTTGGTTCTGCTCACTTCACTCTGCAAGTTTTTCTGGGATTCTCTGAGACCATCCCTTTCATCATTTCTTCAGCACAACAGTATTCTGACACACTCATCTTCCATAACTTGTTCACCCAGCATTTTTTCCTAGCACACTATGCTGTCTAACTGCTACAGGCCTGTTAAGCATTCCTTTGGTCTCTATTTTAAGACTTGGTGACAGAGGAACTTGCTGCCTGCTGAGTCCAGCTCTAATTGTTAGGAAGTTTTTCCTCATATTGAGCTAAATTCTGTCACATGGTGACTTCCAATCATTGCTTCAATTTCTACTCTCTGGAACCAAGCAGATCTAAATATCTGACTATATCTTCCCTCCTCCCCCATCAAATCATCTTTTCTCCCATTTAAAAAATCCTCAATTCCTTCACCCAATATTGATATGACATAATTTCAAGTCTACTCTCCTTCCTTTTGGCGTGGTTCAGGTTGTTAGTGTTTTCCTTAAAATATGGTACCCAGGGCAACCAGGTGGCACAGTAAGTAGAGCACTGGCCCTGGAATCAGGGGGACCTGAGTTCAAATGTGGCCTCAGACACTTGACACACTTGCTAGGTGTGTGACCTTGGGCAAGTCACTTAACCCCAATTGCCCTGCCTTCCCCCCTCCAAAACAAACAAACAACCAAAAATGTGGTACCCAGAAAGGAACACAAAAATCCATGTCTGCAAGGACCTGGGAAGCAAAGAGTAGAACTATTACTTCCCTATTCTGGATACTACATTTATATTTCCTAAGATCACATTCAATTTTGGGGTTGGAATATCACAATGACTCTATTGAGTTTGCAATGCACTAAAAGCCACTGGCCTTTTTCGCACAAACTGCTGTCTAGGTACACTTTCCCAATTTTGTGCTTCTGACACTGAATTTTTTAACCCAAATTTAAAACTTCAGATTTAACCCTATTGATTTTCTTCTTATATTAGATTTGGCTCATCACTGTGAAAATCTTTTCAGATCCTGATTTTGTCATCTAATGGGTTAGCCATTCATCCATCCACTTTGTCATCTCTCAGTTTGATATTTTCCACCTGTGCCTTTATCTAAGTCATTGACAAAATGATGAAAAACACAAGGTTGAGGAGATATCCTAGAGAGATTCCACTAGAAGTATTCCTCTAACGTAGACATTGGGCAATTAATGACAAATCTTTGGATCTGGTCATTTAACCTGTTGTGCATACCCATAATGCTACTTCCATTTGGTTCATATCTCTTCATCTTGTCCACAAGTACATCTTGAGAAGACTTTGCCAGATGCCTTGATGAAGCTAAGATATACTATGTCTCCATCACTGCCCTGATCTTTCATGGAATTAGAACATTTGAGTTGAAATGGACCCCAAAGACGTTGTGATCTAACCTGTACATGAATGAGAATCCCTTCTATCAGGGATACAATCTATATCCCTTATAGATTATATAATCATATAATCTATACAACCTTAGATATAAGAGATATAATTCTATGATCTCATCCATTACTTCAAAAAGCACTAATCAAGTGCCCATTATATGGCAAACATTTTGCCAAGGATACAAAGACAAAAACAAAACAGCCCCTGCTTTCATTCAGCTGGAGTGAGGTGAAGCAAAACTCACAAAGAAAATAAATACAAAATACACATGCACACATACCCACACATATATGTATGTATGTACATATGTATGTGTGTATGTATGTATGTACATATGCATGTGTGATTGTATGTATAGTAATCTCTAGATGTGGTAACACAAGCAATTGGGGAGAGGAAGCATGTTTAGGATGGGCTTCAAGTAGGAGATGTTTTTTGGGCTGATCTCCGAGAGAAGATGAGACTCTACCAGGCAAAGTGGAGGAAGAAATATAATCTACAATATTCCCAAACGAGAGGTCATTCAGCCTCTGCTTGAAGAGCCCTGAATGAAGGTAAAACTACCACCTTCTGAGGCAGCCTTTCTGTGTCTGGATAGTTCTCACTGTCAGGAAAGCTGTACCTTGGATCAAAATCTACTGCCCTAAAGCCTCATCCGTTACTCTTCATTGTCTTCCAAGACCAGACAAAACAAGCCTAATTCTCCCTCTACATCCCATCTCCTCAAATGCTTGAAGAGGTCTTCTCTTTTGTCCTGTGCACCCTCAGTTCCTCCAAGTGATCTTCATCCATCATGCTGCGCAAACGCTTTTATGGTTGTTCCCTTTGTTGTTGGTGGTGGTGGTGTTCGGGGGAGAGGATGATATTTTTTTCCCCTTCATGACATGAGTTGTTGTTCACCCTCCCTTTTTTAAGACGCCCAATGACATCACAAATGAGAGCTGTTTCACACAAATTGGATTTAAGAGAGGCAGGGTTTCACAGCCTCGTCAGCCTCACTCTCTCTTCCTGAGTCATCAAAGTCCAGCGGCAAGACAAAAGTCAGGATGACTGGTGATGGTCCAGGATGCAGTGGATGACCTTGGCATCTTTGATATCTGACCAGGCTCTAAGTGCTCCACAATGCCTGATTCAATAACCTTCATGGCCCTTGGAAGAAATTGTTTTCATCTGCCCATTCCATTGAGAGAAGTCTTTGTATGCTTGGGTAGGCATCCCCCTAACTCACCAATGGGTTAAAGCCTGTTGGCTACCCTCAAGTTCTTGTAGCCTGTCTGTTGAGATGGTTTACTGGGGTGTTGCTGCTGTGAATGCCACAGTTTCTTGGAGTCACAGGTGAAAGTTGGGTGACAGGTGGATACCAATGGTGGGTAAACAACTCTGAAAAGGGCTCAGCAGCCCTTATAGCCAAGATCTTGGTCCTCCCTGAACTCCCCATGTACCCTATGACATAAATAATAATATTTTAGAATAAGCTTCCACTTCAGTGTAAATGGACAGTCACATCCTATGTCTAATTTTGCCTTCATTTGCCTTAGTTATTGGTCAAAAAAAACAACCAAGAGAGAGAATCTTTCAGATCCCCAAGGCCAGTGACGGACTAGAACATTAGAAGTCCGGTGACCAGTTATGAACCCAGCATGACTATGTGTTTTCTAGATACTATAAATACCTATGGAAAATAGCTTGTGTGGAAGCTCGCTTGTCCCATGAAGATTCCCTTCTCTGTAAATTAATTGATACTTCTCCTTGCCTTGGCTCCTAAGTAGGGATTAAATCTTTCATTCACTGAATTGTACTCCAAATTATGAATAGTGGTTTTCTTTATACAACAGCTGCGTCTTCCTTAAGATGTACCTGGAGCTGAACACCATACCTCCAATGTGACCTGATCAGAGTAGATGGTATGATGGAACACTTATCTCTCTCACTCTCAATAGTGGGCCTCTCTAAATCCAGCCTCAGAAGCATTGTCAGAAAAGGACATGGGTTTAGTGGACTATTCTCAGGGAACTCTTGCTGGATCATAGCAATCAGTACTTCCCTCTCTAAATTTTCACAAGCCACCTCTTTAATGATGTTTTAGAAATCTTGCAAGAATTGAAGACAAGTTCACTGGCCCATGGTTCCATTTTTTAAAAATCAGAACATTTACTCATTTCCTGTCTGGAAATATTTCTCACATTCTCCAGAGTCTTTGAGAGAAGGTCAAAATATTTGGAAAATAGAGTTTCTTCATTACTGTTTTTTGGAGTCTAGAAGTGAGTGTCACAGCATTGGGCACCAAGATGAAGTCTAGGCAGGGTGATTGGGGAATCAGAGGAGTCTAGATGCAGTGTAGGTGGACATCTGGGTAACCAGGAGTTTATTAGAGCATAGATATCCTGGAAGATGAGCTAAGCACAGTATGAGGTTACCTAGCTAGGATGATTAGGCCCACAGTTGGGGACTTAAAAGGAACTCAATTATTTCCTGATTGACAGACAAGTCTCTAGAACATAACTGTCTCCTAGGGTTGTTGCTTTGTTGAGGTAGAGAGGAGGGGCATGGCTTCTTTTTTTGCCAGTTAAACAGTTTCCTTAGTTCCTCTTGGGATCAGTGGAAAGGGTTAAATAGTGACTTTTAAATTGGGATGATGAAATGAGCTTTGGCTCTAGAAAAAGCTGTTTTATGAAACTTTCTCCTTTTTTTACTGGGGATTTGGGAGGCCATGCTCAGAGCAGTCTTGGGGGATAGAAATAAGTCTGGCCTCACTCAGCTCTCCCATTTGCTTTGAAATTTCTTTCAAAGCAAAACCAAACAGAGAAAGCAACCAGCCAACCAGGCTCACATACCTTATCGAGGTCACTTGAGGACTGAAAACAGAGTCTGTACCAGGCAGAGGAGTTAGAGGGTGTGGTGCTGCTGGTGCCAGCCCAGAATCTGTCTCTAGGGGCATTCCTTCCAGCTGCTTGTTTTTTGGAAATTTTCCCTTTTTCCTAAGATAAATCCCAGAAACCATTATTGGGAAGGGGGGAAGCTCCTAACAGGCTGGTCAGCAAACAGCTGCTTGGCTTTTTGGAGGATGCCAAGGACAGGATTTCTCATGGTGGGCTGTCTCAGCCAGGTTTACTTCCGCCTGGAGTAGAGTCCCATAAACATCCTTCCAGCTGTTGTAGCCCAAGACAGATTTCCCTTTGTGTGACTGCCTGGTGTGGAGTGCAGTGTAGTGGCTGGCCCTGCGCCCAGGGACAGAAGAGATCTGAACAGAGGGCCTGGTCAGTGATCCTTTCACTTTCCAGAACACCAGAGAGAGCACCCAGAATTGTATGGGGGCCAAAGAGCTGCTAGCTCTATCACTTAACTTTCTATCCCCAGCAACACAATTTTTCTCCTAATAATACAAAAGGGCCCAGGACTATTCACATCAGAGCCTGGAGTTCTGGGCTATTCTATTCCAGAAGAGATATTGGCAAGCTGAAGTCAGATCAAAGGAGGATGACCAGGATGGGGCAAGGGACTGGAAAAAAGGAGGTAGTTGAAGAAACCAATTGCTAACATATATATATATGTGTATATATATATATATATGTGTGTGTGTGTGTGTGTGTGTGTGTGTGTGTGTGTATGTGTAAATATATATACACACACATATATATACATATATACATATATATACACACACACATACACATATATATACATGTGTGTGTGTATATATATACATACACACATATACATACATATATACATATATACACACACACATATATATTATATATGTATATATATACGCATTGACTTTACTTGTTGATTTTATCACCTCCCTTTACCATTCTAGTCACTCTTCTAGATGTGTTCCACCTTGCCAATGTCCTCCCTAAAATGGGGTACTCAGAATGAACACAATACTCCACACGCAGTCAGAGAAGGGCAGAAAACAGCAGAACTCCTGTCTCCCCCACTCTGGATCACACGGTTTTTGTGAATGCAGCCGTAGGCTACGTTAGCTTTTCTGGGAACTGGTTGGTGCTCTGCTAAGAGCCCCAGATCATCTGTGTAGAAATTGTTCTCTGGCCATACCTCCCCCATTTCGTAGTTATGTAGGAGAATGTGTTGAGTGTGGAGTGAAATTCGTGCGAAAGTAATTTCAGGCCTTAATGACAAAGACAGAGAGGGATTTGTGGGGCAAGATGGCCCTAGGGAGCTGAAATCTTACCACCTAAGTACTACTCAAGGCCATCCAAGATATAGTAGAACATGGTGGACACTCCCACCCACAGTCTTCTCACACACACACACACACACACACACACGCACGCACACGCACATAATTATATCACTTTACCCCTGCCCTCTCCAAATGTAGTGGTGTGTGGTGTGTAGTAAGGAATTCATAGAACTAGCCTCAGGAAACCCAGCTTTTGTCACTTATTGATGGTATGGACTCAAATGCCGTGTTCCTTCTTGAGCCTTGGTTTTCTCATCAGTAAACTAGGGATGGTGAGCCTTGCCCGCCTCAGAATAATCAGAGATGAGATAATGGGTGGAGAGCATTCTATAAGCTATAAATACTGCATGATTGTGAAGGGCTCTGAATAGTAGGTGTAGCTGTAAAATATTCAATGTAATTATGGTGGTTGCTTTGTCTAACTACGTCCCCAGCACGGGGCAAAGTATGGAATGTGCGAGGCTACTATGTGACGTTAACAATGAAGACAAAGCATGCAGACACTCTTAATAAAGTTTAAAAATTGTGACCCCTGCAGGTTACTGTTTGCTGGAGGACTCCTGGTGGTCAGGTTATGCCCTTATCCCCCAAAATCCCTGTAGATCATTGAGAGGCGGCTAGGTGGTGCAGTGGATAGAGCACCTGGCCTTGAGTCAGGAAGATCTGAGTTCAAATCTCCCTCAGCTACTTACTAGCTGTGTGACCCTGGGTAAGTCACTTAATCCTGTTTGCCTTGGTTTCCCCATCTGTAAAATGAGCTGGAGAAGCAAATGACAAACTGCTCTAGTATCTCTGCCGAGAAAACCCCAAATGGGGTCATGAAGAGTCAGACGTGACAGAGCAGCAACCGAGTGATAGCATCTCCTTATGCCCCAGACCTGCATAGTCCATATGACTCATAGTATTGACCAATGTCTTCCACCTCCTTTCTACTACACTCATCATCATTTTTTAAAAAGTCACCTTCCTTCCACCTTAAGCAGCTATATGCTTTCCCTACCCCAAGCCCAACTCCATCAGTATATGTGTTTAAATGGCAGGGGCCAGGGGTGCAATATGTGATCCAGGGGTATCCCATCTTGGGTCCTACAGGACTGTGTCCCAGGATGGACTGATATTTGTTCTCAAATAAGACCTTGACCTTTGCTAGTCTAATAACAGGAGTGTGTATTTACCCTCACAGACTAAGCCGGTGATTCCTGTTATGTTTGAGTGCCAGGCTCATCATATATGCATTATATCATTTTGTCCTCACAAGATTTCTGAGAGAGTAGGTACCATGAATATTCCCAATTTCCAGGTGAGAAGACTGATCCCCAGAGATATTAAGTTGCTTTTCCTAAGGTTACACAGGTAGTTAGTATCTGGGGGCAGACTTTGATGCTAGTTTTTTCTGACTTTCTCTCTGCTTTGCCTCTCTGGGAATGACTCAACGAGGCTTCCAACTCCAGACTGGATCCTTCAACAAAGGCGGTGGAGGAAAGATGTGACTCCATGAGCCCGCATGAATTGTGGCTTGTGTGGAGGATGTCGGACAGTGTTGTGCACAGGAAGGCCCCTCCATAACTTCTTTAAGGCTTCCTGATGGCTTCAAATCCCTGATGAGAGAGGAGTCACCAAATCTTTTCCTTCTCTTGAGATGGAAGACCACCAGGTCTTGCCATCTGTCCTGCTTCTACACCCTACAAAGCCCTAGCACTGCCAAACGACCTACTGGTGCAGCCTGATGAATCCTGGGCCTCGCCATCTGCCTCAGCACGACAGAATATAGGGGTCACTCTATTTTCCCCACAGCCACTGAGTTTTCCTTGAATTATTGTCTTTGCCAAATAGAACTTGGGCTTCTTTAGAGCAGGGACTGTCTCTTTTTTTTTTCCATTTGTGTCCCCAGCACTTACCACAGCACTTGGAACATAGTAAGTGCTTAATAAGTCTTCCTTCCTTCCCTCCTCCCTTCCTTGCTTCCCTCCTCCCTTCCCTCCTCCCTTCCTTCCTTCCTTCCTTCCTTCCTTCCTTCCTTCCTTCCTTCCTTCCTTCCTTCCTTCCTTCCTTCCTTCCTTCCT
>CM053623.1:418648679-418673471 GCA_028646595.1 Phalanger gymnotis
AATGTACCTGGAAGCAGGTAGCTTGGGGAAGTTGATAGACTGTAGTAGATAGATTGTGCTTGATTGTTAGATGTTTCGGTAGCTTTGGAAGCAGGTGCGATTGTACTGTCATATGAGATGTCTGTGATATATGAAGACTGGTTGAAGGAAGAAGGGAAAGAAAGGAAGAAAAGGGAAGGGAAGAAAAGGAGAAGAGAAGGAGAAAAGAGAGGAAAGGAGAGGAGAGGTGAGGAGAAGAGAGGAGAGGAGGGAAGGGGAGGGGAGAGGAGGAGAGGGGAGGGGAAGAAAAAAGGATAGGAAGGAGAAAAGGAAGAGAGAGAGGCAGGGAAGTAGCTCATTTAGACTCCCCACTTATATAAATATGAATCATTATTTAAACATACTAATGATTGCTTCATGATGAGCATGATGGTGATAACTACGTGTCCCAAGGTGCTTTCTTGCCCTGACATTCTACAATCGAACTCCAACTCTGACACGGTATGTAGTTCATTTTCTAACTTCCAGTTAAGACAGTGCATGTTTTATATTCTAAGATACTTCTCTGTTCTGCCATCCTATGTTCTAAGTGGTGATAATGCTGGCCCCAATAGAGAACAGGGCAAACTCCCAGGATTTGTGAAGCCCTGCTGGAAGTTCTTTCTGGGAGGAAGAAGATGAAGTAGCCAACCCTATTTCTGGATAGGGATGCTGCCTGGTGGTTTCTGAGACACAATCTCCATCTATTTCTCCAGTGAGCTGGCCCTGAGCGAAGGATTGCGTCTGTGCTGGAAAGACGCTTTATAAATAAATGATTAGTATTATAATGTAGTTATTCAAAGATGCATATCCTGGAACAGATAGAAGTCTATAGGCTGAAAGCAAACTAAAGAAAGGTTTCTAAACATCTCAGAGAAGGGTCATTTATGCTGTCTCCTGTGATCAGTGACTCGTGTTCCATTGTGTACTTGAGTGACAAGCCAGGCATGATAGTAAGTGTGACATCTCAGATAGGGAATTTGCTTCTGTGAAAACCAGAATGTTTAGAGCTGGACAGATCTTAGAATGTCAGAGCTTCAGGAACCTTAGAATGCAGAATACAGGAACTATAAGGTTAGTGGTCATTTGGTCCCTCCACTTCTTTTTACAAGCAAGTAAATGGGACCAGAAAAAGGAAGGAATTTGCCCAAGGTTGCAAAACTAATTAAGAACAGAGCTAGGATGAGAACCTTGAGATTCCAAATTCTATGCCTTTATTACAGGCAACAGAGAGGTAAAGTGGAAGGGTGAATAAAGAGTTGACCTCAAGGTCAGGAAGACCTGGGTTGAAGTCCCATCCTGACACATAGAGCTGTGTGACCTTGGGTAAGTCACTTAACTTCTCAGTGCTCTAGATCTGTTTAAAACTATAAGATATGGAGCAAATGTTGACCTCCATTGGTAGAGGGGAACTTCCTCATACCTAGTGTGCCCTGTATCAATGAAATCATAGCTCTAGTCCCTATACCTATGGGAAACAACATGGTTTAGTGGAAAGAGTGCAAGGTTTGGAGTCAAAGATTGAGGTTTGAGTCTACTCCTCATCTCTTTGTTATCTCTGAAACATTGGGAAAGCCACTTTATTCCTTTGGGTCTCAATTTCCTCATCTGAAATTTGAGAGAGTTGGACTAGATGACCTTCAAAGTCTCTTATGACTCTAAATGTATGAACTGATGATTACATGCATGGCCTGATTACTGGGGAGAGTGGAGAAGAGTGGAAGTGATGATGATGAGGAGGAGGAGGAAGATAATGATGGTGATGGTGATGATGATGATAATGATTCCCATCCTGGTAATGCTTTAAGATGGACAAAATGCTCTCTTGTCAACAACCTGGTGGTGTAAGAGCTTGTACCCAGACACAAACAGGCTCGGAGAAGTTCAATGATTTGTTTAAAGTCTCCTAGAAGGGCATTCCTTTGATTCTAAGGTCAGTAGCCCTCGTTGCGTCTTTTCATGGGCCTGGGCTCCATTGGGCTACTTAGTCAGGGTCTGTGTCCTCAGGCCCCCAGTCTGCCCTTGGATGGATCTCTTTGGTTAGTGTAGAAGTACCCCCTTCTTTAAGTATGGCACCCACCTCTTGCCATAGAAGAAAGGGACAAGAGGTGCAGAATAAAATGTACATTTTCAGACATGGCCAAGGAGTCAATCTGTTCTGTTTGACTCTGTTTGTTACAAGGGATAGATTCTGTTGAGTTGTGAAGGGGGGTGGTATGAGTGGGTATTGACAAAGAAAAAGAAAGGAAGGAGGGGAAGAGGGAAAAAAGAAGGAAGGAAGAAATAAAGGGAATAGAATATCAATAAAACATTGAAATATACACAGCAGAAAACAAAAAAGCTCAGAAGAGGGCACAAAAAAGGAGATTCTATTACTACTGTGTTCAATGTAATGTATACTTTAAAAATTGTGTTTAACAGAAATCCTAAATAACATTTTTATTTTTCTTTGTATATTGAAATGTTCATATTTGTTTATCAAGGTAGATGGAGCAGTAGATATAGCACTGGACCTAGGGTCAGGAAGAACTGAGTTCAAGTCTGGCCTTAGACACTTACTAGCTGTGTGACCTTGGGTTAGTCATTTAACTTCTGTCTACTTTATTTCCTTAGTGGTAAAAATAGGGATACATCCTAAGATTATTGTGAAGATCTAATGAGATTATATTTATAAAATATGGCCTATTTGTGCCTGACCTGTAGTAGAGCCTTCCAAGCTCAGTTTGGTGTGTCTACCACAGTAGGACATACTGCACGTCGATCCCAACATAGTGATGTCATTTTGGTCCTCTTCAAATACAAAGGACAAAAACCAGCCATTTGTAAAACACTACACATAGTGCCTGGCACATAGTAGGCTTTATATAAATGTTAGCTATTATTGTTGTTATATTCATAGTTTAAATGTCACATATTTTGAAGAACGATGACAAATTCAGGAATAGACAGAATGGTAATGGGTCTGCCATGCCATTCAAGGACTACTTAAAACAACTGGGGTGATTAACCTGGAGGATACTTAGGGTGGACAGGCTAGCTCTCTCCAGGGATTTGAAGGGCTATCACACAGAAGATTAGAAAGCAGCTTTTATTACTGGGAAGGGGAAATTACAGAGAATTCACCTCCCTGTAACAATTAACACTGAGTTGCCCCAAAATGGGCTGTCCCATTGGGTTGTGAGTTCACCATCAGTAGAGATATTCAAATGAAGGGTGGCTGACCATTTGTCAGAGATGCTATAGAGAAGGTCAGGTATGGGTTGGACCAGGTGGCCTCTGAACATTCCTACCAGGCCTGACTGAGTCTACATTTCTATAAAAATTAGAGTGAAGGGTGTATTTGATTACTATCTTTCCACTCATCAGCTGGGCTCCCAAGGAGGTTATAGCAGCAAAAGTGCAAGGATCCCTGGGACAGGGACTTATAACTATATCTGTGATCTAAGGCAAGAAGTCTTTAATTTATCATTCCTTAGGAAACTGAACTATGCAGCATGGTAATACAGAAAAGCCCACCATGTAGGCCTTGCCTTATAAAGGGAAGAACATTGAATTAGGGTCTAGGATATACGACTTCTAGTATTTGCCTTATTTCTGGTTTGCTGGACCCTGGATAGATCACTTTGTACATCTCGTTTTCCTTATCTATAAAATGGGTTACAGCCTTTAGTCATTGCTACCATGGAGGCTGAGGTTGGGACCTTGAGCTTGGGACTTAGGAACGTCAGTGGGGTTAAAGCTCTAATGAGTCTGCCACCGTTCCCCTTTCCCACCTCAACCCCTCACCCACTCTTTGCTGAACAGGAACCACCAGGCTACTGAAGGGGAGAAGGGTGAACCAACCCAGAGAGGAAAAACAACAGGTTAAAGTTTCCATGCTATTTAGTACTGACTGAGGATTGGGCACCCAGTGACCATTACACTTCTACTTTAAGTGAGATAGGGAGAATCAGGTACGATAGATAGATAGATAGATAGATAGATAGATAGATAGATAGATAGATAGATAGATAGATAGATGGATAGATAGATAGATAGATAGATAGATAGATAGATAGATAGATAGATAGATAGATAGATAGATAGATAGACAGATATACAGACAGACAGACAGACAGACAGACAGACAGACAGACAGATAGATAGATAGATAGATAGATGGATGGATAGATAGATGGCAGGTAGATGATAGCTACACAGAGAGACATGAATAGGTAGATAGATAGATAGATGATAGATAGATAGACAAATAGATAGGCAGACTGACAGAGAAACAGATAATCTGATAGAAGGTAGAAGGGCAGGCAGACAGGCAGACAAGATAGATAAATGTGTGGATGGATAGATATTAAATGGATAGGTGGATAGATAGGTAAATGGATGGATAGGCAAATGGACAAATAGAAAGGCAAACAGACAGATAGATGGACAAATAAGCATACAAATAAATTCATGAATGAATGGATGGGTGAATATATAAATGAATGAATGACGTGAGTTGCACTAACACTTTTATTATATTATAGGGCCGATACAAGGAAAGTGCTTTATAAACTATGAAGCATTGCATGTCTGTTACCATGAGACTGGAATCTGGAATCCCACACCCCCAACATGCACAGGGAAATCTCCTGAGTGGACTTGGCTACCGACTCAGTGGCCCAGAATCAATCTCCAGACTGCAGCATGTGTTACTTGGGGGAGGTCTTTCTTACACTATTTCTTTCTCTTTTACTTTTCCATCTCCAAACTGAAGGAAAGGAAAAAAAAGCTCCTCTGGCCCTCAGGAACCAAACCTTTGTTTGTTTGTTTGTTTTCCAGCTGCAACAATGTAGAGAACCCTAGCTCCTAATTCCAGCATAGGGCATTGAAATAATTCAATTTATTCCTCAACAAGCCAGAAGCCCCCATCTCCCTCCCTTCGCTCCCCTCCCCTGCCTCCCCACCCACCCCATTCCGGGTGTCCTGGGCTGTGCAGACAGAGAGAAAGGCTATCGAATACTTTTTACTTCTGTTTGATAAAAAAGCATGTTTGTTTTCGTTGGTGGATTGAAAGCCCGAGATGGGCCGGTCGTGTAAATAAAACATGTAGTTTCATTTAAAAAATTTATTACAAGGAATTTTGTTTATGATTTCATGTTCTCGAGTAATAATTAATTGGAGGTCTTCCCTGGTCCCCACAGACCCACGATCATTCCAAATATAGGAAAGGAGAGCCCTCCCACATTGAGGGTCTCCAGAACGGCCCAAGGAGCCCCTGACAGCTTTGTTGGTCATTTAGCATAGATTTAAACATTCAGGAATGGGACACGGTGCCAGGCCTATCTTGGCCCTGATGCCAAGGTAAGAAGCCCAAAATTCACTTAACAAAAGAAATAAAACAGCAATAACTCGTGTGTCTCCAATTCTTTAAAGATTTCAAAGCTGCTTCCTTTCAGAAGAATTAGAGAATACAAGGATCATCAGTCCAAATGATGGCTTGATTGTCAGGTTTTACAGATGAGGAAACTGAATCTCAGAAAGGTGTGTAGAAACTTGGCCTGACTCACACAGCTATTAAGTTTAAGCTCTACAGCTCCCAGAGAGGTAATGGGGTGTAGGGGAAGGATCACAGGGACCCAGAGTCAGGGGGCCTGAGTTTGAGTCCTAATTCTACCACTTGATTCTACCACTACCACAAGTTTTCTCCCCAGACTACAGTTTCTTATTCTTCAAAACAGGGATGTTAATTCCCAGATCAGGAACAGAAGACCTTGGGTCAACTAGCTGTGTGACCTCTGGCAAACCACACTGGGCCTCAGTTTCCTCTTCTGTAAAATGAAGGAATTGGACTAGATGACCGTTCGTCATGTTTATGTCCCTCCCTGCTCCAAATCTTTGATGCTAAGGTCCTAGGATCCTGACCTTGCCTTGAAGGGCTATTGTGAGGATCTGAGTAGAGGATGTGTGTAAAGCACTTTGTAACCTGCCAGTATGGGCGGGCATCGTGATTTCTTACGTATATCACTAGACTGGGAAGCTAGGTAGCACAGTAGATAGGGAACTGGGGCCTAGAGTCAGGAATATTCTACTTTATGAGTTAGACACTTAAAAGCTGTGTGACCCTGGGCAAGTCACTTACCTCTATTTGCCTCACTTTCCTCATCTGTAAGATGAGCTGGAGAAGGAAGCCACAAACTACTCCAGTACCTCTGCCAAGAATACCCCAAATGTGGTCTACAACCTCAGGCAAGCAATTTAAGGTCTTTCTGCCTCAGTTTCATCTTTTATCAAATGAGAGAGCTAGGTTTGTTGACTTCCAAGGTCCTTTGCAGATCCAGATTAATGATCTCCTTCCAACTCAGAAATGCCCCAGTTCCAAGACTTTAGCTCCCAGGGTGGCCAACCTGCCACAGCTTAGGTAGAGGGGCACAGGAGGCTTCTGTTGCCTTAGTAACTTCTCTCTTTCAATTCATGGCCCTCGGTAGGGCTCTTTGTCCTCATCATGGCTCTCTGTTGGAATGGCAGGTACCCAACCTGCCCTCTAATGCCTACTTAAAGACCCTGCCATGGAGACTGAGAGCTACCGTAAGTTATCCCCAGGCTGGTATTGTCAACGCTTGGTAACCAAGCCCCATCTCTCTGGATTTACTGCCTCAGGAGGGCTCGATGCAATATTAATTTAGAAAGATGGTGAGAGCATTCACTTACACTTAACATGTTAAGCACAACATCTTCCTCTAATATACAACAAGAATCATTCCTAAGGGCATGTTTCTATTTAAAAACCAGAAAGGAGGTAGGGATGAGAGTATGGATTCAGCTGCCTTGGTTCCTTTCATAATGGCTGTCATCCAGGTCACAAAACTGTCAAACCGTTTTTGGGTCTGGGAGCCTTGCCTGAAGATGCAATGAGGACTGGAGATATGACTTCTGGCATACAATGTTTGTCACATAGTCAGCATTTAATTAACGCTTGTTGTTGACTGTCTCTGAAGTCCATCCATCACTATTTCTATTTTTTATCTAATTTGTTGACAACGACCCTTGTAGGTCATCTCAATACTACAGATGAGGAAACTCAGGCCCTAATAATACGGCTTCCATAGTGTAACACTGTACTTACATTATACTATTCTATATTTACAATATACTACTGTAATACTGTATCTTCTAGACAAGGCTTCTAGTGGCTCCTAACTTGTCATTCTGGCCTTAGTCAAATTCCTTCCAATTTTGGGACTTTAATTTTCTTCTCTGTAAGAGAAAGAGATTAGACTGAATGATCTCTAAGGGCACGTAGGTGAGGTAGTGGATAGAGCTCTGGGCCTAAAGTAAGGAAGACCTGAGTTCACATCTGACCTCTGACATGTGCTAGTTGTGTGACCTTGGGCAAGTCACTTAACCCTGCATGCCTCAGTTTCCTTATCTGTAAAATTCCTTGGAGAAGACAATGGCAAACCACTCCAGTATCTTTGCCAAGAAAACCCCAGATGGGGTCACAAAGAATCAAGACAAGATTGAAATGACTGAGAAACAACAAGCCTCCTTCTAGTTCTGACAAATGAGAATTGAAAAACATGATTATTTCAACAAGTCTTGATTTTCATTCTTTACATTTAGGCTAAAAAAAAACCTTTTAGTCTCAGGTATTAGTCTGAACTTAATTTAGATGTATGCAAGTATGTATGTCTGTTGGATCTCTCAGTTCTCATCTCTGCATAGCTGTTTCTTCATTTATAAATAAAATGGGGAAAATGAGCATTATCTTTGCCTACCTACCCCAAGAATGCTCGAAAAGGAAAGTGAACTGGTGAATCCAGTGGGAGAAAGAGATCCTAGGTGATCAGTGTGTGTGCTATCCCGGCAATTCATGAAACATTCTGAGGCCTAGGCTTGTAGATTTAGTCTGAAAGGAATCTTAGAGTCTAACCCAGGGGTGGGGAACCTTTAGCCTCAAGGCCACATGTGGCCCTCTAGGTCCTTAAGTGCAGCCCTTTGACTGAATTCAAACTTCACAGAACAAATCCCCTTAATAAAAGTATTGGTTCTGTAAAACTTGGACTCAGTCAAAAGGCCACACTTGGGGACCTAGAAGGCCACATGTGGCCTCCGGGCCCCCACTTTTCCCACCCCTGGTCTCATCTTTTCATTTTTTTAAAAATTTAAAAAATTTTTTTAATTTAATATATTTAGTTTTCAGCATTGATTTTCACAAGAGTTTGAATTACAAATTTTCTCCCCATTTCTACCCCCCCCCACTCCAAGATGGTGTATATTCTGGTTGCCCTGTTACCCAGTCAGCTCTCCCTTCTATTACCCCACTCCCCTCCCATCCCCTTTTCCCTTTCTTTCTTGTAGGGCAAGATAAATTTCTATGCCCCATTGCCTGTGTATCTTATTTTCTAGCTGCATGCAAAAACTTTTTTTTTGTTTTTGAACATCTATTTTTAAAACTTTGAGTTTCAAATTCTCTCCCCCTTCCCTTCCCACCCACCCTCCCTAAAAAGTCAAGCAATTAAACATAGGCCACATGCATATCATTACGTATGACCCTTCCACAATATTCATGTTGTGAAAGACTAACTATATTTTGCTCCCTCCTAACCTATCCCCCTCATCTCTTCATTTTTACAGATTAAGACTCTTAGGCACAGAGAGGTGAAGTCTTTGGCCCAGTGTCCCAAAGCTAGTCAATAACTGAGTTAGGATTTTAATTTAGGCATTGGCAGACTGAGATCTGCACCAGTGAAAAGTCTCTACATTGGTGAGATCATGGCTTTAGTAGAGTTTGAGCTGTGGGGCCCAGAAGAAAGTCTATCCTTGGTTCTACAGTTAACTCCCTATGTGATCCTAGGCAAGGAGTGCTCCCACTGTGGGCCTTAGTTTCCTCTTTTGTTCCATAAGGGAGTTAGATTAGAGGGTAACAAAGAGCCTTTCAGTTCTAGAATCCTGTATTCTGTGTAAAGGTCTTGACAGTGGGACTAGGGGTAGAGCAATGTCTGACAGTACATTCTATGGTTAGAGGGCATAGAGTCTTAGTGGGCTAGACCTGGCCACTCTATTGCTGGCTTTCTGATGGACAGGCTGAGAATTAGCATTCTCTTTCTTCGGGGTCCTCTGAAGTCTAACTCTCTCTCTATCTCTTACCCTCTGTGCCAATGGTTGGACACACATACTCACTCGCACAGACATCCATCCCTGCATCCCCCCGCCCACATGCTGCATTGGCCTTTCTGGCCCACAGCATCCTTTCCCACATGGCTTCTGGTACCCAGAAGGTTCCCACATGCAAGCACGACGACACAGGACTCCTCTCTTTGGCTAGGCACACACAGGGCAACTATACATACCTCCCTCTCTCACCAGCCTTGCTACAAGAGCTATTTAAGCAGTTGATTGGAGATTGGAAGACTTTGAGGGGTCCCATAGAGGAGATTTCTACTTGGATCGAGAGGCTGCACAAGATGCCCTCAGAGGCACCATCAGCTCAGACTTGAAGATTGTCCGTACAGTGGGGCTGACCAAAGACCACCGAACATTTGAAGAAACGACAGCTGGTTGTAACGAAGGCATCCAAACAGCAACTTTTTCAAGGCACCCACGTATTGGTTGAATGCCTTTGAAAAGCCCTCTTTGTATGGCAGGCATGATGTGTGTCCTGGCCATTCCCTTCCTAACAAATCTCTTTAGGGCCTTTTGTCGTCGCACCGAATGTAGTGCAACATTGTGTGGCCTTGCACATATTGTGGCTGGATAAAGGGGCCGGTTCCCCAGTTCCCCAGACTAGATGGGGGCCGTCCCTGCCCTGGGCTCTCAATGCTATCTCCTGGCCACAGCATACACAGAGATCCTGCTCCCTCCCCACGAGCAGCCCGGCTCCTGGGAGGAGCCGCTCACCGTTGATAGACTGGGTATTCTTTTCCACAGCTTCCCCGGAGCATGTCACTGACAATTTCCTGGGCCTTATCATCACACAAAAAAGGGGGTAAAAAAAGGCTTTGGAAAGTGGGAACAAAACATCAGATGACATTGTCAGAGCACTTTCACCGTCACAATCTGTCCCTCTATCGCTGGGCATGGCAAGACTGCTAACACTACCTACCAGGAACACTCCAGTCAACAATTTCAGGAGCATGCTTATTGTTCTGTATCTATGATCTCTCCTCTGGGCTTCTGTGGCTTTTAAATCATCCTTTTCAATTTTCTTTCACAAGTCAAAGCAAGTCAAAAGACCCCAGCTGCCTTGGCCCCACCCTGGTCCAAAGCTGAAGCAATTGAGTCAATTTGTAAACTATGATCTGACACATAAATGTTCACAAGGGAAAGTGACCCCCACTCAATTTCTCTTTTATTTTCCTTCCTTCTCTCATTTCCCCTTTCACTCCCTTACCTTTCACTCCCCCCTCTTTTTTCTCCTCTTTTCCTATCTTTTGTTACTTTACTTTCTTCCTTTCTTTTCATTCTCCCTCTCTCCTTATATCCTATAGTGTTCTCTTCCACTGTCTCCTATTTCCCTCTATGCCTTTCTTTCGTCTTCTGTTTTCTTTCTTTCCTTTTCTACTTCATAACTCTCCTTGCTCTCCCTCCTTATCCAATAGAGGCCTATTCACTGAATGGGCATTACCTCACTGAAAGTGAGAACCTGAAAAGACCTTAACCTAAAAGGGCCAGGGCCCCCCAATGCATCCTGGGCCATCTCCAGTCATCCTGATCAATATCAGACCACTGGACCCAGATGCCTCTGGAGGAGAAAGTGAGGTTGGTGACCTTGCACAGCCTTCCTTCACTCAAATCAAAGTCAACTGTAAGTCATGTCATCATTTCCCTGATGTCATGGTCCTCTTCAAGAACGAAGGGCAAACACAACAACCTTATCTATTGTCTCACTTCCTTCTTTGCTTATTTCTCTCCCTACTTTACCCACCCAACTTATGTTTTCTGGAGACAAAATTTCCTACATGCATGGCCTCTTTAGACCTCTTTGGGGACTGTGAAAGATGGTTCTCTTTTCTCAGTGGAAATCACACACTATTAATTCATCTATCCATTCATTCCTCCATTAACTGCTGTAGTTTGCACTGTGTGAAGTAAACTTCCAAATGGCAGAATTCTCAAAGGTCACTTCCTTAAGGGCACCTTCTATCATCTCTCTGACAGATTCTGGCCCCTATCTGCCCCCTCCTCCATTATCATCACATCCTTCTAATCTTCCACTTATTCCTCAACTCATTCTTCCTAACCCCATTTTATTTTTACTCTGTGACCCATGACCCTATACTTGATTCAACGAGGCATTATCTTCCATCCATGCATTCATGTATCTCTAATACAGCTGGATCCTAAGTCTTTCTGTCTGGTTCTGAACTGTTTCCTGAGCTCCATTACCATTTCACCAACTTCCTGTTGGATAGCTTCATCTACACGGTCATCAGTATCTCAAATTCACCATGTCCAGAACCTGTTATCTTTTGACTCTACCTCACAGCTTCCCTGATACAGCCACAATTTTACTTCTCTTTCACTCTTCATCTGGACTAATAGCAAGAGCCTCTTAATATCTCCCTCTATCTAGTTTCTTTTCTCTCCAATACATCCTCCATGCGACTGTCAAATAGATATTCTGAAACTGCAGGTATCAGTATGTCACTCCTTTGCTCAGAAAGCTTCATTGACTTACTATTGTCTCTCAGAGAAACTCAAACTCTTCTGTTTGGTGCTGACAAGTTCTTCACACTCTGCCCCTAGCCTATATTTCCATGCTTCTTTCACATTATTCCACCTCCCACACTAGTCTTGATTTCTTCTGATTCTCCCTCTAGCCACCTTATCAAAATGGAGATAACCTGGACCAGTGTTTCCAGGTTGGCCTTCATCTTGTACAGCTAACTCCATTTATAGGGTGGAGAGCAAGAGGCCTGGTCAGATGAGACCTCATTACAGCAAGTCAGGGCAGTTCTGAGGAGTCTGGTTACTTGGGTCACTTTTCCTGTGTGTCTCAGGTTTTGTTTTCTTGTGTGTTCATCTCTGGGTAGTACCCTATGTAGGACAATATACTGGTAGCTTCCTGAGACTTTCAGAAGCTTTCAGGATATCGCATAGTACCTTCACTGGGTTATTGAGAGGAAAGTACATTGTAAAGCATCATAGAAAGGGGACCTGTTGTTTGTGTCATTGTCTTAGGACTTCCATGAAGAAGAACACCATTAATTACCTGTGTATCTCTCTCAGTGCTCAAAATTGTCCTCTGTACAAAGTGGGCTTTGAAATGTCTATTAAATTTGTTGGGTTGAACCTAAGCCAAGAAAGGCCCCTGGGCTTGGGATCCATCTGTCTCATATCTGTGGTCTGTGAATGAGGTAAAGACTGGAGGCTTCCCTTAGACAGGAACCACAAGTAGAGTGGGTTTCAAACAAGGAAGGATGCAGAGATGATAACTGATGGAATGCATCATATTTCGGGGAGAGATGGCAGCTCCCAAAGTCTGTATGGCCTCTGGAGAGACTAGTCCCAGGTGTGAGCCTGGAATAACACTTTAAGGACCCCAGCATACAGAAAAGAACTAGCTTGAATAGTTGACTAATTACGAAATGCGTCAGATGGCGAGACAGAAAGAAACAGACAGGACAAGGTTTGGACAAAACAGGAGCCCAGAAACATAGACCTAGAAACATAGAAACATAGGCCCTCTGGTACAACTCATTCAATTACAAGCAAGGAAACTGGGCCCCAGGGACGTAAGTAACTTGCCCGAGATCATCTAGGCAGTAAATATCCTTGAAGCTTCCTACCTGTGTGACCTTGGGTAAATCACTTAACCATCTTTGGGCACAATTTCTTAACTGTAAGGTTCAACTATCAACTCTAACTATATGGTCCTATGTTCAAAGGGTAATAAACACATCTAGGAGAGAGGTAAAAGAGGTAACTTTAAGAGCCGGACAGAACAAATTAATGCCAAGATAAGAACCTTGGGTCCAGATTAGAAAGATCTTACCCTATTGACCTTTATTCGTACCCAATGGCCCTTGACCATACTGTTATTTGTATTGTTTCTCCTACTTTTAAAGCCCCTTCATCCTCTTCCCCCTCTCCACCTTCAAATCTATATACCCTTAAGTTCCCTCTTCTTCCTTCCTCTTTACCTCTGCAAACTTCCTTGAGCCCTACAGCCCAAGCTATGTCACAAAGTACAATTTTAGTACTACGGTGTCTGGCACACATGGTACCTGTCATTATTGTTGCTGTTCACTCATTTCAGGCATGTCTGACTCTTTGTGACCCCATCTGAGGTTTTCTTGGCAAAGGCACTGAGATGGTTTGCCATTTCCTTCTCCAGCTTATTTTACAGATAAGGAAACTGAGACAAGCAAGTACTTCACAAATGTTAATTGACTGACTATTCAGGGATAGGTTGGCCTGCATGCTCTCTGAAGTCCCTTCCAAGATAAGATTCAATGATCCTGGGAAGAATGCCTCTGTAAAGCTGTTGTCTCTCCTCTCTCACTGAATCTAGCCTGCCTATATATATCCCTAGTATTTCTTTGGCAGACATCTTATCCAAGCAGATTAAAAATGAAAATGGCCCCATAAAGCACAGCATTATTACTGTCAGCCATATAAACCCAGTTAACCTTGCTGGGACTGGCCAGCTTGGTTCAGGTGATACCTCTCTCCCTTTCCATGATAGCATCATCAAAAGCCAGTAATTGAAGAACAAAGATCACCCCCTGTGATAACTATAACTGGGGATTTACTGTGAGTTTAACTGACTACCAAGGACAGAGCCTGGGCATTTCTGAGACAAAAATGGCTTTCCTGGCCTACAGAATCCTGCCCTCTATTTTCTATGAGGTGTAGAGGTGGAAAGTATGTGGGGCTGAGGGTGGGGGGACACCATCTGCTCACAGGTTTACTGAATGTCAGAACCTCAGAGATAATTCAATTCCGTCCCTTTACAGAGAGTAGGTAAGTCACTCACCATCACAGAGACAGGTATAGAGTCAGGATTAGAATTCAGGTCTTGTGGTTTGCAAGACAAGCTTCTATCTTGCCATGCTTAATTCTAAGTCTAAATTTCACACACCAGAGGCATTAATGGGAGGAAGAGTCAGAAGGATTATCAGCGTAATCATTCACTCATCAATCATTTACTGATTGCCTCCTGTGTGCAAAGCTCTGTGAATCTTCTTTAATTGGTCTTTCTTACTCTCTCTGTCTCTGTCTTTGTCAGTCTTTTTTTTCATTTCTCTCTCTCTTTCTCCATCATCTCTGTCTCTATCTCATTCTTTTTCTCTATTTCTGTTGGTCTCTCTCTTTTCCCTCCATCTCTGTCTTTCTCCATCATCTCTGTCTCTTTGTCTCTCTATCTCTCTTTTTCTCTGTTTCTGCCTCTCTTTTTTTCTGTTTGTCTTTTCCTCTATCTCTCATTCTCTCTATATGTCTCTCTGTCCCTCGCACTTTCTCCAGCTCTCTCTTTGTCAACCTTAGTTTCTTTCTCTCTCTGTCACTGTCTCTCTGACTCTGTGTCTCTCTCTATCTCTGCCTGTCTGTCTCTCCTTCCCTCTCCCCTGATCTCTCTTTCTTATCAGTACAGGGAACTCCAGTTGTGAAACTACCTCCACCAATACATCTGTCATCTATAGCTTTAGACAGTTGCTTGGAACACTGAAAGGTGACTCACCTATGATCGCACTTTTTGTGAGAATGGAGTAGTAACTAGTGCAGGACAACGATGACTTTCCCCTCAGGTGCCTGAATTGAGAGGCAAGTGACAGCTCTCCATTCTTTTAATAAGTAGTGTGACATTTAAAAAGGTTCAAGAGACAGAGTTTCTGGGCAATCCAATCATTTTATTAGTAAGGCCAGCAGGTTGCTAATAAAAGAATGGTCATATGGCCTTTTCTCATAGACCAAAGACAATCATGGTAGTGACTCACAATTTATATATCTTTCAAAACAGCAGGTGGTCCATCAAACAGCAGCCAACTCTAATGGGTTAACTGATTAGAGGTGGGCTGTATTAAAATGCAGGGTTGAGTATCTCTTGGATAGGGAAAGTATCTCCATACCAGACTCCCCATAGCTTTAGGCTATCAATTCAAAGAATGTATACTCTTTTAAATGGGGAACTGAGAGTGATGTTTGGACAGAGAAATTATCTCTTCTCAGACCATCTCCAGCCTTAGCTGTCTAGACAAAAAGATCTGTCTCCAACCAAGCTTGAGTAGAACACAGTGGGCTTCTCCACCCTAGATTAAATTCCTTGTAAGGTTTTGTTGGGTCTGACCAAGACCAGAAGAGTAAATGCAATCTCATTATCTGTGATGTCCTTCAAGGAAAACTAGACAAAGTCAGGACTTTGGAAGAAGTGGTGGAAGCTCTCAATCTCCCCAAGATATTGGTTATTAATAATCACTTCTCACAGTAGAAACATCTGTTCCTAGCACATAGTAGCAAGGAGAGTTAAAATAGGAAGAGTCCTCTTAGTGGTCGAACCCCATGTGAATTCTCTCTTCTGACTTTGTCTCACTCTATCTCCTGGGAGCAATCTTTTTTTTTTTTTTGCAAGGAGGAAGGCAGGGCAATTGGGGTTAAGTGACTTGCTCAAGGTCACACAGCTAGTCAGTGTGTCAGGTGTCTGAGGTCACATTGGAACTCAGGTCCTCCTGACTCCAGGGCCAGTGCTCTACTCACTGCGCCACCTAGCTGCCCCTACTGGTAGCAATCTTACTGTGTGTTGCAAAGTGTCTTCTAGCTTAGGATCTTTTGTCCAAAGTTTCTTCCTAAGGTCTTCCCACTTTACTGTGTGGAGGATGTCTTTCAAATTGCCTAGCTAGACCTCCTTCCCCATTTTTTTACTTCTGTTTCCAGCATCGTTAGACACAGTACTGTATCAGAGGTAGGTGTGGACTCTATGGTATGGTAGAAAGAACATTGGCTCTAGAGTCAGAGAACCTGTTTTCCAATCCTGCCTCTTAAGCTTTCTACCTGTGTGACACCAGGAAAGTCATTAGACCTCCACAGGCCTCGGTTTGATAGTATGTCCCTGGGGAGGGGGATGGGGCTTGTGGGATGGTAGACCAGATGTCCTCTGAGGCCTCTTCCAATTCTAGAGCCATGATTCATGACCCTAGGTGACCCTGATCCCAAGGCTGACCCACTACCCCAAATACCTCTCAGCTAAGCTCTAAACAGCCATAACCATCCATCAGCTTAGTGGGGGTCCTGACCCCTGAAAGGCAACAAGCAAGTCAGGGCTGTTTCCATCTATTGGCTCAGGCCCCGGCAAGACCAGAGGAAAATGGTTCCCTGGGCCATGGGAGCTGTAGGTCCATCAGTGAGCGTAAGTGGATAGGGTGTGCATTCCCAGCCTGACCTCCCCCACTGATTCCTGCTTCCTTACACACCCCAGACAGAAGAAATGTCTGCCCGCCCTGTTTTGACTGGTGAAGAGAGTTCCAAGCTGATTAATACATTTAAAGTGCTGATCAGTTTGCCTCATTCACCCCCTCTTATCCTGATTGTAATGAGCAGATCTTTTAACATAATGCAAACTACATGTTTCACTGAAACCCACAGTTTTTCTAGTGGGGTTGGAGGACTGCAGGTAAGCCATCTTAAAGGAAGGGGTACACTTGGTGGGCTACAGGAACTCTGTCTAGGATGGCCCAGACATTCTCCTGGCGTACTATTCTGCTTGACAGGTGCCTTCAGACAAAAATCTGAAATCTGGTTCTTAGAAATCTAGAGGTCAGGTGACTTACCCAAGGTCATAAATGTATAAATACCAGATCTAGGCCATGAACCCAACATCCTCTCCTTCCAAATTGTGTTGTTTCTTTCCCCAACGCTGAACTTTAAGAACCATATTCTGGGAATCGGGTGACCTAAAGTCTATTTCTAGCCTTGCCAGTAACTTACTTGGTAAGCCAGGGCATCACTTTCCCAATCTGCAAATGAGAGTGTTGAAAGGAGGATCTCTAAGGTGAATTCCAGCTCTAAGACAGTGATGACATCGGCTAGCATTTATACAAGACTTTAGGTTTGCAAAGCACTTGACAAGTATTTTTTTTTTACTTTATCTTCATAGCAATCCAGCGAGATAGGCGTGATTATTATCCCCATTTTACATACAAGAACAATGAGACCGACAGCTGTGAAGTACATTCTCCTGGGTCACGCAGCTGATGTCTAAAGTGGTTTGGATCTCTCCGACCTCATGCCTAACTCACTAGCCACTAGGCCAAGAGGACTCCCTGAGTTTCTAAGCATAAGATGTGACAACTACAGTGCTGGGGGCAGTAACAATGGGAAGCCAGTTGAGGTAATGAGCAGGGAGAAACAGATCCTGAAAGACGTAGCCTCATCTTTACAATGTCATAAAAACAGCACAACACAATTATATTGAAATATCCCACTATTTAACTTAATAATTTAAATGCTTGCCTAATGAGCTGGATTTGATTGGATTTGTGCATTCTCAATTAATCCTGCTAGATCATCTCCCACACTGGAGGTGCATTCTCCTCCATCAGAAGGTGGGACAGAAACTCAAATCATGGAGGTCCAAGCAAGCAGATGGGCCTTTGCCGAGCCCATTAATCCCTCTCTGCTGAGGCGAACGGGTCCACCACAGAAATGGTTCCGAGGCATGCTATTTAGAAATAGCTCTTCCAACAAGAGGCCTGTTAATCGAGTTTGGCCCTTTTTCCTTCAGCTAAGGAAAGTTGTTTTTTATAAACACACTTAAAACATAATTTTCCCTTCGTTGGAGTCTCCTGGTGCTAATTGTAACTTGGCAAAACAGTATAAAGAGAGGCAGTCGTAAATGCTTTAAAAAATTATTATATGCACTGATTTCTAAACAGTTTCACCTTTGGGGGGAGGCAGGAGAGTTCATTCTTTCCTCAACTATGTGTTAACTAAATATTTCTATAAAGCGACTGGATTAAAGAATACAGGCCTTTCTGGGGGAGTAGCTCCCTCCACCCATCTAAGGACTGAGGAATCCCAGAATGTCCCTTTTATGAGTCAGAGCCAGTGGGAAATCTCTATATCCCTCAGGACAGGAATTGACAATTCTGAAAAGTTGGAGTTGACAGTGATCTCTAGACTTTTTTGACTTTGAACTCCATCCATATCTTTTCCCCTGGTAGGTATAGTGGGGGGTGGGGGATTAATTTTTCCAATGGCATCTGTACTTGCTGAGGTTGACAAATTATAGCTGTTTAGGGAAGCCATTGTCCAACCCAAAAGTGGGAAGATTAGAATCTTGAACTATTTGGGGTGGGGGGAGTTGGAGAGTACTGGGCTGTAAAGTATTAAGTAAGAGTGGATACACTCTTCAAGTGGAAGCTATGATTATATGACAAGTGAGTGGCCCTGATGGCTCTATCCTAGGCTTTCTTCTTTTCTCCCTTTATATTATTTCACTTAGTGCTCTCCATTGTCATCTCTATGCTGATGATTCTCAAATCTCCTCCTCTAGTCCCAAGCTCTCTCTGGCTCTCCAATCTCGCATTTCCAACTGCCTATTGGTCATTTTGCACAGACAATGCAAATGCAACATGTCCAAAAGTGAACTCGTTCTCCCTGCTCCCTCCCCTCCAAATCTTCCCATCTTCCAAACTTTCCTCCTGATGTCATAGGTACCTCCATCCTGCCAGTCCCCCAGGCTATCAGCCTGGCTGGCACCTTGACTCCTCTAGCTTTCACTCTTGACCACATCCAGTTTACTGCTAAATCCTATCAATTTTACCTTTTATAACATCTCTTGTATCTGTCCCCTTCTCTCCTCCAACACTGCTGCCATCCTGGTTCAAGCCCTCATTACCTTTTGCTGTTGTCGTTCATTAGTTTTTCAGTCGTGTCTGACTCTTCATGACCCCATTTGGGGGTTCTCTTGGCAGAGATACCAGAGTGGTTTGCCATTTCCTTTTTCAGCTCATTTTATAGATAAGGAAACTGAGGCAAACAGGGTTGAGTGACTTGCCCAGGACCACACAATAAGTGTCTGAGGTCAGATTTAAACTCAAGCCTTCCGACTCCAGGCCCAGCACTCTATACTCTATGATGCCATCTAGCCACCCCACACCCCCATTACCCTATACCTACACTATTATTAGAACCTGCTTGTTGGTTTTCCTGCCTCTAGTCTCTCTGCACTAACAGTTCATCCCCTACTCAGCTGTCCAATTGGTCTTCCCAAAGCTCAGGCCTGACCACGTCATCATCACTCCACCCCCTGCCATTAAATAAATTCCAGTGGCTCCCTATTACCATAATGTTCAAATATAAAATCTGAATATATGACTGTGGAACAAGTGTATATTTCCCATTTGAGGTGGGTCTAACAGAAATATGAATTTTGGTTCTTCATCCCAAGACAAAGGAAGGCTGTTACAGGCAAGGAGGCCCTACTTGGGTTAGGTTACTGAACAAAGGCAGAGAGCAAAGAAGAAGGTGAAGGAGAGAAAAGGCTATAGACACAGAAGGGCGACAGAAGTAGGTGGATCTGAGAGCAGGAGAAAGAGCTGAATCCAGAAGGCAGCTAGGGCTTGAAACCTGGGCATCCTCTCTGCTTTTATACCAGTTCAGTGGTGCGCTGAAGCCAGCTCAAAGGGGCCCAAAGAGCTGTCTGACAAATTTTCATCAGCACCTGGGAAACTGGCAAACACTCTAAGTCGGGGCTTCATTTGTCAGTTTTTTGATGCCTCGACTTAAGAAAGTGATTAAGAATTATCTGGATCCAGGATATCTAGGTTTATAAGTAAGAAAGGGGCAAGTACTCCTGCATATTAAACTTCATCTTAATAACGCAGATTAAACTTTAGAGTTGCTTCTTAAACATTTACTAGCATGCCCCTATGCCAATTACAAACATAAAATGACCACTGATCACAAGCATTGCCTTATCTTTCCCCGCCCTTTTGTAAGAGGCAGTCCGATGGCTCAGTGGTTAGAGCACCGGGCCTGGAGTCTGGAAGACCTGCGTTCAAATCTAGCCTCAGGCACTTTCTAGCCATATGATCCTGGGCAAGTGGCTTAATCTCCATTTGCCTAGGAGGTAGCTAAGTGGATCATTGGATAGAGCGCTGGACCTAATCATTTACCTTCTGTTTGTCACAATCCACTAGAGAAGGAAATGGCAAATGACTCCAGTGTCTTTGCCAAGAAAGCACCATGGGCAGTACTATGGTCAGTGGGGTCGCAAAGAGTTGGCCGTGACTGGATTACAATCACCACTGTCCTTCCATGGCATAGGACTGAGAGCTCTCAACTTCCATCCTCTCCTCACACAATGAAGCATCTCTGCTAATGGCCTGCTACACTGCTACACACGCAAGGAGATTTCCAGCCACCCTAAAGCTGTATACACTTGCTTCTCTGCCTATTTCCCGATGACCCCGAGTGCCTTCGGTGTTATTTCCTTCACTAACTCTCCTTTTTATCCACCCAATGATTCAAAGTAGTGAGGAAATCACCCTGTGTGGTACAGTGGTAAAAGTTATTTCCTTCTTACGGTGATGATGATGGTGATGGTGATGGTGATGGTGATGGTGATGATGGTGATGATGATGGTGATGATGATGGTGATGGTGATGGTGATGGTGATGATGATGATGGTGATGATGATGGTGATGGTGATGGTGATGATGGTGATGATGATGGTGATGGTGATGGTGATGGTGATGATGATGATGGTGATGATGATGGTGATGGTGATGGTGATGGTGATGAAGATGATGATGATGGTGATGGTGATGATGATGATGGTGATGGTGATGATGATGATGATGGTGATGATGGTGATGGTGATGATGGTGATGGTGATGATGGTGATGATGATGGTGATGGTGATGGTGATGGTGATGATGATGGTGATGATGATGGTGATGGTGATGGTGATGATGATAATGGTGATGATGATGGTGATGGTGATGGTGATGAAGATGATGATGATGGTGATGATGATGATGATGATGATGGTGATGATGATGGTGATGATGGTGGTGAGGGTGATGGTGGTGGTGATGACGATGATGGTGATGATGATGATGATGATGGTTCTAGAGTCTGAGCAGACAGCCCAGGTTCAAATCCCACTTCTGATGCTCACTGTCTGGATGACCTTGAGCCCTTTCCTTCATATATGGTCATTTCTAGCTCTAAATGTAGAATCCTAGGGTCCTTCATCTGACTTCCTCTCTAATCTTCATAGCACTCTGATCTCCAAACATCACCCTGCCAATAATCCCTCTCCACTTCAATCTATTATGTATTCAGTCAACAGGCATTTATTACGTCAAGGATAGAGAGAAAAAACGAAAACAGTGCCTGCCTTCAAGGAACTTACCTTCTACTTGGAAATAACATTTAAATACAAAATACACTCGAAGTAAGTGCAAAGTAATTGGGGAAGGGGCAGCAAAAGCAAAGGGGCTAAGGGAATAAGGAAAGGCCTAGTATAGGAGCTAGCATTTAAACTGAGCTTTGGAGAAAAGTAGGAATGGGAAGAAGCTATGGTGATGTGGTTTCCACTTTGGGCAAAGGCATGGGACTTCCCGATGTACCTGAGGAAGAGGATGCGAGCAGTTTGACTGAAATACAGAGTAGGTACAAAGGCATAATGAGGAACAAACTTTGAAATGTAGGCTGGAATCAGATATTGGAAGGCATTAAATGCCAAAATGAGGCATTTGTATTTTGTCCTAGAGATAACGGGAAGCCACTAGAACATTCTAAGCAAGGCAGTGCCATGGTCAGATCAGTGTCTTAAGAGTCTTGTTGCTCTGAAGTACAATTGAGTTTATTGGTCAATCTCTTCTTCAACAGGAAGTCAGAGGAGGGGTCATCATGGATCCCGAATGAGGGGACATCAGAAATGGGAATGAATACAGAAAAAAGTAATAGAAGGAAATACATTCTCAGGACTTAAATTATACCCCCCGCCACTGACTCTTAGCCCTGCCTCCTAAGCCCTATATGACCTCTTGCTCAGTTCCAGGTACATAGTGATGACTTTGGCACACACATTCCCCAAGATGCTCCTTTAGGGTCCTGGACAACCTGGGCAGCCTCATAAGTACACAAAGAATTCTAAGTTCTCAGGGAATGGGGACTGAGGTTTGGAGTCTGGTAAGCCCAAGGGAACCGCCCCCCAGTACTCTCTGCAAGTGTTTCCCTCAGCAGTGATGGACAGGAGGCTCTCAGTTAGGAGGCACCCAGCTACTCCTTTCTCTAGTGATTCTGATCACGCGATCACTGCCAATTAAAGAGGGAAGGATGTCATCTCTTGAAATAGCATTTTAATGAGTGATAGTTCCCGAACAAATTGTTAGCCCGAGATCCCTCATTAGAGGGCTTAATTAGATCCATCGTAAAATATATTGATAAATTCTACTGAGCTAGTCCTCAGAACAATTTGCTGTCTCCATACTCCCTTAGAACATTTTCTGACCCTACACAGTCTTCACTGGGCTTTAAAAGGGACCCCAGTATCCACTAAGACAGTGGGCAAAGGGACTGAGTCACTAACAGCTGTGGGAGTAAAGGGAGGATGTGAATGAGGTTGGAAAACCAAATGAAGGTAAGGCAGAAAAATATCAAAAGGTTTCTGAGGACATCTATCCCTCAAAATACCATCTCTGCCCTCTTTCACTGTGACCAAGCTTTTCAAAGCAAAAGTTCATCAGATTTACAGCCTAAAGGAATGTTGGAGATAATTCAGATCCATTCTTGGTATTTTATATGTGAATAAAATGAGGCCCAGAGATGGCAAAGTTCTTCTCCAAGGTGACACAGCAAGCAAGCAGAAGGGCCCGTGTTCTAACCCACTGTTATTTCCCCACTACTAAACTGTCTCAGCTGCTCCATGATTGCATGGTGCTGAGAAACAGTGTGCATTTATGCATGTGAACTCATGCCTATGTGTGATGTGAGTGCCTATGTTTGTATGTAAGTGAGAGATGCAGAATCATGGAATTCTTGAGCTGGAAGCAACTCTGTGTGTCTGTCTGTGTCTTTGTAAGTAATCTGTGTGCATCCTGGGCAATCTTACTTATAGGCATTGGAAAGAAGGCTAAGCCAGGAGCTCCTTACCTTTTCCTGGAATACCCAACCTAGCACATAATTTTTTTTTTCCTGAGGGAAATGCCCAAGGGTATGTGACTGATGCTTAGTCTCTTTCCTTTTCTCTCCTTCCCTTTCCACTACCCAATCCTATTTTTCCCTCTATTCTTGCCTCTCTTCTTCCCTGATGCCTCTTCTTGTCCCTGTCTCTCTCCATCTCTCTGCCTCCATCTCTCTCCATCTCTCTGCCTCTGTCCCTCTCCATCTCTCTGCCTCTGTCTCTCTCCATCTCTCTCTCTCCTCGCCCCCCTCCCCTCTCTGCCCACTTTCCTCTTCTCTTTGGTCTCTGTCTCTGTCTTTTTTATTTGTCCGTACCTTGGTTTCTCTCACTTTCTATCTCTTGCTTTCTGTGTGTCTTTCTGCCTCCTTTTTTCTCTCTTTGTGTATGAATTTATTTCATTGTCCTTATATCTTTCTCTGCCTCCCTGTCTATCTGTCTGTCCTTTTCTTATTTCCTTGCCTCTATGTCTCCATATTCCTCACATGGTGCATGTGTACTCATAATTTATATCTTAAAATGCTTTCATACCCAGGATCACAGCACATATAATGGTGATATATTTTTGCTATACAAAGGAAGGTACTTTCTAATGAGATAAATACTTAATTTCCAATTGCAATCATGTTACAGGTGGGACTGACACCCTCCAAAACACACACACACACACACACACACACACAAGCACACACATGCATGTTTACACACACATGTACTATTGAAAGCTAAGGGTATTTTATCCCTTAATAGGAAATATTTTGTAAGTATAATAATAACAAACATCTATGCTCCCTCCCTCCTCCTTCATCCTATCTGCCTGTTCTAGTCAGGTCTACATGAGTTTTGCTAGAGCAAAATGTGGGTAGATCTGATCATGAACAGGCTGAAAACGCGGGAGGGGGTTTGCAAAGGCTTGATAGGAACCCCTTGAATCCTTAATTACAGTCAGTACCTGACATCACTCACAACCACTTCATATCAGCCAAGAAGGAAAGAAGAAGGAGAGAGAGAGAGAGAGAGAGAGAGAGAGAGAGAGAGAGAGAGAGAAGAGAAGAGAAGAGAAGAGAAGAGAAGAGAAGAGAAGAGAAGAGAAGAGAAGAGAAGAGAAGAGAAGAGAAGAGAAGAGAAAGGAAGGAAGGAAGAAAGGAAGGAAGGGAGGAAGGGAGGGAGGAAGAAAGAAGGAAAGAAAGAAAGAAAGAAAGAAAGAAAGAAAGAAAGAAAGAAAGAAAGAAAGGAAGGAAGGAAGGAAGAAAGAGAGGGAGGGAGAGAGAAAAAATGGAGCAGAGAATGCTGGTACCAGAAATGAAAAAATAGTTGGGTGAATCAATAGGAGTTGAACTGTGTAATGAAACCTTAAGGACATTGAGTCCATTCACCTTGGAAAGTTATATAGTTCTGCAAAAGTACACTGGCTCTGGATTCAGAAGACTGGGGTTTGAATCCCATCTTTGTCATTTTCTATCTGTTTGACTTTGGGCAAGTTGCTTAATCTCCCTGAGCCTCAGTTTCTCCATCTGTAAAATGGTGGTGGAGGTTGAACTAGATGGCCACTGAGGTTCCTTCCACTTCTATATCTCTCCAATAGAATATAAGTTCCTTCCTTCCTTCCTTCCTTCCTTCCTTCCTTCCTTCCTTCCTTCCTTCCTTCCTTCCTTCCTTCCTTC
>CM053623.1:418673971-418712711 GCA_028646595.1 Phalanger gymnotis
AGGGAGGGAGGGATGGATGGAGGGATGGAGGAATGGATGAAGGGAGGGAGGGATGGATGGAGGGATGGAGGAATGGATGAAGGGAGGGAGGGATGGATGGAGGGATGGAGGAATGGATGAAGGGAGGGAGGGATGGATGGAGGGACGGATGGAGGGATGAAAATGAATGAATAAAAGGTGCTCGGTAAACATTATTGATTGATAGATTGCTAATGTCTTTCTTGACGCAGTCATCACCTAAGGAGAAAATACTTCAAGGTTCATCCAAGAATAGTTTTTGGCCTACTACAACAGGCTAGACCATGTTCAGCCATAAGTACCATCACTTCAGTGGCCTTTAGGCTAAGTACAGCAGCATCTGTTCTTTGGGAAAGTTAGCTATATCATGAGACCCACTATCAAGAGAAGCTTCAGGAAGACGAGGCCACCAGTAGAGTCTCTAGCCTGCAAAGTCCTCCCCATACACACGAGTGACTCCTGAGGTCTGACAACTACACATATCAGCACCCATTTCCTTCAGTTTGGCTTAGCTGACTGTGTGTTTTGTTAAACAAATTTAGGTTTGGAAAAGATTATTTTTGGTACACTGCTGCATAATTAGATGAATTTTCATGAGTTTATTCTTGAAATAAACTTTGAAATTGTCCATGTTTTACTGTTTTTTAATCATCTGCAGATACTGTTTTTTGAGGCTTAGCATGGGGAAAAAAACCTTGTTACATATCAGTTTAATTTAGATTCAAATAAAATAATTTTTTGAATTTGCAGTAACAACAAGTCTGCAGAAGTGGTTGTAACTGGCGGAGAGTTGTTTGAGGATCAAGATAATTACAGTATAAAGGATAACAGAGAATATAATATACTGGCATCCAGTGCCTATTCAGCTAATCTCCAGCCCTTGACAGATGTTCAAACACAGTATTTTTAAAAGCTGACTTAAAAAAAACAGGGTGATTCACTTATTAGATATAAACAACATGCTAAGAAATTCAGAGCCCAACAGTCATTAAGTTCCGGCCCTTAGGGAGAGACTTGGGGAACAAGGTATAAAGTCAAATGCACAGAGCTCACTTCCAACATGGGAGACAACAGCAGCAGCAACAGCAGGAGTGGGGAGCAAAGATTGGGCCGCAATCTCAGCCAGTGGGTAGCCCTGGCTTTGCCAGGCTGGTGGAAGGCATCTGTGTCACCTCACAGGAGAAGTGGGAGATACCATGAGATAGCTTTGATCACAGTAACTTTCTAAGCGGTGAGTGTCACTCCAGGGAGTCATCTCACCAGGGTTCTGGTACTTATCTGGAAGAATAATCAGAGATGTATCTGAAGTTACCATTTGATAATGATGATCATAGGATAATGGATGCAGAGGGGAAGGAAGCTTAGAGGGCATTAAGTCCTACTCCTGCATTTTACAGATGGAAAAACTGGGCACAGAGAGGCAAAGAAACTTGTTCCAGGTTACACAACCAGTATGTTTTCATAGTGGATACAGAGTGTGCCTGCTGTCAGGAAGACTCATCTTCTGAGTTTAAATCTGGCCTCAGACACTTAGTGGCTGTGTGACCCTGGCCAAGTCACTTACCCCTGTTTGCCTCAGTTTCCTCATCTGTAAAATGAGTTGAAGAAGAAAATGGTAAACCACTCCAGTATCTTTACCAAGAAAACCCCAACTAGGATCATGAAGAGTCAAACACAACTGAACAATGACAACAACAAATGTGTCTGAGTCAGGATTTGAAGCCAGGCATCCTGACTGTAAGCCCAGGGACCTATTTCCTACCCCATGGTCCCTCTAAATGAGTATCATAGGATGAAGCAGAGGATTGTACTTGTAGAGCTGGGAGGACCCTCAGTGACCATCTAAGCCAAATTCTCATTTTACAGTTAATGAAACTGGAACCAAGGAGAGGTAAGTTAGGTGGAAGTATATACGGGTAGAATTTGAACCCATGTGCCTGGTGGCATAGGGGACTTGGAATAAGAAGGATCCAAAGCCAAGTCCTCCTTGAGCAAATCATTCCATCTCTCCCAGACTCAGGTTACTCATCTGTGAAATGAACATAACGATATCACCAACCTTACAGGGTTGTCATAAGGATCAAAATAGATATATATCAATGGAGATATAGATATACATATATGTATATATGTATGTATATACACATGCATGTATATATATGTGAGAGTGTGCATATGGATATATTTGTGTACATATATGCTAAACATGCATGTGTATACACATATTTGTATGTAAATCTTAAATATACATATGTAATATGCATATATGTTATACATTCATTTATAAAGTCTTTTACAAGCCTTAAAACACTACATAAATGTTAACTGTTATAAGTTCCCAAGCAGGTACTGATCTACATGAGTAAAGGGAGTTTCCATTTCTGGAAGTTCCCTTTGCCAAAGAAATCCCAAATTCAGTGTCTATCCTCTGTCTCCTCTCCTCAGTGACTGAAAATGCACCTAGGACATAGTAGGCACTTAATAAATGCTTCTTGTTTGTATAGAATCGAAAACTGAGATCCAGAGAGAGAAATAATGACCAAAGTCTAAACAGCAGATGAGAGGCATAATGGAGAGGAAAAAAATAGGTCTCCTGACTCCCACTTGAGCATCTCACAGGATGGGAAGGCACAGAAAATTGAGTATCTGCGTCAGTGGAGGAAGTGCCCACGCCTGTGAGCTCATGGATCCATCCACGTATGGAAGTGATTACTAATAATCCCATACATTGGCACACAACTTTAGAATTTGTCAAGTTCCTTCATGAGCTAATATATGTAAAATGCTTTACACACTTTAAAAGAACTGTAAAATGATACCTATTATTAATAATAATCATTCTGTCATTTGATTCTCATAATCAACCAGGTAAAAGAGAAAAGTCAGGAATCATTCTCCCTATTTACAGATTAGGGAACTGGGGCTCAAAGGCCTTTGCCCAAGGTCACTCAGTGAGTCAGAAGCAGAGCCAGTCTTTGACTCTGTGTTTCCTAATTCCCAGCCCAGGTCTCTTTCCACTCTACCATGAGCCAACTTTTTTTTGTTTCTTTTAAAGTTCTGTTGGTTTTGGTTCAGGTGTTTTGAATTAGCCTACCCTACAGCAGTTAGTGAGTGCCTAACAGGTCCTAGGGGCTCTTTAAAGACCTTAGAATGTGAATTCTTACAAAATGAAAAATTCTCCTTCTTCCAAATATCCAGAGGCTTGAACCACAAGGATAGTCACATGTAAAAGTAAATTCCTTTGAGAGGTGAGAACAATTCAGCTAGGGGAGCCTGGCACCACCTCTTGGCCCCAACTGGCTTCTAGCCTTGAAAATCCGGCCCCTCCAAACTAAGCACAAGCCCCAGATTACCCCATTAGACAATAGGAGGGGAGATCAGCAATGCCAGCTCTTCCCTATGCTCTAGAAAGTAGACTTAGTCCTATGGGACTAGGGACTACAGAATCACTAAACTTCATTCTGTGCCCTCCCCAAGGTGCTAACATGAATGAAGCCAGTCTTATTAGGGGGCATGTGGGTAATCATCAATCAATCCATCACTAGGTAACCTCATAAGCAGGAAACATCATCATAGAAATTGCTTTAGCTCTGCTACTCACACCTCATCCAGACCCTTAGTTTTTTCTGCCTTTCTGATTTGAGAGCTGGAGGACAAAGCAAAAAACCCTTCCCAAAGCCTTTACAGAGGCCTCAAAATGTCAGCCATCTCTTCATTTGTCACCATCTGTTCTGATTGGTTTTGACTCCATCATCATCTTCATCATGCCCCCTTTCTGGGTACCCTCTCATACCTTCCCTCCCCACTTTTCTGATACTTTTTGTGTATCATCTCCCCCATTAGATTGTAAGCTCCTTGAAGACAGGGATTATCTTTCTTTTTCTTATTTGCATACCAGGGCTTAGCACAGCATCTGGTACATAGTAGGTACTTAATAAATGTTTATCATATCATATCATATCATATCATATCATATCATATCATATCACATCATATCAATCTCATTCTTTTTTGCTTGTATAGACTCTCCCCTCATATCTCATGGTTCACAGGATATCTTTGAGGCTTCCTGTATAATAGGAGACTAGCCACTAAGCCCAATCCTTATGAGCATGTGCAGAATGCCACTGATGCAATTCTCCACATGGAAGAAACTGGAAAGCCTACTTCTGGGATAGTCATGATGCTATGAAATGGAAGTACCTTGGAAAGACTTCACATTTATTTTTACTAAATGTTATCCCCTTGGATTTGGCTCATTGTTCTAAGCTGATGACACTTTTGTAAATCTTCATTCTGTTATCTAAAATATTAACTCTTCCTCTCTACTGTGCCGTCTACATTTTCACTTATTGATAAAAATTTTGAATGGAGCAGCAGGTTCAAGAACATAGACTCAGAGTTCTCCAAAAAAGCCCCTGGATTCATTAATCACCACTCTTTTGTCCAGCTAATTGACCAGTTCTGAATCTACCTAAAAGTACAACCACTCCATTTTGGAGTGAAGAGCTCCCATCTCTCCATTTTGCTGACACTTTGATAAATGTCATGCCAAAATCTCGATATGCTACATGTATTCTATCCCCCTTGATTCACCTATTTGGCTACTTTTTAAAAAAAAAAGGGAAAAGGAAGATTAGTCTGGTCTTATTTTCAATAAGCCTCTGCTGGTTTTCAATGACCACTGCTTCCCTTTATGACTACTTACAAGGCATTCCTCTAAAAATGCATAATTTTTCCAGGAGTCAGGCTCACTAGCTAATACATTGAAGAATTACCTTCCTTCTTTTTGAAAATGGTGACATTTTTCTGACTCTAGTACAATGGCATCTCTCCTATTTTCTGTGATTTCTCAAAGAAGACCAATGAGGAGCTCGTAAATCCTGCCCTCCAGTGTTTTCAGTAACCTGAAGTGCACTTGAACTCATTGAAAACAACTTGTTGCTTTCTTCTCTTATCTTCTCACTTATCTTAGGGTTGAATTCCCTGTTACCCATTTGCATTCTGCCTGTCCCACCTTAAAGATTTAATCTTCTCAGTATAGAAAACAGAGTTGAATTAGTTTGGTCTTAAAAGTCATTCATGATGGTCTGCTCTGAGCATCAATTTCTCTGCCAGGAGAAATTAAAAAGCCTGGTTTTCATCCTTACCATTCACTGCCAACTGGAAATAACAGAACTTTCAGACTGTAGGCCAATGATTCCTCCCCAAATCATAGACTAAATTATTGAATGGATTTCTTTTTCTAGAAATGGTGGTCACAGAGAGCCAATATGGCTTCATCAAGAAAAGTTCACCCTGATGAACCTTATTTCCCTTTTTGACAGTGTTATTGCATTGGCAGATGAAGAGAATTCTGTAAATACTTTATCTAAATTTTGGAAAAGTATTTGACAGTTACTCATGCAATTCTAATGGAAAAGATGGAGAGATGTGAGGTAGATAAGATAGGTGGGCCCAAAAAACAGCCATTAATTGTTCAATGTCAGCTTAGAAGGGCTCCAACAGAGTCCCAGAGTACTGTGCTGTTTCCCATTTTTATCAGTGACTTGAAGAAGGGTGTAGATGGTATGTTCACCAAACCTCAGGGTGACACAAAACTAGGATAACATGATACTCCATGAATTCCCCAAAGCTCCTGACTGACTAGTACATTGTCTTAAACAAAAAATAAGCTCCACAAAGACAAGTCTTGATAGCAAGACAGCAATTTCACTGTGAAAAAAAAAGAAAGAAAAGAATTGGTGATTTCAGTGGAGGGAAGGCACTAGCAGCCTGGGAATTTGCAAAGGCTTCATGTAGAAGAAAATCATGCTTGAGCTGAGTTTCCAAGGTATCAAGAGGTGAAGAAGAGGAGGGAAGGACCTCCAGGCATGGAAGTCAGCCAGGGCAAAGCCTCAGAGGAGGAAGATGGAGTGTCTTGTTCGAGGAACAACAAGAAAGCCACTTTGGATGGATTGGAGAGTGTGGGGAAGAAAGTATTGTATAATGATACAGGACAGGTAGGTTGGGACCCAGGTTGTGAAGGATGGGGCTGGACTATCTAGTCTAATAATTAATAATAATAATAAATTCTTATCTGGCTCTTGTATTGAAAATGCTTTATATATTCATATACAGAGTGTGTACGTACATAGGTGTCCAAAACAACTAAGACACACACAAATATATGTATACACACATATGTGTATACCATTTATAAAATTATTTATATATGTATAAACACGTATATGGGTATACATATATACATACATATCATGTATGTGTGTCTATGATTTATGCAGCCTCATAACAATCCCATCAGATCAATCTACAGGTATTACTGAGAGTCAAAGATGCTACAAAACTAGTTTGTTCATGGACATAAGTAAGCTTTAGAAGTGGGATTTGAACTCAGGTCCAACCCTCTGCACCATGATAGGATGACTAGACCACGTGGGAGGTGATAGGATCATCGAATTAAAGATAGAAGTGACCTCAGAGAATGCTAGTCCATTCCTCCTCCATTTTACAAATGGGGAAACCAAGGCTCAAGGGTGTTCAATGACCAGCAGGTCACAAAGGTAGAATCAGAGGCAGAATTTAAACCCAGCTCCTGATTCCAAAGGCAATGATCTGCTTGCTCTACCAGATTATCTGCTGGACCATTCTAGATCTGAATTTCTTTGATTTCAATCTAAATCATTCTCCATCTATTTATTTCCTCTTAAAGAAATACCATCCCCATTTGATCCCATTTAAGTATCTGGCAAACTCCTTTCACCTTTTTCTTACTAACCTAATGTATCTCCCATTCTGCATATTTTTTTCCCCAATCCAGGCTGACTAGGCTCCTCCCTCATCCCCAAGAGGACCAGGGAGAGTTTGAATAAGGGGTGGTCTTTCTAGTACTGGGACAACAGCACAGGTAAATCTTCATGTCCATCTGGCAGATTCTAATTTGAAACAGCCCTCCTAATGTCCCCCAAGAGGACATTGCCCTCCAATAATGAATCGGAAGCAATAGGCACAGAATTAACACAAAGTACACCCGGCTGATGAGGAGTCAAGACACCCAGGTTCTAGTCACAACTCCGTTATTGTCACTCTTTGACTATAAAATGGGAGGGTTAGACAAGACCAGTGTTTCCTCATTCATGGTCCATGACAAATGTATCAAGGGCCAACTGTATCAAGAAGCACTGGATTAGGAGTCAGGAAAGTTGTGTTTGAACTTAATTCTTCCATTGGGACTCTGGGCAAACCCCTTCTATTCTCGAGGACTCAGTCTCCCCACGAGAGAGTTGGACCTAACGATCAGAAGCCTCCTTCCTGGCACTGGCAGGGTCCACCTCCTTATCTCTTGTTCTTTTTGCCCAGTTCAATGCTTGGTGCCCTTCACCTGCAATCATCCAGGAGCCCTGGCCTTCCTGGGCTCCGGGATCCCCTCAAGGCCCAAAGCTCCCAGGTTTTGCCTGTAATGATCGGATTAGCTGGGCTGTAATCACTGCCTATTGTTTCAGTGGGGAGGGGAGATGTTCACAGCTCACTGACTGGGCTGACTCCTAATCTGCTCCAAGGAAACAAAGTTGCAGCTCATCAAATGTAATCAGCCGCTAATTGAAAGGAAATAGAATTTTGCAATTATGGGCCACCTTTCATCCATGCAGGATTTCACAGCCGCTGTGTGTGTGTGTGTGTGTGTGTCTGTGCGTGTGTGCGTGAGCACACTCCCAGCATTGCAAGCTCAGCATTTATCAGAGCCACCTAAGAACCAGGAGTAGTGCCTGCATTGGCCAGTCAGATATTGATGGGGCTGTCACCAGAGGCTACAAGAGGAAAGAAACTCTGTCTTTCCCCCATCTTAATTCTGATTTGACTTTTAGGGCCCAAGTTAAGTCTTGCCTCCTCCTCTAGGAAGCATTGTCTGGCTACCTCAGTCCTCCTACACCTCTCTCTCTTTTCTGAATGCCTATCCCTCCCATTTTCCACACTCTACAGTCATCATACTTGATTTCAGCTTTGTAAAGCCCTTTCCATGTTATCTCATTTGAACCTTGCCAACAATCCTTTGAGGCAGGTACTATTATTGTCCCTATTTTACAGGTAAGGTAACTGAGTCAGAAAGAGGTTGTGACTTGACCAGGCTCACATAACCAGTTAAATAGCTGAGGCAGGATGTGGACATCAACACACACACACACACACACACACACACACACACATACACAGCAGCCTCTGAAGGTTGTAAAGCTCAAATTCCCTTCTGAAACTTACTATGTGACTTTGGGCAGATCACTCAACCTGGGCTACTCTCTAAAACTATGAATTGGAGAGGAGGTGCCAATCTGTATTGGTAGAGGGAGTTTCCTCAGGGAGTTGTTTAGAGGAATAAAATCACAGTTCCCTTCCTTATACATATATACATTAAGATATGGAAACTATATGACATGTGATAAAATATAGGTGTATGTAGATATAGATGTGAATGTATATGTGTCTCCTCTGAAGACAGTCTCTGTTTCTGCCTTCTGTCTGTCTTTCTGTCTGTCCTTGTCTCCCTCTCCTATCCCTCACCCCATGTTATACACATACCTATTCATTATTGCTACAAGCAACAGTAGGGAACTCCTGATGTAGAAACCCCTACCACTGATCCAGGTCAGTAAATTGTCTGAAACTTTCAGTTTAAAGGATTGACCAGGCAACAGAAGGGTTACTTGCCTTGCCTGGGGTCACAAAGTCCTCATGGATCAGAACTATAACTTGATCTCCTCTTTTTGACTCCAAGGTCATCACACTCTCATTTCTACCTCATTGCCATGTAATGTATTCATTAATTTGTAGAGGATCCAGAAGGTCCAGTGCAGGACAAAGGAGGGGCTGGAGTTAGGGAAGGAGGGAGGTTGGTAGGAGAACCTTCTGGCAGCACCATGGCCAGGGGTAATGGTGATTCTGAAGTCAGGGAAGTGGGGCTATAATTTAAAAGGGTTGATGATGAGGAATTCTCAACTCCCATGTAAAATAACTCACTCCATAATAATGAATCTGGGGGTGGGAGGATGTAGTATCTCTCCAGGAATTTAAAGAAGACAAAGAACAATGCTTATTTCTAAGAGCTAATGTAACTAGCATGGTATAGTATAGTGGATAGAGGGCAGATCTTGGAGTCAGAAAGACTCAGGGTTCAAGTCCTGACTGCTACATAGATATGCAGCCCTGCCCAAGTTATCTAGCTTCTCAGGGTCCCCCCAAATCCTCTAAGTTACAGAGAAATTCTGATTCATTATTGGAGGGAGTTGTCTACAGGTATAGATCGAAATCAACCAATCAACCAACAAATAATGGAATAGCCAGACCTGGGCCAATGACAATGTGTATCAATAGCATGGTGAGCCTCCACAGTGAGACAAGACAGTCAGCAAGGCCAACATAGTCCTAGATGGCACTAACAGAGGGACTTCCAAGACAAAGAAGGAGGCAGCCCTGCTGTGTCCCACCCTGGACAGAGCAGACCAGCAGTATTGTGTTCAGTCCTCAGAGCCATGTTTGGAAAAGGATATTGACACACAGGAGGGTGGAGGGCGGTCATGTTGGTGATGGGGACAGAAGTCATATCATTCATGGATTGGTTGAAGGGTGAGTGAGTGTTCACTAGGGAGAAAATGAGAAAGATTTGGAGTGGAGAGAAGCAGAATAAATATCTTAAGTATTTGACTTCTGTGAATAGAGGTTAGAGTGGTAAGTGCTCTATTTAGCAGAACTAGAAACAATGGGCAGAAGTTGTAGATGAAAAGGACAAGGGCTGCCTGAGGAAGTAGTGAATTCTCCCATCATTTCAAGTTGGTGCTGAATGATCATTTTCAAGGAATATTATATAGGAAATTCCTATCCTGGCAAGGATTAAAATAGATGTACTTCTTAAGGGTGGGGACTATATATTTTCTATTTCTAACAGTTAGCACAGTGCTAGGCACACAGTACATGCTTAATAAATATTAATTGATTTATTGATGAGTTGTGAGATTTCTTTCGAGGTTTTTTTTTTCATTCCGTGAACACTAGGCTCAGAGGCAGGAGATTGGGTTCTAGACTCTGCAGCTGACATTCTGAATGACCATAGGGAAATCTCAGTGGGATCAGGAGGCAGGGATGGCTCCCAAAGGAAATCTTTCTCTTCATGGGATCCGAATGGTAAGGGAAGAAGCTCCAGGAAGCCTCCCAGTCATTCAGCTGCCTGTCCAGACTCCAAGTCACCCAGACACACACATTCCTGCAGTTTCTCACTTCTGTGGACCAATGTTAATCAGCTTGAGCTCTGGAGAGAGTGTCAGGGATGCATCTATCCACAACATTTTCCCAGAGAGAGAGAGAGAGTCTGAGAAAAGGCATTTTGAGAAAGGAGAGTGGACAGAAACCACTTGGCTGCCTTTGACCTTGTCTGGAAGGGAAGTTTCCAGAGACAGCTTATGTTCTGAGAAAGGGCCGAGAATGCCTATACATTGAGCTCTGGTCTGTGTCATCCATTGCCCCCCTCACCCAACACAGGAACACAAATGATCCCATATAACCCACACGCCATTTCCCTCTGGTTCCCATGGTCCAGGGGCTCGGCTGTCGTGCTTATCAAATGGATGCTGGAACATTCCCAGCTTCCTTCAGACAGATAAGACATGATGTATCTCCAAAAAAGAAAGAAAGAAAAAGAACACAACCTCAAACTTCCTCTCTTTGACCAAGGCTCATGGCACGTTGGGTTTCTCTGTTGAGAGATGGAGTCATTTTATAATGCAAAGAATTCTAGGCTGGGAGTTGAGAGAGTCAGGTTCTTGTGCTGGTTCTGTAACTTGCTTTCTGTTTAAGTATTTTCCCCCCTCCTCTCACAATGTACCCATTTTGCAGATGAGGAACCTGAGACTCAGAGTGAACAAATGACTTGCCCAAGATCAAAGAAGTGTAAGTGGCAAAGGCAGTCCTTTAACCCAAATGTCTTCCCAAATGTGCTGATTAGATCATCTCTAAGGTCTGTCCCAACTCTGAATTTCTTTGTTTCTCTGTACTAAATGCCCTTCCAACTCTGACATCTCATGCTCTATGACGTAGAGAGACATTATAGTCAGATGGAAAGAGCACCGCATTGATAGTCAGAAGACTCAGGTTTGGATACTGGCTCTGAAATGCAGCCATATGTTCTTCTTGGCTAACCCTTCTTTTACCGAGTTTCGGTTTGTTCATCTACAATACGGAGATGGTGTCATCAGAGAAGATGTCCGCCCCTCAAAAAATGTGAAATACTCTAGAAAGATGGGTTTTATGTTCTAAGGCAGAGGTGTCAATCATGTGGGGGTATGACCCAAACCAGATTAAAATACAATTGGGAAAATCTGACAAAATAAATAACAATCCAGTAATAGATTATGGAAATTTGTAGTTTTCTGTGTGAATATGTGGCCCACGGGGATCCTTTATGAAAGGTTTAGCACCCCTCCCCCGTATTTCAACTTGAGTTTGACACGATTGTTCTAAGGTACTAGTAAGGAGGCTCATCTTCAAATCTGGTCTCAGACATTGACTAGCTGTGTGACCCTGGGCAAGTCACTTAACCCTATTTGCCTCAGTTTCCTCATCTGTAAAATGAACTGGAGATGGAGTCACAAGAAGTCAGACACAATTGAAATGACTGAACAACAACAACAAAGTCCTTTCCAGCTCTGGGATTGTGTGCTTCAAAATAAAAGGATTCTCATCCCTTCCCCATCAACCATCACACCAATCAGGCAGAACTGATTAAGCAGGGGGGAAGGGTGAGGACATGAAAATATAGCAGATGTCTGGACTACATGCATTAGGGCAAAATAGAAAGAATTCAGGATTTAGATCCCTAAATTCAAATTGCAATTCTGACCATTGCCAATATATAACTCTAGGGGAGCCTGGTGCCTTCTCTGGGGATCAGTCTCTTTATGTCTAAAGCCCCTAAGGTAGGACTCCACGAGCTTTAAGAGTCCCTTCAGCCAGGGGTGTGCTGGAGACTGCTCATACTACTTAAGAGAGCCAATTGATAATTTTTCAGTATTTATTTGCCGATTCAGAAATCAGCAAACAGTACAAATTAGGGCTTTATTTATTGTTTCGTTGATTGTCTGGACTTGGGAAATTGATGGAGAAAATCATTAATAATGCAGATTAAATTTAAAAGTGTATCTTGCTAACAATATACCCTTACCTCCAACCCTAAATCTGAGTCCATGAGGAACAAGGGTTTAAGATCTCATCACTGATAAAGTGATGTCAAGTCAGCCTATGGTATGGGACCCTGTTAGTCAGCAAGGAGTCTGGAGGGGTTGTGTTCTGCTCACCAGGTAGGGCTGAGGACAGATTACAGGGCTGCAAAAGGACAGTAACTCCAGAGCCCCAAGGCCCATTTTGTATTACCAAGTTCCCTGCAATAACGTAAAAGAAACATCGCACTTTACTATTAAGGTAAATTTATTCTTCTTCCTTCATTTCAAAGAGGACTCATTCACTCATAAATTGTATTTAAGTGAGGCAGAGCTGCCTAAAGTCATCATTACTTTCTCCTCCAAAGTTATAAAAGTCCAACAGCAGGACAAAAGTCAAGGAGACTGGCAGTGGCCCGGGATGCAGTGGATGACCTTGGCATCTTTGATGCCTGACCAAGCTCTGAGCACTCCACGGTGTCTGCTTCAGCGGCCTTCACGGACGTTGGAACTAATTGTTCTCACCTGCGCATTCAGCTAGGGGAAGTCTTCACATACTTGGGGCAGACACCCCGCTAACTCACCTGCAGGTTTGTGCCTGTTAATCTTTGGAGATGGTTTTACTAGGGTGTGACTACCGCACATGCTACAGCTTTTTGGAGCCACAGGTGAGAGGTGGGCACCAAAGGGAGATGAGCATAAATAGATTTCTATGGCTGGTTTCATTTGGGGGATAGTCCAGTTAGGTCAAAGCAGAGAGGTCAGTGAAATGACAGAGTTCCAGGGTGCATGGAACAAAGAGCTTGTATGCACAGCCATGCCCCTAGGCCCCCTGCTGCTGTTCCAGAGACACCCTGAAGTGCGGTGAGAAGGTGTTTTGTATACACTGCTAACCTCACATTCAGGCACTTTTTGTGATGTGTCTCACCTGTGACTAGCTGAGGCTGAGTGCAGAGAGGTTATGCACAGCCCATGGTTGCTACTGGAAAGACAATGCAGGACACCAGGCCTCTTAATGAGATCAGCAACATCATCCTTACATAGGAATCACTGGGTGTTGACTCTCTCATCTTTACCCAGCCATGTGTCTGAAATATAACATGTGCATATATATGCATGTCTTTGTGTATATTTGGGGATCACCAGGAAGAAAGGGAAAGGAGGAAGGATAACATTAGACAGTTTTTCTTCCTAGGCCAGGGGACTCCAATCCCAGTACCAGATTGTATGGGCAAGCTGCCTGCCCAAAGAGACCCAGCAAGCTGCTGGGATTGGCCCAAGCTTAGTAGAAACACAGACTCTTAGCTCAGTGGTCTGTTTCTGATCAGCACTGTCACCATCTCTAATTATTGCCAGTCATTTAACCTGGCCAAGTGAAATGGACACCCTCTGGCTCCCCCAATAGGGTGCAAAACCACAACCACAGACCACAAACTCTGGACAGACACAAATCTGGGAGAGACTCCTCAGTAAACACTAGTTGTGTGAAACGTCGACTCCTAGACTCAGGATGTCAGATCTGGGTGATGGTATGCTGCCCCATCTAGTCCAACTCCCCTATTTTAAAAAAGGAGAAACCGAGGACAAAAAAGGAGTAGGCACTTTCCTACAACAGCAGGTTCGTGTCAGAGCTAGGACTGGAATCCAGGTCCCCAACTCTCAATCTAGGATTCGCTCCACTATAGCCGTTTTGTTTCTCACTGAGACCATAATCCTTATTTTCTCTGGCTTACCTTACATTAGCTTCAGTTGGCAACAGTGGGCAAACAGGCAAGGGATTCCACTGACTCAAATGGGCTTCAGAAGAATGGCAGTAGTTTACGAAGATCCAACTTTTGCTAGAGCATAAATTACCAAACCCAATAGGGAAATAAGCGAGAAAGGGGAGTTCTGGGATTGGCTGAAGATGATGTCATGGCCATGTCAATAACATCCTATAAGTGTTTGCATCTGGCTCTTTCACTAATGCTGGCCCCACTTTGATTTATAAATGCCATTCCATACTAGCTCTCATTCATATAGTGCTTTATGGTTTTCAAAGCACTTTCTTAGTACAAAGGAGACTCTGGCTTCAAAGCCATCTCTAATATTATTCAGTTGATCAAGATAAACAAGCATTTATTAAAAACCGACTGTCTACAAACCCTGGGCCAAATCCTCAGGACACAGAGACAAAACAATTGAAATAATCCCTACTCTCTAGAACTCAACAATCATCAAGAAACAACCAGCTTATCAATTCAACCAATATATTAAGCATATATTGTATATATAAATATATGTATATATTTATACCCATATACATGTATATATGTGTATATATATGTGTATGTGTATATATGTATATGTGTATATATACATATATATGTATATATATACACACACACACACAAATATATATTGCTGTGTAATGGGGATATAGCCAAGAAACAATATCCTTATAGCCTTAAAGGGCTTCCAATCCAATGGGGAAAAATCATTCTACAAATGAGTGCAATGCCCCCCCCCCAAAAAAAAACAATCATACAAGTGTAAGATGAGAATACTCCTAGCCTAGGAGATAGTTCAGAATTTCATAAGCTCAATATAAGCAATCAATGGCACATGACAGCCAAAAAAAGTTAATGTTATCTCAGGGCGTATTAGTATCCAGATCAAGCAAGATGGTGGCCCTACTGTCCTGTCCTGGTCAAACCGTATTGAGAGTGATGTGTTCAGTTCTAGGAACCACATTAGATTGGGAGAAGGGAGCACAGAGGATGTGGACATGCTGGTTTGTCCAGTGTCCAGATAAGGGAACAAGGATGATGAAGTAAGTGGAGATCACTCCCTATGAGCACTGGTAGAAGGAACTGGGCATGTTTAGCATGGGGGAAAGAATACTTAGAGGAGATGCTATACCTGCCTCCAGGTATTTCAAGAAGCACCATAAGAAAAAAGAATTAAACTTGTTCTTTTTGCTCTAGAGGAGAGAACTTAGAGCAATGGGTGAACATTTCAAGGTATATTTTGTCTCAGAAGGGAAAAAACACTTTCTAACAAATGTTAGGAAGCTGTCCAAAGTTGTCCAAAACCTCTTGAAGTAGTGAGCTCCCCATCACTGGAGGTCTATAAGCAAAGAATGGATGACCACTTTCTGAGGATTCTGTACCAAAAAATGCAATATCACAGATAATTATGATATAGATCCCTTGTTACTCAACTTGGAGTTGGAAAAGACATTAAAGATGATCTAGTCCCACCCATTTTATAGACTGAAAAAAATGAAGGTTCAGGGAGTGGGAATGATTTGCCCATAGTTGCTTAGCTAGTCAGGGGCAGAGTGAGGATTTGAACCTGCTTCTCCTGACTCTAACTCCAGTGAAACAATTCAGAATTTCAGTGTAGCGTGTTTCAGATAATCAAAATTATTTAAATACAACTAATAACTTCATTTAGATATAAAGTACCTTCTCTAGAATCATAAATCAGATTACAAATAATTTAATTAAGACAGAATAGCAAACTAAATAAAAAGGAGGAAATCAGGTTGTAGAATTATTCTCAATCTCTCATTCAAAAAGGTGCATGGTCTCTCATGCCAGTGAGAGAGAAGATCCTTCCTTCACCACACCTGCCCTTAGGTAAAGAAGGGTCATCTTGTGACTGGAAATCACTCATTTGGTCCATCTCTTGGCAACTAGTTATGCTTTACTGACACAACTCCACAGACGTGATTGCATTCAGAGAATGCAAGCAAGCAACAAACATTTATGATATGCTGACTATAAGCAAGATCAGATACTTTGCTAAGTGCTGGGGTTTCAAAGAAAGGTAAAAATGGTGCCTTTCCTCATGGAGTTCACAGGCTGACTTTTAAGCCAACATTTTCTGTTTCCTGACCAAGTTGCTGCCAAGTTTGCTTGAGTTGTCATGCAATGCTATGGTTTATTCTTCCTCATAAAGAGTGTTTATCACTCTTCTGTGAGACTGAACTAGGTCAACATGCCTGGGGATTAATCAATATTATTCAAGTCTGCTATACCCAGCTCAAGCAGGCAAGACTTTCTCCTCTCCAGGACTCCCAGTTCTCATTCCTTAAGTTAGGTAATTCCTTTTATATCCTCCTGTATCCTATCAAAGCTAGATTAAATACCCTGAAATTTCAATAAGTCTCAAGAAGGTAATTAGCAACATAGAAAGGTGAGAACAGAAATGCCTGAATTGTGGCCTGAATTCCTGCCACTGTGGCAAAGAGCTCTTACACCAGCACTTTTCCCATCATACAAGAGTTTGTTTGCTTCTATCCACTTCTCCCAATTTCAATGATACCAATTCTCAAACTTTCTCCCTGCATTCTAGGTAATGTTGAAAGTGTTGATGAAGAAACATTTGGAGCCCAGTTTTTACTCACTTAGTTTTTTGTAATTTAGTTGTCATAATACTTTATATTCCTTTCCTTTCCTTTTCTACTTTCTACTGTTCTTTCCACCCTCTACCCCCATATAGGCCACTTTCTTTGAGTCCCTCCCAAATTGAGAATTACTGACAAACATTATACTCATCAGATGAGATAGAAAGAGGGCCCTCTGCATATCTACAAGGCCTGACTCTGACCTAACCTTTTCTTTCAAGTCTTCCATGACCACCACAGCCTACACTGATCCAATATTTCTCAGAATTCCTATAGCACTTATTGGTAAACAGCATGATACAGTGGAGAGCATTTGAATTCTTTTGCTGTTGTTCAGTCATTTCAGTCCTATCCAACTCCTTATGACTCCATTTGGGGTTTTCTTGGCAAAGATACTGGAGTGGTTTGCCATTTCCTTCTCCAGTTCATTTTATAGTTCATAAGGAAACTGAGGCAAACAGGGTTAAGTGACTTGCCCAGGTTCACATAGCTAGCAAGTGAGGCCAGATTTGAACCCAATATTCTACCCACTATGCTACTTAGCTTCCCACTTTGAATTCTAGATCTGTTATTTATTACTTTATGGCCCTAGTAATTTCCCTGATATTCTTTCATGGTCACTTTCTTCATCTAATATGGTGATAATATATACAATCTTCTTGGGGAACTCTATGCCTTATACCAGCCTTGCTGCTAATGTTCAGACCATGGCAGGAATACACCTAAACGAACGGTCTGGAGTGTATGTTTATCACAATTTGGAATGCTCCAAAAATCACTAAAGTGTCCATATCTTTTGACTGTGTAATACCACTAGAAGGTCTATAACTCCAAAAAACAAAGAAAGAAGTAAAGGACTCATATATACAAAAATATTTATAACAGCCCTTTTCATAGTAGCCCCAAATTAGAAAATATCTACATAGTATGGAATGGCAAAACAAATTATGATATATGAATAATGGACTGTTATTATGCCAGGGAAAATAATGAAATGGACAAATTCAGAGGAAATGGGAAGATCTCTGTGAACCAATACCGGGTAAAGTGAGCAGAACTATTTGTATAATAACAACATTGTAAAGAAAAACAACTTTGAAAGATGTTGGCACTCTTATCAATGCCAAACCATAATTCTCGAGCACCAATGGTAAACCATGCTATCTACCTTCTGATAGAAGTGTAATGAACTAGATTGTAAAATGAGATAACATATTTTTGAAAATGTCCAATGTGGGATTTCTTTTCTGGATTATGTGTAATTGTTATAAGGGCTTTCTCTTTATTTCTTTTTAAATTAATTTAATTTATCTTAATTAATTAAAATAGTTGATTAATTTAATTGTCTTTAAGTGTAATTTAATTTTTTAAATTAATTTTAATTAAATCTCCAATGGGAGGAGCTAGAGTAGAAGTGAGAAAAAAATAGATTTTCATAAAAAATAAATGAATAAAATAGAGAGATGGGTCTGTATATCAATCATACATCTTTATTCTAAAATCATACTATGTCACCATATTCATGGTTCCCCAGCCTGACACTGCATCATATTCACTAGACTTGGATCCCAATACCGTTGAAATTTCGGTACTGAAAAAGGTCCATGCTTTCATGAGGGCGAAGTCTCTCTCCAATGACACAGTGGGTCATAGACTCTCCACACTTCAATGGATGGGTTTTAGGAGCTATTGTGGCCAATATATTCACTCTCTTGTGGTGAACTTGTGGGTAAGGAGCCTATTGGAACTCACTGAGACTGGTCCTGGCATGACATGGCCATGCTTGAAACCTCTCCAGCTCAGTTGGACCTGCCAGAGCTCAGGGTCCTCTGGCACAGCCTTCAAGAGCCGAGTGTCACCTCTACACCATGAGGAGAAATCAGAGGGGATTTCAGTGTATGAAAGACTTTGATATTTTTCCCCCAAATCAAACCCACCCTCAGTGGACAAAGATATGCCACCTTTGAGGCCCTTCCAAACAATATGCCACCAGCTCTGAAGGCTGTTCCAGCAGTCCGGAAATGTTTGGAGAAAATGCCACCTGGCGGAAACAAGTCTGCAGCCTGCCAAGGGGTCTGTGCATTTGGATACATAAACTTTGGTATCTTTATTTAAAAAAAATCAGTGGCCTTGCTTTAAAGTCATACCTTATATTATTTGCAACCTCCCATATAGTCTTCAGTCCTATGAAACTCGTCTCCTTGCAGTTCCATGAATAAGACATTCCATCTCTCAGCCCTGGGCATTTTCTCCGACTGTGCACCATATCTGGAATATCTCCCTCCTCATCTCTGCCTAATGGCTTCTTTTTAAATCCCAACTAAAACACTATCTTTCATAGGAAGCCTTTCCCAACCCCTCTTAATTCTAGTTCTTTTCCTCTCTTTATTTCCTATTTATCCTGTATATAGCTTGTTTATACATATTTCTTTGCTTGTTGGCTCCCCCAAATGTTGTGATCTCCTTGAGAGCAGGGACTGTCTTTGGCCTTTCTCTGTAACCTCAGGTGCTTCATACATACTCATTCACTTACTGAGCCCTCTTCAAGCTATGCCAGGCTTCTTCTGGCCAGCCATTGGAGCAGAGTTATCAAATAGGTGAGGCCCATAGGACTGGGCTATATCATCCCTGCTGTGGCTGTAGGACCATAGATTTGGTGCTGAAAGGAGCCTGAGAGAGCAGCTAAACCAGTCTCCTCATTTCATAGATGACTGGTGAATGCTGAGAGAAACCAGATAGGCATGAGCTGCTATTAAGCATGCCTTCTTTGCTTTTTTTCCTCGTTTTTTTTAAATTTCTGTACTGTTAGCTCTGTGTTGTGAGCAGCCATAAGGCAGGGTCAGGGAGGAAGGGTCCAGGACAGGGTTTTGTCCATTGTCAGCCAAACACAGCAGGTTCCCATGATGAGAAGAAAATACATGAGAACTATCCATAACTGGAGCATGTTCCAGACAACAAGGTTGAAAGGGATATAATTAAACCCCTAAGCCTAGAGTTCAAATTGTCCCATTGTTGGTGTTCAAGTAGACTCTCCATGGCCCCATTTGAGGTTTTCTTGGCAAAGATACTGAAGTGGTTGGCCATGTCCCTCTCCAGCTTATTTAACAGATGAGGAAACTGAGGCAAACGGGGTTAAATGACTTGACCAGGGTCACACAGCTAGTAAGTATCCGAGGGAAGACACGGGCCCCCTTGACTGCAAGCCCAGTACTCTATCCACTTCTCCACCTAGCTGCCCCAAGAGTGTCATAGACCTGTGAAACCACAAGTCCATTCCTTATCCCTTCCTCTACAAAGGGGTTCAATCTTCCAAGGCAGTGTGGCATGGTGGAGAGAGCAGCAGACTAGGAGTCAGGAAGACTTGGGTTTGAATTCTGCCTCAGATACTTACTAGCTGTATGATCCTGGGCAAGTCACTTATCCTTTCTCAGCCTCAATTACTCATCTGTATAATGAGAAGGTTGGACTTCATAGCCTCTAAAGACTCTTCTAGATCTAAACCCAAGATCTCGTAATTCTATATTTAGCCTAAAAAGGACCTAGTTGGTGGTGAGGGTGGAATAGTGGGGGAACAGGATAATTTTTCTTCAAATATTTCAATGATTTCACATGGAAAAGAAGTTAGAGGGATTCTGTTTTACTCCAGAGGGCAGAATTTGGGGAATAGATGGGAAGATGCAGAGTCAGGTTTTGGTCAGAATAAAGTAAAAATATATATAGGTAGATATATAGGTATGTAGTATATATATATATATACATATATATATCTACCTATATATATAGATATATATACCTATATATATATAATAGGTAGATATATATATATATAATAGGTAGATATATATATATATATGTATATATATCTATCTATCTACCTGTGGAAAGTAGCTAATTTCCCATCATTGTTTGGATGTTACAGCTGAGATTGCTGCTTCAGTACAGGTTTGACCAGATGCCCACTGCGGTCCTTTCTAGCTCACATTCGGTGATTCCTACTAGAAGAACTTAACCCTATGGCAGAGGGTTAAGAATGGACTTACATTGGTGGATGAGAGAGGATACACAGTGTGGCAGGGGGGAATTGGAATGGTCTAGACCAAAGATGCCAAATACTCTGCCTCCCTTGGCCTGCTGTGCTCCCCAGTGCAGCCTCAACCAGAGTGAAATATAATTGAAAAATTGAATAAATAAATAAAAATGTGATAAAACATAGATAATGGCAATTTGTGGTTTTGCATGGCTGCCTTGCTCTAGACAATCAACTTGCCACACAGGAAGAGCTCATCTGTCAAATGTCTCCATTTAGTTCAACTCATGGGATCATAGATTTAGGGCAAGAAAGGGTTTTTGAAGTCATCTAGGCCAACCTCCCTTTTACCAATAGGGAAACTGAGGTACGGAGAGGATAAATGCTTAACACAGTGGCTGGCACATAGTAGATGTTGAGGAAATATTTATTTATTAACCAACTTGTCTGAGATCACTCTAATATTATGTGATTGGGCTAGAATTTGAATCCACTTCCTCTAGAACTCCAAATCCCACCCTTTCTCTGTTGTACCACATGAGTCTAACAAGTTCTTTGTGAGAAAGCTAGCAGTGTTTGAGGAATCTGAATTGATAAGTGGTCATTTGAAAAAAAAATTATATATATATATATATATATGTATACACATATATATGTGTGTGCATGTGTGTGTATGTGTGTGTATACATACATATATATGTATGTGCACGTGTATGTGTGTGTGTTGCTATTTAGACATTTCAGTCCTGTCATGAACTCATCTGGGGTTTTCTTGGCAGAGACACTGGAGTGGTTTGCCATTTCCTTCTCCAGCTCATTTTACAGATGAGGAAACTGAGGTGAACAAGGTTAAGTGACTTGCCCAGTGTTACACAACTAGTAAGTGCCTGAGGCCAGATTTGAACTCATGAAGATGAGTCTTCCTGATTCCAAGGCCAGAGATCTATTCACTATGGCACCACCTAGTGGCCACCAGATGTTCTACAAATGTGCAATTTCATTCCAGTCTCAAATCCTTGGGGAACCACACTGGGTTAGGCATGGCCTAATAACACCTCTTCACAGAAGCTTCCCAGTGATGCACCCATTGGCAACGGCCTTTCCTTTCCTCAGGTGCCATGGGGCATTTTGCGCATTTCTTACACACTGGTCATATATTATCTTGCACTATAATTATTTATGTGACAAATCTACCTACTAGGTGGTGAATTCCATAAAAACAGGGACCGATCTTGTATGACTTCTGTCTCTCCCATTGCCTAGTACAGCGTTCTACACGCAATAGGCATTCCAATAAGTGTTTTTTGAGTTGGATTTAATGAGCAACTGTGACAACAATGATAGATAGCATTTACATAATACTTTAAGCGGCAGCTAGGTGGCACGGTGAGCACTCATCTTCCTGAATTCAAATCCGACCTCAAACACTTACCAGCCATGTGACCCCGGGCAAGTCACTTAACTCTCTTTGCCTCAGGTTCCCCGTCTGTAAAATGAGCTGGAAAAGGAAATGGAAAATCGCTCCAATATCTTTGCCAAGAAAACCCCAAATGGGATCCCAAAGAATCGAACACAACTGAACAACAAAAACATTTTAAGGGAAGGCTGTAGCTATGGGAGCGATAGGGCAGGGGCACTGAGTTTGCAGTCCCTCTGAGGTTATAACCAATTTAGCTTGTTTGTGCATAGTTGCTTCCATGTTGTCTCCCCCTTCAGAGTGGGAGTTCTCTAAGAACAGAGACTGCCTTTTGCCTTTCTTTATATATCCTTGGCACTTAGCACAGTGCCTGGAACACAATGGGTGTTTAATGCTTGTTGCCTTGATTAAAATCCCCAGATCATTTTTTCATACAAGCCACTGTATAATCACGTCTTCCTTATCTAGAAATTGGGAAGTCGATGTTTTTGAACCCAAATATAAGATGTTGTACTTTTCCCCCAATGAATGATATCTCACTAGTTTTGGTCTATTGTTGTAGACCACCCCCCCCCCGCCCCCCCACCAAGGTCCTTTCTGAATCCTGCCTCTGCCAGCCGGTGTGTTAGCAATCCTTCCTTCCTAGCTTTATTTCATTTGCACGTTTGATAAGCATTCCATCTCTGCCTTCAGCCGAGTCATTAATAAAAATGTCAAATAGCGCAGGAATAATAGCTGACATTTCTGTAGCTCTTTATGGTTGCTTACAAAGCATTTTCCCATTACATTATCTCATCGGAGCCTTCTGAAGACCCTGGGACATGGCTTGCACAAATATTATCCCCATCTTACAGGTAAAATTCAGAAAGGTTAAGCAAACTGCCCCAGCTCGCACAGCTCTAGGGGCAACATGGTCTTTCTTTTCAAATATTTAAAGGGCTGTCTTGCTGGTTTATTCTTCTTGGCCCCAGAGGGTAGGAATGAGGACCAATGGAGGAAAGTTGCTTTGGTTCATTTATGCTCAACCTAAGGAAGACTGTCCTAATGATTCTTTTCTTCTGGTAGGCTCCCACCCCCAGTGTCTCTCTGTCCTGGGGCCACCACCAGAGAGAGAAAATGCTATTAATTACTTAATAATGTGATCATAACAACGCAGACAAGTGTGGGAAACAGGGAAGCACTTGGAATCAGCGGCACGCTCTACACTTTTCCGAGGGGCCCTCTTTTAAATGAATGGGGGCTTTGAAAGCGCAGAATGATTGATAATTATTTGAAACAAGCTAAAACACTTGGATTGCTCCAACCACCGTAAATCACTCTGCCATATTTATACTTGACTAGTCTTCTCCAGAACAACTTCCAAATCAAAGACTTTTGAGAAATTTCAATCACTCTGTTTTGAAGTGATTGAGAGCACGGGGCGTGAGCAGTGCGGGAATAAGTGACATTAACATTATTAGCACTAGAAATTTCCTGAAGTAGTTAGTTACATTAAGAAATGATCAGGGACCGAGGCACAATGAGCCAGACAGCACTGAGGTTCAGAAGCTTGTTAACTCTCTCATCCCTGGCCAGAATAAACATACAGCAACTATAGATGCATGCCTAGCTTATAAACAATGAGGCAGTGTGGTACGCTGGGTGGGGTGTTGTGGATTTGGAGTCAGAAGACTTGGGTTCAAGGCCTGGATGGAGCTATGGATTTGAGAAAACCGTGAACAGAGGACATAGTGGGACAGGATATCAAGAAGCTGGAGAAACAGTGAGAAGCGCATGGCCAGAATAACTGGAGCCAAATGGAGAATACAGCACTGGTTGAATCCTATTTCCTATTGGATTTGAACTACTAGTTGAATCCAATCACATAGGATTGGTGGAAAAAGCTAAGGATATTTAGCCTAAAGAAGAAAATACTTAGAGGGGATGAGATACCTGTCTCCAAATGCAATGCAAGGGGCTAATTGACGTGTGGCCCCCCCATCTATGAGATTAGGCTCTTTATCCACTCAAATTCATAGCCCATGTGTCCTCATTGCTGCTTCCTTCCTGAGACCAAACCAGATAACCATGAACTCCAAACAAAGTCATTTAATGAAACGGAATAAAAAGGTAATTATAGGAAGCGGAATCAGGCATCTAAAAATCAAGTTTATCTGCTGAGAATTTTCTCTCTTCCCCTTCTGCTCACCTCCTTCATCCTTATCTTACAACCTCCTGACACCCCACCCCCATTTCTTCCTTTACCACAGTCTCTGAGGAAGAGGCAGCCATTCTCCTCACTAAAGTCAACCCTTCTTCATGCATTCTTGATGCCACATGTCCAATCAGAAATGGCAGCCGTGATTGCTAAACCACTGCCACTGAGCTTGGAAAAACGATGGAAAATAGGAGATGTATTTTCAAACTCAAGTTGAGCAAATATGGTCCCAATTTTCAAAGAAGAGAGCCAGGTTTTTTATCAGCAGTTAGTGAATCTAGCTCTAAAACTTGGCAACGTTCTAGGATGTTTGTTTTTCAGGCTACTTAGAAAGGGGAACAATACTCAGTGATAATCAGCATGGATTCACTGAGAACATGTACTTTATTGTAGAGATCAAGGCCATCCCATGGTAATTCTCTCAGCTCATTTTTAATTCTATATTCCTTAGTATCATCAACCCCTCTTCTCCTCCCTCCCTCTGCTAACAGAAAAATACTATCCATACTCCGATTAAGGCCAACCCCTCTGCCTGTGCTCTTAGTTCCATTCCCTCGACCTAGGGTTTTGTTGGGTGACTATGAATGTCTTTTCTTTATAAGGTTATTAGATAGCCAGATTAGAGGATCACCATACACATTTTATGAGGCACTAGGTGGCGCCATATTGGCTAGAGCACTGGGCTTGGAAACAGGAAGACTCATCTTCCTGAGTTCAAATCTGGCCTTGGACACTTACTAGCTATGAACAAGTCACTTAACCCTGCTTGCCTCAGTTTCCTCATCTGTAAAATGAGCTGTTGAAGGAAACCACTCCAGTATCTCTGCCAAGAAAAGACCCCCAAATGGAGTCACAAAGAATTGGACACGACTGAAAAATTACCGAAATACAAGGAGATAAAGAGGTAGAGAGGTAGAGAGAGAGAAAAGATAGATAGGTAGATAGATAGATAGATAGATAGATAGATAGATAGATAGATAGATAGACACCCATTTCAGCAAAGCATTTAGCAAGGTCTCCCATGACACCCTTGTGGCCATGTTTGTGAGATATAGGTTAGGGGAAAATGAAGATAAATATGAAATCCTAGGTTTCCAGTAGAAGGTGAACACTGTGAGGGTAGAGACTGTGCCCGTTGCTTTCTCTGCATTCCCACTGCATACCACAGTGCCTGGCACATAGCTCGATGTTAATAAATGCTTATCAAATTGAGTAGAATTAAGAGGTGAAAACTATCTAAAAACAAAGAGCTGTTCTCAAACAAGTCACTTAATGTGGCCTCAGTTTCCTCCTTTGTAAAATGTGGGCATCAGATTAGATGACCACCAAGGCAGAATGCATCGCCTCTGGAGACAATATATTCCCAGACATTGGAAGTTTTCACATGGTGGTTGAATTGTCACTTGTGCAAAGACAAGGGATAATTGTTTCATAGGTCTTCCTCATCACTGAGATGCTATACATTTGAAATGACCGAAGAGGTCTGAGCAAGAGAACTAGGAGGATCTGTTTGCCTATTAGGAGAGGGAAGGAACCTAGCCAGAGCTGCTCACAGACTGTTGGTGATGAAAGCAGCCTGAAACTCTGCCAACTAAGTCTGAGCCCAGCACTTTGTCTCTGAGGATCCCTGCCTCTCACTGTGGAAAAAGAGAACCCAGAAGTGAGGAAAATTCTCTCCTAGGAGTGGACTTGAAGAATGAGAGGAGAAAACACAGAATATAGGTTTGTTTACTCATCAAACTAATTATAATAAACTTAATTTTTTAAAATTAGTACCTAAAATTTAAAACTTTAAAAATGACATTAGGCTGTGCCCAGGCACACGTCTTACATACACAAATCAATCCAAAGATATTTTCCCAATGTATCTATTCCCTATAAATACATCATTCAATACTTCCAAAGAACCGTGATTTTCTCCATCTGGATCCTAACTCCTCTCTTGCACATCCCCATCCCTCTGTGACTAAGGAAATAATCTAGTTAGTTTTTGCCTCTTTCTCCACCCCTCTACCTGGAGACAGCTGGGTGTTTCAGTGGATAAAATTCTGGATCTGGAATGAGGAAGGCCTGAGTTACAAATTCGGCTCAGTAACTCACTGGAAGTCACTTAACCCCTGCTTGCCTCAGTTTCCTGTAAATGGAGGTGATAATAGCACCTACTTCCAGGGTTGTTGTGAGGATCAAACAAGGTAATTTTTGTCAGCTGTTTAGCACAGTGCCTCGCACACAATAGGAGTTTAATAAGTGCTTGGCTCCTTCTTCTTCTTCTCTCCTTCCTGTCCCCCCAAGACAAATGCTTTGGTCACCACTAGCAGGGAACTTCTCTAGGCTGAGATAGGTGGGTTCTTGTGGGTATATCCATCACTGGTCCTCCATGTTGGTCTCCCTGGCTCAGTGGGACCTGCCACCTCTTTTCCTGGCATGGCACATCACCCCCATATCACATTGAGGCCTCAGATATGAAGGGAGTATAACATCTATCTTTATATTTTTTCCATTTGTCACGATTTAAGCTCGTTCCTCAGTCTCCCTGTCTCCTCCTTGGCAGCCTTCCTGTTCTGACTCCAGTAGCATTCATCTGCTTTTTGGGATATTGGATTCCTATAACTCTGAACCTTTCTCAAAGCCTGCTCAGCTGTCTCTGTTTGATCTCCCATTCAAATTTCCCAGAGAAGTTGTCTATGCTAAGGATCAAAGTTCTCTCCATTTATTTTCTGGTCTCCCCAGTGACCACCCCAAGTGTTCAACCAGTCATGGAGGAGCCAATTAACTCCTCCAGATGCACACCTGAGGTGAATTTCTCCTTCCTGTAAATCCCCAGCTGGGGGGGGGCGTGGGGGGGGGGCAGACAAGGCTGACCATCCTGGATGACATTTAGGAGAAAGAGGGAATTAGATCACATTCCTAGGCAGAAGGACATGAGATGGGACATTCCAATGAGCCCTACCTGCTACTGTTGCAGGTAGCTTTCCTCTCCTAGCTTAGCTACCATCTCCCATGAATGCTAAGAAGGTAACTATTCCCTCATAGCCCCATAGAGTTGGAGATAGAAAGGACCTTAGGGAGAACCTATGAGTTAACTTAGATCTTTTCCTACTGTGCACTTCTAGAAATAATTGCTGGGATGGGGAGGGAGAGATACAGCTTCAAGAATGTGCTCTAAGTCCATATAGGCCCTTAGAGAATGCAGAGCTCATCACAGGGGTGGACTGCCTGACTCCCTGGTAAACCTGAGTTCTTTGCCTTTGTAGGTGGGGTCTGCTTAGGCTACTGTTCATAAGTGTTCCCAACATAGGCTGAGTATGGTGGCTATGAGTCAGCAAGGGACTGACCACTGGCATGGGTCATACTGAAGTCTGTATATATCCTTGAGAGGCCGAGGCATGTTCGGTCCACTTGATTAGCACACGAATAGTTTTCCCCCTTCTGGGGGGAGGGAAGCATTGCGGCTCTATAGGATTATTTAGGTGACTGCAGAAGGTGGAGGTCTCATGGAGAACTCCAGTTTTGGCAAATTAAGGACTCAGATAGTGCAAATCAATCAGTCGATAAACATGTATTAAGTGCCCCTTGTGTGCTAGGAACTGTACTAAATGCTGAAGATAAGAAAAGAAAAGCAAAAGACAATCCTTGCCCTCAAGGAACTCATAGTCTAGTGGGAGAGACAACAAGCAAATAAATATGTACAAAAAAACTATATACAGGAAAAATAGGAAAGAATGAACAGAGAGAAGGCACTAGAACTAAGAGGGATTGGGAAATGTTTCCCACAGTAGAGGGGGATTTTAGATGGCACTTGAAGGAATCCAGGGAAGCCAGAAGGCAGAGAGAGCATTCTATGCATAGGAGACAGCCAGAGAAAATGCCCAGAGCCAAGAGATGGAATGTCTTATCATGGTTAAATGACATAATGAATCAAAAAAAAAGTATTCAACTGTACAGTGTGGATGGAGCTGTTGCTGTGTCATTCAATGGTCAACTAGACCCCTAAACTACTAAAGAAACCATTGATTTTGGCCATTTTTACACCCATAAGTCACAGAGAGTAGAGACTGATGAATTTGAAACAATGATGTCACAGATTGAGAAATGCTTAGACTCACAGAAAATCAGGGTTAAGACATTCTACATGGGCCTATCCCTTTCATTTTACAGATATGGAAATTTAGTCCCAGAGAAGGAAAGTGGCTTGCACATAAATCACAGATTCTGGACTTCTAAGAACCCAGCCTAAGTCCATGAATATGAAGGGCTGGAAGGGTCTTCAGGAATCTTTTATTTTTTCCAACTTCCTCATTTTACAGAGGAAGAAAATGACATCCAGAGAAGGGAAATGATTTGGTCCCATGGTGAATTAGTAGCAAGGTCTATTCAAATGAAGAGCATCCTTCTCTTTTGAAATCCAGATCCTAACTAGGAGCAAGGCCATCGGAAGCATCTTATTTTAAAAAAAATTAAGTTTGTCCACCTCCTTTATCTCCTTTGTTCCAACCCCCTATGAGGAAGGCAGGGTAGGGTAGAAGAGACAGTTTGGTATCATGGAAAGCCTTGAAATTAGAACACCTGAGACTCAGTTTTGCCACTGGCTCACCGTGTGACTTTGGGCCAAATGTTTCTCTTTGGGACTCAGTTTACCCAGATACAAAATGAAGAGGTTTGACTCCATGGACTCTAAGTTCCCTTTCTGCTCTGACTTTTAGGGTTAGTGTTCCCATTTGAAAGATCTGAAGATATAAATGGAGGCTCAGAGAGATGAATTGGCTGAGTCTCTCGTCGCTAGCTGAGTGACAAAGCCACAAACCAGAACCAAGCCCTGCAGAGAAGAGAAACCTTGCATGGGTCTTAGTGCCAATGCCTGGAGAGGTTCTATTCTGTGAGCTTCAGAGGATTGGTATGCAAGCTTGGTGGGCTTTAGCTAATCTTGCAAAGGGAACCCTTCAATCTGAATAACAATCAACAAGATTTTAAAGAAATTTGGGCCAATTTCCTGGAAGTCTATGATTAATCTAATTGCCGGGTTTCCCTCTGTTTTTGTCTCCCTCTGTTAATTTCATTTATTTTTCTCTCTTTTCCCCAACACAGACAGACTAGCTCATCTCTGTGCATGGGCCTGTCCCTGTTGTTATTGGTCTATACAGGGTGTATTGTTAGCAATAGCCACATTTCAGTGGGATCCAAAGACTCTACTTTCAGGGAAGAAGAATCTTTGGATGGAGACGGCACTGAGTAGTAGTCCACACGCTTGAATCAGCACTGGACTGAAAAGGTAAGAGACCTAGGGTTCTTCAATAGTGAGAACTGATAACTAGAACTCTCCAACAATGAGACAGAGGGCCACCTTGGTAGTTAATGAGCTCCGTGTCTCGTTCAAGCAGAAGTCTGGTAAGGGATGACCTGTCAGAGATGTCATAATCACAATAAAATTGTCAGTAACAATACTGCTAATAAAAATAATAATACCTCCACATCAATGCTTCAAGGACTTGCAGTTCTATTATCCTGATGCTTCCCTGTGACATTGTCTGACCATAGCTCCTCCTTCCCGTTGGAGACAGTGTTCTACAGTAGTTGTTAAAAATAGTCATCCCCTGGTGGCCAATTCTTGGGTTGTAATTTTCTCAACCCTTAGGTCATCTGACACTCTGACTTGAACCTTTTCCTTACCCAGCTTGGATTTTACTGGTACAATCTCTAAGAAGCCAGGACCACCTCCAGGTCCTAGAGAGACATGGGAGGAGGAAGGTGGTGCAGAAGGGTGATAGCGGCAAAAGAAATGATGATGGCGGCATCGATGCGCCACATTATGGCTCCAAAGTGCTTTACGCATAACGAAGACAGCAATAACTGACATTTACGCAGCGTTTTAAGGTTCCTAAAGCACTTTACTTAGGTTTTCCATTTTGTCCTCACACCAACCTTATTGAGGCAGGGGCTATTACTATCCCCATTTTACAGATGAACCTAGGGCTGAGAGAGCTTTAAGTGTCTTATTCTGGGTCAGACAGTATCTAAGGCAAGATTTAAACTCAGGTCTTCTTATCTGTCACTGTCTGCTGTACCACTTAGCTGCCCACAGTCTTATTCAAGGGTGGGGAACCTGCAGCCTTATGGTCATATGTGGCTCTCTAGGTCCTCAGGTATGGCCTTTCGACTGAGTCCAATTTTTACAGAACAAATTCTTTTATTAAAGGAATTTATTTGGTGAAGTTTGGACTCAGTCAACGGGCCCCACTTGAGGACCTAGAAGGCCACATGTGCCCTCAAGACCACAGATTCCCCACCCCTGGTTATTTGATCTTCCCAAGATCCATGGAAAGGAAGGGCTCTTAACCTTTTTTGTATGTAAAGGATTCCTTTGGGAGTCTGGCAAGGTCTATAGACTCCTCAGAACAATATATTTAAGTGAATAAAATAAAATATACAAGATTTCAAAGGAAACCTTTTTATATTAAAATACTTTTTTTAAGAAACACAAGTTCACAGACCCTAAGCTGGGGAGGCTCCCATTCTAGGATGGTTGGACTAGATGATGTTCAAAAATCCTAGAACTCTAAGAATCTGTACCCTGTAATCTCTCACACTAACCCACTCTATGACTTTGACCATGTCTTATCACCTTGTTTGGACTGGGTGATCTCCAAAGGCCCTTCTAAGCTCTAGCATTAAGAGACTATACTATAATTTAGTGACTATTGAGTGAATCCATTGGAAAAATGACATTTGAAAAGTAGACTGTATGGAAGTGGGTGATGTGGGTAACTCAATTCAAATCAACAAACACTGCTTGAACACCTTCTGTGTACAGAACCTTCTACTTAGTGCTAGGGATACAAAAATGACCAAGCTATTGTCTCTGCCCAGATCAAGTTTAAAAAGAAGCAGACAAGAGGTGGAAAGTGCAACCTAGTTTGGAATACAGGGAAAAATCAGGAATTGTCTTTATGACTAATCAGAAAGTCTAGGAAAAATGCCAAAGAACCCAGAAGTCCTAATGTCCAGGGGCTAACCCTGCATTCTGGGCTGGTTCACAGTAAAATAGAAATTATCAAAATATATGTTTATTGCTTCTTGTCTCCCTGAGTCTCTGATCACCGTGTTTCATGAAAAATTGAAAGGGGACCTGAACGATCTAGAGAAGTATTCCATGTATTTTGGTCTCCCTCTGTTAATTCTCATAGAGAAAAGGTGACTAGCTCAAGGTCACACAGCCAAGTAGTCACAAACCCTTAACTAGGAAGCTATGGAAAAACATAGTACTATCATTCCCTAAACTACAGAATTCTCCCCTTTCCCTGCACCCCAAAACAAACCGTTCACCATATCTAGAGGCCCTCCAGGAGGGTGATACTTCTAACTACAGGATCTAAGACTACTGGAGAGAGATTTCAGGGCAGCAGCTTTCTCGTTTCAACATTCTAGTGATGGCTGACTCTACCCAGAATGTGAGCCCAGGCCCAGAGATACCCTTGGTTGTGGATAGGGACATGAAGCTCCCAGAATGTGTGATGCAGATCTGAATGTGGTTGTTGTTTTGTTTTGTTTTTAAAGCTCAGAAATACACACATAAAGAAAACATGCAGCCTTCCTGGTGGCAGCTGAAACACCTGGAATGCAGATGCGAGCGAGGCTCTTAACAACAAGCCAAAAGGCAGTTGAATTCCTTTCCCTAATTGAGTGGCTTCTTCCACATGAAAGGGAGTTAGTCTCCCCACCTTCTCCAGATGAATCAGGAGGCCCTGCATGTCAGGCTGAGATTGTCCAGAAAGCCTTTCTGAGGGGGAAGACCACAAAAGGGAGTTGTCAAGATAAGAACATTTGCTCCATTAAATATCTTTAAGAAGAAAAATGGACCACTTTTGATGAAAATTCTGAAGAACCACAGACCAGGACAGGGGGAAGAGGGGAAGGGGCATCAAGAAAATTGGGCTTAATTCCCATTTTGGCCATAGATGTGTGGCTCTAGGCCAATCTCTGTCTCTAGCTGGGCTTCAGTTCTCCTACCTCTGTGTATGTTTGTCCTTCGTTCTCTTAGAGGACCATGACATCAGGGAAATGACGACATGACTTGCAGTTGACTTTGATTTGAGTGAGGGAAGGCTGTGCAAGGTCAGCAGCCTCGCTTTCTCCTCCAGAGCCATCTGGGTCCAGTGGCCAGATATTCAACAGGATGACTGGAGATGACCCAGGATGCAATGGGAGACCCTGGCCCTTTTAGGCTAAGGCCTTTTTATGTTTTCACTTTTTCTTTTTCCCCTACCTCTAAAATGAAGGGAATGGTCTAGATGACCTCTGAGGGCCATTCTTGTTTGAATATTATCTAATCTTCCACATTTCTTCCTTATTAACCAAAAAACAATCCTCATTGTAACACTTATATTTTTGATTTCAGCAGGGGTAAATATTGCCTCTACTAATGGGAGTTACAACTTTTCATACCTCTCTTGGAGTTTTTGTAGCCCAAAAGAATTATCCTTCATTTTTGGTTTTTGTTTTGGTTTTTTGGTTTTTTGGTCAGAATTATCCTTTATTGACAAGCCTCCCAGCACTTAGCTAAAATGGTCATTGGACAATAGAAATCTGCACCATCCCCAGGCAATGTGGTACAATGGAAAGAGTGCTAGCCCCAAAGTCAGGAAGCCAAGGGGCCCTGTATATACCCAGCCCAGTGCTTAGCTACAGAGACAAAAGCAAGAGAGACCCTGCCCTCAAGAAGCTTACATTCTATTAGGAAACCAGGGCCACATTTTTATAGTCAAGTAAATATAAAACATATTTTTTTATATTACAAGGTAATTTGGGGAATGGGAAAAAAAATTAGCCACTCAGGGAAATCAGGCAACTTCTCATGTTAGGAGGTGATACCTGAGTTTCAAAAGAGGCTGGAGCTTCTCCGAGGCAGACATAAGGCCCATCATTTGCATGGAGGATAGCCTATACAAAGACATGCATATGGGAGATGGAATATGGGAAGGTACATTAAGAAAAGTGATACATAGAAGGTATATGTAAAACATATATCACATTCTATGCTGTCTTGGTGGGGAGGAGGAAGGGGAGGGAGGGGAAGAAAATTTGGAACTCAAAAACTTGTGGTTGAGTATTGTAAACTAAAAATAAAAAATCTAAATTTTTTTTTAATTTGAAAAAAAGAAAAGAAAGGTGATGTATAATAGCTTGCAAGGTAGACTGCTCTCCTTTCACCTCTCACTCCAGATATTTCTCTTCTCACTCTGAAATGACCACTTGGTACCACTCTTATGCCCTAACTGTATTGTTCTGCATTATAGGTATTTGTTCACGTACCTTATCACCTCTACTAGAGTGTGAGAACATCACGGTTGTTCCACATCTCCCTGATAAAAATGCATGGGCTTTGTGATAGCTATATTCCCCTCCAGTGATGCTCTTTACTCTTCATTCTCTTAGTTATTTTATTGTGATAGTCTATATTGTGATATTCTTGTGTTATTCTAGTGGGAGGGTCACTGCAAATCTGACCTTCAAATACTGTGGTCACAAAATTCATCTATGTTTTGAAAGCTATATGGCCTATGCTAGAGAAAGAATTCCTTTTCAGTTACCCACGGAAGTTCCCTCCAGCTTTGAGATTCTTCTTGTTGTTGAGTTGTTTCAGTTGTGTCCCACTCTTCATGACCCCATTTGGGGTTTTCTTGGCAGAGATGCTGGAGTGGTTTTCCAATTCTTTCTCCAGCTCATTTTACAGATGAGGAAAGTGAGGCAAACAGGGTGAAGTGACTTGCCCAGGGTCATGCAGCTAGTAAGTGTCTGAGGCCGATTTGAATTCAGGAAGAGGAGTCTTCCTGACCCCAGGCCCAGCTCTCTGTCTGTTGCACCACCTAGCTGCTCCCTTGAGATCCTGAGGCTAACAAACCATTACCGAGCAGTGATCTTGGAGCCTTGTCTGCTTGAATTAAAGAATGGATGAGAATCATTTATAATTAAACACATCCATATGTAAACAAGTGCTTCCGAAGTATATAAAAACAGTTGTTTCTCTGAAGTATTTCAAACATTCCTTCAATAGTCTTGTTTACATAAATCGTTCATGTGCTCTATGAAAAAAAATCTGCTGAATAAAGGTAAATGTGAGCCAGACCTCCCCTTGGGATATCACAAATTCCCATTTTATGATCCTGCGTTTTAGCCTGGGATGTGAAGTCCTTTAGGAGAATGTAAGCTCCCTGAAGGCAGGAATTGTCTCATTTTTTAAAATATATTTTTATGGCTAGCTCTTAGAGCACATAGTAGGTGCTTTGGGAAAGTATTCTAATGGTGGGTTGATGGCAGAGGAACATTGACCTCAAAAGAGCCAAAGCTGATGAAATGTCAAAGGGAAAAGGAGCTTCTTCCGGTTTTAGCTAGTTCCACCTCGGCCATCCCAGAGAGGTGTAGAGACTGGCCCAAGCCAAACATTAAGAACCAAGGATTCAGAAGGCACTTGACTATTTCGCTCCATCTCAGGGTCAATGTCCTAAAGATCCATGGTCATTTTAGTATTTTCCTGCTTATGTGGAAATCGAGGTTGATGGCATTTGGGCTGAGAGTGGGGATAGAGGTTCTGGGCTGGGAGTCAGAGGACTTAAGTCTTAGACTTGCCCGTGCCTCCAGCCTGCTCTGTGACCAGGAACACCCTTCCTCTCACTGACATGCCATTTCCACACCTGTAAAATGGAGAGAGCAAGTTTGCTTTAAAGGATGGTTCTGACCATTCTGAAGGACTCATGCTGAAAAATGCTCTCCACCTCCCAGGAAAGAACTGCTGACTCTGTGTGCACATTGAAGCTTACTTTTTTTTCTCATTTTTTGAAATTTTTCTTGCTTTTCTTTCACAACACGGCTAATGCGGAAATATGTTTTACATGACTTCAGATGTATAATGGCTATCATATTTTTTTGCCTCTTCAAAGGGTGTGGGGGAGGAGGTGGAGAGAGGGAGAAAATTTGGAACTGAAAATAATTTTTATTTATTTTTTTTAAATAAAGGGTTGTTCCGAGAATTAAATAACGGGAAAGGATGAGTTAGGGTTATGCACTATTTCTAATGTATCTTGGGTCTTCGGTGACGCCATCTCCAGGGTCTCTCCTCACCACCACTACTCCCTAAAGCCATCTCTGGTCACCAGCCTGAGGAATAGAGGGCATAGTATTACAGTGACTCATGACTGTAGGTCATCCAAATGCATCATAGTTGACTTTCAGATGTCCAGAGACCCAACCCTGCAATGAAAGGCCACCGGATCCTCCCAACCAGCAGCTGGACTATCACCGTCACTGACAAATCAGGATATGGAGGAACTTTGTCCTGCTTTCCTATCAGGGACTCTGTCCTCCTTCCTGAACCCTACACCCCCCACCCCCACCCTCGGTCTCCTGTGTCTCATTTTGGCCTTTTCTTTCTAAACTATTAGTTAATAACAGATGCTTCCTTCTTTTACTAGGCAGCACAGTGAACAGAGAACTAGGCCTGAAGTCAAGAAGACATGAGTTCAAACAGAGCCCGAGACTCTTACTGTCTGTGTGACCCTGAGCAAGTACCTAAATGCTTCCTGCCTCAGTTTCCTCATCTGTAAAGTGAGGATAATAACTCCTAGAGGATCAAATCAGATACTATATGTAAAGCACTTAGCAAAGCTCCCAGTACATGTTGTTGTTCAGTTGTGCCCGACTCTTTATGACCCCATGGACCATACCGTCCACAGATACTGGACGTTGGCAAAGATACTGGAGTGCTTTGCCATTTCCTTCTCCAGAGAATTAAGGCAAATGGAAGGTTAAGTTACTTGTCCAGGGTCACACAGCTAGCAAATGTCCTAGGCTGCATTTGAACTCAGGTCTTTCTGACTCCAGGCCCAGCGTGCATTTGGGGCCCCTCCTGTAGGGGTGCCTAATAAATGCTCATTCCCTCCCTCCCCCACTCCACTCCAAATGTTCAATGGCATCGCATTGCTAATAGAACAAAATCCAACCTCCTTAGTCTAGCATTCAAGGCTCTTCATGATCTGGTCCCAAACTCAAGGCTGAATGATCAGCAGAAAGAGTTCTCTGAGGATAAACATCCTGATTGCCATTTACTAGTTATATGATCCTATGGAGGTTACTTGTATTATCTGGATCCCAATTTCCTCATCTGTTATGGAGAAGAGAAAATCCTAGTCTTCCCCTGTTTCTATGAAATATCCAGACTACTCTGCATCTGATGTACAGTTGTGTTTAGAGTGCTTTGCCTCGGAGCCGTGCTCCTTTTACTCACATCTGTGGAGAGCCAGACTAACATTCCCCGGGAAAATAATGAGACAAGGAGACGATTGGGAGGAGCTTCCAAGATGGCAGTCAGTCTGTTCAATCCTAGAGCACGGGCTGCTGGATTGGACTGGCTTATCTTCAGAAATGCTGGGTCCTTTCATATAGGAGCTCTTATCTCCTTTCGTGTCATGGTCCCCTTTGGCAGGCTGGCCATGCCTGTGTTCCCCTTCTTAGAAGAATGTTTTTAGATGCATAAAATAAAATACATATATTAAAAAGAAAATCAATTATACTGAAATACAGCTTATATACATATACAGGTATATAGATACAAATATATATAGTTACATATATACAAATATGTACACGTATATACATATACAGTTATATATACACAAATGCAGTTTATATACATAATTACAAAGGAAATCAATTATACTGAAATACAATTATATATGTATATATATATATAACTATGTGAATATATGTACATATAACTGTATTTCAGTATAATTGGTTTCCTTTGTAATTCTATGCATTAAGTACTATGTATTTAATCCTCTGTGTGTGTGTGTGTGTTTTAAGTTCACAGACCCCTGCCCTACTTGGGTATTAGCTTCTTGGTGGTAGTGAGAGGGGCATTGCTTAATTTCTGCATTTGTAACCACAATGCTTAGCCCATTTGGCTCATCCATAGTAGATACTTAAATGTTTATTAGATGGGTTGAATGTTGGAAACTAACGCCCCCAGGTACTCATAGAAGGGCTGGGTTTTAAATCCAGGTTGGACTCAATGACCTCTGAACTTCCTTCTGGCTCTAAACCTAGGACCAAATGATCCCGGAACTCCAGATTCAGGGCTCATTTGGCCACATCCCATTTGCTCACCACCCTTACTCTTCCCCAGAGCATCCATTCATCTGGGAAGAGACTTGATTCTTGGCTAGCACTTCGAGAAACCCCCGCATTTATAGACTTCAAGGGAAATTCAGTGATGCATCTTCCCAGGCACCAAGTTTTATAGACAGGAAAAAAATAAAACAGAGGAAGTTAAAATGGTTGCCAACTGGGATTGTTTGTTTATTGGTGCAGATACTGATCCCTTGGGGGACACATTTGGTTCATCTTCATTTCTTCTCCAGTAAGGTACTCTGAGTTCAGAGAACCTGCTTCAGAGATCTGCTGGGCTTTGGACACCAAGACTCCACCCCAGAGATAGGCCCACAGACCAAGTCGTCCCTTTCTGATAATCCCCAGGACATTCCCTTCTCTGGGCATCCTGGGCTCCTGCCAGATTTCAAGGCTAGCTACATCAAGAGCTAGAGTGGGGTGAGCAGCTCCGTATAGCTCCCCTTCTGCTCCTTGAGTGTACCCCCAGCCCACTCTGGATACCAGAGTATTATATCCCTTGAAAGAATCCTTTATTTTTAGTGCTAGATCAACAAAGCTGTAACTGTCATTTTCCATCAGGCCGTCATCTACTGGGGATTCAAAATTACACTCAGCTGCAAACTATTGACACTCCTCTTAACAAAAAAATGGTTTTAATAAATCTTTACATTAGCCTATGAGATAAAAAAAAATCTTTACCATGAAATATACAAGTGTATAAGTGTTTTATGAAAGTTTTATTAACTTTACAAAGGAAGAATTGGCAGTGAACCATGAACATCCTGTACCCCTAACACGTGGTTATAAATTACATGTTCTTTCCAATAACATCTGAAAAAGAGACTGTAATTTAAATTTCAAAACCACTTGGCATACCTACTATATAGTGCTGACATGAAGTAAAGGGAGGAACTGGAGAGACTCAGACAAAGACTGAAAATATAAAGGCGTCCTCCGCTAGAAAGCTGCTGATGGGTACAATTCCCCCTCCAGCTGGGCAGGGATCAAGTACTTGCTTGTCATAGCATTCAATGCACTGTTCAATCTGGGATTCTTCCTTTCAACAAAAAGGAAACTTAAGTGCTGCTAATCATCCCTTGCACAACTTTATCTCTCAGATACCTTCTTTCTGTCATGGTTTCTCAATGACCACTGCCAGGCAGAGAAGGCTCAGAGTTGTTATTAAAAACAAATGTGGATGCTCCATCCCAAGGAGGGAGGGAGGGAGGAAGGGAGGAAGGAAAGGACAACTCCTGGGGAGGCCCTGCCTTTTAGATCTCTCTCTCTCTCTCTCTCTCTCTCTCTCTCTCTCTCTCTCTCTCTCTCTCTC
>CM053623.1:418713211-418746339 GCA_028646595.1 Phalanger gymnotis
CCCTGGGGCGGCATCTTTCCCCACTAACCTTCTCTGTTGTCTTTGGTGTTTGTGGGTTGAGAAGTCTGGTAACTGCCACAGCTCACTGATTCATGGTGCTAGGGCCTGTTCTGCCTGGCTCCTAGTCTGGTTGGTCTTGCTGCCACCCACACTGAGCTCCACTCCCAGCTCTGTGTGATAGACTTCATCCATCGACCATCCAGGCTGTTTTGGGCTGGATCCCTGCTTCCCTCTGCTATTTTGTAGGTTCTGCAGTTCTAGAATTTGTTCAGAGCCATTTTTATAGGTTTTTGGAGGGACCTGGCAGGGAGCTCATGCAAGTCCCTGCTTTCCAGCCACCATCTTGGCTCTGCCCCCTGAACTCCCTTCTGGTTTCTTATAAGTATTTTTGGAGGTATCTATACATATCTGACCTCCCTAGGTACTTATCCCAATAGTACAGATCAGATCTTCATGACTTTCTCATTCCGTACTATTCTTATCAATCAATCAATCAACATTTATTAAATTCTAGGCTCTGGTGCTACAAAGGAAAAAAGGAAGCAGTCCCTGCCCTCCATGAGCTTGTAGTCTAGGAAATTAGTTTATCACTGTCTTTCTGCTAATCCTGTAGAAAGGATTTGCCTAATATGCTGGAGACATTTCTCAAATCCTTTTTAATATTTTGTGGCTTAACAATGCAGCACTTGGGCTAGAGAACTATGAACACTTACTTTCCACGCAGCTGGGCACAACCTCTTTCCAGCCATGCCCATCCTAATAATGCCTGCATTATTCCTAACTCAAAAGTCACCATCAGAAATATGCTAAAGCTATCTTATGGTCCACCATGTTTCATTCCATTGCCCTCTAGGTAATCTGCAATATCAATTCTTCTAAAATGGTAATGCATGGCCCTGTAGTCACCAGGACCATCACCGGTGCCAAAAAAATTAAAAATTAAAATTTAAAATAAAACAGAAAAAATGAAACTACACAAAACGTCTTTAAAAGTAGCTTGAGATCATTGAAATTCCTTCACAAATTTCCCAAAATGGGACCCAGTCCAATCTAATTTAATTATTCAAGTCACCATTCTAAAACTTTTTATTAAGCACATGTAATTTGGCAGATAGGTCAAGTACTGCTAAGGGCTGGACTTAGAGTCAGGAAGCGCTGAATGTGAATTCCGCATCAGTTAGATGCATTATACAATTCTAGGGAAATCACTTAACCTCTCTTAGTCTCATTCTCCTCATTTGCATAATGAAGAGGTTGGACTTAATGACCTCTGAGGTCCCTTCCAGTTCAAAATCTATGATCTGGACCTTGGCCAGGCATTGGAAGGTATAGCTAGTCCATAAGCATTTATTAAGCCTACTATATACCAGGCACTGTGCTAAGTTCTAAAGATACAAAGAGAGGCTAAAAGACAGTCTCTGTCCTTGAGAAGGAACTCAAAATCCAATGAAGGAGGTGAAAAGCAAATACATAAATACAAACAAGCTCTATACAAGATAAATAGAAGACAATTAACAAAGGGAAGACACTCAAATTAAGAGGAATTGGAAAAAGCTTCCTGGAGAAGGTGGGATTTTTTTCTGAGACTTAAGGGAACACGGGGAAGCCACAAGATAGAGATGAAGGAGAACATTCCAGGCATGAAGGACAGATAGAGAAAATGCCCAGGTATGAAAGACAGAGATGCTGTTTGGTTAAGTTCTTGTCCCTGACTTTGTAGACTTCCCAGCCAAAGCTCCCAGCCTGTAAGCATTCAGAAAGAAGTAATTCAAATATCATGGAGACCCAGTCAAGATCATGTGAGATTTAGTGGCTTTCATGTTAAAAGAGTAGATGGCTTGACATATAATATTCTAGAAGCACTAGAATTACAACCAAGAATAACATATCTATCAAAACTGAGTGTAATCCTTTCAGGGGGAAATGGATATTTAATGAAATAGGGAACTTTCAAGCATTCCCGATGAAAATACCAGAGCTGAATAGAAAATTTGACATTCAAACACAAAACTCAAGAGAAGCATAAAAAGGTAACATGATAAGGGATTCAAAGTTAAACTGTTTACATTTCTCTGTGGGAAGATGATATACGTAACTCTGAAAAACTAGATCATTTTTGAGGCTCTTAGAAGGAGCATGCATAGACAGAGGGAATAGGTGTGAGTCAATTATGCTAATTAGGATAACCTCAAAAAAATGAAGGCATGAGAAAGAGGGATAAGGGGAGAGAGGTAGAGGTAGAATGGGGGAAAATTTTCTCACATAAAAAGGCATGCAAAGAAGAACTTTTATAGTGGAAGGGGAAATGGAGGGGTGGCAGGCAGGCATTGCTTGAACATTGCTCTCAACAGAATTGCTTCAAAGAGGGAAGCATGTATATACACACTCAGTTGGGTATAGAATTCTATCTTATCCATTAGGGAAATAGGGAAAAAAGGGAATAAGAGATAAAGAGGGTGGAGGATGATAAAAGAGAGGGTAGACTAAGGGAGGTAGTGGTCAGAAATAAAAGAGACTTTAGAGGAGGTACAGAATAAAGAGAGAGAGAAGCATAAATAGAAGAAAATAGGACTGAGGGAAATACACAGTAATCATAACTGTGAAGATGAATGGGATAAGCTCACCTATAAAATAGAAGTAGAGAGCAGAATAAATTAGAAACCAGAATCCAATGATATATTGTTTACAAGAGACACACTTGAAACAGAAAGACATACACAAAGTTAGAATAAAGGGCTGGAGCAGAATCTAATATAATTCAGCTTAAGTAAAAAAAAAAAGGCAGAGGTAGCAAACATGATCTCAGATGAAGCAAAAGCAAAAATAGACCTAATTAAAAGAGATAGCCAGAAAACTACATTTTGCTAGGAAAAAAAGGTACCATGGACAATGAATTAATATAAAAAATAAGGTCAAATTTCTCTGATAAAGGCTTCATTTCTCAAATATATAGAGAATTGAGTCAAATTTATAAAAATAAGAGCCATTCCCCAATTGAGAGATGGTCAAAGGATATGAACAGGCATCTTCATAACAAAAAATCAAAGCTATTTATAGTCACATAAAATATTCTAAATCACTATTGGTTAGAGAAATGCAAATTAAAACAACTCAGAGCCTCACATTTGTCAGAAATGACAAATGCTGGAGGGGATGATGGAAAATAGGCCACACTAAATAAACTGTTGGTGGAGTTGTGGACTGGTCCAACTATTCTGGATAAAATTTGGAAGAAGAGCAACAAAACTTCACTCACCTTTGATACAACTACTAAATCTGTAGCCCCAAGGAAATCAAAGAAAAAAGAAAAGGATTTATGTGTACGAAAATATTTATAGCAGCTATTTTTGTGGTGGCTGAGAATTGGAAATTGAGGGAATGCAATTGGGGAATGAATGAACAGTTGTGGCATATGATTATGATGGAGTATTATTGTTGTAGAAGAAATGGCAAGGGGGATGGCTTCAGAAAAAATATGGCGAGATCTGTATGAACTGATGCAAAGTGACACAAGAACTAGGAGACTCTTGTGTGCAGCAACAACAATGTCATAATTATGGTCAACTGTCATTCAAGACAAGTGCAAAAGATGATGAAAAAATGCCACCTGCTTCCAGAACTGATGAACTCTGAGTGCAAATTGGAGTATAATTTTCTTGCTTTATTTTTTTTGCAATTTGGCTAATATGGAAATATATTTTGCCTGATTTCACATGTATAATTGATATCATTTTGTTGCCTTCTCAGTGAAGAGGGGAGGAGAGTGGGAGGAAAAGAGACAATTTGGAACTCAAAATTTTAAAAGAAATAGTGTTGAAAATAAATAACAATTTTTTAAAAGACCATTAAATACAGAAAAGAAAATAAAGCAGAAGTGAAATAAGAATTCAATACCTCTACCTTCTCTCTTATGAGCCATTATCATCCCAGCCACCCCAAGCAAGGGTTATTCCTTCTTTGATTCAGCTAGGTGATATACAGTCTAGGCCATTGGGAATGAAGCTAGGAAGACCTGAGTTCAAATCCAGCTTTAGACGCTTGCTAGCTGAGTGATGGTAAGCAAGTCACTTAACCTGTCTGCCTCAGTTTTCCCATCTGTAGAATGGGTATAATAACAGCACCTACCTCACAGGGTTGTTCTGAGATCATATGAGATATTTGTAAAGCACTTGGCATAGTGTAGGCATTACATAAATGCTCATTCCCTCCCCTTCTCTCAATATAGCTAACAAAACAACTCTTTTTTTGTCTGTAACTTCCATCACCAACTGAGTTTATTTTGAGCTTTAATATTTCTAATAATGTTTTTTTTTTACGGGACAAAGCCAAATGTTTATATTCATTCTGTTACTTGGCCTTGCTTCCATCTTCCTTATATCTTCTTTTGAAAAACCTAGGTTGGTTTGCATGTTCCCTGTGCATCTACATCAGCGTCCTCTGATAAGTCCATTTGTGTCTTCAGAATTTCATTCTTGAGTATCCCATGAAGCATTTTAGTCCGTGGGATCCAATCGATCTTTCCTTTTAACCTTTTGAAATCTGCTTTTTCAAAATCTAAGGTGCATGCCACACAGTTCCCAGATTTCTTCTTCTTCCCTCTCACAAAGTCTTGGATGGAGTGGTTCCTTTGCCCCAAGATTCCCACCATTCTACCTCTGCCACAAGAAAGTTCTTCCCTATTGGGTAGAAACAGAATCAGAATAGAATTTCTCCTCACTGGTTCCTCTACCAGTGAAAGCCTTGGGCTGGGAAATGGTACCTGACCTGTGCTTTGAAAGAAGCAAAGCATGCTGGGAGGATGGAGGATTTGGAGAAGGAGGAGGAAAAGTATTTGGAGGAAGAGAAAGAGGAGGAAGAGGAGGAGGAGGAGGAGGAAGTTACCATTCTAAAAGTGACCCAACTGTTGGGAGGTTGGGGAACTTCTTGCTACATGTATTTGTATCTAGGATAAAGTACAAGAATTCTGGAAAGAACGTCCCCCACTTATCCTACATTTTGCAGCTGGTTAATATATGAATTTGATGCTTTTTCTTCTACTTTTGGGGTGGGGTGGGGGGAGAGGCACATACCCAGAGAAGGGCTAAGAAAGAAATGTAATCTGAGTTCAAGTGTTTTCTGTAGCACTTGTCGTACATGGGACCTGGATAAGTCTCTCATCCCTGGGCTTCAATCTCCTCATTGGTAAATTAGAGATCATAAAACTTATACCACCTGCTTATCATACAAGCTTAAAAAGAATGTTGGAAACTTTAAAGTGCCATAGGCATTCGAGCCATGGTGATGGTGATAACTATAGGAAGGTATCATCATTAAGAGAAGCAGAAGGAAAGTTGTGCTGGGGGTGGGAGGCTGGTTTGGAAGTGATCTGGAGCTGGTACCAGGGAGACATCCTTCCTCTTCTCCACTTCCTCCCCGGAATAGGGATCTTGGCTCAGACCAGGTTAGCAGGTGGCAGATCAGAGGCTCGGTGGCTATCAATCAGAGGAAACCTTTTGCTGCAGCTCCTGAAGCCTAGGAACCCCGTAGGAGCCATTGGGAGTAATGGTGATGGGTACTTAGGCAAATGAGCTTCTAATCACCAGACAGAGGTGAGCTGCCTCCCAGACCAGCTGGAGACCGAGTTAGTGAGGGTGAAACAGAGGGGGAGGGGAGAGGAGGAAGAGAAGAATGGGGAGGGGAGGGGAGAAGATAGAAATCACAGGGAAAGGGCAGGGAGGTAGGGTAGCCAGCAGAACGCTGGTCTGGTAGTCAGGAGATAGGGATTCTTGTCCTCAAACTTAAGTGATACCCCCATCACAACATGTGATAGTGGAAAGAGTGCTAGTCTTGGAGTGAGAAATCTGGGTTCCTAGGTTCCTAGAACTGAGTTCTGTAAGGACCCTTGGAGATCATAATATAGCCCCCTCATCTTACAGATAAGGAAATTGAGGACCAAGAGTAGAAGGGACCGATAAAGTCATACAGATATTAAAGGCCCAACTCTCACATTGTCATTTTAACAAATAATAATAACTAATATGGACCTTTATTTTGCCTCCTTCTAGTATCCTCACAGCTTAGCACAGTGCCTAGCACACAGTACGTGCTTAATAAAAACTTATTGCTCGACTGACTGATGTTTATATTACATTGTGAGCTATGAGGCAGCTGGTGGCACAACGGATAGAACACTGGGTCTGGAATCAGACAGACCTTGGTTCAAATCCAGCTTTGGACATTTATTAGCTAGGTGACCCTGTGCAAGTCATATACCTTCAGAATTAGGATAAAACGTGGAATTTGATCTTGACTTTAATCCCAGTGTGTATTCAATATACACATAGATGGCATCAACCTCTAGAAAAAGAAGTAGCCTTTGAGTTCACCTGATCTTGCTTTTAAACTCACCTGGGGCTTGTTGGTAGGAAGGTATGTGCTAGAGAAAAGCAAACTACCATTATTAGTAGTAGTGGACCAAGGAAAGTAATTGCCCAAGGTAATAGGCATATTCTCAATGGCAATCCCAGGATCTGAACCAAGGTCTTCTTACTCCAAGTCTAACGTTCTTTCCTCCCATGCCTCACCATCTATGTGTCCTTGAAAAAAGTCATTTAACTCTGTGATTCTCACTTTCTTCATCTGGAAAATGGGGATGGTGACAATTGTACTCTCCACTTCCTAGGGTTGTGGAGGAGCAAGTGACAGGTAAAAACACTTAAAACGAAGTGGAAATGGGAGTTATTGTTATCCTGATTATTTTTAATCTCAAAACTGAGGCTCAATGAGAGAGATTAAATGACTCACCTAAGGGCACACAACTAGTGATGTGGCAGGGTCAGGATTCCATTTCAGGTCTAGTGACCCTAAACTCATTGTTCTCTCCCTTTCTAATGATATTTGGGGGGTGATTGTCTCCCTGACCTCTGTCCTAATATCTGGAAACTGGAATATTAATTCCAATTCTGGGCATTATATTGTAGGACAGACACTGATAAATCAAGTCAAATCAACAAGCATTAATTAGGGAAGAAAGAAAAGGGAATAAGCATTTACATATTAACTACTATGTGTCAGACACTATGCTAAGTGCTTTTTACAACTATTATCTCATTTGATCCTCACAACAGCCCTGAGAAGTAAATGCTATTATTATCCTCATCTTACAGTTAGGGAAACCTGAGGCAAACAGAGATTAAGTGACTCACCCAGGGTATGTCTGAGACAGGATTTGAACTCAGCTCTCCCTGATTCTAGGCCCAACCACCAACTGCCTCTAATTTATTAAGTGCTCATTAAATTTCAGGTGCTTTTCTCAATGCTGGAGATACAAATGACATCAAAATACCAGACCCTTCTCTCAAGGATCTCACAGTCTAATGCAGAGACAGCATTCAAATCACTGTATAAATAAGATGTATACAGCATAAATTGTATATTCAAACTCAGGTCTTGCTGACTTCAGTTTTATCACTGTACACTCAAAATTTGGAAGTCCCTGGAAAACTGGGGGTCAGCTAGGTGTTGACATGGATAGAGTGCCAGACCTGGAGTCAGAAAGATGCAGTTTTCATGAGTTCAAATCTGGCTTCAGACACTTCCTAGCTGTGTGACCCTGGGCAAGTCACTTCCCTCTGTTTGCCTCAGCTTCTTCACCTGTGAAACGAGCTGAAGAAAGAAAAGGCAAACCACTCCAGCATCTTTGTCAAGATAACCCTAAAAGGGGTCATGAAGAGTCAGATACAACTGAAAATGACTGAACGATAACAACAATAAAACTGGAAAGGTTTGAAATCCAGCCCCCTAGCAATGGCTGGTGTGTAAGCCTAACTAAGTGCACAAAAGTTCCTTACCAAGGAATGGCATGGGGGCTGTGGGTGTAGGAACTGGGAGGAGGACAGCAATTCAGGCAAACCATCCACTAAGGCATGGAGGAAATGAGCTGATTAAAGGAACACCTGTATCACTGAAAGCGGAGATCTTTCTATTTCTTTTTTTAATTTAAAGGATGCTTATTTGTTATTATTGAATATTTAATGTTGTTTATTATTACACCCGCTATTAATTTCTTTTCTAAAAGATGATGTTCCTTGCTCCCTTAGGAGCTTTAGTGGTCATTATCTATCTTGTAGTAAGATGGTTAGGAGAACATCTTTTCGTGCGTTTTGATTTAGCATTTTCAGTGATTCCGACTGTCTTCACCAAAGGTGGATGGGGAGCTGACTTATCACCCAGGAAATATCTCCTGGGTGATAAGCAGGTCTGCAAAGGGAGAGGGTTTATGAAAATTGACAAGGAGTTTGGCTTTTTGAGGGAATTCTTAATTCTGAAAAATCCTCCTGGTAGGGATGACATTCATTTTTACAGAGCAAACATAATTAAAGTCATACATTTTCTCGGCATTTTAAAGACTTTAGAGAAAACATTTCCCATTTAAACCTTGTCTATTTCATATCAATAATAATAACAAGAGGGATAGAGACTGGTTCTATTATTTCTTTAGTATGGGGAACTCCCAAGAAGGAAAACTCCCTCCACCAATACAGGTCGGCATCTTACCCTCAACTTAGTCTGTGAGAGGTGCCTACTTCATTAAGAGGCTAAGTCACTTGCCCAGGGGTCACCAAGGCAGTATTTGTCAAAGGTGGGACTTCAATGCAGGTGTTCCTGAGTTTGAGGCACGATCTCTATCCACTACACCAAACTGCCTTTCATTAACAAAAATAATAAGATGTCGATTAATGTAGATCATGCAAGGCAATAGTAGAAACTGTACAACCTACTATTACAGGTTGCAAAAATTTAGCACCTACTGAATATCCAAAGAGACATTATCTGATGGCCACACTGGAGGCTCACTATCCTTCATATGCTAACTGATGATAAATCCCCAAACTATACTATATCCATCTAAAATTTCCTTTAGAATTTAATAAACTATATTAGAACCAAAACATTGTAACAGACAAAACTGTTGTCCCAATTAAGACAAGATTGATACATAAAAATTTAAAAACAAAGTTTTTTACTTTTAATTGGCCTTTTCATAGATACCACCTGACCTCAATCCCAAACTATATGGAATGAAAAGCTTTCAAAACATACAAACCTAGTGGGGAAAAACATTAAAGCCACATAGCCACAGGATAAAGTACTTATCATCCCCATCATCTTGTCTATGTTGGAGCCATCTCAAAGGGGTTTTCAGGGCGCAAAGAAATGATGAGCTTACATCAGCAAAGATGGGAAGGGGAAGGGAAACGACGAATGTTGGAGGGGCTTTTGGGGAAACAGGCGCATTAGTACATTGTGAGTGGAGCTATGAATTAATCCAGCCATTCTGAAAGCAACTTAGAATTATTCCCTAAGAAATCAAGCAAAACATTCAAATATAAAAAACAAACAGGTATATGAGAGAGTACATATCCTCTGACCCAGTAATAACACTATTAAGCCTATTCCCTGATGAAAATTAAGAAAGAGAATAAAGTCAAAAAAGGGAATGTCCACCAATTAGGGAATTGTTGAGCCTATTATAGAGCATTCATATAATGGAATATTATTATGCTGTAAGTAATGATGAAAGGGATGGCTTCAGAGAAACCCAGGAATACTTGTATGAACTGATGCACAGTGGAGGGAGCAAAACCAAGAGAAAAATTTATACAACAACTATTAAAGAAAAAGAACTTTGAAAGACTTAGGAAGTTTCATCAATATGATGATCAGCCACGATTCCAGAAGATGAACCATGAAGCAGTCTACCCACCTCCTGACAGAGGTTATGGAATCAAAATGAAAAATAGGACATAGATTTTTGTGCCCATCGAAGGAACTTACTTCACTGTGGACATTTTTGGAAAGATCTGGTTTTTCATTTTTTTTGTGAGGAAGGTGGGAGGTACAGGTCCCCCTCAAAAATTGAAAAAGAACATAATTAAAACAAAAAGAATCACAGAAAAAACATGGAAGTTTTGAAATTTATATGTTAAATTTGTTATATATTTAAAAAGAAGAGCAAGTGCTACATACTAGAGATTTTCAGTTTCACATACAATCTCCTTCCATTCTACATGCATATTTCGTATTTGTTAAGTACAGAATTTTTAGAAAGAAAAAAGGAAGAGTTCGCATCCCACTACTTTTTATCTAATTCCCAAAAGCATTTTATCCATCTGTACAATATTCTGCAGACCCATTAATCATTAAAAGAATAATACAAGCTATATCCTGTCCCAGGATTATTTTTTCTAAATTCCATTGAGAAAGATGAGAAAAACTAGACAATAGCACTAATGTAAAGGAACTGATCAGGGACATTCCTGGTTATTGTTCAATATAAATAGATAGACAGGTAGATCTAGATATCGATGGCTCAGTGGACAGAGCGCTGGGCCTGGTGTCAGGAAGACCTGAGTTCAAATGCCTCCTCAGACACTCACTAGTTATGTGACCCTGGCAAGTCACTTAACCTCTCTTTGCCTGATCTACTGGAGAAGGAAATGGCAAACTACTCTAGTATCTTTGCCGAGGAAACCCATCTAGGTCACAAAAAGTTGGACACAAGTGAATAACAACAACAGATATTAAGCCTTGGTCTCTTTCTTTTGCTCTAGTCCCACATCATCAACTGCCTGTTGGCCATTTTTAACTGAATTTCCCAGAGATGTCTCTAATGTGTCAACATGTCAAAAACTAAAGTCATTATCTTTTCTCCAAAATAGTCCCTTCTCCCAAACTTTCCTACTTGTCTGAAGGGCAACACCATCATTTCAGTCACCTTTTTCTATATCTTCATTTCTTGCATCTGTCCTCTTTTCTTACTAAGTCCCCATACTTGACCAGTCCCTCCTCACCTCTTACTTGGCTCGCATATGGTCTCCATTCCTCAAGCCTGTATTCACTCAAATCTACCCTTCACAGAGTCGTCAATGCTGTTCTCTTAAAGTATAGGACTGACTATATCACGTCCCTACTCAATAAATACTTGTAACTTCCCATTATGTCAAGGATCAAATATCCACTTCTCTGGCATTTAAAGCTCTCCACATCCTAAACCTAGTCTTCTTACACATTATTCCATTCTAGATATACTGTGGTTTAGCCATACTGGCCCATTTTCCATTCCTTACTTCCATTCCTTTATCTCCTCTTCCCCAAGGATCTAAACTAGTGGATGCCTTGTATGCAACAGACCATCTAGAAATGTTTCATCTTGTATCTGAATTTTATTTACTTGGTGTGGGAAATTCTTGGTATAGAATTTCCCTCTACCAGTGCAGGTAGCAACTCAAGCTGTAAAGCTTACACACCTAAGAGAAATCTGCATTGGGTATCGAGAGGTTAAGTGACATGCCCCTGGTTATAAAATTAGTATGCGTCCCAGGTAGGACATGAGCCAAAGTCCTTCTGACTCCAGGGCCAATCCTCTATTCACATTTATTGAATGGAATTAAGCTCCTTGAAAACATCAGTCTTGCTGAGGCCAGAGAAACACAGCCTTGCCTCTCTCTATCTATGGCCTGGAACTATCTTGAAGACCAAGACAAAGTTAGGGTTTGGGGTTTTTTCCTGATCCGTGACAAGATCTTAAGCTACCACATGACTGTAGCCAACAGAAGCCCTGTCAAGGATAAATAATATGTGGTTCAAAGGAGTCTCTTAATCCTGGATTACCCCCTCATGGAATGTGAGCATTTGCTAAAATTATACAGGACGAATGAACCATTTTTAAGAGACGTATCTCCAAATGTTGTACACAGTAACAGCCACATTGTTCGATGACTGACTTTGATAGACTTAGCTCTTCTCAGCAATTCAAGGACCTACAACAACTCCAAAAGACTCACATTATTGGAAAATGCCATCCACATCCAGAGAAGAACTTTGGAGTCTTAATGCAGATGGAAGCATACTATTTGCCCTCTTTTTCTTTTCTTGTTTTGTTTTGTTTCTTCTTTCTTGTGGTTCTTCTCATTAATTCTAATTCCTCTTTACATCATGAATAATGTGAAAATATGTTTAGATGGATGTATAAGTAGAGCCTATATCAGATTGCATGTCATCTTGGGGAGGGAGGAGGAGAGAGAGGGGGAGAAAATTTAAAACTCAAAACCTTATGGGAGTGAACGTTGAAAACTAAAAAAAATAATTATATATATAAAAAAGAAAAAGTTCAAAGATTGCCTCTCAAGGAACAGCACAGCTAATTGACCAAATATGGTGTCATTGTTGTTAGTGTTATATGTTACATATAAATAGATGTATGTGTGTTTCTGTGTATATTTAAAAAAGAACTGTATCTCTAGCCATAAGTTGCTTGTCCATCTTTGCAACCCCAAATATTATCCTGCCTCTAAGCTTCATGGTTCAGTGTACTTTTTATGTAAATAAGAGTCTAGGCATGAGATTCAGCTCCCCACATTAGCCAAGGGACCATAGGAGCCCTTAGCCTCTAATATAACTCTATATTCGAGTCTCAAAATGCCTGTGGCCTGTGGCTATCTGTTCCATATACCCTTTTAGGTCATACTCTGCATGGAAATGGTCATAGAACCTGGGGTCTGAAGATCTGGGTTGGAAGTCTTGCTTTACTCCCTACAGGCTTCATGCCCTAGGTCATCACTTCCTTTCTCTATACTTGCTGCGTTAACTACCGCACTGAGCTGTTACAAGATAAGGCCTTTAAATGCTGCAAAGTGCTCTAGAAAGGTGAGCCAATGTTATTAATTTCCATTTGGGACCCACACATCATCCTGTGTGGTCTTTGCCAATAACTCCTTCTCAGTCACAAATGCTAAGTGGATTTGGTTGTGGCTGCTGTGTTTGTTTCACTAAAATAACCCAAATTTTATCCACTTTACAAATGATAGACCATTGGAATGTTGGGGCTTCTCGATGTAGGGATCTTATCTGACTGTGACTCTGAACTGATGACATTGCTGTGTGCCCTCCTCACAGTCTCCATCTCCCCAAGACTCTTCCTTAGGGAGGACATCAGCCCAAGGAGCTCAGCAGGAATGTAGGTGGGGAGCTTCATCGTTAAAGTACTCCTTCCCCAAGTCCCAGAGCAGCCTCCCCTTGCTAATCCAATACCACCAGTAAATCTTTATTCCCCATTCTTCATCTTCCCTGACTCTGTGAATCCTTTAATTTAGTTGAACAATAACCCCAAACAAATATACCCTTCTTGAAAGTTGCCCTCCATCAGTTATTGGAAGTAAATACTGGCTACCAAATGCAAGAGTGTGATATGACAGTCTTCAATGAGGCAATCAATAAATTTTGCAAGGTTCCCTAAAATAGTATAGGCAGAAAAGGGGAAAGAAGAAAAGAGGGGAAGGGAAGAGCAGGGAAAGAAGGAGGAGAAGCAGCAGCAATGGGAAAAAAGCCTAAGAAAAGGAAGAAGGGGCAGAAGATGAGATTATAGGTATAAAAGTAAGGGAAGTAAAAGAGGAGATGGAAGTAGAAGAGATGGTAAGGAGGGAGAGAGACATAGGAAGTATTCAAAGAAATAGAGCAGGTGGAAAAGATGAAGTGGAAAAGAGAAAATAGAATAGAAAGATAAGATGGAGATGAGGAGGAAGGGGGTGGAAGAGGAAGGAGAGATAGAAGGTGCAGAAGAGGAAGGATAGGAGAAGATGGTGATGAAGTAGAAGAAGAAGGAAAAGGGAAAGAAGTGGAAGAAAAGGAGACTGAATAAGGGGAAAAGATGAAGACAAGGGAAAGGTAAAAGAAGAATATGTAGAAAATGAGGAAGTAAAAGAGGAGTTATAAGAAGAAGAGAAAGGAGGAGAAGAGAAGAAAGAGGAAGAGGAGGCAGAAGGAAAAGAAGAAGTAGAGGAGGAAAAAGAATCTTCAAAGTGTAAGATGTTCCAGAATTGTTCTCCCTGAGCTCTCTAGAGACCACATTGCAAAGGAAAATGCCGGAAAATGCTGGCTAATTTCAGAGGCTCCACATTGGTCTGCTAATATCCCAGGAAGAATGAGCAATTATGATTTTCATCTAAGCAACATATGCTATTTGCTGTCCTGTTCTGAACAGCTGTAGGTTAGATGCTGTTAAGATGAGTCCCCTTCTCTCCTCCATATTTCAAAATTCAAATTAAACTAAAATCACAGCACCTGCTGAACAAAAACAGGATTTTGAAATGTGTACTCGCACACAATTACGGTGGAGAGGCTGGCCACCATTGTTACCCAGCTATTCTTTCCAAATGGAAATAGCAGGGAAGTTTTCCATGCAGCTGCAGCGATTCAATTGTATAACTAGTGTTGGCCCCCAGCCAACCTGCGGAGAACTCGAGTACCACCAGAAGATCCTATATTGATTTGCAATCGAACATAATAGGCCATCAGCTTAATTATTACTGAAGTGACAGGGTTGGGGTATTTCATATTTATATTTCAGGGCCTGGGAAGGATGAATGTAAATCTTTTAAATGCACAGATTTGCATCTCTTCAGAAGGGTTGAGAGCTCTTATTACTGTTCATAGCCTTTGAGGGACCAAAAGACCAGTTGTCTATTGAACCTGTGTGGCTGGACCCTTCGGGCAAGAAGAGGCGCCAAGGCTGGACTATATAGAGGGGGGAGGGGAATACTGTTCAAGTAACCCAAGCCCACAATGAGACCAAGATACATTTCCCTAAAGTGGTCTAAGCTCAGAACCCTTCCCATACCATTCCTAGAGGATATGGATGAGCCTGATGAGATTAAGGTACTTGGCCATGGAAAACTGATGGGCTTAAGATCATGGTATCCTGGATATTAGAGCCATAAAAAAGTTCAGAAGGATCAGGAGAGACCTCAAACCCAGGAGCCGCCTACAAGGAAAACATAGAATATCAGAGCTGAAAGTGCTATTAGAAGATAGCTTGTCAAAGGTGGGAGGGACTTTAGAACACAAAATGTTAGAGCTCACAGAACCATGAGAGAGAAAACAGAATGTCAGAGGCTGGCGAAGAGGACTTCAGAACATAGATCATAAAATGATAGAGCTGACAAGAAGAGCCCCCGTACTCCTATTATCTCATTTCACAGATAGGGAAACCGAGCCCCATAAGGAACTGACTTGCCTAAAGTTACCCAGCAAGTCATTGGCAGAACTAGGATTTGAACCCACATTTCCTAACTCCTTTCTCAGGGGTCTTTCTGCTGTGCACCATAGTGCCTCCTTAAAGATCAGCCGAAGAATGACAAGAAAGGGATGTTCCTTTGCAGGTGGCTACCTGTCCTCCCACTGACCATTCCTCCCTTCTCAAGGGGACATGCCCCTAGGCTTGCATAGAACAAGTCAAAGGTAACAAGAAGCAAAGCGCAGAGCTGGCTGTTGAGGCAGAAAATGACAAAAGAAAGAGTTGGGGAAAACAACTTTTCCTAAAACAGTCCTGCTCAAAGTGTGATCTGGAGACCCCAAGGAGTCCCTGAGCTCTGAAGACTATCCTCATTGTGACTGCCTTCCTCTTTCTCTTCCTTCTTTCTCACCAATATTGTCTTCATAAATTTTACCATTTTCAACTAAACAACAGTCTTCTACCAATGTTATCTTCATTATCTCTGTCTTCATTATCATGGTCTCCTGCTCTATCATCCTCTCCATCATGGCAAAGTCATCATGACTACAGCCCTCATTTTCCTCACCATCATCAATTTCCAAACAAATCAAATCAATAAGTTTTTATGGAGCACCTTCTTCATATGGGGCCCAGTACTTGACACAGTGAAGTAATGAATATGGGTGAGACACAGCCCCTGACCTGAAGGACTGCAGTCTACACTTAATCACTCGCAAGATAGGGTTGTGTGAGGGCTTAGGGCCAGGTGAATGGCATAGATTAGATGTCTTGTTAAGGAAGCCAAAAGACAGGAATAACCTCGGTAGTCTGGAGTAGTCCAGGATAACTTCCTAAAGAAGGTGGGACTTGATCTGGCTTTTAAAGATGAGTAAGAACTCACAGAATCTCAAAACTAGAAGGGATCTCAGTGGGCATCTATCTAGTCCAACCATCTAATCATTAGGCAAAGCAAACAAGGGACAGAATTTTATGTGGAGACAATTTCTTCATTCCCCTGCTCGTTTCTTCTTCCATCTTTTTCTCCATTTCCTTCTGTTACTCTGCCTCCTCCTCTTCCTTTCCTTCCTTTTCCTCTATCTGCTCCTCTACTTCCTTTAAAAAAATTTATTCCAATTACATGTAAAATTTTTAACATTATTTTTTTATTTGAGTTCAAAATTCTCTCCCTCCTCTCTCTATTTCCCTTTTCTTAACAGGCAACATGATATGAAAAGAATGCCGGACTCAGCGTCAGGAAGACCTGGGATTGAATTGGACAGTTGCTAGGTGTGTGACCATAAGAAAATAACTCTCTGAGCCTCAACTTGGTTATATGGAGAACAAGATGATAGTACCTGTCATCTCTCCTTTACAGGGTTGGTAGAAAGACCAATAGGATAATGTATTTTAAGAGCTTAGTAAAACTTGCAGCCCTAGGTAAGCTTAAGCTGTTATAATTTTCTTTTTCCTTTTCAGTCGCCTCATTTCTTTTGCTTCATTCTCTTCTCGGAATCTCTTGCTTTTCTCTTCTTTCTCACACGCTTCTGCCGTTGCCTCTTCCTCTTCCTCTTCCTCCTCCTGCTGTCCTGCTTTCTGGCAGATGAGACTGGCAGGGTGAGGGAGACTATGCCTTCTCAGCAGAGGAAAGATTCTTTCCTATTAGCCAAACAGCCATTTCCTAGGTTGCATGAGAAAAAGATGGATAATTGGGAGATGGGGAGGGATTAAGAGGAGCAGGAAGAGAAGAAAGAGCAAGAAGAGAGGAAGATCAAAAGGCATATTCTACTCTGAAGTGACTAAACTACTGAGAACCATTGAATAGGGAAACATTTCCCAAACAGAACCTGGAAAGCCATGGCCAGTTGTTTGGTCCAGCAGAAAAGGCTGGAGCACCGTCATATTCTTTCATGAATTCCTCTTTGCTTAGCAATTTCCTATGACCCCAGAACCTTTGGGGATCTGGAAGTTGTAGGGGATCATAGGTGGAAGGAAAGAAGGAGGAGATGTCTCCCCCTTTCATACTAACCAGAATGTAGTGTCTTAAGTATTGCAGTAAAAAAAAAAAAAAAAGGTCTGGAACAGGGTGTCACGAAATGTGCCCAGCTCTTCCATAAGCGGACTTTGGGACCTAAAACAAGTAATTTTCCCCTCTCTGAAACTCAATATCTGTCTATCTCAGACATTATAGGATATTCACAACATTCCTATAAGGGTAGAGGTATTATCCCTATTTTAAAGATGAAGAAATTGAAGCCTAGAAAGGTAAATAACTTGCTAATGTCCCACAGTCAGCTAGCAGCAGAGAAAGAACTACAGACTCTCCTTCTGGACTCATCATTGTGAATACCAGAGAATGTGTCTGAGGGATACCTGGTGAGGAAAGGTGGGGAAGGAAGGTGAATATCCCAGGAGCTGTCCAGGATTTAAGCATCAGAGCTATAACCAATGCAACTCAGCTCAGCCAGACCCCCACCATGCTGGTAACAATCAATGGCATTATGCTCAGGAAAGAGTGGCATCTCATGGCAACCACCTGCTCAAGCAATTTCAGAATCAAAGAGAGTGAGGAGCGCAATTGGCCAATTGTTTTCCATTTTCTGAGGATTCCGCCAAGATATGATTTTTTTTTTGGTTCTTTGTTTTGGAGTTTCTCTCTCTCTCTCTCTCTCTCTCTCTCTCTCTCTCTCTCTCTCTCTCTCTCATAACAAAGGGAAATGAAGACTCACCAAAAACCAGGGGACTCATGAGTAACCCTGAGATAATAGGAAAAGTCTCCTAAGAGTCCCCTTGCCAATGGGGCCCTCATCTGTCCTTTTCTATTAGGGCAGAAATGTGAGAGCCTTTGTTACCTCCAGTGAGAGACTAGTGCCTGGCTCAGGTAGAAGGCATCTCAATGCTACTAGGCAGTGATACCCTGTTTCCCAGAATGGTTGGACTAGTTCATAGATTCAACAGGTCAGAATTCAAGAGGTTCTGAATTCAAATCCTTCCTCAACCACTTACTATGTAACTCTAGGGAAAGTCACTTAATCTCCCTGTGGTTCGGGAAAACAGATGAAGGGTAGGTTCAATAATGGAGAAAGACATGGCAAACCACTCTATCTTTGTCAAGAAAACCCCAGAAGGGGTCACAAAGAGTCAGACAGGCCTGAAAATGAATAAATAACAACAAGGCTTAATGACCTTTAAGCTGTCTTCCAACTCCAAGTATATAATCTTATAATCCTCCTAAAGGGCAGGTCTGACCATATCACCTCCGTATTCAATAAACTCCAATGTTTGCCTATCATCTCCAGGATCAATGTTAAATCCTCTGGTTGGGATTCATAACCTTGTTGTCCTCAACCTTTCCAATCTTCTTATACCTTACACCCCAATACATGCTCTATGATCCAGTGGTATTGACTTCCATAGTGTCAAAGAAGATTCTCCAGTTCCCAACTCTGGGCATTTCCACTGTCAGTCCTCCATGCATATAACACTCTCCCTCCTCATCTCCGCCTCCTAACTTCACTGGCTTCAAGTCCCAGCTAAAATCCCACCTTCTACAGGAAGCTTTTCCCTATCCCTCTTAATTCTAGTGCCTTACCTCTGTCAGTTACTTCCTATTTATCCTATATATAGTTTGTTTGTATATATCTGTTTGCTTGTTCTCTTCCCCATTAGACTGTGAGAGAACAGGGGATTATCTTTCATCTCTTTTTGTATCCCCACTTCTTGGCATATAGTAGGAATTTCACAGATGTTTGCTGACTGACTATAATCTAATATCAGCTCTAAGCCTATGACTTTGTCATCCGTGATAAGATTTTCTAACTGAAAGGGAATACAGAGGTGTGGCCCAGCCCATGCATGAGCAGAACTCCCCTCCACAACATCTCTGATAAGCAGATGTTTGATTGCCCACGCTGCAAAATTCTCTGCCTGCTGAGGTACCTCATTTCATTTTTGGACAGGTCTGAAATCTAGAAAATTGTGCTTTCTTCATACTGAACTAAACCTACCTCTCTGGAGCCCTCACCAGCAGTGTCCAGTTCCGCCCCATGGGACAGAGCAGATCTTCCTCATAGCAGTTCAAGTGCTTGGAGAATATGCCTATGTCTCACAGAGGTCTTCCCTTTTCCACATTTCCCATCCCCCATTTCCCATCCCACAATTTCACTTCCAATTAGTCCATAAAATGTCCAAATTCATCTGCATTCATGGGTGCACAGTTACATACAAACATACTCATAATTAGACTCACATTTACCCAGACATATGTGCCTGTACATGCATTCTTGCACACTCATACACATTTACACATTACACAGTCATGCAATACTTATGCACATGTATAATACTTGTACATACTTACACAAACATTTACACATGCTTACACAGTCAAATAATATTTATGCACATTTACACATGCAAATGCACATGTTTACACACTCCGACAGGGACATATACTTGCCTGAATGTGACTACATACTGATAGGTATGGTCACAAGCCCTCACATATGCTCACATATGTCTACTGTGTCACATACTATGCACAGGCACTCATACATACTTTCTGAGTTCATACCTCCAAGTACATATCCAAGTACCTTCCCGCACAGGCATGCCCTGACACCGTTTTACACATGTTCACTTATTCGTCTGTGCTTACCCATGCATTCATTTAGACAGGAACACACATGCAGACACGCATGATCAGACCTACTCATACATATACATACTCATAATTGCAAGTATACTCCCCTACATGCATCTGTGCTCCCCACATGGCCAAATACACAAATTCAAATGGAACATATACTGACACACAGACACAGCAGATATGCATACACATATTCATGCAGAAATGAGTACAAAATCACTCCCACTCACAAAATTTTATTGCAGCAGGGCACCGTTCCCTTCAATTTCCAGCCTTGCCCTCTGGGGATTTTGCCCCTCTCATCTCCTTGCCTATCTTCCCCATCCATGGAGTCTCAGTATTTCTAATTCCCAGGGAAGGTACTGATTCTCTCTGCCAGTTCATTCCCCTACTTAGCATGATCCCCATTAATGAAACAACAGGACAGTGACCCTTGTTCATTTTGCACAGGGCCAGGATGGGGTGGGTGGGCTCATGGTGGCAGAATCTGGGTGAGTACCTTGGGGAGATGGAGATGGGGAGGGGGAGGGGGAGGCAGACAAGAGAGGGTGTCATCACCAGGCTCCCAGGCCTGATTCATTTCTCACCCCTTTCTCCCTACAGATGCTACTGTTTCGCACATTGTCAACAGGTCCCATGGAAATGAGGGCCCAGAAACCCAGGTGAATCATTACTGCAGGCTCAAGACCTGCCCCACCTCCCCAAATGGTCGCTTGACAAGGAAGGTGAGGATTGTTTTTCTCTTCTATACCAACCTCGATGATTTGCTGTTGATAGATGCTAGGGATTATATTAATTAAAGTACTGGCAACTGCTCCTTAGAAGCTTTGTGATCTGCTCATAGAGAGAGGCAGAAAATTGTGGATATATATATATATATATATATATATATATATATATATATATACACACATAGATAGATAGATACACAGTGGAGAATATTCTAAACCTGGAGTTATGAAGACCTGAGTTCAAATCCAGCCTTGGACACTTACTAGCTTTGTGACTATATGCAATGAACCTAAGTGCTCTTGGCCTGTTTCTTCATCTGTAAAAGTCTACTAATGTGACCCAGAAAATATTATTCTCTTGTACATGTCCTAGATAGAAATAAGCTGGACAGTCAAGGACATCTCTGGCATAAAGGAAATTTGGGTGAGCAAAAGGAGTTTGGGTACTTTGCAGATATCTATTCCGCCATTCATTTTCAATCAATCCTCTTTTTTTAGACTAAAAGGAAAAAAGACAAAACTCAATGTCAAGTCTGGGTGGTTCAGAAAACAGTGAGTGCCCCGATCAGTAGTGGTATCAGGATTTGAACCTAGGCCTTCTATACCTATATTACACAGCTCTTTGAACATCAACTTAATTAGGGCATGTGCCAAAAATTGAGGAAGCAAGAGTCCCCTAAGTCAAGCCTTCTTCTCTTTTAGTTAGATTTCACTTTCAGTCTATCAGAATGCTAGAGGAAAAGATTGAGGAAGCCCATTTCAGACCATTATAGACTGTTAGAATTGGAAGGGCCCCCTCATGTTACAAATGGGGAGACTGAGGCCCAGGGAGAAAAGCGGTCAGATCACAGTTAGTTGCCGGCAGAGAAAAAAGCACTTTAAAATTTGGTGGTCTCATGGATCCCAGGACATGGCTCTTTCCACCATACTATGGGACCTCCAGTATTAGCGGTGGATTAGGAGTCACTTTGAATCCTGGCTCTGATACTTACTGAGCTGTGTGACCAGGCAAATCACTTTCCCCTCTCTCCATTTTATAGATGGGGGACAAGGTCATCTCCAAGACTTTAATCAACTCTAGAGCCTTTGAGTCTGTGATCTAATTTCTCTAATTAGCCAACCCAATTTCGGAGAGGATCCCTTCCTCTGCAATACTTTGCCCTGTGCTTCTGGCCTCACAGGCCTTTCTGATCTCCCTTCCTCTCCCCTGCCCTTTAGTGGGAGGAGGGGCCTAGTCTGAAGGTCCAGGAGTGGTTGGTTGGTATTCACCCAAGAACACTCACCCTCGGAGCGTTTGCAATGGAATAATTAGAAAGCCTGCAACTCCAGTATCTTAAAAATGTTTAATCACTTCTCTACCATCTGACCTGTAAATAACAGCCCACAATGAGGATTGTTGAGAAACCTTCCCCAGGGAGAGCAATGAGCTGTAATGCTGATTCAATTGCATTACAGCTGTGGGGCTGATTGTTGCAAATGTTAATAAGACGAGCTGGGGGAAGGGAGCGGGGCTGCTGCATTAGCAGAGTGCACTATTAGAATGGGGGTGAATTAACAGAAATCAAGCCTCTAGACAGAGGGTCAGAGGATAATAAATCATAGGCTCCTGCACTTAGAGTCAGTGGGAAGGGACCTGGTGTCCTCTGCCTGCCCTGGCTCTATCTCTGCTCCCATGGTCCCCTGGGCCTCTGGATCCTCACAGGCTGCAAGTCACAACTGCCAGTCAGGCAAAGGCTCCAAGAGGGAATGGAGTGTGAGCAGCCAGGAGGGGCATGAGTGCAGCAGTGACCCCATCCAAGCCCCCATGGAGCCTGGCTCGAGACTCTGTTCTACAGAAACACCTTCCTGATCACATGGTAGAATGGAGGGAGGGGCTTGTTAACACGGTAAATGAATGAGCTATAAAGAATTTAAGTGATTCCTATGTGCCAAGAGAAGGCTTCATTGCACAAAGGATGGCTGTAGTCAGGCAAGAAAACAGGGGTGCCAAGGGTCAGAGGAGAGAATATTCCAAGAACAGGATACAGTGAGAGTGAAGGCACAAAGAAGGGAGATGAGTGTCTCCTGTGTGTGTGTGTGTGTGTGTGTGTGTGTGTGTGTGTGTGTGTGTGTGTGTGTGGCATTTAAGCCTAAAATAATGTTTGCTTATCAATGAACTCAAGAAAATAAACTCCAGGAAATCCTGTATTTCTGGGTTCATGGGCTCCTACACTATCATGCATTGGAACTCAGAGGACATCTAGTCCAACCCCTTCATTTTACAGACAAGGAAACTGAGATATGAAGATGATTGTATTTTTCCCATGTTCCTAGAGATAGCAATAGTCAGAGGTGGGATTTGAACACAGGTCCTTTGAGTCCAGAGCCAGAAGGCTTTCTACTGTGTTTATTGCCCATGGCATCAATGGGGAAAAGGGGAACTGAACATCATTAATAAGGAGTCTTTCCCTTGAGAAGCTTACACTGGGCCTACTTAAATCAATATCTATTTTTTAAATGTTTAGTATGTGTCAGGCCTGGTACTAAGCACCGAGAATACAAATACAAGTAGGAAGACAGTACCTGTCCTTGAGGAGCTAGGATTCTAAAAGGAAACTAAAAAGGGGGTGGAGAAATAGGGAAGATGAAGGTGTCTAGTGCATTGTAAAGAGATTCTAGGAGATTCAGGGGTGAATCCCAGGGAGAAATGAAGGCATGGCTGGCCTGGGTATTCTTAAAGTGGAGATTCTGGGAGGAACCAGTGAATGGAAAAGAGAGGAGAGGGCAGAAGGTACTTCTATTGTGTGAAATCCAAGGGTAGAGTGAGGTGGAGAGGGTGGCGGAGAGGTCTCTGGGGTATTACAGAGATAAGTCCTAGACCTAGAAAGTCAAGAGTAGTGTGTCCTGGAGAGGAAACTCTAGGGGGGAAATGATTATCTACTGAACTATCTCTTCTGTTTCGGAATTGATGATCCTTTGTGAGGAAGCCCTCCCATTGTATCCCATCTTTCTCCAGGACAGTTTGGCTTCTAATTTCACTTCTGCCAATGAATAGAGTTGTAGCCATTAGCAAGTCACTCAAATCTCCTGGGTTTCATTTCCCCCATCTATAAAATGGAGCTGTGCTGATAGAAAACTCATTGGACCTGAAGACACAAGACTTTGATGACCAATCAATCAATAAGCATTTATTAAGCTCCTACTATTTGCCAAGCACTGAGCTAGGGTTTGGGTTTCAGCTCTATTATTTACTAGTAATATTACTATGTCACTTACCCTCTCTGATCCTTGGCTCTTCACCCCTAAGATGGAAATAATTGTGAATATCTGCTTTTCAGTTATTATGAAGATCAAGCCACATAACAGATATGTAAGTATTTTATAAACTGAAAGTCTTTTGCCAGCAGAGGTGGTGGGTTTTCTTTCTTATTGTTCCCTAGAGAACAGTTCCCTAGAGAGATAGAGACAGACAAGCAGAGACAAAGAGAGAGAGAGAGAGAGAGAGAGAGACAGAGAGAAGAAGAAGAAGAAGAAGAAGAAGAAGAAGAAGAAGAAGAAGAAGAAGAAGAAGAAGAAGAAGAAGAAGAAAGAGAGAGATTTGGAGAGAGTGACTTGCTAGGAGGTGAAAACAGCAGCAGGCTTTCCAGGACACTCTTTCTAAGCATCGTAGTTTATAGAGTCTTGGCTTTTCTCTGACTTGTCCTTTAGCTTATTAAGAGAACTCATAGGGAAATGATGAGATGATGCCTGCCCAGGGAAATGGCTGGATCAATGGTAAATCACTTCTCTTGCTTTTTCTCCTCTTTTTGTTTTATTGCTGCCTACAGAGAGTCATCATTGGTTACCAAGTGTTTCTTTGAATTTTAAAATTGGCTTAATGTTTATTTGGGTTTTAATAATGGTTCTAGATAAAGATAAATTTTATTATGTTCTGAATCAATGCCTTTGTTGTACAGAGCATGGATAAAGGGAGAAAGCAGTAAAAATTGGCTGCATCATCGTTAACCAGCTGGGAGACCACCCTCCTGGCTTGGCAATTAACATACTGCCTAGGGGCCCAGAGCATTTTATTAATTTTTATTTATAATCTGTATTTTTAACCTTCCTAACATTACAGAGAAAGGAAGCCACATGGAACGGTTGCCCTAGACCAGAGGTTCCCAAACTTTCTCAGTTCATGGTACCATTAATGTCTCAGTCATTTTTTCACAGTGCTCCTAAGCCAAAAGAAATATCTAGCAGTTCCATTTATTGAGTAGTTAGGTCCAAACAATTTAATAAGTATTTATATTCTAACAACTTAGGAGCTGTTTGAAAAAATAATATGCATAAATTGAAAGAAAATAATATTTTTATTTGATTCTTAAATAACCACGCTGTTGGGCACTGTACAAATTCTCAGGCCTTGGAATCAGATCAGACTCCACTAGCCTTATTTCCTGTTCCATATTAATTTTTTCCAGGTACTTGCTTTTTATCACAGCAACCAATGAAAACCTAGCTTCACAAAGATATGATGTCATAAACAAGAAAGTCCAAGAAGTAGCCCAAGGTACATCACTGCTTCCTTAAAAAACTGAAGACATCTTAAGTTGCCCCTATGAGTTCGCTATGGCATTCCTGGGTGCCAGGAATCCTAGTTTGAGAAGCTGAGCCCAAGACTAAAACTCTCAGGAGATAATCTCATTAGCTCCAAGCTAACAGGTGGCCTTTTCCCATCCCCTATGGAGAGTAGAAGAAGAGGGAGAGAGAAGAATAGATGCAGAATGCCACACCCTGAGACAGCATCAGTGGGTAGAGAAAGGCATGGTCATGGAGAATCAACTCCACCCCTGAAGGCAGGAGGAAGAGGATGAGGGTTCTTTCATCCACATGGCCCTTTTTTCACTCTTCCTTTTCTCTGCTTAAGAGTTTAATTTTGTTCTTATTTTATTTTTTGTTTCTCTTAAGCAGAATTACCTACATTACTGATCAAGCATTTGTTATACCTATACTATAAGAATTTTTTCATATTTTTTATTTTTAAATTTTTGTCAATTATTTTTATTTTGCATCTTCGTTTAAAGGTGCATTTATTTCAACATTGGTTATTTTTAAAGAAAATTATCAAACAAAATCCTGCAGTCAGGAAGACTCATCTTTGGGAGTTCAAATCCAGCCTCAGATGCTTACTAGCTTTGTGACCCTGGGCACTTAACCCTATTTGCCTCAGTTTCCACATCTGTAAAATGAGCTGGAGAAGGAAATGGCAAACTACTCCAAGATCTTTGCCAAGAAAACTTCAAGTAGGGTCATGAACAGTAGGACATGACTGAAAAATGACTTACATCAGTCTTTTAATGTTTATTTTACATTTTGATGCATTTTTTTCTCATTTTATTTTCCACCCATTTTTGATATATAATTTTCTTTTGAAGTACACTTTTATTTGTTGCTATGATGTTTTATTTTTTTCTCTTTCTCCCTGAAATCAGTATTTGACGTTCCTTTTCTTTGGAATGCTATATGTGTCATTTTGTTTGTTTCATTTGAGGTTTCTATTATTTTTCTTCTAGAATCATATTGGGTTTTTTAATATTGAGAATCTGTTTATACTGAATTGAATTCCTCGTGAGTATTAATGTCTATGCTTTGATGATGCCAAAGTGATCCTTGCCATCTGATTGTCTATTTGACATATAAGTGAAAGATCCTTGTGAATAGATCTTTCTCTGTGTGTTTGCCTTATAGACAACTGTTTATTGACACTTATGGCTGCTGATTTGCTATTTCTGGCCAAAAAATTGGTCAATTAATTATTCTTTGACTGTTGGTTAAATATTGTCAATTTGGATCACTTCGGTGACCAGATAGAGTGTGCTTTGTTCAAAAATATATCTCCCCACCCCCACCCCACCTTCAGGACTCTACCATGATACACCCGGGGGAATTTCCCAAGGGACTCTGCTACCGAGCTCCTCTCTGGGTGCCAATACCTCCAGGCAATGTTAAGTATTTTGGTCATTCATACTTTACAATTCATTGGTTGAATGAGAACAGTAGCCCTGATGACTAGGGGGAAAGAGGAAAAGAACAGGGGAGAAAGGAGGAGTATAGTACCCCAAATTGGGAGGGAGACGATAGTCCTGCTATTCTCTGCCCTAGTCAGATCATACCTAGATATGGGGTCCAGTTCTGGGAACGTAATTTTTGGGGGGTGGAGAAAGTGAATGGGCCTTAGTATGTAGAACCTTAAGGATGGAAAGGGGTTTAAGATGATCTCTGTGACACCCTCCAAATGGAATCATTTGAACATTCGAGTCAGTTGAACATTTCTCATGATCTACTGGGGCAACTAAATCTATTTTTGGACAGTGTTTGAAGTTCCTCCCAGGTGATTGATTGTGGGCTGGGGTCCAGGCTGGCCAATCTTATCTCCCTTCTAGCTTGCCTTTCCAGACTTCAACACCATCTCCACCATTTCCCCTTCATTTCTCTCCCCGCTTCTAGCCAGATCCTTTCTGGGTATTTTTTCTGCATTAGAATGCAAGCTTCTTGAGGACTTTGAGCGTCTTGATTATTTGTGCTTGTAGTCCCAATGCTTAGCACATTTCCTGGTACATAGTAGGTGCTTACTAAATGCTTATTTCCAGACTGACGGTGCTTGGCTCGTTGTAAACATTTGATCAATGCTTGTTTCCTTGCCTCATTGCCTTGGTCATCATTTCCTCAAGCTAAAAGCTGCCTTCCTGTAGCTTCTAGCCAGAATTGCTGTTACTCATGCCTTCTGGGGCCATGCAGACCGCATCTCATCAGTCTTCTACAGGAAGCCTTTCAGCTTTGGGAAGACTGCTATCATTACCTGCCCCCAGGCCCCCACCTACCAAGTCTTGTTTTCTCTTGGGTAAAAATTCCTAGTTCTTTCAACCAAGCCCCTGGAGGCATTATGTTCAGTTCCATCTCCATCTTGGTCATCTCAGGCTGGATAGATCATCCTCCTACACTCTAAATGTAGTTGCCCCCAAGGCTCTACCCTGACTATTTTCTGTCTCTTTTCACTTTTTCCCTTAGTAATTTCATTTATTCCCATGGCTCCAATGATCAGAATCATGCAAATCATTGCTAAATCTCCAGATCTCATCCAGATCTTTCTCCTGAGCTTCAGTCTTCCGTCTCAATGTCTTCCTTGGACATCTTCACCCGGTGTGTCAAAACATACAACGTCGCAGTCACTAAGGCTCCAAACTTTGAATGGATCTTGGAATCTGTCCTCTCCTTTATCCCTCAGCTACATCCATTTAGTTTCCATGTCCTGCATCCTATTCTCTCCATTCACATTGAGACAACTGTGCTGCAATTGCCCCCTTCTCCAATCCTTCCTCCTCACGACCATCAAAATTCTATTCTTCAGGCACAGGTCTGACTGTGTCACTCCGCTATTATAAAACCTTCAGAATCTCCCTGTTGCCTCTAGGATAAGATCCAAATTCCTTAGCTGACATTTAAAGCCTTTCATAGTCTAGCTCCAATCTTCCTTTCTAGCTTCTTTTTCCATTGCATCCCGGGCCCAATGAACAGAAATACTGAATTTCATGAATTCAAATTCCATCTTTCCATTGGGTTACAATCAATTACCATATTTTTGTATAATTATAACTTCGAATAGTGCAAATTCAAATACATGTGACCATTTTGAGGAGTTCATTATTTGCACTACTTGTGACCTGGCTATATTCCCCTTCCCAACTTCACTATTAACTTTGCTATGATCCCAACCATGAGCCTCCAATCCTCTGTGGATCCCTGCAGACTGTCCATGTCTGAAAGGCACCCTTTCTTTGGGGCTCAGTGAAGATACCGCCTTCTTTTATACAGCCTTCTCTCTCCTTCCTCACCACTTCCTAGAGCTCTTTGGATCCCTCCTTTACCCCCATCACCTGCTATCATACTTAGCCACGTTCGTGTCCTTAAGTTCTTGGAGGGCAGAGACTGTTACTTTTCACCTCTATATCCACAGTACCTAGCACCATACCTCCCCCACAGGAGCCATTGAGATAGCATGATGTAGTAGGTAGAGTGCTGGACTTAAGAGTCAAGAAGACATGGACTTGAAGTCTACTTCTGACATTTATTAACTGTGTGACCCAGGACACTTAGCATCACTGGGCCTTAGCTGCCCTCTCCTGGAAAATGCCCATAATAATACTTGTGGTGCCTGCCTCCCAGGGTTGTGAGGATCACCAAGATTATTTCTGTAAACTTTCGACACTCTATAAATATTAGTTATCATTACTATAAAGCACTTCGTCAAGAATTGATGAACCGAATATTAATATAGGATGTCAGAGGCAAAGAAAGGACTTTTAAAAGGGAATTCCAGAGCTAGAAGGGAGACTAGAACCCAAAGTGTCAGAGTTGGGAGGGATGGACCCGACACCGAGAATATCACAGCTGGAAAAGACCCTAGAGATCATCTCCTCCTTAGAGATGAAGACTGAGACACTGATTTTCTGAAGTGGCCATTAGGTGAGTTTACTCTACTTGGTTATATTTGTTTGTTACAAGGGAGGGCATTTGTGGTTATTGGGAGAAGGGAATAAGCGTTTATAGGGCACCTAGTGTACTACGCACTGGGACAAGTGCTTTACTAATATTATTATTGGGAGGCTGATGGCGATATAACAAGAAGAAAAAGAGAAGAGTACTAATTATCATATAAAGAAGGGAGCAGAAGGAAGTTCTGTAAGAGCCACAGACAAGCAGAACAGCATCGGAATCACGATGCCCAATTCATTTCATCCTTAAACTGTACATCTCTGAGATACAAGGTTTTACATGTAAGTCTCTTTGTATGTGAAAATGATCATGTTTGTTAACATCTGTCAAGTTCAAAATTTTAAAAATTAATATGTAAAAATAAATTTTTAAAACAGACATTTTGAGAGAGAAGGAGAGAGAGGATAGTATGGGAGAGAGAGGGAATGGAGGAAGGAAGAGAAAAAGGAGGGAATGGAAGACAGGAGAGGGAAAGAGAGAGAAGAGAAGGGAAAGAGATAGAGAGAGGAGAGACAGAGATAGACATACAGAGAAGAGAGACAGATAGAGGGGGGAGAGGGAGAGAGAGAGAGAGAGAGAGAGAGAGAGAGAGAGAGAGAGAGAGAAGAGAGAAGAGAGGCAGAGAAAGAGAATAGAAAAGAGAGGTCATCAGCTATCCTTCATGTGATGGACAAAGAGACTGATGACCATAAAAGGGAAAGGTCTTGCCCAAAGTAAAGCAGTGAGTTAGAACTGTAGAACTGAGGATTGGAAAAGGGCCAAGGAAGGCCCTGGAAATCTTCAGGCTCGCTGGCCTGGGAAGCACAGATCTAATTGTGTGGCTCTTCTTCCTCCCCCAAGGGTGCAGTGATGGCCGGCCTCAGGCCCAGGGCTCTGTCACACATGCAAAGCCAATCTGCTTCAGTGACAGGGAGCATGGAAGTTCATCGCCCCAAACTTTACACCCGATTGGAGGAAGATAATGGTGTTAAAGCAAAGCTGAGCCTGCGATCTTTGCACATTGGGACCTAGATGCGATGCCATTTGCAAGGAAAAAAAGAATTTTGCCCTGCTTCCCATCAAGTAGCTCCTGAAATAGGCATGAGCAAAGCTGCTTGAATAAAATCAAGTCGTTCGCTTAATTGGCTGCCTGACACTCGCGATGGTGCGGCAGACGCAAGCCCAGGCAGGCCTGCCCGGCCAGCGGCGCCCAGGGAGGGAGCATCTGGAGCTGCAGCTCGAGCTGCGGGCTGCCCACCTCCAAGCGGGAGCCTCCGCGAGAAGCTGCTTGTGGAAATGGAAAGAAGCCTGTCAATAAAGCTCAAGCCCCCGAATGAGGATGGGAAAGCATTTCCCAGGGTAATGAGATATTTGATTGCGGGGCTAGCCCTGGGGGGCCTGGCCTTGGCTTGTGCCACTCTCCGTAGGCTGGTCCCTGGGAGGACCTTCCTGCCAGTGCTGGTCCTGGTGCTGCTACAGCTGCTGGGGACCCTCCTCCCAGCATCCTCCAGGTAATGGCTTCAAGCCTAGTACCTCTTTCAAGTTTTATAACACCTGGAATAAGAGTCAGGCTCGGCATCTTGGAAGGCAGTCCAGTCCTTATAGGGCCTGAGATGGAGGAGATTTACATTATCTGCTAGTAACTGACTGGGACCCAGGACAAGTCACGCCCCCGCCACGCCCCACCTCCATACCCTCACACCTTGGTATCTTAATTTCTCCATCTTTAAAATGAGGCTGTTGGAAATGGATCATTTTTAGTGTTGGGAAAGATCTAAGAGATCGGCTTGCTCAATCTCCCATTTTACAGATGAGGAAACTTGAGGTCCAGAAGGAGGGAATGAGTTAGTGGCAATACAAGTTTCTCTCTCTCTTTCTCTCTGTCTCTCTTTTGCCCCTCACATATATGTATATGTATATATATATATACATATATGCCCCTCACATATATGTATATATATACACACACATATACACGTATTACAAATATGTGTACATGCATAAAATATGTGTATAGGTATGTGTACAAATGTGTGCAAATATACACATAATATGCATATATATGTATGCGCATCTATATTACAAGAGAGGATGTGTGGGGAAAAAGGGGGAATTAGTGAGCAGTGATATAAATTTAAAAAAGAACACCAAAAACTGTTTTTGAAATGCATAGGAGAAAACAAAGACATTCAGGAGAACAAATGAATGGGGTATCTTTGTTACCATGTTGTTACAATTCATGCTGCTTCTGAAAACTCTGTGGAACAGAAGTTCATAGACTCTAAAGCTCTGCTCTTCTTTATTACCCTTGGCTGGCTAAAATATTTGTATTTATTGATCATAAATATATGATGATTATTTGTATTTATTGATGATAATTATTAAATTTATAATAATTTTTAAACCTCTAGCAACACACCTAGAGCCCCCAAATAAGACTGCCCTCCCTGAGAAACACACAGGATAGGACCACATGATCCAGGTGTGAGAAACACACGCTCTGACCTAGAAACATCCTGGCCAGAGACAGGGTTGCTGTCCTCTGCCCTAAAGAGACCACATCGGTGATACTGTGTCCACTTTAGGGCACCACATTTAGAGGGAAAAATTTAAAATCTGGACCCCTTCTAGGAAAAGGTAACCTTGATGGTCAAGAGATGGGAGTCTTGTCACACAAGGACGGCTTGATGGGACTGGGGCGGTTTAACCTGTAGAAGTTGAGACTTAAGGGAAACATGAATACTGTCGAGTGTTTACAGAAAGTGATCAGATTTTCTGGCTTTGTCTGATGTGTCACAGCTAGGAAAAACAGGTGGAAATAGCAGAGAGGTGAAATCCCACTCCAGTATAAGGTGTCCCGAAAGTCTTAGTGCAAGTTTCAGCTTTAACAACCTGTATAAGTGGAATGATGAGCACTAGTATAAAGTGGAAGGGGCTGATTTGATAGGCTATAGTGATAGCTCTCAATCTAGACTGGACCTAGAGTCAGGAAGACCTGGGTTCAAATCCAGCCTCTGAAACTTATTAGCTGTGTGACCTTGGGCAAGTGACTTAACCTTGTTTGCCTCAGTTTCCTCATTTGTAAAATGAGCTGGAGGAAAAAATGGCAAACCACTCCAGTATCTCTGCCAAGAAAACCCCAAATTAGGGTCATGAAGAGTCAGCCACTACTGAAATGACTGAACAACAACAAAAAAGAGTTCCCTATCACTGGAAGTCTTCAAGTGGAGACTGGATGACTGATTTGTTGTAAAAAGATGTTATGGAGGGTATTCTTTGCTTGGATACAAGTTGGACTAGAAGCTCTCTGAAGTCCCTTGCAACTGGTGAATTTTGTGATTCTAGCATTTTGACTGCCCAAGTACCAACTTTCCTGAAATACAAATCTGACCATGTCATATCCATGCTAATCCCATTTAATAAAGTCCCATGGTTATGTTTCATTTCTTTTTTAAAAAAAATTATTTAATATTTTAGTTTTCAGCATTGATTTTCACAAGAGTTTGAATTACAAATTTTCTCGCCATTTCTTCTCTCCCCCCCATTCCAAGATGGCATATATTCTGATTGCCCCATTCCTCAGTCAGACCTCCCTTCTGTCACCCCACTCCCCTTCATCCCCTTTTCCCTTACTTTCTTGTAGGGAAAGATAGATTTCTATGCCTCGTTGCCTGTATATCTTATTTCCTAGTTGCATGCAAAAACTTTTTTTCGAACATTTGCTTTTAAAACTTTGAGTTCCAAATTCTCTCCCCATTTCCCTCCCTACCCACCCTGCCCAAGAAGGCAAACAATTCAACATAGGCCACATGTGTATCATTATGCAAAACCCTTCCATTCATGTACTCATGTTGTGAAAGACTAACTATATTTTGCTCCTTCCTATCCTATCCCCCTTTATTCAACTTTCTCCCTTGACCCTGTCCCTTTTTGAAGGTGTTTGCTTTTGATTACCTTCTCCCCCTATCTGCCCTACCTTCTATTGTCCCCTCTTTTTATCTCCTTCCTTCTTCTTTCCTGTGGGGGAAGACACCCAATTGAGTGTGTATGTTATTCCCTCCTCAGGTCAAATGTGATGAGAGCAAGATTCACTCATTGCCCCTCACCTGCCCCCTCTTCCCTCCCAACAGAATTGCTTTTTCTTGCCATTTTTATATGAGATAATTTACCCCATTCTATCTCTCCTTTTCTCTCTCTCTCAATATATTCCTCTCTCATCCCTTAATTT
>CM053623.1:418746839-418770124 GCA_028646595.1 Phalanger gymnotis
ATGGCCTGAGACCAGTTCATGTTTTTCTTGGAGGCTTTTGATGTAGGCTCTTTGACTTTGTTGACTTTTTCTAGTGGTAGGTTTTGGTCTTCTTTGTCACCAAAGAAAGATTCCAAAGTCTAAGTCTGAATCTGAGACCATTTTTGCTGCCTGGCCATGTTCCCAGCCAGCTACTTGACCCTGGAGATTTTTGTTTGGGTATAACTGCTTGTACAGTACAGAGTACTTTGTCCCAAGCTTGAGGTGGTTGCACTGTAGTTTTCAAAGCTATTTCTGCACAGCAAGCTCTGCCACACCAGCGCTCCTCCTCCCCCAAGAACCACCAACCAGGACTGGACTCATCTCTAAGTAGGCTCTGCACTCCCACTCTGATCTGCCACTTAATTCCTCCCACCAGGTAGGCCTGGGGCCACAAGCAACTGCAGCTGTAATTCTGTAGCTGCACTTCCTCCACTGCCCCCAGGGTGGTGGCCAAACTGCGACCTCCTTTTACTCTGTCCCCCGCAGTTTTTCCCCACTAACCTTCTCTGTTGCCTTTGGTGTTTGTGGGTTGAGAAGTCTGGTAACTGCCACAGCTCACTGATTCAAGGTGCTAGGGCCTGTTCTCCCTGGTTCCCGGGTCTGGTTGGTCCAGGCGCAGCCCATGCTGGGCTCTGCTCTCCTCCACTCCCAGCTTCATGAGATAGACCTTATCCAGCAACTATCCAGGCTGTCCTGGGCTGGAGCCCTGCTTCCCTCCGCTATTCCGTGGGTTTTGCAGTTCTAGAATTTGTTCAGAACTATTTTTTGTCAGTGTTTGGAGGGTTCTAGGGGAGAGCCCTAGGCAAGTACCTGCTTTCCAGCTGCCATCTTGCCCCCCACCCCGTTTCATTTCTAGGATCAAATATTATCTCTTCTACTTGGCATTTGAATTTCTTTGTAACCTTCCTGTCTTTCTAGTCTTATAAATAGCTCCCACCAACATCCTCTACATCTCACTATCCTGACCTACTTGCCTTCTCTCCAAGACAACAAACATTCCAGCTCCCCATCTGCCTTCCCCAGCTTTGTCTTGTAAAAATCCCTGGCTTCCTTGAAGAATCAACTCAAGGGCTACTTTGTACCAGGTGGGTTTTCCCACTTCTTTTCCTGTACCGCAGCTGCTAATACCTTCCCCTATTAAGCTGCCTCCACTCTGTGTGCATCCTATATATATCTAGTTACATACCTGCTCATGGTACCACAATAGAATGTTAGCTCTCAAAGGGTAGACATTGATTATGTTCTGTTTTTGTGTCCTCAGTAGTTAGTTCAGCAGCTGGCATATAGTAAACACTTAATAATTGTTTGCTGATTAATTGGTTGACTACCAGGGTGGAGGGCAACCAAAAAACTCTATAGCTAAGTGAAATTATCGTCTTGGATCATGACTTCAAGAGTGGGCCATACTTCCTGGGAGGCCTGAAGCCTAGGGATGCCATGAGCAAAGCTTCCTTCAACGCTCTACTTTCCTGTAGAAATGATGTTTCCCTTTGCCCCGACCTGTACCCAGGAATGGTAAAGGAAGAAAGGGATGCAAAGAGAAATAGAAAAAAAAGGGGTAAAAATGAATTAATGTGTGAGGCCAACGACAGAAGAAAAAATTGCAAATGCTAATAAGTTGATTTGCTTTCTGATTTATGCAGTCCTAAAAGTACAGTCATAAAAAACATGTAAAACTAAGGAATAAAAGCCAGTGATTGATGAGAGGCCGGGAGTGCACCAGGGAATGCAGTGAAAGGCAGGGCAGTAAATCTGGCTGAGGAAGGCACCCTCACTACCACCCTCCCCTCCCAGGGCCCTAGCTCCAGCTACGGGCTTTTCATGTTCATCTACCAAGCATATATATTAATATCAATGACTAGCAGGAACTTAAGTTGGGCTGGGTTTGGCCATCTCATGTTGGCCTTACTGCATTCTCAGTATGGAAGAGAGAGTACATAACATAAGCAACAACACACCACATCCCATCATAAATTGTATCAAATGGTCATAGAATGTCAGAGCTGGAAGGGCAACAGAACACAGACTATAGTGGCCCGGTGGCTAGAGCACTGGACCAGGAATCAGGAAGACCTGAGGTCAAATCTAGCCTCAGATACTTAGTAGCTGTGTAACCCTAGGCAAGTCACTTGACCCTGCTTACCTCAGTTTCTTCATCTGCAAAATGAACTGGAGAAAGAAATGACAAACCAGTCTAGGATCTTCGCCAAGAAAACCTGACACTGATGAAACAATTCAACAAAAGAGCTGAAAGGGACCACATAATATAGAATATTGGGATTAGAAGGGCTCACAGAACACAGAACAGAGAATGTCAGAGTTGGAAATGTCCCATGATTTCACTCGTATAGGAACCTCCTAGTTGCAAGAACCCTTTGTATCAATATAGATCAATATTTTATAGGCAACTTACCATTCTAGAGAGTTGCCTGGAGAGCTAAAATTTTAAACTATTTACCAAGGTTCACACAGTCACTGTAGGTCAGATGTGGAACATGACACTAGGTCTCCCTGACTTCAAATATCCTAGAACACAGGAATATGGAATGTCAGAGCTGGAAGGGACACAGAACACAGAATGCCAGGGATAGAAGGTACACTAGAACATGGAATGTCAGCACTGGAAGGGACACAGAACACAGAATGCCAGAGACAGAAGGTACACTAGAACATGGAATGTCACAGCTGAAATGGACACAAAACACAGAATGCCAAAGATAGAAGGTGCCTAGAACACAGAATGTCAGCACTGGAAGGGACACAGAACACAGAATGCCAGAGATAGAAGGTACCTAGAACATGGAATGTCAGCACTGGAAGGGACATGGAAGAAAGAAGGCCAGAGATAGAAGGGTGCCCTAGAACATAGACTTTCAGCACTAGAAGGGATCTTAACCAGTGAATGTCAGTCCTCAGGAGGACCTTAGAAGTCTTCTCTTCTCCCAATTTACAGACAAGGAAACTGAGACCCAATAAAGGGAAGTCATTCATGTAAGGCTACTAAGCTAGGAAGTGGCAGAAGGAGCTCCGATTCAAACCCAGGTCTTCTAACTCCACATTCTCAATTCTTTTCACTTTTCCTTCCACAATATAAGAGATTATCAAGAGACCTTATAGGGAGGTTGCAGGAACTAATGATGCTTGCCTAGAAAAGTAAAATTTTCTTAAATATTCTGAAGGGCTGAAATGTGGAAGAAGGTTGAGACTTCTACTTGTTCATGAAGGCAGAACAAGGGGATATGGGTGGAGGCTGCAAAGAGGCAAAAATGATAACAACCATGATAATGATGATGATGATGATGATGATGGTGATGATGGTGATGATGGTGATGGTGATGGTGATGACATTTCTACAGAGCTTACAGGTTTCCAAAGCATTGTGCCTATATTATCTCATTTGATCTTCAAAAATCTTGTTGAGGTAGGTGCTATTATTATACCTATTTTACAGATGAGGAAATTGAGGCAAAGAGTATGACTGACCAAACATCAGACAGTTACTGAGTATCTGAGAGTGCATTTGAACTCACATCCTCCTAGCTCCAAGTCTAGAGCTCTTGCTCACTGTAATCTTACCCAGCCTTGCTGCCTCTACACTGAAGCTCAATGTAAGAAATATTTTCCTAACAAATGGGGGAAAAGTAGATTCTCCAAGGGCTGCTTTGGGAGGTTGCTGGTTTCCTCCCTCTGGAGATCTTCAGTCACTGAATGGCTCTCCTGCGAGGGTCACTATAGAAGAGATTCCTATTCTGGGTGGAAGTTTAAACTAGATGATTTCTGAGATCTCCTCTAACTCTGAGATTCTGGGATTCTAAGTCCCAAATGAGTGGAACAGAGGATGCTGCTGGGAGTTTCTTAAAGGAAGTAGAGCATGAATGATGCCTGAGATTTGTATCAAGAGATACTTAGAGGAGAAAGCCCAAAGTCTGGACTTCAAGGTCCCTGATCATTGTATCCCTAACCTTCTTCTCCACCTGGGGGTAGACCAAGAGGAATGGAATTTCACTTGGGGGTAATCCTCTGAGACAGGATGCAGTGGGCCGAGAGTATCACAAATGGGCTAGGCTCTGTGTTAGGGAGCAAGGGGAGAGAAAACAGAGAAATAGCCTGTGGCTTGGATGTCAGACTAAGTTAAGGCTTTCTTTCCTACTCCATGTTGCTTCTCACTCCCTCTCCTTCCTGGATTCACAATTTGGGCCACAGTAAAGTTTATGAGGCCAGAGGCTGTCTTAAATGTTGTTTTCCTATTACCACTGCCAAGGGGAGTGGATAGAAATGTGTTTGTAACATCAACAACCCCCATAGACTATGGAGGACAAAGTGTAGCCAATCATCACTGAAGGAACTCAGCAGAGAAAGCAATACCAGTGACGGAGGCCGTTCCTATTTCCATCTGTTGTCTTAGGGAGGATGGGCCACATTCAGGGAAGACAGTGCAATGGGAACCTTCAGATCCCAGGGATAGGAGGCATGTAAATAGCATACTAAGAAGTGAGCAAGGCAAGTGGAGCAGATGAGGGGAAATTTTATTCAATTTAATTCAATAAATGTTTGTTAAATGCCTTCTAACTTCAAGGCACTGTACTAAGCCCTGGAGACAAAAACAAATAAACAAACAAACCAAAATAAAACCTCATGGTCCCTAATTTAATGTTTTATGTTGAGATGTGACATATACCCAAATAATCTTTCCAGCCTCGTATACAACTATATACTATATGCACATGTGCGCATGTGTGCGCGTGCATACACACACACACACACACACACACGCACGCACACACACAGTACCACCCTGCTCTTATCCTCTGTGATCTAGGCAAACCGGCCTTCTCTCTGTCCCTCCCACAGGATACTCTATCTCCAGTCTCCATGCTTTTGCATTCTAGCCTTTCCCCACAGCTAGAATTACCTCACAGAATTTCTCTCTTCCTTCAAGATTTAGCTCAGGTCCCACCTTCTACACAAAGCCTTTCCTGATTCCATCACCTCACACATATTTATATTGTATATTTATATATTTATACATTAATATATTTATCGTATATTACATTTTTGTATATATTTATTTTATATATCTTATATTATTATATATTTCTATTTATGTATTTATTGTATATATCATATATTTATATATTTACATATTAATATATTTATATTTGTCCTGCAGATACTTCTATACATCCCTGTTTTTGCCTGCAACAGCTCAATAGCTCCTTTAGAGGAAGGATAGTTTGGTTCGTTGTTTTTCTATCTCTTTAGTGCTTAGCAGAGTGCCTGGCATTCAGTAGGTGCTTAATAAATACTTGTTGATTGAAATAAGTAAATACAAGCTCAAAGAAGAGAGTGTTAGCAATGATGGGAGCCTTCAGAAAAGGTGGCATCTGATCTGAGCCTTGAAGGAGTTGAAGTATTCTGAGAGGAAGCGATAAGGAGGGAGAAATTTCAGAGGTAGCTGGTGGTACAATGGATAGAACACTGGACCTGGTGAGGAAGACTTGAGTCCAAATCCAGCCTCAGACATTTGTTGACCTTGGTCAAGTCACTTAACCTGCCTTGGTTTCTTCATCTGTAAAGTGGACTAAAAATAGCACCTACCTTACAGGGTGGTTGTGAGAATAACATGAGATCACATTTGTAAAGTGCCTAGTACAGTGTTTGGCACATAGTTGACACTATATCGATGGTAGCTATTATTAAACCTGGGGAATAAACATAGGGGAACCCCCAGACTAAAGATAGCCTGCCTCAAAACCTGGAAACTCTGGGGAGGAGCTGTGTGGGCTGGCCGCTGCTGAGACAAGTTGTGGAGTTTCCAGGTTTAGCCTGAGGACATGAAGACTAGAGAGAAATGATGTTTCTCTTCAATAAGTGGGAAGGCAGTCATGTCAAAGAGGGATTAAACTGATTTCAGTTGGCCCTAGAGGGCAGTGCTAGATTCGATGACTAGAAGGGGCAGGAAGGCAAATTTTAGCTCTATGGTAAAGCTGCTCCATGGTGGGATGAGCTGATTCACAGGTAGTAAGTTCCCCAGCACTAGAGGTCTTCAAGCAATAGCTGAAAAACCAATCGACAGGGATGCCTTTGAGGGGATTCCTACTTGTGTACAGTTTGTGGATTCCTTTTGACCAAGGGTGCTGATGGCAGGCAGCACAACCCTATTGTAAGTAAAGGGACCATGGCTGAGTGCCCCAGGATGCTGACAGATGCTTCTAGAGACCATCAAAGAATCAAGCTTGCTCTGTGTGTACCATGGGCATGCATGTGAATGAATGCATATGTATGAACAAGTGTGTAACTGTATATCTGCATGTGTAGTTGTATACCTTGTACACAAGTGGTGCGAGTGTATATGGTCACATTTAAACAAGTGTATGTCTTAGGCAGGTGTGTATGTCTGAATGTAGGTAAAGGTATCTGAGGATGCATGTTGGTGCACATGTATGTGGGCAACTGTGTGCATATCTGTGCATTATGGACATTGCACGCATGTGCGTAGTTGTGTCTGAACGCGTGAGCCTCTGTCTGTATATACTTATAAGTATTCATGGATGTGTGATGGGTACATGTGTGAGGATATTCAAGTACATGCATGTTCATAGAGGTATGGAAGTGGTGTGTCTAAATAATAATTATTATCATAATATAATAATACTAGAGGTCATGTTATATAATACACACGATAGCAATATCTGGTTTTACAAATAACCATAATTATAAAATATATTTATAAATAATAAATTTTATATGGTTATATTTAAATTTAATTTTATTTATAATTTATTAAAATAATGAAATAATTATAAATAATTATTGAATTTTATGTAATTGTATAATTATAATTATATGTATAGCATTAATATAACATATCATTATTACTACTAATATTGCTATTAGTATTTATATAGTACCTGCTATGTGCCAGGTGCTTCACAAATATTTCACTTGATCCTCACAACAACCCTGAAGAGTATGAGTTATTATAATTCTTGTTTTACAGTTAAGAAAACTGAGACAAACCGAGGTTAGGTGACTTGCCCTATTGAGGTAGATGCATAGCTGTTTATGAATGCATGGGGTGTGTACACACATACACACATGTACACAATATGCACCACAGCACACACATATATGTGTGTATATATATATATATGTATATATCTGAATGTATATGAGGGTACATGAATTTCTTAGTCTTCACTTCAGTTTCAGTGTGTGTGTGTGTGTGTGTGTGTGTGTGTGTGTGTGTGTGTGTGTAGGTGGCAGTGAATGTTCAGTTGTGGGTGTGAACAGATATATGAATTTGCCTGTATGCATATGCATATGAATGCATGTGTATGTGCCTATGTGTATAGCAGGAAGCCCATCCCAGCCCTGGAAGCCTCACCATGGTGAACTCTCCAGAACGGACCCAGCCAACTAAAGCTGCCCTGGTTCACAAGTCTCCCTTCCTGCCAGCGCCTACGTGTGGCTCCTGCTGCTCCGCTGCTACTGAAATTCTCCCAGGGACTTTTTCTCTTCTGTAGCAGGGATGATGTCTGCATTGTCTCACACATGCCTTAATCGCTTTTCCAAGGAAAATATAACACATGAGCTACTGTACATGGGCATGTTACTCATCTCTGTTAATTAGATGCTAATTAATGACTCACTAGCTTTAATCATATCAATCTGGTAATACTATTTATGCCACACAGAATAATGATCTACTTTACAAGAAATCAACATGGCGCATGTTGACACAGGAAGGCATCCAGCCATAATTCACTTTGGGTAAATATTCTCCACCCAAACTTGGATTCGGCACAATTTCCCAGAAACACAGAATGTCAGAGCCATCAGAGACCTCAGAGATCATAGTGTTCAACCCACTCATCTTACAGATGGGACAACTGAGAACCAGAGAGTGAGAAGCAACTTCCATAAGTAAAAAAACAGAACCAGGACTTCAAAATGTCACTCCTGCCTCCAAAAGCAGCCAAAATGATATTTAGGATAAAAGGGACCAAATTCGCATTCTTGGGATGCCTAGACACAGGATGTGTGATGGAGTCAGAGAGAGATTTTTGCCTCCGAGTTGGCAGGAACAGAATCTAGTCTCTATGTCAGGAAGAATGGCACCAGGGAAGAGGAAGATTTTCTCCAGTCTCAGCCAGGGCAGTCACAAGGCTCCACTGAGGCATCAGATCCACCAGTATATTCACCAATTTCCTCCTGCACCCCTTCTTTTTGCATGAATCCATTCCTTTACCCAGAGCCTGGGGAAAGTGCCCAGGGCTGGGAGTCTGGTTCTGTTTTGGTCGTGATTTTTACTGATACTCTTTTTTTACGTCAGAGTCAGTTCTGAATATAGGTTCACCTGCTGAATCTTTCTGTTTTACAAAAGTGTTAAAAGTTCAGCAAAAGCAACTAGCACATTGACTGCATCCAACAGTAGAGGCAGCATTCCATTCCCATAGTTCCCCACCTTTGCAATGAAAGGAGGGAGGTGCATGTCCTCAACCCTGAAGCCAAGTTTGGTCTGGTCGATATAATTTTACAGTGTTCAATTTCATTTTTACTTTTCAGTCCATTTTTATTACACTCAATATGGATATTGTTTTCCTGTCATCGATTATTTCAGTCTGCATCTGTTCATAGAAATGTTATCATCTTTCTCCAAATTCTTCCTATTTGTCATTTTGCACAGTGCATCACATCTGTGCATCAATTTGTTTTTTGTTGTTGTTTAGTCATTTTCAGTTCAGTTCAGCAGTGTGTCCGACTCTTTGTGACTCTTTTCAGAGTTTTCTTTGCAAACGTACTAGAGCGGCTTTACAATTTAATTTACAAATGAGGAAACTGAGGCAAATAGAGTTAAGTGACTTGCCCATGGTCACACAGCTAATAAGTTTCTGAGGCTGCATTTGAACTCAGGTCTTCCTGACTCCAGGCCCAGAACTCTATCCACTGTGCCCCCATAGTCTGTCTAACCATTCCCCAAGACATAAGCCTCTAAGTTGTCTCCAGTTCTTTGCTATGAGAGAGACAGATAGAGAAAGAGGGAGGGAGGAAGGGAGAGAGAGAGGGAGAGAGAGAGAGAGAGAGACAGATACACAGAGAGAAAGATGGATCAATAGATAAATGATAGATCAATAGACAGGATATATGATAGATGCATTGGTTCATAACTAGATAATAGGTAGATAAATAGGAAGATGATAGATAAATAGATGACATATGATGGATAAATAAAGAGATGATAGATAGATAGATAGATAGATAGATAGATAGATAGATAGATAGATAGATAGATAGATAGATAGATTTTCCTTCCTAAATTGTTTGTGTCTCAGGCTTTTTCTCTTCTGCTTATTCTATGACAGGTTTTATTTGAAACATCATTTTTCTTATCATTTTGTGGATACAATCTTTGGTTCTATAAATGAGCAAATGTATATATTGATGGAAGATTAAAAATTATCAATACATATGACAAATGGTCTAGTAAAAATATGAAAGAATTGGATTAGATAATATATAATTTAATCTCATCCAATAAGCATTTTAAGTGACCATTTACATGTAACAGTTGAGAGAGGTTCTATATTGGGAGGTCCCCACATTGATGGAGTCACACACCCCTATACCAAACTTCCCCAAAGTGTACAAAACTCTGTGCTAGGTGTGAGAGATACAAAATCAAAATGAAAATAAATCCCTCTCCTCAAAGAGCTTATAATCTCCTGGAAAGATATTCTAGACTCAGGGAGAAACCTAAAAAGCTCCACTTTGGACACATTAATACTTATTCTGTGCCCTTCTCCCACTCCACTGCCCCATGTCTTCTCTGTTCCAAGTTGAATATCCCCAGTTCCTTCAACTTTACTGTGGCATGACCTCAAGGCTTCATAATTCTAGGCTGAGACCATAGGCTTTATTATTAGATTTTTTCTTGGATTGTGTGTGTCTTGAGCTTCTTGGTACCTGAAATTCTATTCTTCCTACATCACACCTGATCTCTGTGGAATTTAGCCTGGCAGATATACCTAGGCAGTTTTCTTGTTCTCTTTTGCTTGGTTGAAGTGGAAGTCACAGATCCTGAATTTAAATACAAGCTTTGCCCCCTACTGCCTGTATGAACTGGTACAGATCACTTAAGCTCTATGAGCTTCCTTTCCCTCACCTATAAAGTGAAGAGTGGTTATACAAGATGACTTCAAAGGTGCATTCTAGCTCTAGTTCTATGATTCTCTCTGATATTATATCTTTTGATTAGATTTGTAGACTCTAGATAAATATGTTCTTAAGAGCCCTTATTAAGTGTACTCCATGCCTGGTCAAGAGCCTGTTATTATTATGTTTTAAGATGTAGTCCAGAAATCCAAATCCTATTTTCAGACATCCACTTTTCATCTTTGTTTTCCTTTACTTCCCCAGATGGGCTTTTCTCATTTGAATCCCTTGCTTTGTTGGGCAACGGGGATGAAAACACATAAAGTCTTCAATTTCTTTTCCAGCGCTCTATAATATTTAGCATTGTTTTCTAGTTTTCTCTTGAGAGTATCATTTATGCCCACTTGATACATTTTGACAAGTTTGAGGACGGTATCTTTCATGTCTTGGAAAACATTATGTCTTAGAACACGTCATACCTACAAATATCTGTCTTGGGATCCGTAATTGGGGAATCACCAACTACCACTAGCCAACTCTTCTTTCTCTTTAGGAGTATTCTCTTTCCTGATGGCATTTATGATGCTATATTACCCATTCCTTGGAGTAACAATATAGAGAAGCTTGGCAGATGAACTGATGCAGAGTAAAGTAAGCTAAATCAGGAAAACAATATAGACAACGATTGTTACTACTGTTGTTCATTCGTGTCTGACTCTTTCATGACGCCATATGGTGTTTTCTTGGCAAAGATACTGGAGTGGTTTGCCATTTCCTTCTCCAGCTCATTTTGCAGATGAGGAAACTGAGGCAAACACTATTTAAGTGACTTGCCCAGGGTCACACAGCTAGTAAGTTCCTGAGGCCGGATTTAAATTCAGGTCTTCCTGACTCCAGGCCCAGCATTCTATCCACAGAACCACCTCACTGCCTCCTAATCAAAGGCAATATTTACAACATGTAAATGGACAAAAGAAAAATACTAAACGGCGTGTGGTATAAGTCAAAATGCAGAAAAGAATCGGACAAAGCACCACCCTCGTTCCTTTCTTTGCTCAGGTTGAGGATGAGGGACATACGCTATGCCAGACTTGGTTGATGTCTTACTTCACTTTACTTGCCTTTTTTCCCTTTTTTGGATTGTTTTTATAAGGGAGGATTCACTGGGGATAAGGAGGTGGGTAGAATAGAGATATATTCAGAAATTAAGGTGATTAAAAAACAAAGACATCAGTAAGATTATTATTAATTCTATGGCAGAACGGAGAGCACTGGATTTAGAGTCTGAAGACATGAGCCCTGTTCTTTGTCCTGTAATTTTATTACCTAATTAAACATAGGCAAGTTGCCCCTCCTTTCTGGGCCTCCATTTCCTTTACCAACAAATAAGGGATTGGGTTTTGATGACTTCTAGGACTCTTTCATTTCTAAGTCCGTGATACTATGATTCTTCCTATGCCCCCCCCTCTTCCTATTCTCTTTCCATTGTGCTATGCTATGTATTTCTCAAAGCCTTTTCTATGTTCTAAGATCCCTCCCAGCTCTAATATTCTTGTATACAATGATCTAATACAGAAGACAGGGCAGTTAGGTGGCTGCCTTGTCATGGTAGAGGGGCTTCCATAGCTCAATGAAACTGAGCTATGCTGTACGGGGTTACCAAAGATGTATAGGTTATAATGGAGCTTTCTGACAAAAGGTGATCTGCTGGAGAAGAAAATGGCAAATCATTCCAGTATCTTTGCTAAGAAAACCCCATGGATGGTATTAAAATGATATTATTAATATGACAGCAGAAGATGAGCCCCTCAGGTCAGAAGGTGTCCAACACATTACTGGGGAAGAACAGAGAACAACTATAAGTAACTCCAGAAAGAAAGAAGCAGCTGGACCAAAGGTGAAAGGAAGCTCTGCTGTGGATATGTCTGGTGATGAAAGGAATGTTCAATGCTGAAAGATCAATATTGTATAAGAACCTGGATTGTAAGATCTATGAACCAAGATAAGCCGGATGTGGACAAACAGGAGATGGAAAGATTAAACATTGACATCTTAAGTGTCAATGAACTTAAATCATATGATTATTACATATACTACTGTGGCCAAGGATCCCTTAAAAGGAATAGAGTTGCACTCATAGTCAATAAAAGAGTGAAAACATCAGTACTGGGGTATAATCTCAAAAATGACAGAATGATATCTGCTCAAATCCAAGGCGAATCATTTGACATCACAGTAACGCAAGTCTATGCTCTAACCACTGATGCCAGAGGCCAAAGTTGATCAGTTCTGTGAAGACCTATGACATCTTCTAGAAATAACACCAAAAAGATATCACATTCCTCATAGGGGATTGGAATGCTAAAGCAGGAAATCAAAAGATAATTGGAATTAACAGGAAAGTTTGTCCTTGGAGTACAAAATGAAGCAGAAAAGAGACTAATGGAGTTTTGTTAAGATAACTCACTAGTCATAGCAAATACTCTTTCCAACAACCTACAAGCAAATGCTACACATGGACATCACCAAATGGTCAATATTGAAGTAAGATTGATTATATTCCTTGTAGCCAAAGGTGGAGAAGTTCTATATAGTCAATTAAAACAAGACTTGGAGCTGACTGGTTCAGATCATGAGCTTCTTACTGTAAAATTCAGACTTAAATTGAAGGAAGGGGGAAAAGCCATCAGACTGTATCATCATCATCATCATCATTATTACTATTACTATTATTATTCATCATCCATTTTCAAAGAAGACTGATGACATCTAAGGGTGATGTTTCAACTTGCGCATGAATTGGATTTAAGTGAGGCAGAGTTGTGCAGAGTCGTTAGCCTGATTCTCTCTTCCAGACTCATCAAAGTCTATTGGGAAGACAAAAGTCAAGATGACTTGGAGATGTCCCAGGATGGAGTGGATGGACTGCATGACTCCAAGGCTCTCTTTCTGAGAAATATGCCACGCTGGCTCATCTCACCCTTTATAAACTTTGCATTGACTTGTACTCTTTACATGTCGTGTCTCCTTCATAGAGGTCAGCTAAGTAGCATAGTAGATAAAGAGCCAGGCCTGGAGTCAGGAAGACCTGAGTTCAAAGCCAGCCTCAGAAAGTTACTATAAGAAAGTATAGATGTGACCTAAATAACACTCCTTTAGAACATGAAGTGGAAGTGAAGAATAGATTTGAAAGATTAGATATGGTAGATGGGGTGCTTGAAGAACTATGGACAGAGGTTCAAAATACCATACAGGAGGCAGCAACAAAAAAACACCATAAAGAAAAAGAAGAGCTGGGAAGCAAAATAGCATCTGATGAGGCTTTACAGACAGCTGGGGAAAGTAGGAAAGAGAAAGGGAAAGAACAAAGGGGAAAATATACCAAACAACACAGAATTCCACAGAATAACAAGGAGAGATAAGGTTTTCTTAAATGAGAAATGGAAGAAAACAATAGAATGGAAAAGTCAAGAGATCACTTCAAGAAAATTCGAGATATCAAGAGACTGTTTCATATAAAAATGGATGTGATAAAAGAAAAAAATGATTGGGACTTGACAGAAGCAGAAAAGATTAAAAAGAGGTGGCAAGAATAAACAGAGGAACTATACGAGAAAGATTTTAACATCACTGATAGCCATGATGGTGTGGTTACTGATTTAGAGCCAGACGTCCTAAAGAATTAAATCTTGTGGGCCTTAGGAAGCATTGGTAACAATAAGGTTAGTGGAGGTGACACAATTCCAGCTGAGTTATCTAAAATTCTAAAACATGATGCTGTTAAAGTACTGCACTCAATGTGCCAGCAAACTTGGAAAACTCAATAGTGGCTACTGGATTGGAAAAGATCAGTTTGTGTCCCAATCCTAAAGGATGTCAATGCCAAAGAACATTCAAATTACTGAACAATTGTGCTCATTTCACACACAAGCCTAGTTATGCTTTAGATTTTGCAAGCTAGGTTTCAGTAATGTGTGGGCTGAGAATTCCCAGAAGAGCAGGCTGGTGTTCAAAGAAGCTGAGGAACTAGAAACCAAATTGCCAGCATTTGCCAGATTATGAAGTAAAGCTAGGAAGTTCCAGAAAACACTTCTACTTCTGCTTCTACTAAAGCTTTGACTGTGGATCACAACAAAATGTGGCAAGTCCTCAAAGAGATGGGAGTACCAGATCATCTTACTTGCCTCCTAAGGAACTTGTATACTAGCCAAGAAGCAATAGTTAGACCCGAACATGGAACAACAGATTAGTTTAAGACTAGAAAAGGAGTACAACAAGGCTGTATATTGTCACCTTATTCATTCAACTTATATGCAGAGCACATCATGCAAAATGCCAGACTGGATGAATCAAAAGCTGGAATTAAGGTTGCCAGGAGAAATATCAACAATCTTACATATGCAGATGATACCACTCTGTTGGCAGAAAGTGAAGAGGAATTAAGAAGCCTCTTGATGAGGGAGAAAGAAGAGAGGGTAAAAGCTGGCTTTAAGCTTAACAAAAAAAAAACCACTAAGATGTTGTAAACGACCCCATCACTTCCTGGCAAATAGAGGGAGAAGAAATGGAAACAGTGTCAGATTTTATATTCTTGGGCTCAAAGATCATTGCAGACAGTGACTGCAGCCATGAAATTAAAAGACTCTGCTTAGAAGGAAAGCTATGGCAAATCCAGACAGAATACTAAAAACTAAAGACATTACCTTGCCAACAAAGGCTTATGTAGTCAAAGCTGTGATTTTTCTGGTAGCAATACATGGCTGTGAGAGCTGGACTCTAAGGAAAGCCAACTGCCCCAGAACCGACACTTTCAAATTGTGGTGCTGGAGAAGACTTTTGAGAGTCTCTGAGATATCAAGGAGATTAAAACAGTCAATACTTACAGAAATTAATTCAGTCTATTCATTGGAAGGTCAAAGACTGAAGGTGAAACTTAAATATGTAAATAATGAGGAGACAGGACTTGTTGGAAAAGACCTTGATGTTGGGAAAGATTGAAGGCCACAGGAGATGGGAATGGCAGAGGATGAGATGGACAGATACTGACACTGAGGCACTGAACATGAGTTTAGACAGACTTAAGGAGACAGGGGAGGATAGGAAAGCCTGACATACTATTGGTCCGTGGAGTCATGAAGAGTCCAACATGACTGAATGACTGAAAAGGCAAAAGAATGAAAGAAACCATGCCAGTGACCAATAATTTGCAATTTTCACCGGACTAGAAGATTTGGGGGAAAAGTTTACCTGTCATGGTCAAAGGTCTCATAATTCAAAAACTATTTGCTCCCTCAGGGCAAAGACCTTGGCTTACCTACAATGTCACTAAGCACACTGCTTTGAACACAGTAGGTGCTTTAAAAATATTTGTGGAAATTGATTTGAAATTGGAAGCTCCACAGCAACTCTTGGTCAGGGATCCCCACTAATTCATTTGGTTACATGTGCAAACAAAATGACAGTATCTCCCTCCAAGGTGTGGCAGTGGGCTCCATGCTGCACTATGAGTTTGAAGACTTGGTTTCTAGTCTTAGCTAAACCGTTAATTCCTCTTGTGACCTTGAAAAAGTAATTTCTACTCTTGGGACCTCGTTTTCCATCTCTTTGAAATCAGGAGGTTGAACTAGAAATTGTCTACAGACCCTTCCCACTCTAATGACCTGTAACTCAATCGTAAACACAAAGCTTTAGAATAATTGCTCAGGTTTCTATGATATGATAAGGTCTGCAGATCACTTTCCTTCCCATCCCCCCGCAAGTCAAGGAATGGAAATATTACTGTTCTCATTTTGCAGGGAAAGAAATTGAAGCTCAGAGGAGGGAACTGTTTTCCCCAAGGTCACACATGGACGGGGAGGCAGATCTGGGGTTTGAACCCAAGGCCTCGGGTCATAGATTAAGAGTTGGAGATTTTAGAGATCATTTCATCCAAGCCCTTCATTTTGTAGATGAGGACCTGAGATATGGAGAGTTTGTGACTTGCACAAAAGTCTCAGGTTGTTGGTTAGCAGAGCTGGGATTTGGACTCAGGTGCTGCAACTCAAAAGCCTACATTCCTTCCACTATTCCACACTGACTCTGGGTCCCCTGGCTCTAAGTCCAGTCATTCTTTCCATTAAAATGAGCTATATCTTGCATCCATTACAAATTAAAAATAGATATACTGGAGCAGAAATTTGCTGAAATTTGGTTCATTAAGATATTTTTCAGGTACAATTAAAAACATCCCAGAAAAAAATCCTTAGACAGCACACAAACACACACACACACACACATACACACACATACACACACATATTAATAACCCAAACGGAGGACATGCAAAACTTGACCCAAGCACAATAGATCTTGCAATAGATGGTAAGACAAGTGAGTTATGCCAATCCAGTATCTACATTCCACACAATTTGACCATGGTTAAAGAGTATTTATATTCTGATGCAGATAAAATTGAACATGTCAACACTAATGCATTTTCTGAGGCAAATCACCACTTTCACCATCATTTCCATGGAAAATTTGTGTGTACATGCAGTAATAGACACATTTATAACATCAAGAGGATTCAATTTTCTTTTCAATCATGCTACGGTATGAATAGCTTTTCCAATTGAATTTAACAATGAGGCGCGTTACCCATCTAAAGGATGGGCCACTCCATCTTGCTCTTAAGAAAGTGCGTCAAACAATGTTTCCTGCTTCACACAATGGTCCCATTGAAACTGAGCTCTTCTAGAAGTTTATTTCTTATTTGCTAACGTTCATGGAATGTCCCTTTTTATGTAAAGCCTCTGAGTGGTCCTTCCGGCTCCAAGTCCAGGTGTCTGTCCGTTCTTCTTCTCTACTTCTCATTTATAAACCATGCCACCAGGAACATGTCCCATGGATGCCCCTGACCTTCAGGTAGTACCCTAAGATGATAAGATGTGGATGGGTTGTGATTCATGTCCATAAAAGGAGCATTTTCCAAAACATTGATCTGACCACATTATTCCCCTACTCAATAAATGCTTGGGGTTCCCTACACCTCTAGGATTCTCTATGAACTCATCTGTTTCACATTTAAAGGTTTTCACAACATGGACCTTACCTACTTTTCTAGCTACACTAGATATTAATATTATTCCCACATTTGGAGGTGAAAATTGGCTTTCTTACTGCTTTGCATATGTTAAGAATCCAACTTTCATTTCCACGCTTTTGCACAGGCTGTATCCCATGCCTGGAATGCCCTTCCTCCTCACCTCTGCCTCTTAGAGCTCCTCCTTTGCTGTAAAATTCAGCTCAAGTGCTGCCTTCTACCAGGATCTTTCCTGAACCCACCAGCACTACTGTTCCACCCCCTTCCAGTACCCTTTGTGTATTTTGTGTATATTTTGTATACATCTACATTTGCCTCCCCCAAGAGAAAATAGAATGGGAGCTTCTTCAAAGCTTGGACTATCTTAGGTGTAGGGGATGAGGTTTCTGGTGCCTATAGTATAGTATCTGGCACACACTAGACACCTAAGAAACGCTTACTAAGTAACTGATTGATTTTCACACTGGAGTTGCCATGCTGGGAATTCAAAATAGATGAAGCCATAAGTCCCTGATGTAATGATACACGGATCAAATCAGTACTGATTCCAAACCCTGGTCATATTTGAGAAAGTAAGAGTGTGTATGTGTGTGTGTATATGATGGGGAGGGTGGTTGTGTGCACATGTATTCATGAGTAGCTGTGGGAAGGCAGAGGCAATCATTAAGTTGATTTAATCCCCAAACCTGGGGAAATAGTAAGTGTCCTTAAAGCTATAACTAGGGTAAGGCAATCAGTGCTTTTGTCCAAGGGCAGAATTTAGAGTGCATCAGTGGCACCAATTCATAACATACTTCCTCTTCCTTGTGTCTATATACTCAGCCTCCAGCTCAGTCCTTCTTCTGCCTACCCAAGAGTGTCTACTCCATCAGTAGACTTTGTGGGAAATGGAAGTTCAACAGTACAATAAGCATTGTATTAAGCACCTACTGTATGCAAAGAAGCTTGCTAGACATTAGGGAAAACATAGTTTGTCTAAGACAGAGTTTTCTCCCCAAGGAGTTTACTATCTAGTAGAGACATAAGACTCCAACCTAGATTGAACAAGCTCCAAAATTGAGGAAGTATTTTAGGGATTTAAAAACTGGAGTTCTATCTGAGATCTGAGGGGTAAGGTTATTACTACCCAAGGTAATCAGGGATGACTTCTTGGAAGAGGTGATGATTGAATTGAGTTTCAAATAGAACAGCCTCAGGAAACACACAGAGGTGTAAGAATACAGGACATTTTCAGGACACAGGTTGTTTTTTAACAGTTTGACTGGAGCAGACACAACATAAACAGGAGTCATGAGATAAGATGGAGGAAGTAGGTGAGATGGTGGAGCAATGTATTGACCAGTCATGATCCCAGAGGATTGACGGTGATCCATGCCAGCAATTCTCCAACGTTTTAGTCTCAAATCTCCTTTATATTATTTAAAAAGCACTAAGGACCCCAAAGAGCTTTTGCTTATGGGGCTTATATCTATTGATATTTACCATGTTAGAAATGGAAATGTCTTGTTATGATGATGGTAGCTTTGACTTCACAGACCCCTTGAAAGGGTAACAAGGACCACCAGAGTCCCCAGGCCACACTTGGAGAATCCCTGATCTGTGCTCCCCATCTCCTGAGGGAGAGATGATGAATTCAAGATGGACAATGAGATGTTAGTTTTTGGATGTGGACAATGAGGGAAATTGTCTTGCTAGTTTGGCTCTGCATATTTGTTATGTGTTTTTCTTTTAATCTTGGTGGGGAGGAGGTGGGAGGGAGTGAAAATAAATACTTGTTAATCAAAAAAAATTAAGAGGAAAAAGAGAATGTATAGTACATGTATGTATTACATATGAATGAATGAAAAAGCATTTATAAAGCACTTACTATATACCAGGCACTATGCTAAGCATGCAAATAAGAACGTGAAGGCAGTCCCTACCCTCAAGGAGCTTATATTCTAATAGGGAGAAGTAACACATGGGGAGTGCTGGCCAGAGATGGGTGTTTTGGTCTGAGAAATGAGCATATATCAACATGATTTAATGTGCACGCATATGAATGTGTGGGGGCATCTGGGAGTATGTATAACAGAAAACAAAGCATGGTAGGTAGATGCATTGCATGTAGCCAGTGGGACTGCCACCTGCCCTGAAGACCCTCTCAAACCTTAAGCCTGATGGAGGGAGCTGGGAAAAGGACAGGGAGCCAGACTCTTCAGTCATCCCCCCAATCAGACCCCAGGGCCACAGACGTCATCAGTGCCATACAACAAGGGGGTCCATTTTGGAAATAACAATAGGCTACTCAATCTGAGTATGAGGTATGTGAGGACTCCTTAAAACTTACATGCCAAGGGTGATTAGGTGTGCAGATGTGTAATGAGGTATGAATGTGAGCATGGGGTTGGGGAAACTTTCCCTGACGGAAGGCTGCACCTGGAAGTGGCATGGCCACTTCAGTATCAGAGGGCTTTTGGAGAGCTGGGGTGGGAGGTGTAAGGCATATATTTGTAGGGGAAATGTTGGAATGGCAAGAAGAGGAGGCCTGGTAGCAGAAAGAGCAAGGTTCTGACCTGACATGCAGGATCTCAAAGTGCCAAAACAAGGAAGGACTGTATCTTTGACTATGAGCAGCTATGTTGTGGTGGGTTAGTCTCTTCTCTCTGGGCCTGAGCAAGCTGAACTAGATCACAGTGTCATAAAATGTACAGCTGAGATGAGCCTTAGGGATTGAGGAACCCAAACTTTCAATGGTCCTCACAGAGTGGGAAAGCCAGGACTTGAACCCAAATCTTCTGGCTTCAGATGCAATGCTCTTTACCCCATGATGATCTGGTCACATCCACTACTGCCTGTTTCTGTGTCCTATCTCCTAAGGTCCCTGCAGGATCTAATTCAGGCCAATTCAGTTCAGCATTTTTACCTCTGTACAAGGTATTGTACTTGATACAAAAATACAAATACAAAAATAAAATAATCACTGTCCTCAGAAAGCTTACATTCTACATTTTCTGTTTTATATTTAAAGAACATAGGGGATAGGAAGTGATAACTATGATTGCATCGGTATAGGGAACTCCCAGTAAGGATATTCCTTTTACCAATGCTGGTCAGTGCCTTCTCTGCAAGTTACAGTCTTAAAGAGTTGCCTAGAACACTTGGTCAAATGTAGTTTTGACCAAGTGATATCCTGTGTCCCATAGCCAATGACCCAACTAATTATGTTAGAGGAACATTTTGAACCACCAAGGTCTTTCTGGCTCCAAGGCCAGCTCTATTCACTATGCTACTTTCTCTGTCTCTCTGTCTCTGTCTCTCGGTCTCAGTCTCTCTCTGTCTCTGTCTTTCTCTGTTTCTGTCTCTCTGTCTCTGTCCATCTGTATCTATCCCTCTGTCTCTGTCTCTTTTTCTATCTCTCTGTCTCTGTCTGTGTCTATTCCTCTGTCTCTTTTTCTGTCTCCCCGTCTCTGCCCATCTGTGTCTATCCCTCTGTCTCTGTCTCTTTTTCTGTTTCTCTGTCTCTGTCTCTCCCCCTTTCCTCTCCTCTCTCAGACCAAAGAACTCACAATATTAATAGCCGCTCGCATCCCAATACATATCAACACATACATATGTGTTAGGAATGCAGGACAGTCAGAGAACCACACACAAACTCATACGTGCGCATACATGCATATACACAAAATAGGAACATTGCACGCCCAGCCATAGACATACACAGCCACACAGACAGATACACAAACACATGCCCACATAAGACACACAGACACGCAGTCACACATTCATGCTATTCTTGTTCAATCTGCCTTATTTATTCTGCCACATATTTTTCTATTAATTCCAGCTCATTTCTCTGCTGGAAGAACAAGTGGAGCTTTGCATGTTTAAATAATTGTACATCTAATGCCTCTTCCCGTTAGGGCCCCCTCACCACCTCTCCCAATCAACCTAGAAATCCTCAGTGTCCTTCTCTTGCTTCCTGGGGGAGGGCGGACCTCAGGGGAGATAGATATGTGCATGGGATGAGGTGAAAGGCTCAGCCAGAAAGGGAGTTTCTGTTTTTTGGTATTCCTCAGAATTACAGAATCTGCTCTTCATTTCCACTTAGATCAAAGTTTGTCTGAGGTCAATTGCTATCTCCAGACCAGACCAGGGTCTTTCACCCAGCCAAAATGTTCTGACTTCCTGGGACAAAGTAGTCTTGGAGCAGACCTTCTCCTTTCAGCCTCTGTAGGCTGATTGAAAGCCAACGTAAGCAGGAGACTTTGCGGTCGTGAGGTGAAACATCAGCAGTTTGGACTCCCCAGCACACTCACCAGACCTAGTAAAAGGGGGACTGTGATCCATCACTATCTTCAAGTATTTAAAGGTTTCTCATGGGGAAGATGGATTATATCTATTCTGCTTGACCCTAGGGGGCGTAACTAGGGATCAATGGGTAAAAGTTACAAGGGGGTAGTAGCTATGTGGTAAAGTGTTGGAAAAATCTGAGTTCAAATTCTGCCTCAGAGACTTACTATCAGATTCTGGGAAAGCCACAATTTCTTTCAGCCTCAGTTTCCTCATCTGTACAATAGAGATAGTAATAGCATCTACCTCATTGGGATGTGGTGAGGGTAAATGAGATGCCATCTGCAAAGTGCTCTGTAAACTTTAGAGGGTTGTATAGATGTTATTTTATTACTATCACTATTATTAGGTTAGGGCTATCTAAAATTAGGATGAATGGATTACCACACTGAGGAATGAGTTCTTTACCGCTGGAAGTCTTCAAGCAAAGGCTTGCTGATACAGGCGTTCAGGCATTCCTGCTCAGGATTTGATTTCATGACCTCTGTGGTCCCTTCCAGCTGTGACCATCCATCACCCCTGGTCCTAGACTCTCCCATGCAGATGCCCACTTGGTGGCTGGGTTCTTAGCCCTTCCCTCACCTTCTGATGAGGAAGGGTGGGCACGATCTTGTAGTAGTGCCTGACTAGCTCCATGTAGTTTTCCAGTCCCTCAGGTCACAGAAACTTTATGGGGAGAAGGGAAGGCAGATACAGAAAAATCTCAAAATTCTGCCAGGTACATTGACCTCTTCAATACTACAAACCTAAGGCATATCGACTGGCCAAAGTGCCTGTTCCAAGCTCTACCCCATAAGACAATCTCCCTTGTCTTCTATGATTTCCACTATCTAGACCTCATGCTGAGAAGGACGTCCCTAGCCACGGGCCAATGAGAAAGGCAGGGCTTTGTGGGTAAGAACTTCCCTAGGGCAGATAGGATATGGGATACATAGGGGAGATTCAAAACTAGCTATTTGGGTACCCGAGGAGACCTTCACAAAATAAAATGCCAAAGCAACTTTTTAAGACAAATCGAGTTAGAGGACAGAAATATAGGATTCTATGCCAGGGAAGCAGTGAGTTAGAGATTCCAGAACACTGTTCCTCATAGCTGGAGACCCCTGGACACTGGAGGTGACTGGGGGAGTACAGCAATCAAAGAAAGGAAATGCTAATTATTGTCAATTGCTAATAATTGATAATTATTCTTGCAAACTAGGTGCTAAGCTCACTTGTTTCTACATGTTAGAATGTGAACTCCTGGAGGGCAGGAGAATGTTTTTGCCTGTCTTTGTAGCCCTGATACTTAGCACAGGGCCTGGAACATAGTAAGGGCTTCATAAATATATGCTGACTGTCTGATTCCCCTGTGTAATGTGTGCAAGCACTGACCAGCACTGAGGTCCTGGGGCTAAATCTAGTTATAACTGGGGAGCAAGGGAGTCGAAGGTGGGAGGAAATAAACATTTATAAAGCACCTACTATGGACCAGGGACTATGCGAAGTGCTTTACAAATATCATCTCATATGATCCTCATAATAACCCTGGGGGGTAGGTGATGTTATTATCCCCATTTTAGAGTTGAGGACACTGAGGCAGATAAAGGTTAAATAGGTTGTGTTTGTCCTTAGTTCTCATAGAGGACCATGACATCAGGGAAGTGATGACATGACTTGCAGTTGACTTTGATTTGAGTGAGGGAGAGCTGTGCAA
>CM053623.1:418770624-418781191 GCA_028646595.1 Phalanger gymnotis
ATAGAGAAAAGGATAGGGAAAGGGAAGGGAAAGGAAGGGGAAGGGAAGGGAAGGGAAGGGGAAAGGATAGGGAAAGGGAAAGGGCTCATCAGCTCTTATTATATGCCGTGATTCTATAGGACCCTGCCTCACTCCCTTGAGCCTAGAGTCAGGGTCTCCTCCTTTCCTGTGGAGCTCACTAACAGGATGTTTCTCTCTCCTGAATAGGGAAAGCAAATCACAGAACTCAGTTTTGGTCAGTGATAGATGTTTCCTTCATTTGGTTCATTCCCTAAGTGTTTATTGATCACCTACTTTATGCCACACCTGTGTTGAATACAGGCAGGCAGCTAGATGGCACAGTGGTTAGGGCTCTGAATCTCAAGTCTGGAAGACCTGAGTTCAAATCCTTCATCCAGTTCCAATCTGCCTGTGTAACACTAGGCAAGTCATCTAACCTCTGTATGCCTCTGTTTCCCCATCTGTACAATGGGGATAATAATAGTAACAGCATTTATCTTTCAGGGTTGTGAGGGTGAAATGAGGTGCTATTTATATAGTGCTTTGTGAACCTTAAAGCACCACATATATGCTAACTATTTAAAGCTGAGTATGCTATAGCGCAGTAACTCAGAAGGCCAGTAGGGGCAATAAGACACATGCACAGACAAATACAAATTAAGACAAAACTGGAATAAAAGGCCAAGAAACAGACTACGTAAAAAGGAGGACAAGGTTCTATAAGAGCATATGAAGGAGGACTAAGGAAGGATTTTGGGAGAACTTGGCTTTTGAAAGGGGCCTAGAAAGATTGGGATAGGCAGAGATGGGGAATATGGGATATAAAGACATTCTGGGAGAAGGGAACATTACATGGGCTCTCCTCTTTATCAAAACCTCTCCTCTTCTTCCTCCTCACTGGACCAACCAACACCCACCGTGACACAGGCAGAAGCAGCAAACCAGACCAGGGTCCTACTCATTTTCCCCTCAAATATCTAATAACTCTAATTCCATTTCCAACCCAATCCCTGACTTCATCTCTCTCCTAAACATCTATGTTCACGCCCATTTCTTTCTTCACTCACTGACTCCTTTCACCATAAGAGCCAATATTTCTATGGCTCCTTGAGGGATAAGGACCAGACCTATGATTTTGTTGATATTGGAAAACTCCATGTAAGAAAACTCCTTCTACCAATCCAAATTGGCACCTTCTCTGTAACACAGAGCCTTAGAGAGTCCCAGAGTTGAGAATGAGAGGGTTCATAGAGAAATGTCTGGTTACAAATATGGCAACCACAGAGTAAGAATTCCCATCCTCCTCCGCTAGGAATATGGGGACCAGTCCCCTGTGGATCTTCTATAGTCAACTTTCCAAAAGCTGATTAGTCAAGGCAGCCTGTAACATGTGTCAGCAATTCTCATGACTCATCTGCACATTGTGTGATGCTCAGAAGCCCCAAATCCCTTATGCTCAGATTGATCTAAACCAGCAGTGCTTGGTCAGAGATTTGGACCACTATTCCAAAACGTTTCTCCAAAGTCCAGGCCCCAGCTGGGCAGGTGGCTGGGATGGAGCTCATCTCATTTCAACAAATATCTGTAAAGAGATTGTCCAATTGATAGGGTAGGTACTGAGGATACAAAGATAGAAAAGACCCAGGTACTGGGGAGGGGTTAGAGGATTAGGTGGAGAGAGGGGAGATAGGGAAAACAGGAATATAAATAGCCATGCTATTCAGAGGAGTGAATTAAGGGCAAAGCAAAGATCTAGAGAGCAGTAGAGTCAGACTCAAATAGAAATGGGGGTCACTAAACCACGCATAAGGCTCCCTGCAGGCTGCATATTAACTTAGTTTTAAAATATAATAATATCATTTGTTTTATTGTATTTTTATTTATTTTGTTAAATATTTCCCAATTTTACTTTAATCAGGTTCAAACTACACTCAGGAGTGAGTTTGACACCTCTAATCTAGCTCATTCATTCATTAGTGGGAGGGTAAAAATAGCACCCAAGTTCAGTCTTGAAGTGAGGGAGGGATTTGAATAGATAGTCTTGCATCTTTGTGGGGAGGTGGGGTGACATTTCAGGAATGGAGGATAATGTGAGTGAAGACACAGAGATAGTGAAGAGAGAGCATGAAAAAAGGCAATGGAGAGTAATCCAGAAAAGGGAGGATTGAAGACTCAGATGAAAAGAAAACTGCCTTTGAAGTCAAAGAATCAGGGTCCAAATACCACCTCTGATACTTTATACCTGTGTGACCTGCGGCAAATCCTTTTCAAACTAGTAAAATGTCCTCATCTATAAAATGAAAGGGCTATATAAGATGGGCTCCAAGCTTCTTTCTAGCTCTAGATCTTTGCTCCTCTGAATTTCTTTTTCCTTTACAATAAAGCCAAAATGCATGTTCCTGATTATGTGATGAAAATAAAAACTGGCCAGGAATGCTTACGCCAGATTGAGGAAGACTAGTCTGAATGCTAGTCACTGGGAGTTTCATCTTTACTTTGGAGGCAATGGGGAGCCTGTGAAGGTTTTTGAGTGAAAGAGGTGCCATGGTCCCGGCATTGTGTCAGGTATTGGCCAGGATAGGCCTCCAGGTGCTAGGTCTGTTAATGATGATGGGAGGCAAATGCAACCTCATCTTGGCCTCTTGTGATCCACATTGAATCTGAAACTGAGATCTCATTTCTTTCCTCAAAACCCCTTCCCATCCCCTGCTTCAGAGTTGGGCCCTCATTGGGGCACATCCATCACACCGGTGGAATGGTTACTGCTCATTTCTTGTTGGATTCGTAAATTTTGTTTACCCACAGCCAGCTCAGGCAGAGAGTTGACGAGCTTTTCTTGAATTCATGAATTTGGGAAGAAAATGAACCAGAGGAACTAGAAAGCCCAATTTTGAGCTGAACTGTGGTATGTTTATCTCCAGTGTTCATTAACCATCTCAGGAGAAAGATTACAGCGCTGTGGGAAAAAAAAAGAGCAGCCTGGTAAGAACTGATCATCAGCAGTGTTTCTTGTTGCTCTCTGTTAACCCTTTCAGGAAACTTTCTACTGAAGTAGGGAAGCAGAGATTCAGGCACATCTGCATTGTCTCCTACCTGCTCAGTTCCTATAATGGGCCAGAGAGGCAGGAAGTTTGTGTCAGTCTCCTCAGTGGGCAGGTTTATTATCTCAGTGGTTTGTGGATTCATCTGGACTGCACCTTAATTGCCTGATATCCTGGAAAGCATAGTTCTGAAGAAGGACACCTGAATTGGAGTCCAGGCTTTATTCTTTCTTTTCTGTGCGATATCAGAAAAATAACTCTCTGGGCCTTTGTGAAATGAAAGAGCTAGACTAGATTTTTAATGCTGTCCACTAGAAAGTGTTCTGGATATGAGAACCTGAGCTCAAATACAACTTCTGATACCCTGTAAGCTTAAGCAAATCACCTAACCTTTCTGAGTCTCAGTTAAAAAGAGGAGGTGGCCTAGGTGGCTTCCAATGTCCTTCCCCACTCTAAATCTGTGATTAGATTCTTTCGTTTCTGGCATTTTATGATTCTTGACCTATCTGCCATCTGGTAGAACATTCAGACTGAGCCAGGGGGATACAAGTAGAAAGATCTGAAATGATTCCTAGTTGAAACGAGCTTAGTTTATTACAGTTCTCAGAGAAAGAGGAAGCAGGGGTGGGGTTTATTAGCAGACTGATACGTGGTCCCAGAAATTCAGGACCAAGTGGCTTAGCTCTTTCCAGGCATGGCTTCAGATGGAGGATGGAACAAAAAAGCAGTGTCAGTAGATAAAGACATTGAGACACAGTTAGATGGGTCATAAAGCAAGTCCATTTTATGGCCAAGGTTTAAACTCAGATCTCTATGCTTTTAAGGCCATTGTTTTTCACCCTACCACAATGTCTCCTCTTACTGTTTCTCTGACCTTGGCTCCACGCATTTCCCCAGAACCTTTCTTCTACCAGAAAATAAGAGAAATCAAAGAACCAAAGTTCCTAGCTTGTCAAAGACCCCACGCCTTGAGGATCTTCCCAATCTGAGACAGCAATCTTTTCATTCCAATAATGCAAATATAAGGATAACACTGTTAATATTCATGTAAGGATGGGGATCGATTGAGTTAATTAATCAAATCACCCCATTCCACTTAGAATAAATGACAAAATATTATTCCTGATACCTTTGTCAAATGAGAGCAGCCAACCAACCAATCAATCAGTCAGAAGTGTGACCTAGGTGTGAACAAGACCTAGACATCAGTCAATCAATCACAGGTTTTAAACCAAACGCAAAAAGGTTTTGATCATTTTAGAAGTCTTCGAAAGCCATTGGATGAAGGCCGTAATCACGTAAAAGAAGTGCATTGGTATTGGCTGGGGAAATGCGGTCATGCCCTGTGAGTCATCTATAAAATAACAAGCCAGCTCAGAATGTGAGAGCTAGATCCTCTGGCAGCTTAGTGATGAAAGCTTTTCAGCAAGGTCTCTAAGAAAGAATCACGTAAGGGAGAGGAGAAGAGTGTTGACCTCAGTGGCAGTGGCAACCAATACTTTGCTGGGAGAAGGTCTTTTTAAACTTTGAAAGGTCTAGTGCATCCTGGACTTCTCATTCTGGGTGGCAGTTTGAAACAAACTGGACACATGTACATGTGCCTTCTCATTTAACATTCCAGTGGTATAGATGAATTCTTATAATTGAATATATGGTGCAGTTGAAAGGATTTTTTAAACAGCTTCAGAACACAGCTTATCTACAGTAGTATACTTGTTTTCTATAAATACAATCTCAAGAATTCTACAATTTTTCAGTTGCCTATAATGCCACAATACAGTTAATACTTAGTGCCTCTAAACCAAGTATCTATAAGTAGCTGAGAACAACCTCGTCACACTAAGGAAAAGCAACATCAAGACTTTAAAGGAAGCCTAGCAGAAAAAATTACATCATATCCAAGGAGAACCTCATGATTACCTCGCAAAGGAGAGAAAAGGATTTCCAGGAACTAAGAGTTATTCCTATATATGCTCTCTAGCTAGGGCTCATTTTCCTTGACTCTGTGCATATTTATGGAAGAGTATGTTATGGACTTTTGGGGGTGACGTTTTGTGCCAACTCTTAGTATATCCCTATCTAAAAGCTATTCAAGCCTGGCTGACTAATCAATTTCAACTGATGACCAGTGAGGAGGAAGCACACTGGTGGGGGCTTGTGAGCCACTGCAACAGAAAGACCTTTCCCAACGCATCAGGGTTATGCCTAGATTCTGAGAAGAAAAATAGAAGCCTTGCTCTAGGGACCCAGTAGACTTGAAGTTGGAAGCCTAAGTCCAGGGTTGACATTTATTATAGTTAAATAGCATCAAAGAAATTAGTGAGTGAAGGGTCTTCACTCCAGGAACAGGACCACAAGATTTAGACCTTGGTAGTCTTTCATCTCTCACTTTATAGATGAGGAAACTGAGGCATAAAAAAGTGATTTGACTAAGGTCACCCTCATATCAAATAGCAGAGCTAGAATTAAAAATCAATAAATCAAATTGAAATCATGTCTAAAGGTACCATGATCCTGCATTTCACCAGGAAAAAAGGCTGAAGGAAAGGGAGGAGGAGAGAGAAGAGAAACTGAGACAGTCTTGTCTGGCATTTGGTTCACGACCATTTAATTCAGGCCTAATTTTCCAAAGTTGTGTTTACCTTTGATTAAATTCTCTAAATTCATAATCTATGCAAAAATATGTTCAAGAAATTTTCCATCTTTTTATGTTAATGGAGAGTTAAATGTACAAAAATTGTTTGCAATCAAATAATCAACCACCCCCCTCAATGTGTTTATGACACTCAAGAGGGTCCATTTCCCGGACAGGAAAAAACCAGCTTTAGGTATAAGTTAACTTAGTTATTAAGCAGACATTTTACGAGAATTTGACTTTGGCCTGTTCCAACAAAAAGCATTTTATGAGTACCTGGGCCCTGAATATGGAGGTGATTTTCCATCCTGAGACTTTGACCCTTTTGAAGACTGTGCAAACATCAGACAGAAATTCAGGTTCCCCAACTTCCTCTCCAGCTTCCCTTAAGTCCTGAGTAAAATCCTACCTTCTACAGGAAACCTTCCCCAACCCCTCTTAATTCCAATGCCTTCCTTCTTTTAAATATTTCCTATATAGTAGCCTTGTATATATTTATTTGCATGTTGTCTCCCTCATTAGATTGTAAGCTCCTTGAGGACACCGACTGTCTTTTACCTCTTTGTGTATCCCCAGCACTTAGCACAATACCTGGTGCCTAATACACTAAACAAATGCTTATTGAATTATTTATTGAATTGAACCCCAAGTTTATCCCATGAGACATGATGCCTGGAAGCTTTGAGACAGCCTCCATGGTCACCCATACCTGTTGGAAAGTTAGCTGCTTCACTTTGCCTAGGATCATAGCTTTGGAGCTGGAAGGCACGTTGGAGGTCACCATCCTTTTTTACAGAAGGGGAAACTGAGGGTCAGAGAAGTTAAAATGACTTGCTCAAGGTCACAAAAATACTGCTTATTAAAAATGTGAATCCCCGATCCTGGTATCAAAGGCTCTCTGTTCTTGGACACCACCCTGGCTCTGTAGCCTCATCTCATATTAATATCCCCCATGGACATTGCAATCTGGGCATATCCAACTACTCTCTGTCCCCCAGACTTTGGATGCTTCTTTACCCCTTCGCCTGGAATGACCTCTTGTCCTTCAAAGCTAACTCAAGTGCCACCTGCTACAAGAAATCTTCTCTGACAATACTACTACTAATAATAGTTACAACTTATAAAGTGTTTTCAAGTCGTTAAAGAGCTTTATATGTTATCTCATTCGAGTCTTACAATAATGCTGTGAAGTAGGTGCAGTCATCCCTCAGGTTCACACAGCTGGAAACTGCCTGAGGCAAGATTCAAACTCGGGTCTTTGTGACTCCAAGTTTAGCACTTTATCTACTCCACCTGGTATCTCACATTCACATATCATTTTGTGTTTCTCTAATGTACTTAGCAAATTGTTTCTCAGAAAAGTCCAATTTATTCATGACCTCATTTGGAGTTTTTGGGGCAGAGATACTGGAGTGGTTTGCCATTTCCTTTTCCAGCTCATTTTAAAGGTAGGGAAACTGAAGTAAACAGGGTAAAATGACTTGCCCAAGGTCACACAGTAATGTCTGTGGTCAGATTTGAACTCAGGAAGATGAGTCTTCCTGATGCAAGTCCCAGCGCTCTATCCACTATGGCACCACCTAGCTGTCCTTACCATGCAATATTATGGATCATAGTTGGGTCCATTCCAGCTCAGAATTTGGGATCTTATTATATGTCTTGCCCACCTTTCTAACTTGATCTTCACACAGGATAAACTTTATATGGTAGCAGCAGCATAGTAGATAGAGTATTAGGTTTAGAGTTAGGAAGACTCAAGTTCAAATCCTGCCTCAAACACTTATTGGCTGTGGGATTATGGACAAGCCCCTCTCACTCTCAGTTTCCTCACCTGTGAAATAGAGATGATGAAAGCACCTACCCCACAGAGTCATAGTGAGAATCAAATGAGACGTGTAAAGCCCTTTCCAAAACTTAAAGGCTTGTGTAAATGATAGCTATTATTATTAACCACCCAGCTTAATAAACATTTATTTAATTGAATTGAAATAAACTAAATATCCTCAGGCCCTGAAAAGTCTCAATACTCCCTGACCTCTCCTTCTACAGCTCCCACTAGTTCCCTCCAAGAACCCCTTGTCCTCAGGAGGAAGTTGAGTTACATGCCCAATAGCAATGTAGACATGTGACTTTTTTATTAAAAGAAGTCAAAAACTCCAAACCCACAAAATGTAACTTAGATTCCATAAGTATTACCAGCCTTTAGGGAAGGTTGCCTGTTCCATGCAACTTGAGGAATACAAGAAAATGCCACCGCTTCCCAGTCCAGGAATACCTTTCCCTGGATGCCTGTTGTTGAGGTTTGAATTTCAACTGTTAGAAATCCATTCCTTAAACACTATATGCTATTAAAGTACAAATACTCCCCAAGGAACAAAACACACAAAAGTGAAGGTAGCTGTGTGTCTCTAGAGCATGGGACTGGGGGTCAGGATGCCTGAGTTCTTCCCATGTTCTGATACCATCTTACTGTGTGACCATCAGCAAGTCTGCCAGAGTATGTTTTCTGTTCAGATCAACTTCAAAGTGGAGGAAAAGGCACTTTGTAACCCACAATGCCATAGATCATAGCTTTAGTATTAGTATAAAGCACCTTAGACTCTCTCTAGTCCTGCTTCCTCATTTTACAGATGAGGAAACTGAGACCCAGGGAGGTTAAGAGACTTGCTTAAGATCACACAGATAATGAGTCAGAGGCAGTATTCAAACCCACATCCTTTGACTCCACAGTTAACACTCTTTTCACCATAACCCATAGCCTCCCAGGTCCCTTTCAATTCTGAGATCTGAGTATTCTCCCCTTTATGTTTTCCAAACAGAACTACTTACTGGTCCCTGTTCATATCTACAGGTAAATATGTTCAATGGAATTGTGAGTTATTATTCCCAATTCACTGGGACTCAGTTTCCCCATCTGTCAAATGAGGGATTAGATTATAGGCTTTCAAAGAGCCTCTTTAGCTCTAAAATCCTGTCTTATGATTAAGCCTGTATTGATTGCCAATACCTTCCAGTAGTTCTGAGGTCTTGCCCTGCTTGTGAGAACAAATTCTTCCCTTAGATTCCCTTCAATTCCCAATAGAGCCAAAGCTCCCCATGCCCAAAGGAGCTAATTCCTTTACCTGAAGAGGTCATAGGGACAAAGGATCAATGAGATTCCCTGGAGAAGTGTGCAGTCGTTATGGGTTTATCAGAATCTCCATTTTCCTTATAAACATAGCATAAGAGCAGACCAGAAAAGGGAGAAACCTTTAGGAGATAGAATACAGAAGATGTCTTAAAACAAAGAAGTCAAGCCAAAACAAAAAGAATTTATTAAGCACCTACTATGTGTTGGAACACTGCTAAGTGCCAAATTCTAGAGATAAAAAGGTAAAAGAGGTAAAAAACTGTCCCTTCTCTCAAGGAGATAATGGTCTAATGGGGGAAACAATATATAAACAATATGTGCTAACAAACTCTATTATAGAAAGAGATGTCAATGTTAATGTAAATATAGATATCAATATTGATGTCAATATATGATAAATTGAAGAACAGACTCTCAAAGCCAGCAGGTAACAGAACAAAATGCCAAAAGCTGAGAAGAACCTAAAAACACAGAATATAAAATGTCAGAACTGGAAGGGACCTCAAAGATCATCACCTTCGAGGGTTCTTAACCTTATTTTTGTGTCATAGACCCAGGGAAATTCAGGGAAGGCCATGGACTGCTTGGGCATTCTGAACAAACCCACAGACCCCTTGGGCAATCTTGGAAAGCCCATGAATCCCTTCTTAGGATAATATTCCTCTTTTTAAAGTGTATAACTGAAGGAAATGCTAAAAAATATATAGTAAATTTCAATTAGAAGTTAGTGAAAATTAAGATGTCATTTTTTTCCATCCAAGTTCATAAACACCCCCCCCCCACCAAATCTATCCATTGATTGGACCCCAGGGTAAGCATTCCGGACTTAGTCTAATCTCCTTTATTTTCTAAGATGAGGACACTCTGAGATACTCCCAGCTCTGAAACAGGAACTTCTCGGGTTGTAGCATCTTTTTTATTTTATTTTTATTTTCATTTTCAAATTTTCTTCTTCCCTTCACTCCCCCTGCTACTCATTGGGAAATATGATTGTAATCATTTTGCAATTATATTCCAAAATACAAGAAATGCAATGATTGTAGCATCTTAAAATCTTGTCTCCAGTCCTTAAGTCATAAGAATATTAAGCCTCCAGTCTTGGAATCATTAAAATCATACAAGTCATCTTCCTCCTTGGCTCCCTCACTCTACCTTCTTGGTGCCTCGAACCCAGCACTTCAGTTCCCTCCTACTTTGAAACCCCAGGCTCCTGCTTAATGAAAGCTCATCATGTCTGGCCCACACACACTGCACTCTGTTCATCTTCCTGTCCTTTTGCTATATTTCACCCTGTTCCTTGCTTTCCACATCTTTCTCTAGAAATTGCCTTCAAATTAGTACTACCAACCCCAGAGAAGGCATGTTAATCAACTTCCTTATAGCTCCTTTCACCATCCCTATGACATCTCAGACCACTTTTCTTTCCTTACTGTCTTCTTTACTTTCTTTCCTTCTTTCCTCCCTTTCTTTACTTTCTTCCTTCTTTGTTCCTTCTTTCCCTCCTTCCTTTTATTCCTTCTTTCCTTCCTTCCTTTTCTTCCCCCTTCCTTTCCTTCCTCATTTCTTCCTCCCTCCCTCCCACCCGTCCTTCCTCCCTCCCTCCCATCCTTCCTCCTTCCCTTCCTTCCTTCCTTCCTTCCTTCCTTCCTTCCTTCCTTCCTTCCTTCCTTCCTTCCTTCTGTCCTTCCTCCCTCCCTCCCTTCCTTCCTTCCTTTCTTCCTTCCTTCCTTCCTTCCTTCCTTCCTTTCTTCCTTCCTTCCT
>CM053623.1:418781291-418803468 GCA_028646595.1 Phalanger gymnotis
CCCAAGCCAGCACTGAGCATCATACTCCTCACAGCAAACGATCATCTATGGCTTGAGGTAACTCAAAATAGCACTTTATTTATCAACACTTTGTTAATATTTATCAAATCATTTAGAGAAGCCTGTGTATCTCTCTCTAACTTATTATTATCTATGTTGCATAATTCATTAACATCAAGTGCTGCTAAAAAGGATGGTTCTGTTGTTGTCTCTTGGGAAAGAAATGCATCAGCCCTGAGATCCAGTGGTATTAACGTGGGCCACTTCTCCCAGACTGGGGCTCTGTACCTTTGTTCCTAAGTAGCCAGACTGATGCATGTGTATAATTTCTATCTTTGTAGCTCATCATCTATATAGCTCCATCTCTTACTGGAGAAGAATAGAGAGAAAACATCCTGCCAGTTTGGATATAAACTAAAGGACTAGTCCATTGCTCCATGGTTCACTGGTCACAAGAAGAGACAATGAAAAAGTTGGTAGGGGTAAGGACAACCGGCAAATATGGGAAGGGCTGCCAAGCTACAGAAGAGGGAACGAGAAGTGTTCTGGCTTGCCTTAGAGAGTCTTGACCCATTGGGGCTCTTAACCTGGAGTCTATGAACTTGTAATCTTCATATTTTGCTAACTGTGTTTCAATATAATGGGTTTCCTTTATAATTCTGTGTCTTTTGTTCTATACTTTAAAAAAACACCATGATGCTGAGAAGGGATCTATAGGCATTGTGAAATTGTCTAAGGGGATCATGATGTAAAAATGGTGAAGATGGTCTAGAACTAAGAGTAATGGGATGAGGGGGACAGGAACTACATGGACTAGAAATACTAAAGTGGGACTGTGCCCTGGGCAGTCCAATATAAAGAATAAACTCTCCAATAGTCAGAATTGCCCAGTCATTGCTGCTTTATTAGGTAGTGAATTCCTTAGGGTAGTGAGTTCCCCATCAGCAAAAGATGGAAACGGCAGAGGCTGGATAACCTCTGTCAGAGAGACCATAAAAGTGATTTCCAGTACAAAGTCACAGGTTGGACTCAGTGCTCTTAGGGGCTTCCTTCTGGCTCTGAGATTCTAGATTCTAAGGGTTCTAAGACTGAGCCTGATAGGTCCTATAATACCAGGAAGAGAGCCTTCCAACTCAAGTGCTTGACGGTCCTATAGGTTTGGAAGCTCCAAGGGGCCTCAGAGGGCATTGAGTCCAACTCTTCAATTTTACAAAGGCACTGACATCCACATTAGTTAAGTGATTTGTTTAAAGGGACACAGCCCAAAGGGATGCTAGTAAGTAGCAGAGAGAATTTGAACCCAAGCCCCCTCTGACTCCAAACCCAGCTCTCTCTCTCTCTCTCTCTCTCTCTCTCTCTCTCTCTCTCTCTCTCTCTCTCTCTTTCTCTCTCTCTCTCTGTGTGTGTGTGTGTGTGTCTTTGTCTCTGTCTGTCTGTCTCTCTTTGTCTCTCTCTGTCTCTGTCTCTCTCTGTGTCGCTCTGTCTCTGTCTCTCTCACTGTGCTACCTCATCTTTCTTTAGAAGCCTTAAAATGATAAGCCAATTAAGTCCAGAAAATGAAAAGAACACAGACTAACACAGGAAAGCAGCACCATAAAGAAGGAAATGAAGAAACTGGGAGGCAGGACTCTTGGGTCCTGTCCAAGTCTGGTCACTCACTCTCTTCATGGCCTTGAACAAAGAAGGCACTTATGGACTACAGCTTCAGCTTCCTTCTAAAATAAAGGTGTTGGACCAGTCTCTGAGGTCTATCCCTTAAAGCTATAACAGTCTAACGACACCTAGTAACTCACACATGCATTTTGTTTGTTATCCTTTCTTTTTTAAATAAAGCTAGTGAGACAAATGGAAGTGAACAGATATTTTTATAAAACATGTTTTTCCCTTCTCAACACGAGAGCTTTGTTGCAAGTATTCTTTTACCTCTTTGATGAAACATATTAGCAAATTATTTTCTCACATTTTTCCACATGAAATGTACCCAAGATTATATGACAAGAAATTATATGGTGCTAATAATTTATTTAAAACTATATCCACGTCTCGCATTCATTTTCAGTTGTGAAATCAAGTAGCTATGGAAAGGGGTTCTTTCTTTTTTTTCCTGTGAACCTTCTGACCGGCCCTATTGTAGACTGAAATGTAATAACAGGTATCGAGGGTGCCAATTATGTGCTGATGTACAAACCGGTTGAAGAAAAATCTATATGATATTTTAATGCTAGTCAAACAGAGCGATGAAGTTTAAATTAGCTTGGAGCCACTAAAGATGCCAGGCAGCTCAGGCTCTGCCGTCACTGTAAAGCATGGGACAAAATAACACTCACTAAAAACTGGGCCCGGCTTCCCTTTGGACCCATTAGCCTCAGTCTCCAGCCCTCTGCCCAGGGAAGAGTCACACTTTAGTGCCCCCTTCCCTCCTATTATCTTTCCCCTTCTTCCTTTCCTTATCTCTTCCCTGCCTCCCTTTACATCAATTCAGTGACTTTTTTAAACCATGGGCTCATGGTAAAGTAGAACAAAGGTTTTTAAAGAGCTTCAGAGCCTGGTAAGGCCCCAGTAATGGTAAAGGACTTTAATCAGTCAACGAGTATTTGCTAAACCCCCACTCTCCACCAAGCAGTTTTCTAGGTAGAGCTGGAAGAGATGCTAAAAGTCCTTGCATTTTACAAATAAGGAAAGAGCTGTGTGATCCAGCCCAGGTATTCTGTCTCTGAATGGAGTTTTTCTCACTAAAACAATGCTCCAAAAGTCACACAGATTATCCGAGCCAGAGCCAAATTAGACCCAGGTGTCCTGATTTGAGATATTTCCACCTCCTTGATCACCTATTCCTAATAATCACAACAAAAATCTCACTATGTTGGTTGAGTGCTTTGCGGAGTTAGGAGCAGGGAGGGTGATTTATGAACCTCAAGGAGATAGGGTCCTCCTCAGAAAAGGGAGAGGGATGGAGTGAGAAAGGGGCTGGATTTAGAGGTTGGTCTTGCTAGCTAAAGTTGGAACACTTGCATCTGCTCTTTACTACCTACAGGACCTTGGATGGCATTGGCTCCAAAGACCTGAGTTTAAATCACACCTCTGATGTTCGTTGCTTGTGTGACGTTTGGCTCATCATTTAACTTCGTCATTGGCCCTCAATTTTTTCAAATGTAAAATGCGGCTCTAGATCTGGCAAGAGAATCCTGCTTCTCTCTGGACTGCAGTTTCTTCAATCTGTGAAATGAAGAAGTTGGAGGAAGGGTTTGTGTGACAGATGGTTTCTAAAGCCTCTTGAAGCCAGCACCAGAATAGAAAAAGAAGAGAGAAAGGATCGCTTGTTGTCCTATCTCAAGGAGGACCAAAGTGATGTCATCGTTTTGGACTCAAGGGATGGTATGTTCAACTGTGGCTGATCAGACTAATACAAGCTCAGAAGGCTCTAGATAGAAAGGAAATTGCCAAAAGGATGGAAGGCAGAAAAGAGACCAAAAGAAGAGAGAACATATTCATCATCATTTTCATATATCTACAGTGGTTTGTAGTATACAATACCTGTTTATGTCCATTCCCGCACTCAGTCCTCACAATGACTCCAAGGGGTGGGCATAGCAGGGGGATTTAATTCTTATTTGACCAATGAGGAAACTGAGACAGGAGGTGACTTTTCTAGGGTCACACAGTAGATTTATGTTAAAACTGAGACTAGAGTTTGGTCTCTTCATTCCTAGGCCAGGGCTCAGATATTGAGATCTTCACTGATAGAGAGACTTTACAAACCAAAGACATCATAAGTCTGGAGAAGTTTCAAGTAAATAACCTCAAAATGAGTGTTAGCATGTTCTCCCCTCTCTTGTTGTTCAGCCATTTATTTAAGTTGTGTCTAACTCTTCATGACCCCATTTGAGGGTTATCTTGGCAAAGATACTGGAGTGGTTTGCCATTTCCTTCTCCAGCTTATTTTACAGATGAGGAAACTGAGGCAGAGATAAGTGACTTACTTAGGGTCGCACAGCTAGTAAGTGTCTTAGGCTGGATTTGAACTCAGGAAGATGAGTCTTCCTGACTTCATGCCTGGTGCTCTATCCGCTGCACCACCTAGATGCCCTCTTCTCTCAGCTCTATGCTAATCCTATTTCCCAAGACACCTTGATTCTTTGACTAGTGTCCCTGAATTCTTCATTGTGAAAGATGCCTGACCGTCTAGTCTTTACTATGATGGGCTAAGTGGTGTGTTTTGATTTTTGAAAGCCATTATTGAATTTTTAGTGAGTATTTACATCTGGAAAAATGCTTAATTTATTTCTTCATTGATTATCTAGACAAGATCATGACACTAATCACTTTCATGTTAATAATTCAAATTAAACTTAAAAGCATGTCATGGGTACATTTCTCCTCCCAGATTCTGCCCCACTCCCACCCTCGGAGAGCTGGTTGTTAAACATTTGCCAGCAGACCCCTGGATGGGGGCCCTCTTTTCATCCAGTTTCTTTGTCTTGGCAGTTCTGGCCTGTTTGAGGATGGACACCAGCTTGAGTGATTTAGGGCATAGGGTTCTCTTCCACAGTCAGCTCATGATAACTCAATGGTTCAATTCAATAAAAATTTATTAAAAGAATCAGCCATTATGCTAGGTGCCAGGGATATAAAAGCAAAAACCAAAATCATCCCTGCCCCCAGGGAGTTTACATTCTACTTGCCCTACTGCCTTCTCTTCTTCCCTCTTTCATGACCCTAGGATGATAGGATCGCTGGAAGGGATCTCAGACACTATCTATTCCAACACTGCCTTGTTGTACAGATGAGGAACTTTCTGGTCCAGTAAGCAGCAGTAGAAGGACTGGGATGTGAACCCAGATCTAAATCAAGCATGAGATTTCCATCTAGTTTCGCCTGGACATCACAGTAGGTCTGGGATGACACTCAGGGCCTGGCAGCTGATGCTCGGCTACTAGCTCTGAGTCAGACCAAAGAGGAGACATGACAGAATGGGTAAGTTTCACCTCCTTCCTCGTCTCCCACCCCGATGGAGGCCGCACTCAGGACTGATCCCAGGAGTTGTGTGAGACAGAACCAATCTCCTCTTCCTGACTTCTTTATCAGCTATATGGCATTCTCCACAGGCTGCTTCTCATTCTGGTTCTTGCGACTGGTTTATGTGACTCCCTGGCCAATTCTTTCATCAGAACACTTGGATTCCAGGACTGTTTGTCTGTATTCTTGCTAAAAATGAGTCCTCATCCTGGCCCTTCTCTTTGTTCCAAAACAACTTATATAAACTCCAACACTTAATCAATTGCTTCAGAGGAGAGGTTGTAAATGAGTGCAGGTATCTGATGGGCATTGAGGAACAAGATGGGCTTTTGGCCCATCTTTATCTGGGCATCAGGATCCAGAGCCCTGGGAGAAGATTCTTGTGTAGGTGGGGTTGAAGGAGTGATGAACAGACCTAGAAAACTTATCTGAAGTCCCACAGCCTCAGCACCAGAGACAGGTTTTCCAAGAAGAGTATCTGGGTGTTGTTTTATCTTTAAAGGGAGAGTATTAATCAAAGAATTGATTTAAAATCATCCACCAGTGACACTTCTTGAAGCTTTCTTTTTGGAGGGACTATTTTTGGAGTTGAGAGATGACGTCCTCTGAGTACCACTTAAGGTACAGCTGCCTGGCTTGTCCCCCAGGAGGATGCTGGCATCCAGAGCGTATCAAGGCCTGATGACAAGATACAGAGGGACAGTAAGACTATTAAATATCCATCATGCCACTTTCAATCAAGCCTAATGCAATCAGAAACACATGACTACATCAACTTATCTCCTTTGATCCAGTGTGATTAAGTAAGTCATTAATTTTCAAGACAAATAAAAGATGCAGGAACATTTTATTATAAATGTAAATGCCCAGTACCAGTAAATGACTTTTTTCCCTCCCACGGCAGCCCCTCCCAACTCAGTGTTCTTTAGATGGCAATTGTCTATACCCTAATATGTTTTGACCAGGACACTGTAAGCCTGTGGACTCGGGTCCTCTCTTCCCTCTCCTGTTGTCAAGCCAGATCAGTACATCGGCTTGATCAAGATAATTTCATTATCCTATTGTTGCCATTATGACTTGGGCAATTAGTAGTTTATAAGAAAAAATTTATGGCAATCTGCGGTTGAGGCAGATCTGCAGGAGCCAGGGTGGAAGAGAGCCCAATCAATTTCTTTCATTTAATATGTAGGCTGTGACCCCAGTTTTGATGAGAACTCTTAGCTATTTCATCTTTAAATAAGAAAGAATGTCTGCAAGCAATTATAGTGGGGTGTTAATTGGATATTCCTTTTTATCTCCTGCAGAATGCATTGCTAAAGAAATCCTTGTTTTCTCTTTCTGTCTGAGCCTATCTCTTTCTCCCCTTCTCCCTCTCCCCCAGCATAATGAACCCCCATTAGCCCTACATAGTTTTGCTAAGATGTTGTTTGATAGCATGTAGTTTTCTCACAGTGACTCCCTCTTGGATAAATAATTACTTCTCTTCGAAACCTCCAGAGCAAAGCCTAGATCAGGGCTGGGGCTCTTAAATTGGGGGGAGGGGGCAGTATAAGAGTAAGTTATCCCAGAGAGATAGTCTGAGGTAGGCTGGACTAGTCAGAGTGGGAAGTTCTTAGAGTTTGAAGTAACCTGAAAAACCATGTATAACTAGAAATTCTGGAGCCTGGAGAAAATTCAGCTGGAGAGGACCATGACGCTAATCCTTTAAGTCCTAGGAAGAGACAAAAAAAAATTGGGATGAGAAGGAATAGTATTTCTGAGACAGAAGGATAAATTCTTCACATTGCTTTGAGAGGAAATGTCACATACATAGAAAATTATATATAATATAGACGCAAAGTAATTTCCAGGTCAAGAACACTAGCAACTGAGTAGATCCGGATAGAATCTGTAGGAAGTGGCGACTGAGCTAAGCTGTGGAGGAAGCCAAGGATTCTAAGAGGTGTGAGTGAGGAAGAAGCAACCACAAGGAAAATGGCCCTAGTGGTACTGGAAAATGATGGAGAATATGGGCCAGATGACAGCCAGCGTAAACCAGAAGTCAACTCCCTGGAACAATATTCCAGTCACCCTATTCTAGTTATAACTCTCATTCCTTTTGGACAAAAGGCAGAACAACAGGGGCCCATTCCAAATATGGCTGCAAACAATGTTGCTGGACTTACTGCATGCCACTCTGTTTCGCATATTCTTTCTTCAACCTTTGTATCAGCTGGTCCCTATGCCTTTGCACAGGTTGACCCCTTTGTCTCCCTCCTTCCTTCGGCATCTTAGAATCTCTAGCTTAAAAGCCATCCCTAAAATCTACTAGCTGTTAATCTCCTTCTCCTAAAATCACTCTGTATAAGTTTTGATTTAATTTTTATGTATTTGTTGCTTTCTCCAAAGAGAATATAAACTCCTCGAGGGCAGGGACTGTTTCACTTTTCGTATTTGAATTTCTAATGCCTAGAACAGGACCTGAGACATAGTAGACAGTAGGTAAATGCTTGTTGAAAGGGACCCACAATTTATCTCTGCATAACTTGCCCCCCCATTTAGTTCTTTTCTCTCGGACTAGGCACCCAGTGTTTCCATACACTCTCTTTTCTTCCTATAAACTCCCTACTCTCAGAAAAGAATCAGAGAATCTCAGGGCTAGAAGGAAACTTACAGATCATTCAATCGGACTCCTCTGTTGTATAAGGCACAAACAATAGGGGCTTCTTCAATGTCCCACAGCCAGGGTGGCTAGAACCCTGGCCTTCTGTGATTCTCACTGACAGTGAGGTATTAACACAGGACCTTGCCCCAAAGGATTCAAGACTTTACTAGTGGACAGATGAGTAGTGCTGAAATTCCAATTGTGGGTATTCGGGCCCCAGCAATAGGCCAGTGAAGAAGCTCAGGGGAGTACATGTCCTCAACACCCCTGAAATCATCCTCACTACAACCCTCCAAGTGAGGAAGGCTGGGTATCACCCTACCAATGGTCTGCCCTAGTCCAAAAGAGAATTCCAACTCTGATGCTTAGCTTCATGCCCATCATTTCACTAGCTAAAACCCTCAGAAGAGATTCAGCAGCAAGGAAACCAGGACATGGACCTACAGTAAAGCCAACTATCACTGCTAGGAAGGGCCCTTAGAAATCCTCTGCCTCTGGCTCCTCATTGTAAAAACAGGGAAATGGAGAGTTCAAGGTCAAGTGACCAGCCCAAGGTCATTTAGCTAGTAAGTGGTAGCGCCAGGACATCAAGTCCATTCTCTCTGGTCCCAAATGAGGGCTCAGCACACTACACTACACAGTCAGTCCAGCTCTCTTTTCTGTACTGTTTCAAAAGGCATCCTGGGGACCCCGAATAGGCTTATGTCTGATCGCAATCCTTCACTATGCAGAGTACAAGCACTGTTGAGCCTTGGGAAGTCAGGATAGGTGGTGAGCCAGGTAAGGAAAGAGAGGTCATTGCATATTAATGTGATACTCTTCTTACATTAAAGTTTAAACAGATTTTTGCAGCCTGGCTTAGAAACCCAATCACCAATGGGAAATTCAAATGAGGAAATATACCTAAAATATTTTGCAGACTTTAAAGTACTATAGGAATAGCATATATTGTTTAACTTACCAAGGGTTGCTGTTGGCCACTAATCTGATTTTCTTCACAAAAGGAACCAGGTCCCTGGGGTGTCTCAAGTTCAATCTGGTTGTTGTACACTCCACCCAATACCAGAAAGTCCTTGAAAGGCAGCCAAACTTTCTCTGGTTTTCAGAGAGCTACTGTCTCTAACCATAAGGCCCACCTCTTTGTGAAATGGGAGCTATCAGCCCCCTTAGTCTAAGGGTGTGGTTAGTTAGTGTAGATTTACTGGGACAAAATCCTAACTCCCCAGTACCCTTCTTACCAAGAAAAATCTGCCTGCCTAATGGGTCAATTGTGTTTCAATGAACCTTAATCACAAGGATATAATAAAAATGGAACCAACCACAGAAGCTTGATATTGTGGGCCAAGACACTATCTTAACCAGGATGAATGGAGTTAGTGACCACCATCGGTCCCAATCAATCAGGACTTTTGTAAGCCAAGATACTATGGAACCGACTTGGGATACTTTGAGTTAACATTGCCTCCAAGTGGAATGACCTGGGAGCTAGATATGGGCCCTTTGGGGAAGGAGTATATATATATATATATATATATATATGTATATATATAGTGCCAAGGAACTCCTGAGACCCCAGAGAATTCCCTGGTAGAATGACTTTATTTCTTGTGGATTGCTTTTACCTGGAGAAGGGGGTGGGGTAGTTACTGGCTTTCATGAAAGAGATTGAATTGCATATTTTAACCCTCATTCTTTGAATGGCCCATTGTAACATGCATGAAGCCACAATTAGATCATATGGTTTGGCTGTATATAATGGTTTTTATTCATTACCATTGTAGAATCAACAAAAAGTCAGCAAATTATATATATATATGTGTGTGTGTGTGTACACATATAAAATATACATACAATATATACATGTGTCTATATATGTATATATGTATACATATAAATATAAGTAAATGTCCACATACGGATAGATATATGTATGCATATGTGTATATATGTATGTTTTTGTATATTGTGCATATATGTTGGTATATATATGCGACAGGAAGATGTGTTATTCCTTTCTGACCTAGGCAATCCTTAACCAGTCTATAGGCTTGCCTTAAACCGAGGACTTAAAGACATAATTCAAGATGCCTAGACAGGCTCCATTGGGAGCCCTCAAACGTCTCTAACTTCTATTCTACTCATGGCCTTCAGGAAGAAGTCGTTTGGTCGAATGAAGTTGTGATTGGGATGGTTAGGAGGCTTCCTCATCCTCCTGGGTGGCAGTCACCAGTCATCTGAATCCAGATATTCCCTTCCTGGATCATTTTCTCATTGCCAGATGATCTCCCTTGGCCACACCTCCAGCCTCTCCTGCCTCACTACTCAGCTCATGAACCTTCAGAGGCTCCCAGGCCTGATGGTACATGGTTGTATCATCACCTGAAAATGGCAGCAGGGCCAGGGCAAGCTCTCCAGATGGCCACTATGCTTCCTCTTCTCCCGTTCCCACTGAAAAAATCTGTAGCACCTATCCTTTGCACTCTCTGCCCCCATCATTTTTGCCTTTTGGTCACACACAGATACACACACACAATTGTTCCTCGATCCCAGCACCTTCTTATAAGCATAGTTTCACCCTGGTGAGGAAGCTGAAGAGCAAGAAACAAAGGGGTGTTATGTTAGGGTGGGGAGCTGGGGATGGATTGGAACTGGGCGTGTACATTTTGCCTCCGTGGAGAGGGATACATGTGCTCTGGCTCCTCATTAAAGGATTCTTCACTGGTCCCTTATTCCTTTGACAAGATCATTATTGTTTCTATAGAACAATGAAATAAATATTCATTGAGCACAAAACAAATATATACATGTGTAGGTCTTTCCACACACTTATGTGTGTGTATATACATAAATGTATGTCCATATAGGGATATACATGGACTCATACATTTATGTGTATGTACATACATACATGTTCATTGAACACTCACTTCATTGTTCCATAGAAAGAATAAAGATCTTGTTTTAGGAATAAGGGACTAGCTAGGAGCCTCTGGTCATGTTGAAATGAATTTAAATGAATTAAACTTCCAAACAGCTCAGTGGCTCAGGGGATAAATTCGAATCCTACCTCAAACGCTTCCCAGCTGTGTGACCCCAGGAAAGTCACATGACTGATCTCAGACTCAGTTTATTCCTATATAAAATGGGGATAAGGAAAGCATCAACCTCATAGGGTTGTTGTGAAATATTTGGGAAGTGCTTTGCAAACGTTAAAGAGTTATATAAATTCTAGTCATTATTGTTTTTAGCATCAACCAATGACTTCCAAATAACTGTCATCCTAACCAAAGTTAGAGATTTTCTAACCAGAGCCCAGTTTTATTCCTTTTTTTTAAAGAGGAGGAAAGCAAAGTCCAAAGAGGGAAATTCAATTCAACTTAACAAACACTCATCAGCCAGCATTGAGCTAGGTGCTGGAATAAGGGTCTAAAACCAACTTAGACATTCCCCTAGGCACGAGGATACAGTGAAGTCAATACAAAATAGGTTGTTAAAAACACAAAGTGATTTTTATGAGGGGAAAGGAGGAGACCCTGATGACAGAGGGCAGAGAGAGGGAAGGAGGTGGGGGACAGAAAAGTCCGCTTTAGGAGGGAAAGAATCAGTCCAAGATTACAGAATGAATCAGAGGTGGAGCTGGAACTTCGACCCAGGCCCTCAGGCTTCATGCTGGTGCCAATCTCCTCCTCAACGCTTCCTCTGTATGGGTATACAGTAGGGGTTTCCTAACTTTTATGAAGAATTTGGCCTCCCAGAAGAATGGGGGAAGGGAGGGGAGTAACATTCCCAGTCCTGCTATTGTCAGAGTTGTTTTGTGCAGTTCCTGATGTGATGGAGCAATTTTATCGGAAGAAGGCTGCAACACCAAGGCTGCCTAATGGAAATAAACGGTCTAAGAAATTGCATGCTTCAAAACTGCTAGGTATCTAACCTTCCCCCTACCCCTTCCTTCTCCCCACCTCCACCCCCAGCCCTGACCCAATGAGACAATTTATAATGTTAACAAACTTAATTCCAGAACAAGTTGGATCCCAATTGCACCTGTCAGCCTGTGAGAGGCAAGTGTCCCTCAGGATTCATGATGAGCCAGGCAGGCTGCCATGCAGGCCCAGGGTGGTGAGGGGAGTCAGGAGAGGAGAGATAACAGAGATAAATCTAAATTCATTCAGGGAGCAGTCACACTCAATGACATATTCACTGACTTCCTCAACAGCTCATTTGATAATGCTCTTTCTGTACTATTCATTTTTCTGAAAGATGAAAGCCGGCTGAAGATCTCATCTGCTCACTGATGCAGGGAAAGGATTTGAAATTAGCACAAAATAAAAGGGGGGCAGCACAGTGGATGGGGGAGAGAGGGGAGGGAAGATGCTCTGATGAACAGTCCTGTGGTCCTGGTACAGGAGGCTAAACACCCAGGCAAGGTTGCCTTTAATCAGTTACATGGCATATTTCAATGTCAGTGAGCGGAAGGTAAGGGTCCCCAGAAAGTGGGGGAAAGACTCACCAGGACAAATGAGCAACCAAAAGAATGGGAAAGCTGCTTGTGGCCCAGCTCATTCTGCATGTAGGGCTTCATGGAACAGGGCCACCAGGAAAAGGGGCCCCAAGCCAAGGAAGGCTTAGGACCTGGTCTGTTTCAGAGCAGGGACGTTCTTGGTGCGGTGAAAAGAGGACCTAGATTCATAGCTCACCTCTGACTTGCCACCTATCTGTAGGACTCTACTTGAGTCATTGACCCTCTCTGGGCCTTAGTTTCCTTATCTGTAAAATGAAAGGCTTGAACAAGATGTCATGTACTCCTTTTTAAATATCCACATTCAATATACTTGGTATCCTTTGTAATATATGTAGTCTATCTTGTGCATTTAAAAACATTCATCTGAAGAGGGGTCCGTAGAATTCAGCAGACTGACCTTCCAGCTATAGATCTAGAAATGAGAAATGAGGTAAATGAGCTATGATCATCCCACATAACACTGAGTAGGATGGCGCTCATTGCAACTGCAAGCGAGTGAAGTCTCTGATGATCAACCCCGGCTGGCTTCTCTGTGTTAGTGCTGGACAGTGAGGGAGAAAGAGACAGAGAAAGACAGTGAATGGGAGAGAGAAACAGAAATGGAGAGACAGAGAGGGAAGGGAGGAGGGAAGGGAAGAGGGAGAGAGACTGACAGAGACAGAGAAGACAGAGTCAAGGAGAAGGAAGAGAGAGAGAAAGAAACACAGACATAGAAACAGAGTCACAGAGATACATAGAGAGACAGAGACAAAGAAAGACAGCCAATGAGAGACAGATAGGCAGGCAGATAGAGATTGAGAGAGGAAAAGAGAGAGAGGTAGAGGAAGGGAGAGAAAGAGAAGGGTATGGAAGGAGGAAGGAGAGAGGTGGAGGAATAGAAGGAAGAAGGGAAGAGAGACAGAGAGGGGAGGGGGAGGGGAGAGAAAGAGAGAGAGAGAGAGAGAGAGAGAGAGAGAGAGAGAGAGAGAGAGAGAGAGAGAGAGAATCACAGAAATGTCAGAATTAAAGGACCCTAAGAGAATCTCTACTTCAGGGATTGGAACATGTTTTGTTTTGTTTTCTAAGTATTTATATTCAACATAATTGATTCCCTTGGTAATCTTACACATTTTATTTTGTACATTTTTAAACATTCTTCTGAGAAGGGGTCCATAGAGTTCATCAGACTGATATAAAAGTTTAAGAATGTCTGCTTTAGTTCAACCCCACCTTCATTTTACAAAGGAAGAAAATGAAACCCTATGAAGAAAGGAGGGACAGTGATTTTCCCAGGATTATACAGGGAATTCTGTGTGACTTGAACCCAGGTCTTCTGCCATTTCAGTACTCATTCAGCTATAGCTCACTTCCCCCCCCCCCCGTGGCAAACTGATGTAATGGCTTGGAGTAATGTCTACATGATCACACAGTATCAGGGTTGGAAGTCACTCTAAAGGTCACCTAATAAAACTCAAACTGGAATAGGTTTGTCCTCTATAGTATCTCCAACAAGTGGTCATTTAGCTTCAATGTGAAGACAGTTCCACCTCCAATTATGGAGAACTCACTACCTCATGAAGTAGTTTTTGCTATTTTTCAGTCATTATCAGTCATGTCTGAGTCTTTGTGACCCCATTTGGAGTTTTCTTGGCAAAGATACTGGAGTGGTTTTGTCATTTCCTTCCCCAGCTAATTTTATAGATGAGGAAACTGAGGCAAGCAGGGTTAGGTGACTTTCCCAGGGTCACACAGCTAGTAAGTGTCTGAGGCCAGATTTGAACTCATGAAGATGAGTTTTCCTGACTACAGGACCAGCATTCTATCCACTACAGCATGAGACAGTATATTTCACTTTTGGACAGCTCTCCTTTTTAGTATGTACTTCTCCACCTTGATTAAGGAAAATCTGTGTCTGCAGTTTCTACCCCTTGTTCCCAATTCTGCCTTCAGAGGCAAGTGAGAAGAAGTCAAATCTTGTTCTCACTGACAGACTTTCAAATAATATCTGCCATTTATAATGTCCCTACAAAGTCCAACTTCAGAGCTTCATTTGTGCGTGAAGGCAACCCATGGTCCTCAAAGGCTATGTTAAAAGAACATAACTTCTAGCAGGTTCTAACATTCTGGGAAGAACTTTGAGGGCGGCTCCAGGAACCAACTGAGTTTACTGTCTGAGAACATCCCTATTTAAGTATGGAGAGGACCACCCCCAGGAAGCTGGCGACAAGATGACAATTTTCTTTTAGTCACATCAACCTATGAAACAAGGAATGATATAAAATGGTCCTGAGTCCAATGCAGCCCCCTTCCACTTCCACAGGGACAATGATGGAATTGGAAGAAGAAAAGGAGCAAAGGGAAAAGAAGGTACTGAGTTCTTCAACCATCTACAAACATTAACTTAACTATAGGAACTCTAAATAGAAGGTGGGTGTCCAGTGATCAGGGAACTGGCATACCATTAGAATAACTGAGCTAAATCCATACTGATATTCTCACAGCTCATGGAGCAAGATGAATGTAAGCTGAAGCCTAGTGGTCAGATGGTTCATGGGTTCTTCTTGGGGAGGCAAACAAAGGAGTTGCTTGTGCTGGTTTCATCCCAAAATTAACAAAAATATTATTACACAGGAAATTTAGTCATCTCATATGTCGGTGCTTGTAAGGGTATAATTGGGGACTCGCTTACCCCACAACTCTTGTAGGCATCTCTCTGATCCCCAGAGAGACCTGATCTCGTGGGCAATGAAGGGACGGGAGGCAAGAATAGTGAGCAACTCCGTTTAATTAAGTCAGTGCACAGATTTTTATAGCCTTCATTACGTAGCACTAGGACTGCCTTGATCCGCCTACTCTCTGCCCACTCTCCACCCATTCTTCCCCTGTTCTCCTCCTATTCTCCTCCCCTTTCTTTCCCACGCTCTCCCCATGATTCACCTGTGCACAGGTGAACCCGGAAAAGAACCCTGCACCACGTTGCCAACAAGGACGAGACCCTTCCTCCAAACTCCATCTTGTTCCTCCCATACCTCAGAACCCTGAGTTTACCTCAGCAGGTTCGGGGTGCGGAGGTCCAACGATGCTTTGGGGTTGGCTATAACTCGTCCTGTTACAGGTGCTCATGAAAGTATTTGCAAAAAACAATAAGCATCATGGAAATCATTTTGGCTTAAGTGCAGAAGATAAGGATGCAGAGAAATTCTGTGAAGAAACTGAGGAGATCCTCCAAATTAATTCAGTATTTACTTCGCTAGTCTGTGACTTCATTGTGAAAGTGGACATGGGGGAAAATAGAGAAAAGTATGGCTCAGGTTTGAGAAACAGAGTATAGCGAAGCTCATGTGGTGCTCAAAAGTCTCACAGCCATATGTAATGAATGTGTTCTCACAGAAGAGAATCCAGTATGGGTATGTGGGTGGGCATATAGTGGCGAGTAAACAACCTCACACACAAAAATAAAATTGAATATATTTCAATTGACAGAAAATAATTGGTTCTCCCATTGGTGAGATCCTCCTGGATCCTCCATTTTGTAGAGGGGCTCAAGCCAGCCAACTTTAATTCCCTTCCTGGCTCTGCTTTTGACTTTTCAAACATTGCCTCTATGTTTTATCTGTCACCTCACACTGGAATTCCTCTCAGTACCTGGGGCCTCCTCAACCATGAAACATCCTTCTACTATGTTGGTGCCATTCTCCCATTTGTAAGTTCCTTTTGAGGCCTCCATTTTGTGGAAGATTCCAGGCAAGCTAACTTTCATTCCCCTCCTGACTCTGTTTCTGACTTTTACACTATTTCCACCACTCTCCATGTATTGGTACCTTTGGCTCCCATCTCCCATTTTTAGCTCCCTTTCGTGTGTTGCCTTCCTCCATTAGAACGTAAGCTCCTTGGGGACAGGGACTATCTTTATTTTTGCTTCTTTTTGTATCCCTAGCCCTTAGCACAGTACCTGACATATAGTAAGTATTTAATAAATGCTGGTTGCCTTCCTGCCTGCCTGCCTGTTTATTGATATGATAGTCACATCAGAATCAACTGTCCATATACAGCTAAGCCATTTAAAACAAATGTCAAAATCAGCATCAAATTAGAAGAGATAAAAATGAGAAGACATTGAAAATAAGAAGATACTGAAAACAATTTCAGTAGTTTCAATTTGACCTATTCAAAAGAGCTATTAATGCTATAAAGTAGGATATTTTTTTAATTCTTTTTTGGAGGGGGGAGGGCAGGGCAATTGAGGTTAAGTGACTTGCCGAAGGTCACACAGCTAGTAAGTGTGTCAAGTGTCTGAGGCCCGATTTGAACTTGGGTCCTCTTGACTCCAGGGTTGGTGCTGTACTCACTGTGTCACCTAGATGCCCCAAAGAACTAGATAACTTTTTGGGGAGACAATTGGGGTTAAGTGACTTGCCCAGGGCCACACAGCTATTAAGTGTCTGAGGCTGGATTTTGAGCTCAGGTCTTCTCAATTCCAGGCCCAGAGCTCTACCCACTGTACCAACTAGCTGCCTAGGAATTTTTTTAAATTAACTATGATTATCACCACTTCCTGGAAAAGTTTAACTAAAGGAAATCAGTCACCACCATGAAGTGGCAAAACGAGAACAAATCTGGCCTGACATAGCAAATACCTGATTTCCTCTCCTAGCATGGAGAAATGGAAGCTGAGGACAAAAGTGCTTTACAGTACGAGCTCATTCACTAAACAATGTGGTTAAAGATGATATAATATTTGGAGCAGTATTGCCTCATAAAATGTCAAAAAATAGTAGAAATAAAAATAAGTCTACATAAAGCCCAGTGTAAGATCCAACTGAGCCATACAATCCCGAAAATATTCATAGGTGAATGAAAGGGGGACAGCAAATGAAAGGAGACTACAATGGATTTCTCTGTCTCTGAAATGGTACATTTTCATCATTGGTGATATTAGAGCTAGCTAACATTTTACTCATGGTTGATAATGAAGAAATAGAAATGATGCTTAAGAAGAGATATTTAGAAAGAATGGATAGGCCAAACCAAACACATACTGAGTAAAGTAAGGCATGTAGGAAGCAACACATTTTCAAAATATTGGAAGAACATTTTGCAAGTCAAGGAAGAGACTACACCAAAAGAAGAGGGGGGGAAATCATGGACAATAATAATGCTCAAAAATCGTGTGATCAAAAGAGAGAACCTCCAAGACTAATGACCACCCCACATGCCTGCTTTTTCATCATTATTAAATCTTTATGAGAATGATCTACATACATGCCAAAGGTATTCTCGGTGAAAATATAAAAAAGTAATCAGACAACTTATTATTCATTTAAGTTTTATTTTATTTTTCCTTGATTACACATAAACAAAAATCTGCAACATTTTTAATATTAAATTCCATATTCCTTTCCTCCCTCCCCTCCCTTCCTTAAGAAGGCAAGAAATTTGATATAGATTATACATGTTCAGTCATGTAAAACATTTCCATATTAGTCATATTGCAAAAGAAAGTGCAGACCAATAAAAAAAACCAAGAATAATAAAATTTTAAAAGTATGCTTTGATCTTCATTCAGACTCCATCAGTTCTTTCTCTGCAAGTAGACAGCATTTTTTTAATCACAAGTCCTTTGGAATTGTATTGCTGAGCATAACTAAGTCTTTCACAGTTGATCATCATATAATATTACTGCTATTAAGTACAGTCTTGTGGTTCTGGTCATTTCACTTTGCATCAGTTCATATAAATCTTCCCAGGTTTTTGTGAAAGCATCCTGCTTGCCATTTCTCATAACACAATAGTATTCCATCACAATCATTTGCTGCAACTTGTTCAGCCATTCCCCAGCTAATGGGCATTCCCTCAATTTCCAATTCTTTGCTGCCACAAAAAGAGCTGCTATAAATATTTCTGTGTGTGTGTGTGCGTGTGTACATATATGTGTGTGTGTGTGTGTGTGTGTGTGTGTGTGTGTGTTCTTTTCCTTTTTGTTTGGTTTCTTTGGGATACAGACCTAGCAGTGTTGCTGGGTCAAATAGTATGCGCTGTTTTATAGCCCTTTGGTCATAGTTCCAAATTGCTCTCCAGAATGGTTGGATCAGTTCCCAACTCCACTGACAGTGCATCACTATTCTTATTTTTCCACATCCTCTACATTTGTCATTTTCCTTTTCTGTCATACTAACCAATCTGATAGGTCTGGGGCGATACCTCAGAATTGTTTTAATTTGAATTTCTCTAGTCAATAATGATTTAGAATATTTTTCATATGACTACAGATAGCTTTCATTTCCTTTTCTGAAAACTGCTCATATTCTCTGATCATTTAACAGCTGGTGAATGATTTGTATTTTTACAAATCTGACTCAGTTTTCTCTACATTTTAAAAGTGAGGCTTTTATTAGAGAAATGCTGTAAATTTTTCCCAGTTTCTTGATTTCCTTCTAATCTTGTTTATGCAAAAACTTTTTAATTTGATGTAATAAAAAGTATCCATGTTATATCCTGTAATGCTCTCCATCTTTTGTTTGGTCATAAATTCTGGTTCACTTATCCACAGATGTGACAGGTAAACTATTCCATCATCTCCTAATTTGCTTATATCATCCTTTATGTCTAAATCACATACCCATTTTGACTTCATCTCGGAATATGGTGTGAGATGGTGTTCTATACCAAATTTCTGCCAAACTTCTTTCCAGCTTTTCAGCAATTTTTGTCAAATAGTGATTTCTTTTCACAAAATCTTGGATCTTTGAGTTTGTCAAACATTAGATTACTATGGTCACTTACTCCTATGTATTGCGTACCTAATTTGTTCCACTGATCCAACACTCTTTCTTATCCAGTACCAGATTGTTTTGATGATTATCACTTTGTAGTTCAGTTTGAGATCTGCTACTGCTAATCCACCTTCCTTCACATTTTTTTCCATTGATTCCCTTTATATTCTTGCCTTTTTATCTTCTAGATGAATTTTGTTATTATTTTTCTAGCTCTATAAAATAATTTTTGGTAATCTGATTGGTATGGCACAGAATAAGTAAATTAATTTCAGTAGAACTGATATTTTATTGTATTGGTTCGTCCTACCCATGAACAATTAATATTTCTACAGTTGCTTAAATCTGACTTTGTGTGAAAAATGTTTTATAATTGTGTTCTTATAGTTCTTGAGTTTGTACTGGCAGCTAGACTCCCAAGTATTTTATATTGTCTGCAGTTATTTTAAATGGAATTTCTCTTTCTGTCTCTTCCTGCTAGACTTTGTTGGGTATATATAGAAAATGATGATTTATGTGGGTTTTTGGACAACTTTTGCAAATGATTTTCTACATCATACTACAACTTTAAAGTGGCACAGTTCACTAAAATGTGCAAAGAATACAAGATCACACAGTTAAGCATTCAATACATTTTTAAGTAGCTCAAAATAAAAAAAGAATTTGATCTAGGAAAGAGAAATGTAGTTTAAAGAATTCTCGCCTCCAATAGAGTCTCTCATGCATATATTTAGACCTTATAAGATTTCTTGACAAATGCAACCACAGAAATAACCCTGTTCAATGACCCTTTGATTATTAATGTCAATTGAAATGTAAAACAGGGAAACATATGCTCACCAAAGGCATTTGCCAATGTCATGAAGAATATTTTACACAAAGTCCATATAGAAGAGGGAATCCTTATAGAGGATAAGGTCCTTCATATGCTACTATTAGTAGATAGTATCATGCCGAACATTGTAGAGTCTCCATAATGAGATCCTTGATTAATCAAAAGAGATTAGCCCAAGAGACCATACAGAAAAAAACTACAAAGGACAGGAAAATGATTATTTTACCAACTGCAACATGAAGTAGGATGACAAATCTATTGTGTTAATATATCAATATATAGCCCAAGTTCCAAAACATATCTGGACTCATGAAGATCCATATTCATATGGGATTTCTCTTTAATGACTCATCTTTCCGTTTTATTTTTTGTCCTTTACCATATAAATCTCAAAATTTTTGAAGACTTTCAAGTCCAGGCATTCAGTGGCTCATCATGATAGCAGATTCAGACTAGGAACAGCATTGAAATAATAAGAAATGTATTCAAGACTGAAATAAACAGTAAAGAAATAGAAAGCAATATTCTTCACTATTCCTAAAAAGAATCATCTCAGTCCTCTTCACCTCAGAGTAGGTTGGGTCTGAAACCTCTCCAAAAACTCACAGATCCAATAAGTATGGCTTAGATAACATTTCTCTGAAGCTAGAGAAGAAATTTGGAAATTTCATTGAAGACATCTTGCATATCTTTTCTCAAAGCCTACTCAGTCTCAGCACTTTATAGAACCAGGTTATCATCTTTCTTTGTCTCTGTAAGACCTTAAGACTTTCCAGAGCTCATGACATGTTCCTAGATAACACTATCATTCTTCCCTGGACATCATTTATTATTCAACTTCTCTTTCCCAGAATCCTGTGTTTCCCTCCAGTTTATGGCTGCAGTGTGGACATATGCAGGATTCTTGTAGGAATTAGACCCCTTTTTCTCTCTTCCTAAATAATTGCATTCTGAGCCAAGATATCCTAGGAAATGTAGTCCATATTGAGCATGTCTATTACAAATATCTACATGAGATTTTGTATGTAAACAATGAGTTTGGTCCAGAATTCAAAAAGACAAAGAAAGCAGGAAGTAGCAAGAGAAAGTAGGAGGGATTAAATTGGGAAATTTCACTGTGCTTAAGATCTCAATCCTTTTCTCAAGGAGAAAACCCCACATTATTTATATAAATATCCTTGCAGTGATGCTATATGACTGTGAATTTTGCAATACCACAAATGCTTTGGGTAATACAAAAAGAAGTGGAGAAAAATATTTTGATTTCAGGTAATCTGCAGCACATTTCCAATGATGATGATCTAATAGCAAGAAGTTGCATAAGGCCTGTTACTGAAGAAATAGATACTCGAAAAAGGAGATGGGACAGCCAGACAATAGGATAAGTGGTCAAATTATCATCCTGACACCTATTATGTGTAAAAGGACCTAGAGAAAGCTTCCAGAACATTAGGTAGAATGTCTATGGAAGGCCTATGAGACAACATGTTGAGAAAATATGGATGAATTACAATTTGCACTAATAGCAGGAATATCCCCATTGGCGAGATCACAGTTCCATTAAATTTGAAGACACTTTTCTAACAATCTAAGGTTAACAAAGGGGATTACATAAATGATATCAATTTGATTCTCACTAAAATCCTATGTTATAGGAACAAAATGTATCATCATCATCTCCATTTTGCAGATGAGAAAACTAAGACTCCTAGAACCCAGTAACTTTTCCATAGTCACCCAGATAAAGGTAGGATTCACATTTAAGTCATTTTCTAAAATGAAATCTGTAGCTTTCCTTCCTCCTATACTTTTCTTTCTCCTATATCACAATGCATTTTTGATACTTTGAACAATATTCGCCTTCCTTAATTCCTGAATTGCCTCTTCCATTTTTACCCATGATCACCGACAGTGGTTCATCAATCACAAAACTGATTTTTTTCAGTATCCTGGGGTATAGTGCTCCTGGGCCTGATCACTTAAAATCTCACTTTTCACCAATGCAATTCTTCCTCTTCTTTTGCACTAATTATTGAAGATAATGTCTTATTTCTTCCATGCACCCTTCAATTCTCATTCTCACTCGTTCCATATGTTCAGTCCATTGCCAAATCTCATCATTTCACTCATTTTAGAACCTGTAGTAGGAAGGCCGAATTTATAATCTCAAATATAATCATGTATATGTTTGAATGGTTCGAAATCACAAGATAGGAGAGATTCTCTAAGGAGAAAACAACAAGAAATTTATTTAGGCCCCACCGCAGCAGAACCGTGAACCAGCCTCCCCATTCTAACATCTTGACAAAAAGACTCCAGGCCCAGAAAGCCCACCTCACAAGAGTAACCAGGAGGCCACAGAAAAACAAGATAGTATTTAGCCAAATCATTTTACTGGCCTCACGTTCCTG
>CM053623.1:418803968-418821815 GCA_028646595.1 Phalanger gymnotis
GGGTATGACTGCTTGTAGAGTAAAGAGTTCTATGTTCCAAGCCTGAGGGGATGTGCCAGTTCTGCCACACCAGCACCCCTCCTTCCTCAAGAACCCCCAACCTGGACTGGACTTAGATCTTCAGTAGGCTCTTCACTCCTGCTCTGATCAGCCACTTAATTCCTCCGACCAGGTGGGCCTGTGGCCAGAAGCAACTGCAGCTATAATTCTAAAGCTGCCCCACCTCCGCTGCCCCCAGGGGGGTGGCCGAACTGCAAACTCTATCCCAGTCCCCGGCAGCTTCTCCCGCTAACCTACTCTGTTGTCCTTGGTGTCTGTGGGTTGAGAAGTCTGGTAACTGCCACAGCCCACTGATTCAGGGCACTAGGGCATGCTCCACCCAGCTCCCGGTCTGGTTGGTGCATGCCCCCCATGCTGAGCTCTGCTCCACTCCCCTCAGCTCCCAGCTCTGTGTGGGATAGACCTTACCCAGAAACCATCCAGGCTGTCTTGGGCTAGAGCCCTGCTTCCCTAAGCTATTTTGTGGGTTCTGCAGTTCTAGAATTGGTTCAGAGCCATTTTTTATAGGTTTTTGGAGGGACTTGGTGGGGAGCTCATGCTAGTCCCTGCTTTCCAGTCACCATCTTGGCCTCCAATTAATTTTTAATCTATCTTTCCACAGCCCTTTATTACATGTAATTTTTATTGCATCATAATCTGAAAAGAATGCATTTAATATTTCTACCTTTCTGAATGGATTGCGAGGTTTTTATGCCAATACATGGTCAATTTTTGTGTAGGTGCCATGTACTGCTGATAAAAAGGTATGTTCCTTTCCATCCCCACGCAATTTTCTCCAGAGATCTATCATATCTAACTTTTCTAAAATTCTATTCATCTCCTCAACTTCTTTCTTGTTTATTTTTTGTTAGATTTATCTAGTTCTGAGACAGGGAGGTTGAGGTCCCCCCACTGTGTATTTCTTCCTGTAACTTACTAAACTTCTTCTCTAAGAATTTGGATGCTATACCACTCGGTGCATATACCTTTAGTATTGATACTACTTCATTGTCTATGGTACCTTTTAGCAGGTAGTTTTCTTCCTTGCCTCTTTTAATTAGATCTATTTTGCTTTGTTTTGTCTGATATCAGGATTATTACCCTTGCTTTTTTGTTTTTTACTTCAGTTGAAACAGAATATATTCTGCTCTGGCCTTTTACTTTTACTCTGTGTGTGTCCCTCTGCTTCAAATGTGTTTCTTATAAACAACATATTGTTTCTGGTTTTTAATCCACTCTGCTGTCCACTTCCATCTTATGGCACAGTTGATCCCATTCACAATTACGCATATGATTACTAAATGTGTATTTTCCTCCATCCTATTTTCCCTTTGTTTATACTTCTCTCTCTCTCTCTCTCTCTCTCTCTCTCTCTCTCTCTCTCTCTCTCTCTCTCTCTCTCCTTTCACTCTGTTCCTCCTTACCAGTGTTTTGCTTTTGACCACCACCTCCCTCAATCTGCCCTCCCTTTTATCAGCTCCCCCTTTTGTTTTCCCCTTCCCCTCTTACTTCACTGTAGGGTAAGACAGATTTTTTTTACCCCACTGAGTGTGTGTGTTATTGCCTCTTTGAGCCAAATCCAATGAGAGTAAGGTTCAAACAATGCTCGCCCCCTCCCTTCTTTTGCTCTACTGTAATGGGTCTTTTATGGCTCTTCACATGATATAATTTACCCCATTCTGCCTCCCCTTTCCTCTTCTCCCAGTAAAATCCTTTTTTGTACCCCTTAATTTTTTTCATCACATCAAAATCAACTGATATCCACAGCTTCTGTCTAAGTATTCTCCCTCTAAGTGCCCTAATAGAGACACAGTTATTACAAGTTATAAGTATCATCTTCCCATGTGGGAATATAAACAGTTTAACCTTGTTGAATAACACTTTTTTTCTTTCCTGTTTGTCTTTTTATGCATCTCTTGTGTCTTGTATTTGAAGATCAAATTTTCTGTTTAGCTCTCGTCTTTTCATCAGGACATTTTGAAAGTCCCTTAGCTTAGTGAATGTCCATCTTTTCCCCTGAAAGATTATGCTCAATTTTGCTGAGTAGTTGATACTTTGTTGTAATCCAAGGTCCTTTGCCTTCCAGAATATCATATTCCTAACCCTCTTATCTTTTAATATAGAAACTGAATCCTGACCATGGCTCCTTGATATTCAAATTATTTCCTTCTGAATGCTTTGCAGTATTTTCTCCTTGACCTAATAGTTCTAGAATTTGGCTACAATATTCCTTTGAATTTTCATTTTGGGATCTCTTTCAGGAGGTGTTCAGTGAAATGGGTATTTTAAATGACTATTTTACCTTCTGGTCCTAGGATATCAGGGTCTTTTATTGTTCATGGCTTTCAGGTAGTCCAATAATTCTTAAAGTATCTCTTCTGGATCTGTTTTCCAGGTCAGTTGTTTTTTCCCATGAGGTATTTTACATTGTCTTCTATTTTTTTCATTCTTGATTTTGGCTGACATGCTTGATGCCTCATAGAGTCATTAGCTTCCACTTGCCCAATCCTAATTTTTAAGCAATTATTTTCTTCATTTAGCTCTTTTATTTCCTCTTCCATTTGGCCAATTTTGCTTTTAAAGAAGTTCTTTTCTCCAGTGGACATTTTTTCCATTTGGCCAATGCTAATTTTCCAAACTGTAAACTCTTTTTTTTCATAATTCTTTTGCATAACTCTCATTTCTTTTCCCAAATTTTCTTCTACCTGTCTTGATTTTTAAAATCCTTTTGAGCTCTTCCAAGAGGACTTTTTGGGTTTGAGGCCAATTCTTATGGCCTTTTGAGGCATCACATGTAGGCATTTTGATATTATTTGTCCTCTTCTGAGTTTGTGTTTTATCTAGTCTTCCCTGTCACAATAGTAGCATTCTATGGTTTTTTCTGGTTTTTGCTCATTTTTTAGAATTGAGCTCTGATCCAGGAGTACAGGAGGCACTGTCCCAAGCTTCTTGCACTGGGGGCCAGGATTCTAATCATTGGCTTTCTGCACTGGGGCTTCTCGAGCTGGCAGTTTGCCCACTGCTCTAGGATGACCCAGCCTAGTCACATCTGTTGTGCCCTGAGTTCTGGAGCTGGCAATTTGAGTCAAAGCTCCACAGCTGGCTTGCTGTGCCACTGACCTGCTGAGCCTAGACTGTGGAGCCCTGGTTACTGATCTGTGCTTGCCTGGACACTGCCTGCACTGGGCTGCATTCTCCTTTTACCCAAATGAGACAGCACTTTCCTGAAGTCCTTTTAAGTTGTCTTAGGCTGGAAAATTGTCTCATTCTGTCTTTTGGTGTATTCTGTCACTCCAGAATTCTTTTAGAGGCTTGATTTAACATTGTTTCCAAGGGAAATTGGGGAGAGCTTCAACAACTTCCTGGCTTCTCTCTGCCATCCTGACTATTTTTTAACTGCAGAATCTTAGCTTTTAAATTTGAGAGGCAGGAAATCTGAATGCTGATCATGAGGCACTGGAGACATCTCTCACATGGTGAAATTTGGCAGAGCCTAGAGTCAGGAAGACCTGAGTTCAAATATGGCCTCAGACACTTACTAGCTGTGCGATGCTGGGTGAGTCACTTAACCTATTTGTCTTAATCCACTGACGAAGAACATTGCAAACCACTCAAGTATCTTTGCCAAAAAAAAACCCATAGACAGTATGGTTCACAGGGTCAGGAAGAGTCAGGCAGGATTGAATGACTGAAAGAAATAAAAAGACTCAATTTAAGCTTTTTCTTCCTCCTTTCCACAGCAATTCAAGTTTTGCCAAGCACTTTTTCCTCCCCAATAACCCTGTGAGTTCAGTAATAAAAATGTCTTTCCCCATTTTGCAGATAATTAAACTGAGGCTTAGAAACAACTAACTTGCCCATATTACTTGGCTGGCTTGAGGGCTTTAATGCTTCTAAATAGGAGATATTTTTAGCCTTGGCCAGAGACACCATGCTCATACATCTAATACACGTCTGAAATGGGTTTTGAACCCAAGCCTCCTGCCTCCAAATTGAGCTTCTCTGCAATTCTCAGAGTTGGATAGGATATCTTAAGTCTACAAGTTTAACTCATATCTGAGCAGAAATCCCCTTCATGACCTCCTCAACAATTGGTCATTTAACATTTGATTAGAAACCTCCTGTGATGGAGAACTCATTACTTTCCAAGGCAGTCCATTTACTTATCTGAAGCTCAAATTATTAGTATTTTTTTCCTTTAAATAACATCTGAAAACTCTATAGCTTTCGTTCATTACTCCAAGTATCACTCTCTGCTACCAAGGAGAATAAGTCACTTTTTCTCCAAGTTGACCCTTCATATATTCAAAAATATATTCCTAAATCTTTTCTCTAGGAAAACCATTCCTAATTCTTAACTTATCCTATATAATTTAGTCACAAGTCATTTCGTCGTCTTGTTCAGCCTCTTTTTGAAACATCTCAACTTTTGAATATCCTTCCACCCAAAACTGAATTCAATACTCCAGATGTGGTCTTTCTAGGGCACAGTGCCCTTGTCTGTAGAAGGGTGAAAATAATCCAGGTACCACCTACCCCACATGGGAGTTGTTCGGGTAAAAAGAGCTCTGAAACCTACAAAATCCTGTAAAGAAAGGTCTTAAAATTTGAAACTAGAAAAACCCTTAAAGCTCATTTAGTAATTTGCTCTTGTTCACTTGTTCTGTCGTGTCTGACTCCTAATGACTCCATGGACTCGATGTCCATGGAGTTTTCTTGGCAAAGATACTGGAGTGGTTTGCCATTCCTTTTCCAGAGCACCCCCCTTTTACAGGTGAGAGAACAGAGGCAAAAATGGCTGGATGTGAACTCAGGTCTTACTGATTGCAGGCCCAGTGCTCTATCTACTGAGCCACGTCACTGCCTCCCAAACCTTATTATACAAGTCTTTATTAAAAACACCTGCTATGTGCCAGACACTCTGGTAAACACTTAGGATACACCAAAAAGCAGTATGACACCCTGTCCTCAAGAAGTTCATATTCTAAACAGGAAAAGAACTATGCCTGAACAAGATATATGTCAGATAAATTGGATATAAGCAACAGAGTGAAGGCATTAACATTAAGGATGCCTAGGAAAGGCTTCCTGCAGAAGGTGGGATTTTAGCTGAGACTTGATGCCAAGAGATCAAAGTGAAGAGAGAGATAATTCCAAGTATGAGAGACAGACAGTGAAAAGATGGAGCATCTTGTGAGAGGCACAGCAAGGAGGTCAGAGTCACTAAATTGTAAGGTATGTAGAGGAGAAAAAGGTATAAAAGAACTAGAAAGATCGGAAGACATGATATTATGAAGGACTTTAAAAGATAGAGGATGTTATATTGAATCCTGGGAGTAATGGGGAGCCATAGAATGTGAGACCTGTACTTTAGGAAGAACATTTTGATGGTGGAGAGGATGATGGACTGAAATGAGGCTGAAGGCAGGGACCCCAACCAGCAGGCTATTGAAATAGTCCAGGTAAGAGGGGATGAATAATGCACTAGAGTGGTGCCAGTGCCCATTCCAGTGGGGAGAAGGGAGAGATGAGACATGTTGCACAGACAGAACCCACAAGACTTGGCAACACTGAGTAAGTGATTGGGGCATAAGTGAAGAGTGCAGCATGATTTGTAGTCTGTGAACCTGGGTGACTAGAAGGGAGGATAGTGGTGTCTTTGATAGTAAGAGACAAACTGAGGTAGTGGGGAAGGTTTGCTCCCCATACAAGCTTTTACATGGTGCTGCAAATGAGAGTTTTGTCCAGTATTCCTGTACCTATGAGGAAGTCTTCAAATGCAGCCCAGGGAAACTCAGCACTGTGAAGCTTAAAGAAATTTCTTTGAGGAGAAACATAAGCAGCAGGCTTGAAAGGATTTGTTATTGCAGCTAAAATCCCCCAAAAAGGAGTCTAAAAGTGGGAATTCTGCCTCCATGTTCCCTTCACAAACCATGGATCTGACAAGTTATTTCTCTGCCATGGGAAGCTTTTGCTGATGTATCAAAGTCCTCAATTAAAAAAAAAAACTGGTGCAGGGTGAGACAGGGCCTTTGAAAGTTGGACGTGTTATAAATGAGCCATTTCCCCATGCTACTTATTAAAGGGAGGCTCCTACAAAAACATGACAGGACATAAGAGAAAAGTTTCAAGTGATCAGTTACCCAAAAGTGGAATGGATTGCCTCAGAAGGTAATGAGTAAATACACCTCCCATCACTGGTCACATTTATGTGGAGATGGGGATATTAATGGTCAAATGCGTTGTAAATAGGATAGTCCTCAGGCAGAGGGTGGACTACATACCCTTTGGGGTCCCTTCCAAGTCTGAGATGCTGTGACTTGGGGTCAGAGTCCTCAATCCACCTCCACTTTCAGTCTTCTCTTTGTCGTAGGCAGAATGATAGAGTCACATCATGGAATTAGTGGCAAAGTTATAACTAGAGTGGGGTAACAGGAGTTTTGTGTCAGGGCAACAAAATTTAGAGGATATTTCAGCAGGTAAACATCTGAGTTTAGTAACTATTTAAGAAGAATGATAAGTTGAAATGAGAAAGTACTAGGGACAGTCTCCCAGGAAGCTCCTCTGGGGGAGGCAATGCCCTGCCCATTGCCTTCATTGAAGCTTCCCTAGTATTGGTCTCAACATGTCTTGAGTTCTCCCTTCAGGTTCCTTCTGTCCCAAGCTCTGCAATCTCTCTCTTAGGTCTCTTCTATACACCTCCCCCTCCAATTAAATTTGTATAAAAAGTGTATTTGTAGGTCTTGCTTATTGCCTTGTCTTACCTTTGTTAGAGATCTGGGATCTACTGATTCTACCACAAACTCAAGGTGTACCTTTCACTGAGTCATTTCCCTCCACTGAGAATCATTTCCTCAAACATAAAAAGTTTGGGACCAAAGACCTATTAGGTTACTACCAACTCATACTGTCTACAGTGTGTTCTATACAGCACAACAGTGCTAAATGCACCAACTTGGAGACAGGACAGAAACGGGTTTGAATTCCGGCTTTGCTGCTAACTAGCTACAAAGCCATGGGCACATCACCTAACATTTTTGAGCCTTAACGTCCTCATCTATAAAATGGAGATTATCAAAATAATCCCTGTAGTAGCTACATCATAGAACTGATATATATGTGTGCGTGTGTGTGTATATATGTATATATACATATATATACACATACACATGTGTGTATGTATGTATGTGTGTATATACACACACATAGACACTTACATATGTTATATGTACATATTATGCATTATATATACATATAATATATTATTTTTATCACAACCTTTTGAGGTAGGTGCTATTATATTATCCTCATTTTACAGATAAGGAAATTGAGTCTGAGAGGTTAGATGACTTGTATCACAGCTAATATCTGAAGTAGGATTCAAACTGAAGTCTTCCTGTGTCTCAATTTAGCAATCCATTACTGTACCATTTAGTTGCCTCTTTGTAAATCTTAAAGTATTAGATAATTGTCAGTTATCATCATGTTCTAAAATCCCATGTTTATTTCCCTGACAAGAGTTGGGCTTGATGATTCTAAAAATCCATTTCTCCCCTTCTATGGTCTCCAGAGTTTTGGGAGAGAGATAGATGGTGAGGGAGGAGGAGGCGGGTGGGAGGCCAGCTAAGTAAAATGACCTCACATATAAAATAGAAAGATAGAACTGGAAGAGACCTTAGAAATCCTCAAGTTGCAACCCCACTGAGGAAACTGAGGCCCAGAGAAAGGTATGCAATTGCCCAAGATAACCCATCAAGGTGACGGAAGAACTTGGACAAGAAAGCAGGTTCCAGATTCCTAGAACAAGAAGGGTCTTTTGAACCTTCCATAAATACGATTAATATTTGCTCACATCACTTCATTACAGGTAATCTCGCTCATAACACTGCCTATAAGCATCTGAGTAACACAGTAGATAGAGTGCTAGACCTGGAGAATCAAGAAGGACTGAGTTTGAAGCCTGCCTCAGACACTCATGAGCTGTGTGATTTTTGGGAAGTCATTTCACCTTTCTCATACAGTGTTCTCCTGTATAAAATGAAGAGATTGGACTGAATGGTCTCCAGGGTATCTTGTAGCTCTAGCTCTATGGTCTATGATTAATGAGTCTAAGAATATAAAGAATCACACATACCCCCAAACAAATAAATCCCTCATTTCAACCCAAGACCCATAGTTTATGCTCCAGCATAGTGGGACTTGGCCATCAATAGGGACCTTACATTTTATTATGACTGGCTAGCAGACTTCCCAGAGGTCAGACTCTATGCATCAAAGCAAGTAATTAGTAACTCAGACCCCCACTCATTCACTTGTGGAATTCTGACCTGAACTAAGGTTAACTTTTCATCCGTGAGCAGAACATCATGCTCCATTTTGGTGCTACAAATCAGAAGTTCACTGACAAAGAGATACAAGCCAGAAGAAGGTGACCAGGATGGACATAATTGAGTTTTAAATATCAGCAAGATAACCACGTGGCCATCAGGCCAGTGAAAAGGAGCTTCCAAGATCCTGGAAATTCCCATTTAGGAGACAATTGTTAGATCCATGGCCATAGATGATGTCACCAAGAGAGGAGAGGAGAAAAGCAAAGATGGTGGGAGACCCAGACTTGGTGAATGCCTATATTAAAGGGACAGAGAAGAGAGAGGAACCCATGAAGACAACAGAAGGAATGACCAGAAAAACAATAGAATTGCCAAGAGATAAGTCTGTCACAGAAGTCAGAGAAGGAGTGGGGACCAAGGAGAGGATGGTCGGTGGCATTATTTGTTATGGAGATCACTGGTGACATTGAGAAAGTACTTTCTGAAGAATGGTAGGTAGAAGCCAGTTGATTATAATAGGTTGAGGAACGAGTGAGTGGTAAGGAAGTGTAGGCAGAAAGGTTTTTCTCAAGGAAAATGGAGAGCCAAATCTGAGAGTCTAAAACCCAGGTCAGAAAAGAGGAAGAGACTGAAAGAGGGTAAATATGGATAAAGGAGAAACTGATGACACCAAATTCAAATATGGGTAGTCTTTATGCCGTCACCTGTGCATGTGACGACTTTATGCCCACCCTCATTAGGCTATATTGGATTATCACTTCTCTCAGAAGCAAAGTTTTTCAAAGCCCAAGACTGCAACCCTGGCTCCCAACTAGAAAGACTTTCAGACTTTCAAAGTACTTGCCTCACAATAATCCTACAAAGGAAATGTAGAAGTATCATCGTCTCCAGTTTAGACGTGACAAAACTCCAAGACAGTCAGGGGACTTTCCCAGCAGAGAAGCTGACATAGCCAGGACTCTTCTGACTCTACATACAGTGAGTGCTTTTAACAACACCATTAGGGGACGGATCTGGAGCTGCTGTTGCTGCATCCTCCCAATACAGCCAGGCCGCCCGTGGGCATCCCTCCACTCCACCTAATCACCGAAAAGGAAAAAGAGGCCTTTTCTGCTTTCTCCTTGTTTGCAAATTGAAAGTCTAACAACTTTACCACTCAACTGCTCCATGATTAGTAGGTGGCAATTTAAACTATACACATTATGCTAAGTATCCTTATATTAATTCAGTCTGAGTGAGTTTTTATAAAATGCTTTGTTCTGCTCAATAAAGTTAATTATATGTTCTATGTTTCATAACTGAGTGTCTTGATTTTTTTTAAACATAATGGCAGCGCCAGTTGTATTTTCTCTATAAAATCAGATGTATAACAAAAAGCCATCCATGGAAAGGAGCAGAACTTTTCTCCCCTTTATACCTCTTACCACCCCCCTCAGGAAAAGTCATCTGGTTACCCACAGTGTTTCTGGGGAGCAGCAGCACAGCGAGAGCTGGAGCTAACCACTGTGACATCCAAGCAAACACTAGGCTTTGGGGGCATTTCAGTACCCTGGACAAGGAGCAATGGAAGAGAGAGGGGAGATATTGGGGAGAAAGCTCAATGGAAGACCTCTGTCTGACCTAGGAATAAAAGGCAGTGTCTAGGGAGAGACAGTTCAGCATTGTTCCGCGAAGGAGAAATATGGATCCCATGGTATTTTCAAGAGGTAGCTAAGGAGATGGCTGCCAGGAGAGAGCTGGGGCAGAAGTAAATGCCAGAGGGTAGAAGTATACCATATTGTAGATTCCAATTTGAGGTAATTTTTCTTGTTAATTATAGGCTATAAACCCAATAGTTTCTACATGCTAAAAGTATGCATGTTGTAAGTACCCTCTAAATTTAGGCACCCTGTGACAACAGCCTAGTCATTCCACCCTAGTTACATCTTTATCCCTAGATCTGTTGATTCAGGGGAAACTGAGAACAAGGCAGGCAGGCTCTGATAGCCAGCAGGCCTTAGAAACCTTCTTACCTGAAGGGGAGAGAAAACAGAGCACTTAAGTAGGCAGCCCACCCCAATAGCCACACCTGGAAGGTTCAGGTCCTTTGATCTTCAGAAAAGGACTGGGAGTCCATAGGAAATCCTACCGGTAGCCGGCTTGTGGGCTTTCTGGAATCGGATACTTAATGTCGCTGAGAATTGGATGCTCAATTATTAACTATAATAATGATCCTCAATAATAACGATGATATAACTTTACATTTGTACAGCAATTTAACAATTACAAAACCATTACATCTGTTATCTCATTGGATCCTTAGGAAAGCCATGTAAGCTCAGCAGGGCCGGGATATCAGAGTTGAAAACTGAAAGTACCTTAGATATTATCTCATCTGGCCAGTCCCAGATTAGGGCCATACCATGTTTTACATCCTATGAAGTCATCCACTAGGCTATCTTGCCACCTGTCTTGCTTCTCCCTACCCAGACTACCATTCTAACCTGAAGCCCAAAATCTAAGCCTTCCAAGCATAGTTCATCCACTTGGTTTTGGAATTCCTGCCATAGGATTGAATTGTCTTGATTGGTGACTGACTGAACACCAACATTGCCTTCTCACTATTTATAGCCAGCCCTGGACCAAACCAACATTTTAACATTTCTAATCATCCACCCAGGCTGTCTCGCCATCTCTCCTGCCCAACATATGTGTATTCTCACCTCCATCCCACAGTTCATTAATTTAATCAAAACTATCATTGCTTCTTACTGTCGATCAACTGATATATGGATCACCTTCACATCCCTGGATCTCTCCAAACCAAAATTTCTTTGCCTAGTCACTGCTTCCCTACATATGCTGTCTCACCCTTGAGGGCGGGCACTGTCCCATCTTTTGTATTTGTATCCTCAGAGCTTAACACAGTACCTAACACACAGCAAACATTTAACAAATGTTTTTCATCCATCCATCCATTCATTATAAGTTAAATGGGACAATGGTGACCTAACCAGGGGTGGGGAACCAGCAGCCTCAAGGCCACAAGTGGCCTTCTAGGACCTTGGGTGGAGCCTTTTGACTGAGTTGAAGTTTTACAGAACAAATCCTTTTATTAAGGGGATTTGTTCTGTGAAGTTTGGATTCAGTCAGAGGGCTGCACTTGAGGACCTAGAGAGCCACATGCTGCTTCAAGGTTGCAGATTCCCCACCCCCGCATCTAATCCAACTATTCATTTTATAGTGAAGAAAATAGATGCCCAGAAGAGCTAAATTATTTTCTCAATGTTACAGAGGTAGTAAGTAGTAGTGCCACAATTAGGAACCAGGTCTCATTCTTCCAAATAGAATATTCTTTTCTTCCCGTTGTACAGAAAGGAATCTGAAGGTCAGAGAAGCTAAATGACTTAAAGTCACATAGCTAATAGGGTTAGGACTATAACCTAGATCACAGGTTAATAGGATTTCAAGCAAGCTATTAGGGACCTTGAGATCATCTATATCTACCAAGCATTCCTGATGAAAAGTTTATAACCTTCCCCACCCCGGCCCCATCAGAACTATGAAAACAACAGAAAAAGATGAGGACAGAAACTCAGGCTAGCCATCCCTTTCTCCAACCCCCTGAAATGTGCAGAGCTCAGCACTAACACAAAGTCCTAAGTCAAGGAGTAAGCTGGAAGAAGAAGCAAGCAAAAATAGGTATTATGGTAACAGAGAAGCTCATGACTAAACACAGAAAAAGAAAATGACTCAAAAAAGTCAACCAACAAAGTCTCAAAGAAAAAAATGAAGCTTAGACACACAGCCAACAAGACTTCCTAGAAAAGTTAAAGACAGAGCTAAAAATTATTTTTAAAACCAAATGAGCAAGGTAGAGAAAAGAATGGGAAGAGGCAAGAGCTAGGGAAGAAAGACGTTAAAAGAAAATTAACAGCTTAGTAAAAGACCTTCAAAACTTTATTAAAGAAATTAATTTTTTGAAAATTAGAATTGGCCAAGTGGAAACTAATAACTCCACCAGATATTGAGAATTAATACAAACAAAGTCAAAAGATGAAAAAGTTGAAGAAAATGTGAACTTTATCATAGGAAAAACAATGGACCTGGAAGGCAAAAGAAGAGTTAACATAACAATCAATGAACTATTGGAAATCCATGAGCAAAAAAAAAAAAGCCTGGGCATCATATTTCAAAAAGATCATAAAACTTTCTAAATATCTTAAAACCAGACAGTAAAGTAGCAATTGAAAGAATCTACTGATTACTTCCTGAAAAGAAATCCCAAAATGAAAATGCCCAGGAATATTACAGACAAAATCCAGAACTCTCAGACTGAAAAAAAAATAATTCAAATACCATGAAGCCACAGTCATAATCATACAAGATTTAGCAGCCACCCCTAAAAAGTAGAGGGTTTGGAATATGATATTCCAGAAGGCAAACAACCAAACTTACAACCAAGGCTTACAACTAATAACCTATCCAACAAAACTGAGTATAAGCCTACAGGGGGAAAATGAACCATTAATGAAATAGAGAACTTCCAATTATTCCTGATGAAAAGACCAGAGCTGAGTAGAAAAATTGACATACAAACACAAGAGTTAAGAGAATCACGAAAAGCTAAACATGAGTGAGAAATCATAAGGGTCTAAATAAGGTTAAATTGTTTATATTCTTGAATGAAATCACATATGTAGCTTTGAATAACATTATCATTACTAGAGGTCATAAAGTAAATATGATCTTAAATGAGGAGATGATATATGTAGCCTCTCAGAACATTATCATTATTAAGAGTCATAGAGTGAATCTGATCAGACAGAGAGCTTGGATGTGATTCTCTTCTGTTTGGAAGCTATGAAAAAAAAGAACGGAATGGGTGGTGTAATGGGTGAAGTCTGAAATAACAGGAAACAAAGGTTCAAGCTTCCAGGCATATCAATTTACTAAGCAATGAATGCCAATTGCATAATAAATCAGGAACAGGCGTGCTCAACTTGGCACTGGACCCTGAATACAGGGGGAGACAGATTTTTATGCATTAAAAGCAAACAATTAACAGGATATAAACTAAGATACAAGATTAGGTAATCTGCTTTCTAATTGGAGGAAAGATTAGGGACTTTCCAAGTTGGGAAAGGAATGAGCAAGTATGGGGAACTGGAAGGTGCAGAGAGTGAACAGATGGACTTTCCTAGATGTGAAACAGGATGTCACTCAATTTCCACAATTAGCAAGCAGGTGAAGTTGATAGGAAAATTAAACTTAAGTCTCAAAATGGAGTCAGTTTTACAAGACAGAGTCAGTTTGGTTCACACAATTCTCTCAATTTCCCCTCTTTGATTCATGGGGGAGGAGCCAGCCCACTCCCTTCATGGACCACTTCTCAATTAACCAAATTTATAAAGTTTTTAATGTGTTCATGTTCACTATTAACATTAAGAAGCAAGAAAAGACCATTGGGAAGCATCGTCTAGCAGAACTTAGTACAAAGCCTAAGAACAATAATAAGACAAACCCTGTTAAACAGACTCCATAAGCACATCAAGCCAGGCTACAGTTCAAACTACTTAGTGGGCTCACAATGGAATAATTTTGAGGAGATTTACATGTCACCAAGGTAACCAAGAAAACTCAGCAAATATAAATACTATGAAAGAAAAAGCTGAAGCAATACAATGGTGATCATTAATATTAAATAAAATCAAGTTTCCTTGTATTCTAGTAAGCAACTCCCAATGTCCATTTAATTAGCACATTTTGTCTTGAGTCCCAGATATTCCATGTACTCATTCGGTCTATTGCATATTCTAGAATAAGCCCCATTCTCAGGACAGCTCTGAAGGTTTGCTTCCCTGGTTCCAAGTGACTTGTAGAATTTGGCTAAAATCTGCCAGTAACAAGACTTAATACAATTCATTACAATTTAATAAATTCAGTTTTCAATCATTCATTCATGTTGTGAAAACCAGCTCAAGTCTTATGGTTATGATCCTATTAACAACACAGCTATGAGAAGAATATCAAATTAGGAACCCATAATTTACCTGAAACTTCAAAGAATTTCAGTCTTTACATACCACTTGCTATTTCTTTCTCTACCTAAACCCTATACTTGATTGCTCAAATCCGAATTTCCCATTAGAAACATTTGAAAGCCAAACATTTACATATGTATATTATCTTAGAAACAGTCTAATTCTGTTGCTTTCTCAAAATCTACTATTCAATTTAATTTAAAAAAGTTTTACATTACATTTTTTTCTTATTATTTTCTCTAATTCAAATCCCCCATTAGAGTGATGTTCTTCCTATATTATAATTTGATCACAAATAACTCAAGTCTTTTAGCATCAATCTATTAATTAATAGACTTAGAATTTCAACAACAAAACTTCTGCACTTCACAGCTCATTACAGAAATTTGCTACGAAAGGAAAAACAAAGGGCACAGTTATAACAACGTCCAGACTGTTCCCATAAGGACACAGCATGGCCTGACATATACCATAACAGGGGAAAAACACCTCTACCTGTGTTTGATTCCAGACATGAGTCATTTAACAGCCAATCATGTAACAAAGCTCCACATTCTTCACAGGATACATAGCCAGACTTGGAATTAACAAAGTGGAAAAATCTTTTGTTCAGAAGGAAATAATACCATGGGGAAACTGAGTCAATAAGTTTCTACCTCAACCCATGCCAAGGTCATTCCCTCAACTTTTCCCAGGGACAGACATCTACCTTTAGCAGTTCTCAGACTGCAGTACATGTCATTTTCTCCCCAAATGTTGGACTATTGGCTTCATGACAATTCAAACAACTATCCCTGTAATCAAAACTCAAGACAATATTAAATTATAGTCCCAAGAAAATTTTTTCATGAACAGCAAAATTTCATTAATCACAGCTCAGGGCCTGAATATTATTAATTTTCTCTTGTTTTCTTAACAGTTATATTTCATTTATCTTTCACTTTTAAATTAAAAATAACCACATTCTGGAGTTCTCCAAATTGCTCATACAGTGAATACATAACAGTTAACTCATATTAATCTATGGGAGTTACATTTTTAAACCAACCTATACATTTTCATAATTTTATAAGTGATAGCCAAATAATTTCAAATTAACACTCACTCTTTATTACAGTAAATTTGTAAATTCCCTCCTTTTGACAAGGAATGTGAGAGGAGATCCTATTTTCTTACTTCAAGGCTCTCAAACTTTAATAGTTTAGAATTTTCCAAAATGCAATCAGCAGGGCTATCAAGATGTTATGATCCAGCCTGAATACAGTCTCAAGGGACCTCACAGATAAGAATATCTTAAAGGGTCTGTGCAAGATTTCCCCCAAATAGTATATCATCATCATCATCACCACCACCACTATCATCATCATCATCATTATGTATCTTAAAACAAAATATACCCCATTAAATATTTAGCAGTTTCCAAATATCTATTTTTCATCACATTCTATTAATAGCTCAATTCATAATCTATCAGAATCTAGACCAAAGAGAAGCCACCTCTTTAGAAGCATTTTTGATATAGAAAAGTAACAAAAGTTTAACAAATTTCACAAAAATTTTTGAAACACAATAATAAAACACCAATCAAGTGACATCAATTCAGTTGCATTTCCAAATTATCTTACATAGAAAATCATTCATTTTATCACCTTTGGCATTTTATTTTAACCACGTCTAAAGCCCAGTATAGAGTTATCCAGTATGTAGCAATTACATTCAATTAAAGGAATGATAATATAATATTTAACATTTACATATTGTTTATCATATGCCCAGTACTGTGTTAAACATTCACAGTCATTATATCATGTGATCCTCACAACAACCCCAGTAAGCTCCTCCTATCCCCTTTACAAATTAGGAAACAGAGGTAAATAAAGGTGAAGTTATTTGCTTGAGGGCACACAGCTAATAAATTTCTTAATGCCATGTAGCAAATAAAGTATGTATTTGATTCTGCTGTACCACAATTATCCTACTTAGTTTTGGAACAAATTTTTCTCCAAATCAAAGCTGGATTTTTAATTACTAGTAGTAATATTTAAAATCTCAAAAATAAAATTCCCAAGAGTCATTAGTTGGCAACACTTCAAAACTGTAGAGCCCATTGTAGATTAATTAGCTTATTTTCCAAAATTCACAGTAGCCCTCCTAGCTTCCTACAACTTGTCTTTATTTCCTTTTAAACCACTGAAAAAGACAAATCAATTCCTTTTGTGTTCACAACCTAGCCCCATCATCTCACCTTTGCCTGAGGCTTTTCATTTTCAACCCGAGTCAAAAGATAGGTTGAGGCCTCAGCTAACACCCTCACATTCTTATCCCCCTGCTTTAAGGTTCTGGAGGTTTCAAAAGATTTGGGAATATTCTTGGAATGGCCTTTCAGGGTCAGAGTATACTGTATTTCTCAATTATATCCCAGATTATCTAAAGAATTAATCTTCATTCATTATATTTTTCCTTTGTAATTTAGCATAAAGTTTTTAAGCAACCTCAATTAATTACAATATTGTTTTCTAGGGGGTCCTAAGAGCTTACAAATGCATGATTTCTTTTAGCTATTAAGTTCCAAACCATACATCTAGGTTTTCTCCTTCACTACATTAAAACAACAGATCTATCAATCTTCAAGGGGGAAGTGATAAAAGTGCTGTTTATCCCTGAAACTTTTACAGAACATAATTCTTATTTTTCTTTAAAAAATTCTACAAAGTGATACCCCCAAACTCACTAAAATATTTAAGTATTTTTTAAGTTTCTAAGTGCCTTATCAGATAGGACAAATAGAGAGCAGTGAGTTCCTTGTCCAATCCTTGCCTTGAAACTACTTATCTCAATGGAATCACCTCATCTCAGACCTCTTTCCCAATTGCAAATCCTTCCCTCCAGAAAGGGAAGAAAAGTAGTTAACCTTAGTCTACAAATCTTCAAATCTACTGAAATGCTTTTGTTTTTGTTTTTTAAGCAATTATCATAATTTGGACATTCACAGTAAAGATACTATGTTTCTGTTATAAATTCAATCTCCAATTTATTTATAATGCCACAAATTTCTACAAACCAGGAAATTTTCTTTTCTTTGATTATCTGACTTCGGAACTCCAACTTGAGTGGGTCTGAAATGACAGAAAGTATCCTGTTTAAAACCTTATCTCCCACTGAAAGCCTAAAGTGGGATTTGCCCCTGATTACTGGGACAGAGTTTGGCATCAGATTACAGAAAACTGGGAAAACTGTTTCAAGAAGGAAACTCTGAAACTTCATTAATCTTCCCCAGTATTACTTTTTTTTTCTTTTTTTTTAATTTTTATTTAACATATTTAGTTTTCAGCATCGATTTTCACAGGAGTTTGAATTACAAATTTTCTCCCCATTTCTACCCTCCCCTCCACTCCAAGATGGCATATATTCTAGTTGCCCTGTTCCCCAGTCAGCCCTCCCTTCTGTCACCCCAC
>CM053623.1:418822315-418843969 GCA_028646595.1 Phalanger gymnotis
ACAGAAGGGAGGGTTGACTGGGGAACAGGACAACCAGAATATATGCCATCTTGGAGTGGAGGGGAGGGTAGAAATGGGGAGAAAATTTGTAATTCAAACTCCTGTGAAAATCAATGCTAAAAACTAAATATATTAAATAATAAAAAATCAAAATAATAATAAAAAAGTGATAAGGAACCAAACTACATTTTGATAAAAGACCCCATGGACAATGAATATTTTTAATGCTAAACATATATACATCAAATGGTATAACATCTAAATTATTAAAAGAAAAGTTAAATGAGTTACAAAAAGTGATGGAAAGCAAAACTATAATGGTCAGGGACCTCAATTTACCCCTCTCAGACATAGATTTGGTAAATCTAACCAAAACATAAAGAATTAAGTTAAGGACCTAAATAGAACTTTAGAAATATTGAATATTGAGTAAACCTCTGGAAAATAATGAATGTTACTAGAATGGAGTACACCTATTTCTCATCTGTCCATGGCACATTTTTAAAAAATACCATGTCTTATGGCATAAAACCCTCAAAAACAAAGGCAGAAAATCAAAAATATTAAATGCATCTTTTACTAATGATGATACAATAAAATTATATGTAATAAAGGGCCTCTGAAGCAAAGATTAAAAATTAATTGAAAACTAAATAGCTTAATTTTAAAGAATAGGTAGGTCAAAGAAAACAAATTATAGAAAACAATCAATAATTTCATTAAAATAATGACAATAATGAGACAACATAATAAAAATCTGTAGGATGCAGTCAAAGCAGTAGTTGGGGGAAATTTATATCTCTAAACTCATCTGTAAAAGAGAGAAAAATCAAATCAGTTAATTGGCTGTGTAACTAAAAGAAACCTAGAAAACCAACATATTAAAACCCCACCAATTAAATACTAAAAAAAATCCTGAAAATCAAAGGAGACATTAACAAAATGAAAGCAAAAAAAAAAACCCATTGAATTAAGAAATAAACCTGAGTTTGTTTTTGAGAAAAATAAAATAGATGAGCCATAAGCTAATTTGATTTTAAAAGTAAAGTATAAGACAAAGAATTAGTATCAAAAATGAAATATGTGAATTTACAACCAATGAAAAAGAAAGAAGAAAAATTATTAGGAGATACTTTTTCCCAACTCTATGCCAATAAAACTGACAATCTAAGTGAAATGGATGAATATTTACAGAAACACAGTCTGCCCATGTTAACTGAACAGGAAATAACTTAATCTTATCTTACAAAAAAAATCTTACAAAAAGAAATTGAACCAATCATAAACAGACTACTAAGAAAAAATACCTAGCACCAGATGAATTTATATTCAAAAACGTTTAACGAACAATTGTTTCCAACACTACATAAATTGCTTGGAAAAATAAGTAAAGAAAGGATCCTAAAATATTCATTATATGACACTAATAAGGTCTTGATCCCTAAACCTAGGAAATCAAAACAGAGATAGAAATGTATAGACCAATTTATCTAATGCAAAAATTTTAAATAAAAATTATCAATGAAACTATAACAACATACCACAAATATCATATGACCATGTTGTATTCATAGCAGGAATGCAGGGCTGGGGTAACATTAGTAAAACTGTAAACATAAATGAGTATATTGATAACAAAAAACAAAAACTAAATAATTATTTCAATAGATGCAGAAAAAGCTTTTGACAAAATATAACACTCATTTCTGTTTTTTTAAAAAAAAACACTAGACAGCATAAAAATAAAAGCTCAATTAGAATGTTGCCATTTGTCATTTTTGAAGAAGACCTATGACATCATAGAGTGATGTTTTAACTCATGTGTGAATTGGATTGTGTGAGGCAGAATTGTGCACAGTCATTAGCCTCACTCTTTCTTCTAAAGCAACTGAAGTCCAATGGCAAGACACAAGTAAATGGCCCAGGATGCAGTGGATGACATTGGCATCTTCAATATCTGATCAAGCTCTAAAAATGCTCCACGGCACCTGCTTCAGCCGCCTTCATTGCCTTGGAACAAATTGTTCTCATCCACCCATTCCCCCAGAGAAAGTCTTGACATACTTGGGGTAGATAACCCCCTAAGTCGGCAATGGGTTTGGGGCCCATCAGTTACCCCCAACCTGGGTTAGCCCATCTGCTGAAATGGCTTTACTGGGGTGTGACCACCGCACTTGTTACAGTTTCTTGGAGCCATAGGTGAGAGTTGAGTGCCGGTGGACACCAAAGGTGGATGAATGAGTAACCCTGAAAAGGTTTAAGTCCCTACACCAGAGAGGCTTGTCCTCCTTGATCACTCCAGAAACACGTAGCTGAAGAATAGAGTAAGTGAAAAGGAATAGTATAAGATTAGGGTAGGAAGGTATGTTAGTGTCAGATTGTAGGTCTTGAATGCCAAGCTGAAACATTACTTATTTTGTAGGTAGGTAGAGAATTACTGCAGTTTTAAACAGCGAAATGACATGACCATAGTTATGTTTAAGAAAGATTATTCTGGAAGTAGCATTATACATATATATATATATGTATAATATATATATATATTTCAATATATATATATATACACACACACACATACATATATGTATGTATATATAATGTCTGTCTGTGTGTATATACATATATATTCATTCTGTTGATATTGTCTATATGCTTATGTATGTATATATTATTTCCCTCAGTACAATACAAGCTCCTTGAGGGCAGAGACTGTTTCACTTTTGTCTTTGTATCCCTTCGGAGTAGTCTTAGATAATTGTATTGCTCAGAATAGCAAAGTAATTCACAAATTATTGTACAGTATTGCTGTTACTATGTACAATCTTCTGGTTCTACTACTCACTTCACTTTGCATCAATTCATGCAAGTCTTTCCAAGTTTTTCTGAAATTATCCTGCTCTTCATTTCTTACAGCACAATAATTTTCCATCATAATCATGTAACACAACTTATTCAGCCATTCCCCAATTGATAAGTATCCCCTCAATTTCCAATTATTTTCGACCACAAAAAGAGCTGCTATAAATATTTCTGTACAAATATGTCCCTTCCCTTTTTTTTATTTCTTTGGGATACAGACCTAGTGTCTTCTTTCCTTTTTTATTTTTTTATTAATTAATTTATTTTTAGTTTCATCATTCACTTCCACAAGATTTTGAGTTCCAAATTTTCTCCCCATTTCTCTCCTCACTCCACCTCAAGACAGTGTGCATTTTGATTATCCCTTCTCTTAACCCCCTATGTTCTATTTTCCTGTGCAGCAAGATAGATTTCAATACACCATTGCCTGTATATCTCATTTCCCAGCTGCATGTAAAAACAATTTTTAACATTTGTTTTTTTTAAAACTTTGAGTTCCACATTCTTTCCCTTCCTCCTTTCCCGCCCACCCTCATTGAGAAGGCAAGCAATTTGATATAGGTTATACATTTGTATAGACCTAGTGTTATTGCTGGGTCAAAATGTATGCAGTTTTATAGCCCTTTGGACATAGTTTCCAAATTTCTCTCCAGAATGGTTGGATCAATTCACATCCCCACCAACAGTATGTCAGCTCTTTTAAATGATGGAAGAGAATTTATAAATGAGGGAAATGCCCATCAGTTGGGAATATCTGAACAAATTGTGGTATATAAATGTTATGGAATACTATTGTGCTGTAAGAAATTATGAAGAGGACAGTTTTAGAGAAAACTTGGAAATCTTGTATGAACTGATGAAGAGTGAAATGATTTTAACTGGGAGAATACATACAATGACAGTATTACAAAGACAAACACCTTTGAAAGACTCTGATCAGCATAGTATATCAGTATAGTAACTAAACATGATTCCAGAAGACTCATGATGAAATACGCTACTCACTTCCTGATAGATAGGTGACACAATGTGGATTGAGAATTTTTTGACATAGTTAACACAGAAAAATTGGTTCTTCTTGATTATGGATGTTTGGGTTTTTTTTCTTAATTGGAGAGGAGGAATGGGAAGACAGAAGGCAGATTTTTGTTGAAAAAGTGTATTTACAAAAAAAGAAAATTAGCATGGACAACATAGACATTAATGACTCCATGAGACAACAAGAAATTACAAAACCATGTCAAAAGATGGAAAATAGAAGAAAATATAAAAAAATCAATTAACCTAGAAAACAGGTCTCGAAAAGCTAATATCAGTAGAGAACTAGACTGAGAAAAAAGGCAATAATTCCCAAAAGAACTTCAAATAAGATTTCATCCAGGTCTGATTAAATTTAGATAATCCACCAACTGTTGCTCATAATCGTCAAGTCCACAGTCCAGAACGGGTCATTTATGTGACTTTTATGTGTCTTTCCTATTTTTTTGTCCTATTACAATGTCACTTCCTCCCAGAAGTTTGCCCCAGACATCCCAGTGCCAACCTCGCTCGAACATCACAGAGCGCTCTCTCAGGCACTTCTCATACCATGTTGTGAACTGTAAGATTATAGGATTTAGAGCTAGAAAGAACCTTAGAAACCTAATCTTTTCATCTTACAAATGAAGGAATTCACCACAGAGAAGCAGTTACTTCTGTAAGTTCATGTAACTAGTAAGTAGCGGAGTCAGGATTCAAACCCAGAACTTGTGATCCTAGTTAAAATACTTTTGCCACTCAGCCAACTCTTATAGTTTCCATGTAGGTTTCTTATAGTTCCATCAAAGAATATAGGGATTGTGTCTTATACGACATTTTGTATCCCATCCAGTTATGCACACATCAGGTGTCTAATAAATGGGTGTACAATTTATCATTTAATTAACTCTATTCTCCAAAGTAGTGTCAAATGTAATTTTCTTGAGGTCGGTGGCTGTTTTCCATTATGTATATCCAGTGCCTTAAACGGTGGCTGGAGTATAGTAAAGATTTAATAAATGTGTTGGATTAGATTAGATTGGATCTGATTGTTGGAAAATCTCATTTCCCCAGCCTCCCTGATAAATCACCTTGATGCAGTGGAATGGGGAAGTAAGGCCAGAGTCCTAATGCAGGCTTAGTTACTAATTTGCTATGTGACTTCGGGCATGTTCTCTTTAGGCTTCCATGTCCTCCACTCTAAAATTAGGGAGCTGGATTAGGTTAAAGCCCTCTCAGGCCCTTGCTGAGCTAAGATTCTCTGATTCTATGGAAACTCAGCCTCTTTTCTATTCAGCTCATGTGAGGCCCATGATTAATGATTCATGGCTCAAATCTTTTCTTTGGATTCTTTACTTCTTTGAACTCATAGCTAGATATTTGTCAATCCAGTTGTGGGCTTTATTGAGTGAAGGCTTGATGTATACCTTGTGAACTAGTAGGGGCCAGGTGAATGTGGGGAGTGAGGTCAGCAACTCAATTCAACTGTGTACTTTTCAAGCAGAGATTCTGCTTCATACCATCCATCCCTACCCTCTCCCCGGGGACTGTGCTTGTCTCCATCAGTAGTCTAAAGGGTGTGGTTAGTAGGATTTCACTCAATCAAATTAACTCTCAAATCTCTACATACCAGAAACCCCACTTCCTTCCTGGATAGTCTATATCTTACTGAGGCCACTCAGTTGCCTTAGTACAATGGAGTTAGTCACACAAGCAATTAAATAGGTATGACTAGATAACATGTCCCTGTTTTGCACTAGGCATCATTGATGCCTTGCTCTGCCTGGCCCATTCCTGCCTTATTTTACCCTTTCTTGCTCTGCCCTTAATAAAGAATCAAAGAATACTAAAGTTAGCTGGGAGAGCAATGGCCATATAGTCCATAACAGGGCCTTGAGTGTAATGTTCTAGCCAGTCTGGTTATTCTCCTCTCACTCTCCTCCTTGTAACTGTTAAGCTTTTCAAAAAAGTCCATCTCTATGTGATGCCTCACCTTCCTCACCAGCATCTCTTCAAACCTTCTCAGTCTGAATTCTGCCCTCCACACTCTACTCAACCAGTCAATCAATATTTATTAATTGTTGACAAGTACCAGGCACTGTGCTAGGCAGATGGGATGCAAATACAGAAAATGAAACAATCCCTGCTCCAATAGGAGAGAAAACAAGGACATGCGTAAGTATTTGTGGCACAAATAAAAAGTTAATAAATATATAAAAAATAGTTAAATACAATACAACTGGGGAGGGAGGACACCAGCAGTTGAGGAGTCATGAAAGGCTTCACACACAAGCTGGTGCTTAAACTGCATCTTAAGGGAATAGGAGGATTCTATGAGGTCTCTGAGTTTAGAAGAGAATGTATTCCTGGGAAAGGAGATGGTCAGTGGGAAAGACATGGGTATGGGAGAATGTTATGGGAAGAACCGAGAAACGGCCCAATCCAGAGGCCTTTTTTAACTTCTCATTTTCCTTAAATTTCCTGCAGCCTTTGATACTGCCTTGTGGATATTTACCCCTGCTCTCAGGCATTTCCCTGTCTTCCCCTGGCTTCAGAGGCATCATACTCTCCTGGAGAGTCTTTCTAACGACCACTTCTTAAGGCAGGCACACTCTCAAATGTTTCTTCTATTTTATCCCTCTACACTTTGTCCCCTAGCAATCCAATTGGTCTCTTGTGGCTTTAATTACCTCTACTATGCTTATGACATTGAAGTCACTGTCTCTAATCTTGACCTTTCTTCTGAACTCCCGACCAGTATCTCCAACTGTCCGCAGCACACCTGTACCTGGATGCCCCAAATGTCTCTCAAGCTCAACAGGTCCAGAAAAATAACTCATTTTCTTTCCCCCTCAAGCTATGGCTTCTTCTGGCTTCATTCTTTCTGTCTGAGGCATCACCTCTAACACAGGCATCTCATTCTACAATCAAAAAGATGTATGTCCACTTGAATTCTAGTCACTATATATAAGGAAACAGAAGAGAACACTTGAATGAATGGATGAATGAATGAATAAAGTGTTTATTTAGTACTGACTGTGTGTTGTGTACTGTGCTATGTATCAACAATACAAACAGAAAAATAAGACAGTCCCAGTTTTCAAGGAGTTCGCATTCTGATAGAGGAAACGATGCATATTGTAGGTCTTAACTGAGAGTCAGATGGAAAGGCCCTAGTACAAAGGCAAAGAAAATCACTGATCACATTACATCAGCTTCTAATGTTGACCCATTCAATGGTGCCAATGACTTGGGTGGCAAGAACTTACCTGTGGCTCTAGCACCTGCAGGAGCAGTGTTCCAGCTACATCTGCACGGGAGATGCTTCCCAGGACAATGGCGGAGAGCAATGGGCTTGGAAGCAGTGCTTTGCCCGAGGCCCTTGGCTTTAGGGTTCTGAGCCTTCTCCATCAGGGCCTGAGGAGATCTTCCTTTCAGTAAACAGATGACTATAGATGGGAGCCAAGTTTGACTATGCCTTAGACAAAGAGACATTTATTATTCCTAGGTCTTAGACGTGGATATCCTCTATCCCTCTCTGCAGTCTGTCTGTCTGTCTGTATCCAACATCTTGTAGTATCTTTGCCCTAAAATCTCTCTCTTTTCCACTTAATAGTAATAGCCACTAATATTTATATGGTGCTTTAAGGTTTAGAAAATGCTTAGACGTATTATCTCATTTACTTTTCAAAATAACCCTGGGAGGTAGATGCTATGATTAGCTGTCTGCCTCAGTTTCACCATCTGTAAAATATAGATTAATAATAGTACTTACCTCTGAGGGTGGTCATGAGGATAAAATTAGGTATTTGTGCAGGTTAGGTGGTGCACAGAGCACCAGGCCTGGAGTGAGGAAGACTCCTCTTCCTGAGTTCAAATCTGACCTCGGACACTTACTAGCTGTGTGACCCTAGCCAAGTCACTTAACCCTGTGTCTCAGTTTCCTCATCTGTAAAAGAAGGAAGAAAGAGAAAGAAGAAAAATGGGGGCACAAAGAATCTGAAATGAGATTGAACAACAACAATCTTGGAGAAGTTTCTGGTAGCCCCGTGCCTCAGTTTCCCCAATTGTAAAATGAAGGGAGACACCCTTGACTTATGCCTAGTCCTCCGTTTCCCCCTTCTAATCAATTGGCAAAGTCATCCACCCTGCTTACTCTTCTGTTGCGTCCATCCCCTCTCTCCACTTACTCGACCTCTCCTGCAGTCTATTTCAAGGACCTCGTTACCCCTCGCCTGGACTGTTGCCAGCCTGCTAATTGGTTTCCTTGCTTCCACTCTCTGCAATCCATCCTGCCAAATTGATATTCACAAAACATAGATCTGTTCGTGCTACTCCCCTACTCAAAAAACTTAATTGGCTCCCTATTGCCCCGAGGATAAAATACAAAGTCCTTAGCCTGCAATTTAAAGGCCCTCCTCTCCCCATCCCTGCAACTCGCAGCCATCTGGCTCGCACAGACCTCCGCGGTCTTATTTCATATCACTTCGCGTTATGCGTTTTTCGTCCCAGTCAAAGTGGCCCGACGACTGTATTCCGTCCTCAGCATCCTGCTGTACACGGGTACACAAAGCCATGCCTTTGCCCAGGCTGCCCCTCATGCCTGTAAGGTCCTCCTCACCTTTGCCTAGCCAAATCCTTAGCTTTCCTTCTAAGCGCAACCCAGATGCTGCCCCGGCTCAAAGCTTTCCTTGATGCCTCGGGGTTTAGTGTTCCCTTATTCTTGACATTAATCACTTTACATCATGGTACATAATTTGGTTTAACCTGTAGGTGGCATAGCTTGCTCTGTCCTGGGAAATTGCCCCACTCACTTTGGTGGTCGGGCATTCTCTCCTATTCCAGAAGGAGCTACAGCAAAGTGCTAAGCCTTCTATGGCTGTCAGAGTGGGGGGATCGTCTGGCCCCCAGGGCTGTCTCCCCTGGGGACTGTGCTTGTCTCCATCAGTTCTCTGAAGAGTGTGCCTAGTGGGATTTGACCCAATCAAATTAGCCCTCAAGTCCCCACATACAGGAAACCCCACTTCCTCCCTGAGTACGCTATATTTCAGCGAGGCCACCTCAGTTACTTTAGTATAATGGAGTTAGTCACGCAAGCACTCAAATGGGTATGAATAGATAACATACACAGTGTTTCTTCCTTTAGAATGAAATCGATGAAGAAGATAGCACAATGCTTAATAAAATTGAACACAGCTGTGCTCCTGCAATTTCTCCTAGACTCAGGCTGCCCCAAAACACTCGGCTTCAAACCCAGAAGTTTTAGGGTACAACTCACAAGGAAAAAATCATTTAAAATGTACCTAAAGCTACCCAATCCTAGACTGGATAATACTTCTAAATCATTCTATCTACCTATGATCTCCTGGGTCTCTTGCTGCCTATATGAGTTTTCTCTGGGAATAGATTAACTGTTTATACCCTCAGGTCCCTAAAACTCTTCTCCCCCCTGAATAAGGATGATCTCACCTGTATTCTCCGGATCAAGTCAGACGTGTTCTCAGCCAATCAGAAAGCCACGATAGGATGTAGAGGCTCCATCTATGTTACTACTTAATAGGAGCCATAGAATTCTGGACCAGAAGGCACTTCATCTAGTCCAAGCGCTTCATTTTATCAAGAAAGGAATTGATCCCCAAGGAGATGAACGAACAAGCATTTATCAGCACCTATTTGCCATACCCTCTGAGAGGTTCTGGGGGATACAAATGAAACAGTCCCCTCCTTCAAAAAGATGACATTCTATCAGAGAAACACATCGTAAGTTCATACAAAATACAGTCAAAAGAAATTCAAGGTAAAAGTTAGGGTAGGGGGGAGAAGGCACTGGTAACTGACAGGATGTTGATTAGGAAAAGATGCCTTAAAGGAGAGTTTTAAAAGAAACAAGACAAATGTGAGGCAGAAGCATTTCAGGTATGACAAGCAGCAAAGCCAGAATTCGAACCTAGGTTTTCAGACTCCCAGGTCAGAGCTGACTCACTGATGGCATTTAGTAGTAGTAGTAGTATAGTAGTAGTGGTAGTGGTGGTGGTGGTGATGATGATGGTAGTGGTGGTAAGTAGTAGTAGTAAAGTGGTAGTAATAGGAGGAAGAGGAGGAAGAGGCGGCAGAGGAGGAGGAGTATTTATATATCACTGTAAGATCTGCCAAAAGGCTTTACAAGTACTTTCTCATTTTAGCTTCACAAGATAGAAATCAGGTGCTATTATCATCTCTATATTACAGGGAAACTAAGACAGATGAAGGTCAAGTGACTTGTCCAAGGTCACACAGCTAAGTGAGTGTCTAAGGCAGGATCTGAATTCAGGTCTCCCTGCCTCCGGGTCCAGAGGACTGTGGACTGTGCTCTCTGGACTGCACCATTTAGATGCCTACTCTACAGACTAAGTGAGACACCTTCCTTTCCTGAGCACAGGAAAACAAGGAAGTGCAATTGCCCAGGATTCTCATCAACTCAAACATCAGAATTTTCCCAGGTTCAGAAAAGAATACCTTGGTTCTTCCAGCCAGGCCCTGTAGCCTATTCCTTTTTCATGTCTCTTTCCCCAAGGATCTGGCACAGGATTTTGAAAGTCCCTCCTGATCCATAACTATATGATTGATTGATTGCCAGGATATTAGAAAAAGCTTAGGCTGGCTCTGCTCCATTTTCCATCCCCCTTCCCTGCCCAGGCCTTCCCTGCTCAGTAGTGACTCAATGCCCTCCCATCTTTCCCAAAGTCCTGACATAACCTTTCCAGCTCTATAGGACATATTAATTCCCCTCCTGGGTCCTGTCGATTTGCATTAAGTGAAACAATGCTTACCTTGCTTTCTCCTCAGCCCTTAATGAATGGTGCCCTGGGGACTACTATGGATGTCCTGTCCTCTTTGCCACAGACAAATGAATGGCCCCATTCACATGGACTTAAGTCTCCTGGCTGGCGAAGCTCAGACCAACCCTGGGGACAATGGCCAGGTTACTCTAGCAAGGAGCTGGCTCAGTCTTTCTGGGTTTGAGGAATGGGACATTAAGCTGAGTGCCTGCAGGAAAACATTTGTCATATTATGACACTGGCCAGGGTCTTTGTTCAGGTATTATCAGAAGAAAAAAAATAATGATAGCTGGACAGCGGAAGTCACTTGCTCCCAGCCTTTTTAGGTTTGGGAATTTTGATCGAGATTGCAGAAAATGAAGAAAAAATCTTTCATGGCTTTTCCGAGGTGTCAGTGGGACTTAGAAGTTCATGGAGTCATACAACGTATACTTGGAAGAAACCTTAGAGATCATCCAATGTACCCTCATTTTATAGATGGGTAAATTGAGACCCTAAGAGTTATTCAGTTGATAAGTGGCAGCCCAGAAGACCAAAGTTGGAGACAACCCAAGACACCATCTAGTGTATTCTATAGATAAGGGAACTGAATCCTAGGGGGAGAGATTTACTATTCATGGAGAGCTAGTAGAAAAAGCAACTCTATAATAATGATAATAGCTAGAATTTACATAGAGCATTAAGGTTTGCCAAGTGTTTTACATGCTTTTCTTTGTTAGATCCTCACAATAACCCTGTTAGGAAGGTGCTGTTATTATCCCCAATTTACAGATGGGGAAATTAAGCCTGAAAAAGTATATACGATTTGCTCAAAGTCACACAGTGAGGCAAGTGTCTGAGGCAGGATTTGAACTCAGGTCTGTTTAACTACAAACCCAGTGTTCTATCCACTGCACCACTTCACTACTTCTAAGACTGTGATTTGCCAAGCAGGTTCTGATCTGCACTAGTAAAATGACTTTAGACTAGGCATTTTCTATAATAATTAAATCAATGGTCCAAAAACAGGCAATATGTAAAAAATGAAAGGTCGTTCTCAATAATATTTAAAAATTCAAAAGAAAACAGGAGTGGTACCATGAGAGTGGAGAAGAACAAATGTCCAATTTTATAAAAAATAATAATCATTATAATAATAATAAGGAAAGAGCATAGACTGCAAAGTAAAGGCATGATGGGAAAATTCTAGAATCGATTGTTAAAATGATGGCAAAGATTTAGAAAGGAAAGCAGTGATTAAGAAGAGCCATCCAGGCTTTATCAAGAACATAGACCAACCTCATTTCCTTTTTTGACAGGACTTGTAAAGTCATAGATGAGGAGAATGCTACAGATATAATTTTCTTGGATTTCAGCAAAGCTTTTGATAAAGCATATGATATTTATTCTTGTGGAGAAGATAGAGATATGTGAATTAGCTGGTAATATCATTAGACTGATTCAAAACTGGTTGGATGGCCAAACTCAAAGAGAAGTTGTTAATGGTTTAATGTCAACATGACAAGAGGTCAACAGGGGAATGTCTCAGAGATCTTCATTTGGCCTTGTTCTATTTAATATTTTAATTAATGACTTAAATAAAGGCACAGATGCTATTGGTGTGCTAGTAAATGTTTAACAATCAGCTCTCAAAGTGGGCAGGTGAGAGAGGAATGTATATACAATACACTTTTAAGTTTAATCTATATTATTAACATTTTCTTCCTCTTCCTAAAAATCAACAAAACAATAAATTAAACCCTGATTTATAGCATTTGCTGATTTCTGAGGTATAAATGTTCTCATGGAACATTTAACATTTGGCTCTTGGAAGCCGGTATGAGCTGGCTCCAGCAAATTTTTGCACTGATGCCATGCCTTATTTTCAGGAGACACAAATTCACAAATATTAGGCAAGCAAACACATGGATGATAGAGTCAGGACCCAAGAAGATCTTGAGAGACTAGAGCATTGGACTACACCAAAAAAGAGGAAATTCTTTCAAGATAATAGATGCAAAGTGTTACACTTGGGTACCAAAAATCATCTTCACAAAAATAAGATAGGGGAATCATAGCTAGACAGCATTTGTTCTGAAAACAATCTTGGGGTTTTAGTAGACTGCAAACACAATATGAATTAATAGCATAATAGCAAAGATGCAATCCATTCCATATTGAGAGCTGAGGGAAATGATTATTTCTCTCTTGTAGTAATAACTAATCATTGAATGAGGACCAAAGTTTTTCCCTTTTTCTGCTTCCTCATCCAGAAATCAACCAATGTGGGAAATCTCAGGCAGGGATTTACCCAAGACAAGATCTAATCGGACAGTAAAAGAAATTCTAAGTTTAGACTAGTGGGTGCATTCCTGCTCATCGTATCTGCTCTGATATATTTAGGAAAATTGGCGTTCTCCCTTTTGTCAGACACACGATAGGGAAATTGAGAAGTGTCTTTGACCAACACCTGGGTGATCCAAGTCAGGTATCTCAAGGCTTTCACTGAAATATAGGCCAGCCCCTCATTGTAATACTGAGTTTCTCATTAGTTGTTAACCAGTTGGAATTGATTGCCATCCTCAAGAACACCCACTCTTCCAAGGGTATATAAACTGTGAGCCCACCACCATGAGGGTCTTTGGCATTCAAGAGTGTCACTGACCTCCTTTTATTAATAAACATGCTAACCTTATTAAGAAAACAATCAAATTACCCAGAAACCATGTCTCTCAAACATTTTAAACACCACAGAGCCATAGCTTCGAGTTATTGGGAGACGATAGAACCTTTGTATTCTGAAATACTCTGACCACATCTGTACTATACTGTGGTCAGTTCTGGCCAACAGATTCTGGCATTGATAAACTGGAGAGTAGGCAGATGACTGGGATGACAAAAGAACTTGACTTCATCCACTTGAGATTTAGTTTAAGACACTAGGGGGTGTTTAACCCAAGGAAAAGAAAGCTGGAAGTAGAGAGTTTGGGACGTAACCTTCTTCAAATCTTTGTAGGGCTATCATGTGGAAGGATAAAATTCACTGAGCTTGGCCTCATAGTGGTGAACCAGGAGCAATGGATGGAACTGCAAAAGAAAATTTAGGTTTGCTTTCAGGGGGAAAATAGAATGAGCTATTTCAGGAGGTAGTGAGCTTCCCTCACTGAAGGTTTCCAGACAAAGGCAGGATGGATGACCATTTGCCTGGCATGTTATAGAGGGGATGGGTCAGAATAGATGGTCTGAGGTTCCCTCCAATTCTAAGATTCTGAAGTTTGGTGAGAGGCATGGCAGGAAGGAAGGTAAGGCAGTTGTGGATAGGTGCATACGTGTCTACACACTCACACACACATCTAAAAAGAAGTGGTTAGATAGTCGGAAAACCCAAAGTAGAAGCCAAAGCAAGAATAACCCTGGCCTTGTGGCTCTCAAGAGATGAGTGAGTTGAAAGGCAATGTGGCCTAGGATTTACAAATGAACATTTGATACTTGCTGGCTCTTACTGCTACAAGCAACTCTTGTTTCCTCATCTGCAAAATGGGAATAATCATACATGAGGGGCCAACTTTACCAAGGTATTTTGAGGTTCAAATGAGGTGAAACATGTATAATGTATAAAGAATGACATAAATTTCATCTCTTATTTAACCATTAATCCAGCTATGATTTAAGGGCACATCTGCCACAAAGCAAATGAATGAATGAAAATCTCAGACTTAAAGAGCCAGCTCACACATGCAGGGTAGTAACAACAATTCATACCCACCACCACTGCCACCACCAAGATCATCATCACCGTCACATCTCCATCCATAAAGTGCTTTACGTGTATTTATTGGCTGAACAGTGAGCCCAATGAGGACAAGTCCATCTCATCTACGCTTTCTGCTTTTTGCAATCTATCACAATCCTCTATGCTTAAAGGGATCTTAGGGGTCAGGTCCAACTCCAGCATTTTCATAGCAGAGGAAACCAAGTCCTAAAAAGATGAAGTGTTCGCCTAATACCCAAAAGGTAACAAACAAGCAGTAGAGACAGGGATTTGAACCCAGGTCTTTGAATTTCAAATTCAGTACTCTTAATGCAAGTGCCTTCCCTCTAAGATCATTTCCAAATTATCCTAAATATGTCTTGTGTGTACATTCTTGATTGAACGTTGTCTCACCCTGCCTGTCATTAGACCATGAGTGCCTTGAGGGAAGAGATCCTGATTTTGTCTTTCTTTGTATTCCCAGCACTGAGCACAGGGCTTGACACACAGTGGGTGATTAATAAATGCTTGCTGCCTTGACTTAGGTCTTTCTATCACAGTAGGTTGCTTCTCATATTTGTTAAGCTAAATTGACCTGAATTGAGTTAAGGAGCAGTGTGGTCTAGTGGATAGGGCCCTGGACTTGGAATCAAGAAGATGCAGATTGAGATGTCTCCTCCAATGCTCATTATGTCCGTGGGTAAATCACTTAATCTCTGGTCTTGAGCTTGCTCACATATAAAGTGAGGAGGTTGGGGTAGATGGTTTCTATCTCTAAATCTATAGTCTTATAAATTGATTCTTGTCTGATCTTCTCAGCTTTGAGAGGTAAGTAGTGCAAAGCCTATTTTTAATACAAATACTATCTTACAGAGGGGAAAACTGAGGCACGGAGACAGGATATGACTTATCTAGTAAGTGGCAGGCAGAACTTTAAGCCAGTGTCTCCTGACTCTCAGGCTGGGTTTCTTTCAGCTCCCATAGTCTCAAAGAAAAAAAAAAGAAAAGAAAAAGATTGATCTGGAAGTCAGAAGGCGTACCGTGTATGCAGATGGGACAACAATGAGGGTGGTGATATTTTGCATTTCCAGAAAGGCAGTCATTAAATAATGCAATAACCACCCTACCAGGTATTGATTAGGCATAAAAAGCCCCACTAGTGGAGAAAAAAATACGTGCGTATATGAAAATTTGCAAAGCAAGGGGAAAAAACCAGTGCCCTGCACTGGGGAAAAAGCTTGCTTCTCCATCCACTTTGTCGGTGTAAGCCGGGCGATTTGTCTTGGGGCGGAAGCCCTTGTTCGGTATTCCCTGGCAGGTATATCCGGCTCCTGCAGATCCTAGCCTGGGGGCAGCCTTTTTTTGCTTTGTGTCTAATGCTGTTTGAAGCCCGCCTGAGTGGAACTTGTGAAATTTCCAACATCACAGGAGAGGCCTGTGTTTTCCATTAACCCCTGCTTTCTGTGGTTACTTCTCAAATCCTCTCCAAGAGGCGCCAGAGGTGCCTCTGGCCAGGAAGCAATCTTTGCCCGACATGAGCAGTGACATGGAAGGAGCGGGAGCCTGGTGGCCACGTCTCCCCCAGCCCCTGTTCCATCACTAGCTGGGTGATCGAGGACAAACGGCTGAATCGTCCTGTCCCTCTGGGGACTCATCTGTGATAATGAAGGCTCCCATTTAGAGAGAGCCTTAGGATTTCCTCTTAACAGCCCTCTGAGGCAGCCAAAGGAAGTACTTTTATTCCCATTTTGCAGATAAGGTCATTAAGGCTCTTCGAGGTTGGCTTACTCAGGATCACACAGCTAGCAACCACTCCAATAGGTAGGTCGGTGGTTCCCATTGAGGGTTTGTGACAATGTTCCAAAGGAGTCATGCTAAAAAGATTTTTAATGGCAACTTAAGTAGAAAATATTTGTAAAGAATAAGTAGTATATTAAATTATCCTGGGTGTGCATGACTTTTGCTTTTGTTTTTTGTTTGGTTTTTTTTTTTGGTTGAAAGAGTTTTGCAGAGCAAAAACATTAGAAACCATTACAGCGGGTGATACAAGTTTTCTTATCCCTTATTGTCTAGAAGAGGTATAATGTTGTGGCCTGATCGCAGAGTCAGAAGGCGAAGATCTGAAGCCCAGGTCAGACACTGACTATCTACGGGACTGTTTTCAAGCCACTTAACTTCCCAGGAACCCCATTTCCTCATCTGCGAAGCAACAGAGTTGGTCTAGATGGCCTCTGAAAATCTTCCAGCTCTACCTCTGGGACCCCTGGGAGCCTCCTCAGACACTTACTGTCGTGTGACCCTGGACCAGTCACTGAACTAGACGGTCTTAGAAGTCCATTCTAGCTAGAAAACCATGATCCTCAGATCCTGGGACACAGAGGGGTCCAGTGACTAGACCTGGTGAGATTGCAAACTCCTTGAAGGCGGGTATTGTCTTCTGCCTCTTTTTGGATCCCCAGGCTTAGCACAGAGCCTGGCACACAGCAGGTCTTTGAAAAATATTTATCGATGGATCACGTGGACGTTCAGGGTCCAGGCCAGCAGCTAAACTCAAGCCTCCCAAATCCAAATCCAGCTTACTATTCACTGCACCCTCCAGCTTTCATCTGCAAAATGCAGGGAGAGGGCCATGGCTTTTCTACTCAGTCGTGGGATCAGATGATTCCTCGAGGCTTCTTACAGCTCTAAAGAAGTTCTATAACGTTATTCAGGCAGAGAAAGGAGAAGGGAATAAGCATTTGTGGTTATCATTCAATAGTTCCAGTCCTGTATGACTCTTTGTAACCCCATTGGGGGTTTTCTTGGCAAAGATACTATGGCAATTTGCCATTTCCTTCTCCAGCTCATTTTGCAAATGAGGAAACTGAGGCAAACAGGGTAAAGTGGCTTGCTCAGGGTCACACAGCTAGTAGGTATCTGATAATAATAAGCATTTCTGTAATAAGCATCTACATAGCCCCTACTGTTTGCTAGGCATTGTGCTAATTGCTTTGCAAATATTATCTTGTCTGATCCTCAGAACAACTCTTCAAAGTAGATGCTATTATTATCCCTATTTTAGAGTTGAGAAAACTGAGGTAAATAGAGGTGAAGTGACTCCCCCAAGGTTACCCAGCTTGTGTCTGAAGCTGTATTTGGCTCAGGTCTTCCTGACTCCCTGCCCAGCGCACTGTGCACCATGGTGCCACCTAGCAGCCTAGGTGCAGGGACCAGAAGAAAGCTTGATAATACCTCAATGTTTACACCTGATGACTGCTTCCAAGACATTCAGATTTCTGGGGTTATTTGTGTTAGAGACAGAAGGGACCTTTGAGATAATCTAACCCAATCTTCTCATTTTACAGATGTCAACAATGAGGTCCAGAGAGGTCAAATAAATTGTCCAAGGCCACACAGAGAGGAGATAGATGAGCCATGTCTAAAACCCATGTCTAAAGCCAACCTTGGCCCGTTTTTTACTCTACCATGGTTGCTCTCATGACCTAGGCCTAGGTTATACTAGGTAGTATAGTGGATAGAGTGCTGAGTTTAGAGATAGGAAGACCTGAGTTCAAAGCTTATCGCAGACACTTAGTAGCTGGGTGACCCTGGGCAAGCCTCAGCCTTGGTTCTCTTGTCTCTACAAGAGGGATGTTGGACAAGCCGGCCTTTTATTCTCCATCCGTGGTCTATGTTTTGTCACTATCATCCTCTTCTAACGATCATTGTCGAAGAGACGGAATGAACCAATAATGAAGAGAGACACAATAAGTTTGAAATAAAGAAAGTTTCTCAAGAGAAAGGCATACAGTCTCAGAGTCGCAGAACCCTCCAGATGGGAGGGCCTTCAGACAAAGGATCATGGGATTGTAGATCTAGAGCAGGAAGGAACCTCAGAAGTCTTTGAGTTTACTTAGAGATGAGGAATCTGAAGCCCAAGGTTAAGTGATTTGCCCAAGGTCATCACCTACCCCTACCTCACCTTTCCATTGACTGAGACCCAGAGAGAAGAAGAAATTTGCCTGAGGTCAAACTCTCAATGCGTATTCCTAGAGATAAATGGAAACCTCTATATGGAATTATGAAAGAGTAGCATCTCAGAGCAAATTCAGGATGCTTATTCTCTATGTGACCTTGGGCAGTTCACCTCAGCTTTTTCATCTGTAAAATGGACATAATAATACTTGTACTTGATAACCATTGATAACCATCAATGCCGTCATCATCATTGCTATAGTCTTCCTCTTTCTCCTCCTCCTCTTCCTCCTTTTCCTCTTCCTCCTCCTCCTTCCAGGCTGAACCTCCATTTTCTCTTCTCTACAATGGGTGAAATAATCCTCATATGACCTCGTAAACCTTGACGCACTATGGAAACAAGAGTTGTTGTTAATTATCATCATCTTTATTATCATTACAAACTAAAATGGATCCAGCAGAGCTCACCAGAAAGTTTATTCAAAGAACTTGCCCCTGAAGTTAATGTATTTTTAGGAGCCATGAAGCCCTTGCCTAATGGGGAGTGCTCCGAGAGCCAGACCTACTTGGCATGCTCGGCAGCCTCCTGCTGCTGCTTTAAGATTCGCTGCCGATCGCTTTTGGCAGTCCCCAAAGAGGGAGCTCTTTCCACTAACAAAATACAAAATGCAAAATTAATAAAAAGACCCTTTGAAACTGACAAATGTGCCTCGGGCAAACTATCTGCCCAGCAGCTGGTTAAAATTTAATCAGCTTTTTTTTTTTTCCAGCCGGGATGGTTCTTGAACCGGGCTCCCCAGCCCAAGTGTGGTCAAAGTTTGTCAGACAAGAAATAATGGCCAAGGCCTTTTAATTCAGCAAACAAGGAGCAGATGCTTTTAAAGTCTCCGCAACAGTCGAGGAGCTAATTGTCTGGGTTTCGACAAAGCCTGCTAATTCTTTCATAATTTCCCATTGCCTTTTCATGTAGACCCAAAATTAGCACCCTAAACTCTGTGGTGAATCGGAATATTGACTGAGGTTTATGGGTCCCACAATTAAACTGTGGCTTTTCACGGACGCCTGTCTGAGGCCTGGAAGCAAGATACAGACAGACAGAAGGAGTCAGACAAAGAGATTTACAGACCAAGAGACAGAGAGACATGCTTGCAGAGACAGAGAGACAATGAGGCAGAGGCAGATAACCAGAGACAAAGATAGACGGAACAGTCAGAAAGAAACAGAGCAACAGAGACAGACAGACAGACAGAGAAAGGAGGGAGCAGGGCAGGAGATGAAACACTGGGATTTCCTTTCTACCACTAAAATGCAGCAAGATGCCACAGCTATTCTTTTCTCTTTATCAGAGTCTAAGGTATTTTTGCCCTATAACATGGGAAGTCAACATGCATAAAGCCCTTCTGAAATTGCTCCATTGTCATCATCACCACCATCATCATCGTCAACCTCATCCTCACCATATTAACCAGCACATACATAGAGGCATGCCACCTCATTTGAACCTCGTGACAACCCTACAAGGTTGATGCTATTACCATCCCATGAGACTGAGAGAGATTCCCTGGCATCACCCATCTGGTAAATGTCTGAGGTCTTGTTGACTCCAAGTCTAATATGCTGCTACTTGCCCTACCTAGATGCCTCAAGGTCTCCCCTATCCCCTTTCCATGGAAAGGTAGTAGATTCAGAAAGGGCAAATCAGCAGGTAGGCAGGCCAGGCATCCCACCCAAGATGGCTTGTTGTTTGTCCTTCATTCTGGAAGAGGACCACGACATCAGGAAGGTGATGCCATGATTTATTTGCAAATGAATTGGATTTAAGAGAGGGAGGGCTATGCAAAGTCATCAGCCTCAATTTCTCCTCTGGGTCTAATGGCAAGATATAGATCAAGATGACTGGAGATGGCCCTGCGCCCAAGATGGGAGCTGCACTGAACACCCAAGCCCTCTCTTCTCTAACATGGTCAACTACCTAAAAACAGGACTGCCCAAAAACAAGATGCTCCATTTGGAAACAGATGTTAAGATGTTTTTAGAGAAGCAGAGTATTCTGAATGAGGGAGTGAACTCCATTTTGGTGTCCTCTACCTTGACTAAACACCCCTTGAAGTATCGTGTTCAGTTCTAGACACTGTTCCTTGTAAGAGGTTCATTTTTTCAGTCATGTCTGACTCTTCCAGATCCTATTTGGGGTTTTCTTGGCAAAGACACTAAAGAGGATTGCCATTTCCTTCTCCAGCTCATATTACAGATGAGCAAACAAACAGGGTTAAGTGACTTGCCTAGGGTCACATATCTAGTAAGTGTCCAAGGACAAATTTGAACCCAGGAAGATACATGAGTCTTCCTGACTCCAGGTCAGATGCTCTATTTACTCTTCCATCTTGCTGCCCTGTTATAAGATAGGGTATATACCAAGAAAGGCACTCAGGATGGTATCAGAGAACAGACTATCTGTGTAATATCAAACAGGTTTCTTTACCTTTCTGGACCTTGGTTTCCTCACCACTAGAATGATGTGTCTGGACTCAGTAGTACCCAAAGTCCCTTTTGAGGTCTGGATCTCTGCTCCTCTGAATCTATGACCAAGCCAATGAAGGTGCAGCCTAAAAGACTGGGGAAATAGAGTCTGAAGAGGACAAAGCTTCCTAAAATCAATGATAAATAAATGAAATCAATGATAAGTGAAGAATATGCAGAAGCTTTGCTGATACAATTACATAGAACAACATTCATTATGGTCATTAGTGCTAGGACCAATGCAAGTTGTCCAGATCTTTCTCTAACAACCATCAGGCTTCTGCCTTGGCTCATAAGTCTTACTTCTATGTGTTTGACCTTTCTGAGGACCCTTAACTCAACATTCGCCTTTGGATTGACTCTTTGTTTCCAGCCTTGCCCTGGAGTTCTCTTTCCAGTGCCAACATTGGTAGTTGGTAATGATGCCTTCCAGATAGGGCTGTGAAGATCTTTTGGGGAGGGTCAAGGAAGGCCTCTTAATCAGGGGTTCATAACCTTTTTATGTCCTGGATCCTTTGGGCAGTCTAGGGAAGACTATGGACCCTTCTCAGAAAGATGTTTTTCAATGCATAAAATACATAGGATCACAGAGGAAAGTGATTCTATCAAAATAAAGACATATATTTTTCTCATCCAAGCCTGCAGGCTCACCTAAAATCTGTCTATAAACCCTTTGCAGACTTATGGACTCTAGCTTAAGAATCTGTGTTTAGAGCTCATACAGACTTAAGATCAGTAAAACAAAGCCAAGGTCTG
>CM053623.1:418844469-418877647 GCA_028646595.1 Phalanger gymnotis
GTCTAATTACATTTTCATTTTCTATCTTATATTACATATTCCTAGATCAATAAACCATTAGACATGGAAGATAGTTTAGGGCTTGTGTATCTCAATCCTGTCTTTTTACATATACAGATAGGAATCAGAGAGGACCAAAGAGAAGAGACTTGTTCCAGATCATAGAAATACTTCAGCGCAGAGGTATCCCACGCTCTCGCCGCTGCACAGGCATACTTTGCTTTATTGCACTTTACTTTATGGTACTTTGAAGATATTGCATTTTTTTACAAATTGAAGGTTTGTAGCAATCCTATATCAAACGAGTCTATTGGCACCACTTTTCCAACAGCATGTGTTCACATCATGTCTCTGTGTCACATTTTGACAATTCTTACAATATTTCAAACTTTTATTATACTTGTTATGGTGATCTGTCAGCAGTGATCTTTGATGTTATTACCGTAACTCTTAAGGGGCACCAGGAACCATGCCCATATAAGACGGCCAACTTACTCAACAGATGTTGTATGAATTCTGATTACTCCACTGACCAGGCATCCCCCTGTCTTTCTCCATGTCCTTGGGCGTCCCTGTTCCCAGAGACATAACAATGTTGAAATTAAGACAATTAATAACCCTACAATGGCCTCAAATGCAAGGAAGAGTCAATCGATGTGGCAAACTTCATCATTGTCTTATTTTAAGAAACTGCCACAGACACCCCGATCTTCAGCAACCACAGCCCTGACCAGTCGGTAGTCATCAGTATCAAGCCAAGGACCTCCATAAAACCTCCAGATTACACTTCACTGAAGGCTCAGACGTGGGTTAGCATTTTTTAGCAATCAAGTATTTTTAAATTATGGTAGGTATATTTTAGGCAATACTGTTGCAACTTAATAGACTATAATATAGCATAGACAGAACTTTTACAGGCACTGGGAAACCAAAAAAAAATTGTGTGACTTGCTTTATTGAAATATTTGTTTTATTGCAATGGTTAGGAACCAAACCTACAATATTGTCTAGGTATCCCTGTACCAGGATGCTTGAGAGTCTATTTCTCATAACAGACGTAAAGCTCATAGTTATGGGACTAGAGACCAGACTATTAGTGTGACCCTGGACAAGTCATGTCATCTCAATGGACTTCAGCTTCCTTCGTGAATAAATTATGGCATTGGACTCAGTTGCTCCCAAAGTTCCTTCAGGCTCTAGATCTGATACCTTATAATCTTATGACCATGCTAATAAATGAGCAGCTGAAAAGGTGAAGACTGTATCTTCTTCATATCCATTCCCCCCTGACTCCCACAATACTCCCATGTGCATAATAGGCACTCAGTTAATGTTTGTTGGGCATTCAAATGAATGAGAAATAAGGTTAACATGGAGAGTGGGGCTGGAAAGAACATTTGCCCAAACAGGAGAGAAGGATTGTGGGTTTCGCAGTTTTTGCAGAGTAAGACAAGGCAAAGGCCGATCAATGGGATCTGTTGATCTCAAGGCGGGCGCAGAACCCTATAAGACAGTAATTCCAAGTTGGCTGATGATCTAACAAGATCCTCCTGGTAACTGGGACAGCTTACGGCTACCTGCTCAGCCTACCCCCTGAGCAGATATCCTTGGCTATTAAAGAGTAAGCCTATCTTAACTAGGCAGCTAGGTGGTGCAGTGGACAGAGTGTCGGGCCTGTATGTATCTTCCTGAGTTCAAATCTGGCCTCAGATACTTATGAGTTGTATGATCCTGGGCAAGTCACTTAACCCTATTTGTGTCAGTTTCCTCCTCTGAAAAATGAGCTAGAGAAGGAAATGGCAAACCACTCCAGTATTTTTGACAAGAAAACTCCAAATGGGTTACAAAGATTTGGACATGACTAAACAACAATAGCTTATGACAGAATTTGAAGAAGAAAGCCTCATCCTTGAGGTAGACTAGGAAATGAATAGGGGAATCTGTATTCCCTCCCCAACTCACCCCCTATGGGCTCCATTGACCTCCCCTGACTGATAACGACTTGACTTTACCCTTCATCATCATACCTTCCATTGTTAATGATCCTCTATGGCTGATCAGTCATAGAAAATGCAGGTGGGGGCAGGGAGAAGAGGAGGAGACGAAGAAGAGGGGTAAAGAGGACACTTCAAGAGGATCGAAATTGGCACAAAAGAAAATGATAAGACAGAGACAGTCAACTTAGTTAGAAGCCCCCAATCATGAAGAAAGAAAGCTATACATTCATTATCTTAAGTTGCCAGGGCCACATAGATCCTAAAAGTTCAGAGAAATAAATGGGTTGAATGACAAAACTGGGATTCAAATATATATATAAATATACAGAGAGAGGGGGGGATGGAGGGAGGGAGAGAGACACAGAGACAGAGACAGAGAGACAGAGATGGGGGAGAGAAAGAGAGAGAGAAAGAGAGAGAGACAGAGAGAGAGACAGAGAGAGACAGAGAGAAGAAGAGACAGAGAGGAAGAGAGAGAGAGAGAGTGAGAAGGAGAGAAGGAGGGAAGAAAGAGAGAAAGAAAGAGAGAAAGGAGAAAGAGAGATAGAGACAGAGACAGAGAGAGACATAGACATATATCTCAGAAGCCTAGAACCTAATGAGGCCAAATCTAATGAGATAAGACCTAACTATGTAAAATTAAATAGAGATCAATGTGAAGTTCTATTTTGCAGCCCCAATATCTGCTCCTAAAAGTGCTATTCATTGACACAACTATATAATATTTTTGTGAAATAGATGCACTGGTGTTTATGTGAACAATCAAAGAGATAAGAAGGGAATATAGAAATTATTGGTAAGCTGCTATTAATAATGTATGCTCATATTTTTAAATTAATCTTTTTAATATAATGTTCTAGTTTCCTTTTAAGTAGGTTAAATCAGCACAAATATTATTCTAAAGGAAAAAGATAAACAAAATAATTTCACTGAATTTTAGATTTAGAGCTGGAAGGGTCCTCTTATTTTGTAAGGAACCCAATCCCAGGGAGGTTAAGTGAGATGCCAAAGTCAGTGTGGGTCAATGGTCCCCAAACTGTTTTGATCACACACACCTCAGCTGGAAAAAAAGTTAAATGTGCATTCCCGATATGTGCAATTTTCTTTTTTATAAATTCTGTACTTGTATTCTAAGAGGTGGTAGAACATAGGGTATAGAGAGTTTGCCTCAGAACTAAGAAGATTTACCCTCAAGTCCTAGCTCTGAAACATACTGCCTATATGACCCTGGGCGAGTCACTTAACCCCTCAGTACTCTAGGCCAGAGGCATCAAGCATAAGGCCCATGAGTGCATGTGGTACACAACACCCCCCAGTATGATTCGAAAATTAGGGAATATTTGACAAAATAAGTAAAAATAAATGAAGCATAGATAATATTACATTGTAAAACTAAGTCAATATGGATCCTGCAGGGATCCTTATGTATGGATTAGTGGCCCCTGTTTCTATTTGAGTTTGACACAACTACCATAGACAGCTCTCTAAGCCTCTAAGTATAGAGGAGGTGCTGGCATGTATTGGTAGAGGGAGTTTCCTCAACTGGGAAGTCTGTATGCCAGTCAAATCACAAGCATAGTCCCTATCCAAACTCTCTCCTAGACTTTTACCATTGTACCAAGAACTGTGTACATTATAAAACTTACATAAAGAATCATTTTTAAAAGTATAAGATTTTTAAAATGAAAAAATTCTATCCTAGAGTCAATAGGGAGCCACTGAAGTTTATTATGTGAGTGTCAGTATCAGACTTTCATTTGAAGATAATTGCTTTGGCAGCTGTAAGGAGGATAGATTAGGGAGGGGAAATACTTGAAGCATAAAGACTCATTAGAAGGTTATTATAGCTGTCTAGTCAAGGGGCATCTAGGTGGTGCTGTGGGTAGAGTGCTGTGCCTGGAGTTAGGAAGAGCTGAGTTCAAATCTGGCCTCTGACACTACTGGCTATGTGACCCTGGGCAAGTCACTTAACCCAGCTTGCCTCAGTTTGCTCATCTGTAGAATGAGCTAGAGCAGGAAATGGCAAATCATTCCAGTATCTTTGGCAGGAAAAACCCCATATAGGGTCATGAAGATGACTTAAAATGGGTTTTCAGACATGACTGAAGCAACTGGACAACAATACAGTTACCTAGGCAAAAGGGAACGAGGGTGGTAGCCTTATAAGTTAAGAAAAACAGAAAGATGGAAGGTAGAAATAAAGATCTGATGACTGGATTGATAAGTGGGATGAATTAGAGTTAGACTGGAAGGGAATTGATGCCCTCTACAGAAATAGAAGAGCGTGGAAGGGGCATATCCCTCAGGTGCTCATTTATCAGGTAGGCAGAGGTGGGGATGCTGGGGGTGGTGCAGAATTTTCACAATGACCCTTGGGCAACTACTTTTGTGGGTGCCCTGATACAGATAACTACTGCCTTGATACAGAACAGGGTAGGTTGGGAACTGGAACAGAGGAGGCAGGAGAAGGGTAGTGTTGGGGTATCAGGATGGGTTGTTGTTGTTCATCCTTCATTTTCAAAATGAACCAATGATATCATGGGGTGATATCTTGACTTGCTGGTGAATTGGACTGAAGTGAGGCAGCGTGTGGTTGTGCTGGAGTGTCTATCATAGGGACAGTAGAATTCCACTTACCTTCCCACCTTCAGATTGGCTAAATGCACACTCAGAGACAAGTCATTGCCCCCCAGAGAATCCTACTTTGAGGATCATTGATGCCAGTAATAAGAAAGAGAGTCATGATTTGAACTCAGGTCCTCAAACTCCAAATCCCACATTCTTTCTATTTTATCAAATAAATTCAAGAAGAAAAATATAAACCTAGACAGTAGTTAGTGTGAAAAAATATCTTTTAGGGACTCTTGGAGCCAATTAACAAAGTAGCAAAAAGAACTAAGTGGATTTTAGTCTGTGTTGGCACAAGAAGGGCCAAACAAAAGGCAGAGATGGTCCTAATATTTTCTGCTGAAGTTATCTGTTCAGGTTTGGTGCCACATTAGCATTAAGGAGGATTTAAGTAATCTCAAACATATTCAGATGAAGTCAGCCAAGACAGCGAGTTCACTGAAGATGCGAGTATGTGAAGAGCTGCTGGAGGAAGATGTAGGGGGAACCTGACACCCTTCTAGTATCTGTTAAATAAAGAAGGGTTCAGCTAGATTGGCTTAACCAAACAAAGCAGAATTAGGAGCGGCAGGCGGAGATGGAATTACAATGAAGCGAATTCAGTCCAGCATGAGACACCATGTTCCAATAATCAGAACTGTTTGACAATGAAATGGCTTGAGTTGTAAGGTGGTGAGTTCCCTGTCACATGACATGTTGAAACAGAATCTGGAGATGGCCACTTGTATGAAATGCTGTTAAAGGGATCTGAGTTTGAACTAGATGGCCTCTGAACTCTCCTCCAACGATGGCATTCTGTCCCATCTGGCAGATAGGAACTCTCAGGAGTTCTGAAACTCCTGCCATCACCATCACCACCACCACTAGTACCACTACCACGCTCCCTGCCAGCTACCTCCTATATATGCTAAAGGTACTGGGACCTCCCTGCCTTCTCCCATGTTGTTGTTTTTTCTTGTACTCTAAATGGTCACTGGTCATTACTGAAAAGCCATGTGCTGGCTCTGCTCAGTACTGGAATACTCTTGCACCCACACATTTGGGGAGGCTCCATATCTCCTAAGCCTTTTTTTGCATTTCGGAGATAAACCTCATAACTTCATTTGTATTGCAGAATGAACAAGAAAAAACAGTGCAAGCCAGGCCACCCCCATGTCTACAGAGCTGCCTTTGATTTCTGGGATACTGCCTGAAATAACCCTACCCATTTCTGTACCATTTTCAGTTTTACAAAAGACTTTCTTCACAACTGCAGACTTAAGCAATGAAAGTACTATTATCTCGCAGGGCTTCTGTTTTTCTTTCTCTAGAGGCTGGTAGGTCGTGTAATGGATATAGTGCTGAACCTAGAGTTAGGACACTTTAGCAGCTATGAGATCCTGAAAAAGTGCCCTGACTTCTGTTTGTCTCAGTTTCCTCGATTGTAAAATGGTGATGATAATAATAGCACCTACTTCCCAGGGACTTTGTGAGGTTCAAACGACATAATAATTATAAAACACTCAGCACTCCTGGCATACTGTAGGTGCTTGATAAATGGTTGTTTCTTTCCTTCCTTTCTCAATGGGAGAAAAGGAAAACATTTTCATTGATTGATTTAAAAAGTATCATTATCCCCATTTTAGAGATGGCTTAGAGAAAGGTAGAGACTTTCCCTGCATATGACTTTGAGGCTAGATCTCTTCATTCCAAATCCAGCTTTCTTTCCACCGCACTAAACAATTATGATCCTCAGAATGAGCAAGGCAGGAGAGAAAAATAGATCAGAAAAGACTGTTACTAAATCCCAGATTTTCAGGACTCAAGGGGCAGTTTCTCTGGAGTAAGAGGGCAGAAGCTTTCTTGGTACTGGGGCTTCAATAAAGACATCTTTGTACCGAGGAGTCATCTCAGATCTCCTCCCCCATCATCCACACCTTTACCCCTTGCCTGCCCCTACACACACAGCACTTAGCACCTCTAAATAATGTGTCTTTACATCCTGTTTGAAGCCACATTGGGCCTTCAGGGAGCCTCTGTGAACTGAGAGATATATCTCAGAGATTTACAAGGGAACATGCTGTTGACCTTGGCTCACCCAACCAAGTGCGTGACTTGGTCTCATGTAACAATGGCATGGACTTTATGGACCTCCTCCCTGGCTCCCCAGTGCAGTACCTAGAGCCAACCTCCAAAGCTGGAAAAGCCATTATCACTTCATAACCCCACTTGCCATGTGTTCGGAAACAGACAGCCCATGCCCCTCCTTTGGACTCCTGGAAGAGGATGTGAGGAAATCACAGGATGTTTTCTCAGTGCACTGCATGTCCAATATTGGCCCTGGAAGTTACTTGTACTCCATCCAGCTTCACCAAAGCTGCCAATCCTTGGCTAAGACTTCCCTCTGAGGACTAGGTCATGGCTTTGGGGAAGGGAGAAGGGTGAGTGTAGATGGCCCAGAATCTTCTCTAGAAGAGAAAATGCCCTGAAGAAGTATGTCAGTCTGAGGTGGGGGAGGAGGTTGGGGTTTTTTGAAGGTTTTTTAAAGAACAGGAAAAAGAGTAAAAAATTACCAGTTACAAACACACCCTGAGCCACATCTCTTCATTACATTATGCCTGTGGCCAAGATCTGTTTAGTTGGTGTGACAAGGACAGGGGAGGAGCAGAAAGTAATATTGGCAGGCTTAGAAACTTTGGCCCAGAGTGGCCAAAAGGACCTTAGGATCATCTGATCCAAAGGCAAGCTCTCCTGATGTTCCCTCCCCCAGAGCCCTGGACTGTTGTTGATCTACAGCTCAGCCTTGGAGAAATTTCCAGGTCTTTTTGCCAAATCTGAAGTGGCAAGGAGGGGTGCTCCAGAAATTATAAGTCATCGTCACATAGGATTTATAACTGAAAGGGTACTTAGAGATCATCTAATGCAGAGGTTCTTAGCCTAGAATCCACAGACTCCCCCCAAAAAGAAAAGAGTCCATGGATATATTTCAGGGGGTCTGTGAACTTGGAGAGGAAATATGTGTGTGTGTGTGTGTGTGTGTGTGTGTGTGTGTGTGTGTACACACACGCATCTTTATATTTATCATTTATAGATACATGTTTATTTTTACTTATACATTTTTACATATTTTCACACATATATTTCCTGTATATAACACATACACACACTTTATTTTCACGCACACATTTTTTCCACTAACTTCCAATTGAAATTTAGCAGGTTTTTTCCAATTATTTAAAAACAATTACTCTGAGGAGGCATCCGTAGGCCTCACCAGACTTGCCCAAGGGGTCTATGATACAAAAAAAGTTAAGAACCCCTACTCTAGATCATCTTCCCCATCTTCCCTTCACCATACAGATGAGTAAAAGGAGTCTAAGGGAATAAAAAGGACATGCCCGAGGTCATACAACTAGAAAAGAACAGAGCTGAGGTTCAAACCCTGGTGTTGACCCCAAATCAGGTGCTCATTACAACAGACTGTGACACAATGGGCTTGTTCTCCACCTCTGGGAGGCTCTGGTTATTTATTTTTTAATATGTGATCAATTCCTACTTAATAAGTTTTTGTACCTGAGAGGAATCATGGTAACATGGATAAAGAATAGGCCTTGGAGTCAGGAAGGTCTCCCTTTGACATATATTGACTGACTCACCCTGTGCCTCAATCGCTAATATCTCAGGACCCTGGACAGTTCCCTATGCCTATAGTTCAATGAGCAGATGCCAACATTCTGGTGGGGAAAGTCCATCCCAGACAGCTCCTTGTTCTGATGAAGTCACAGGTCCAGTCCAAAAAATTATAGCTTTCTCACTGATATTCAGTGGATTATAAACTGAATAACACTTTCTCCCAACTCCTGTGCCGACCCAGAACTCTCACACAATACTATCAAAAAGTTACTGTCCATAAAACACAGATGACTTCTGTATATTTCATACAGGTTTTCAAAACAGCTCTGTTGCAGTGACATCTTAAAGAGCAGTTCAACCTCTCATTACTCAGATAAGGAAATTGACTTACAGAGAGATAGAGAGAATTGTTCAAGACCACAATCCAGTATCAGAAGATGAATTCAAATCCAGATTTCCTTGCCTTCAGGTCTGGGGTTCACTAAGAACCATGGCCCCTTGCCACTCAATGTGTGGGACTCAAAGCAGAGTCCAGAGGAAAGAATTTATTAGGCTTGGATATCTATATTGGTAGGTGGTGGCGACACAATCCTTTATTGCCTCCACCCTGGAACAGTTGGAAATGCAAAAATGGCAGGGTGCAGATTGCACCAACCCGGCTTCCCATCCTTTACTATTGGAGTTTTAGGAGGCAATAAGGAAGCTTTTCTGAACTGAGAATTAGAAACTGTGAGTTCTCTCATTCTGGCTCTGCCATAACTCTGATTGAGACGTTGATAAAAATCCCTTTACAAGCTTTGGTCCTCAGTTCTCTCATCTGTAAAATGAAAGGGTTGGGCCTGATGATGTCTAAGATTTGTTCCAACTCTGACATCCTATTGGTTCCTCTAATCATGTATTCAGAACTGAAAGGGACCTTGGAGGGTACCTAGCCCATGTCTTTCATTTCATAGACGAGGAGATTGAGGTCCAAAGTGGCTGTGATATTTGAAGGTCTCTCCAAGCTCTGTATTCTGTATTCTGTTTTTTGTATTCACACCCAGCTCTGACATTTTGTATTCTGTGTTCTAAGGTCCCTTCTAGTTTTCAAATAATCTTGTGGTTCTAATGCTCAAAATGCTATATGATTTATCCCATATATACACATTTATAATATCATTATATTTATATTAAAGGGGGCACTTAACAAAGTGCAAGCACAATCTCTAATGGATCTCCATGCTTCCCCTGACCTCAGTTTTCTGATGGGTCACTTCCTTGGGGAGGCCATGTTATTCCTCTGGTCCTTGAATTGCTCAAAGCCCCACTCATTATTTTGTTGTCTGAAGTTGGGCATGAATGTTTCTGGAATTAATTAAGCAAGAGACCCTGGTGCTGGGCATTTGGGAATCATCCAATAATCAAGCCTTAAGGTGCTTGCCAGGCCCGGGGTGCAGGCAGGGTCCTCTGTCCCTGAAGGGCTGATTAACTCCAGGAAACAGAGACCTGGCTTGGCCCAGCCATGTAGCCTTGCCAGCTTCTGCTCCACTTTATGGATATAGTAAACAGCCCTAAACACTGCAAATCACCAGGGTTGAAACTAGGTATAAGGCTCTCACTACATGATCTGCTCAAGCAGAAATCATCACACCAATAATTGCTCTACTAAAAAAAGAGGTGAAACATGACAGAAATATGGAGAAACATGTTGACCTCAGGGCTGATCATGATGGAGCTCACTTAGCAGTAACATTTCTCCAGTGATTTAAAAGTTTACAATCCTAAACTAGGACTCAGGAGATTAGGGATCATAGCATTGTAAAGCTAGTGCTGGAGACCTTAGAGACCACTGAGTCCAATTCTCTCATTTTGTAAGTGGAAACTGAGGCTCAGACCAGATAAGTCACTTGCCCAGAGTGGCTCAAATCCAACCTCAGACAGTAATTAGCTGTGTAATCTAGAGTGAATTGCTTGATATCTCTGATCCTCAGTTTCCACATCTGTAAAATGATGTTGACAACAATTCTATTATCTACTTCAAACTATCAATCAAGTATTTATTAAGCATCATCTATATACCATGGAAGGTCCTATGTATCAAGGATTCAAGTGCAAAGATGTAAGTACTTCAAGAGGCGTGTTTTAAAGTGCCATTCAAACTGAAGTCATGGGATCATAGGTCTAGAAATGAAATCAATCTTAGGGATCATTTAGTTAACTCCTCTCATTTTACAGATGAGGACACAGAGGCTGAGACTTTAAATGATTTGGCCAAGGTCACAAAGACAGTGTGCATCAGATCTGGAATCTGAACCCAGGTTTTCTGAATCCAAAGTCCGTGCTCCTTCCAAAGTGCCAGGCTCATCATTTGGAGAAAGGCAGAAACAGTCAAAGGACAGTAGAATTAGGACCTATGGTTTCAATGATGTAGGGAACTCAAGGTGACTAAAAAGTTCTGTTATGCAATGGAAGTTTTCATCTAAAAAGTTCAGATAAGCACCTTGGAATCTTAGCTAGTTGCCTCCAAGAAACTGCCCAAGGTCAGACCGCTATGGATAAGAAGCAGCATGAAAATCCAGGTCTTCTTAACTTTGGGGTCAGCTCTCTAGACCTATGCCATGATGTCTCCCATTATTGTTATGATTATATTATATTATATTATATCATATCATATCATATCATATCAATCATATGGTACCATTACTATTAGACAGCTGTACCTTCAACAGGAATGGAGACCAAAGACCCTTTGCTTCAGTTCAATCCCTGGAAAAATTTCAAGTGTGGCAAAAGTTGGTCATCTCCGCCATCTCAAGGCTCAGTATCCTCAGGCTGTTTTGGATGTCCATCTCAACATTTCATTCTCTACATGGCCTCCGAGTAGTTCTTCTCTCCTTCTTTACCAACACTTCCTTCATCTATACCCTCTGGCTCTGAGATCCCACAGCTAATATAGTGAACTAATTCACAATAAGGTGTACCTGGCCCAAAGTGGCCTAATGTGCCTTAAACTGATGAACCGTTGAGATGGTGGAATTTCAATTATTGACTAAGAACATCTAGTAATAATAAGGGTTTGAAGGTGGGGGTGGAAGCTTCAAATCACTATTCAAAGGCAACCACCTTCTCCTGGAACACAGAACACACAATGTCTGAATTGGAAGGGATGATGAAGACACCAAGCCCAGCCTCATCATTTTACAGAAGATGGAAGTGAAACCCAGAGAGAAGTAACTTTCCCAGAGGTAATTGATCAAGTCAGTGACAGCTTCAGACTTTGTAAGTAACAGTCTCGCACTTTTCCACTGCACCCCTCTACCTGGAGGACTGGGTCTGGGCCATGTTCCCCTTGAGGTTCAAATAATCTAATTCTGACAGTATTGCTTTTACCTCCCTAAGCCTCATTTTCTTCATCTTAAAAATTGGGAGAATAATGTCGAATACACCTACCCCACGTTGTTGTTGTGGAAATCAAACAAGGTCCGTCCAGGAGTTTATGTGAAACACTTCACAAAATTAGCTATACAAAAGTCAGATAGTTGTAATTCTTTCACAAGGTTGTCAGAAAGAAGATGCTTTGCAATCCTCTATATGTCATAAATATTTGAGCTATACTGTGTAAAGGAGATGTTAATGAGCTTTCTTATATTCCCATAGCAAGGTGTGAGGAAATTCCTTAATCAGTCCAAGAGTAGTATAGAGCCTTGGGCACTGGATATGGGCAGCTTAAGACACATAGTAAACCTCTGCAGCAGTGGTTGGCTCAGAGAATCAGGCACACCTCTTGGCCTTATGTTAAAAAATAAATGAAGCTATTCAGCAGTTGTAGAATTTTGGTAATTTGGGGGTGTGCACATCATAAGCTACCTATGGAGGAGATCCTTGGTGGGAGATTGCTCTCTCTCCTGCCTCTCCTCTTCAGTTATGGTAGCTAGCAATGGAGCTGCATGCTCTGAACTAGACACTCCATCTGGTAGTTGGAGAGTCAGTCCCACAGAGTTGGAGGCACAGCTGAGGAAACAGAGACACCCTTTCCATCTGTACAAGGAAACAATGAGATGGTTATTCAGGGCAGGTAGCAGCTTCAAGGAGCTTGACCCTTGTCTGTACAGAAGAGAGATGGCTATGGACTCAAAAGAGCTGGCTATGGCAGCTGAAAGTTCAGATGGACAGAGGATTCTCTGAGCAAAAAGAGGACATCAGTCCCTGCACTATCAGAGTTGTAAACTGCCTTGCCACATGTGTATTCCTCCTGAGTGTGTCTCATTATGATTATACTTAAGGTTTATACTCATTCTTTCTATTAATGTTCAGCATATTTGTGGGAGTGTGCACCCTAGGTTTCTTAGTATAACATTTTAATAAATACTTTTGCTAGGAATTAGTTGCATCTATTGGCTTGTTATTAATGGTAAACACATCAGCTGGGGCTCATGAACTTTAAAAGTATAGACTCATGGAGTAGCCTAAAACGAGAGTATCAGTCTTGGGACCCAACCTGCATTTATGAGTCTAAGTTAGAAGAATAGCCCAGAGAAGACACAAAATCTCATTAGTGTTATTCACACCACCAACACCATCCCCAGTAGTTTTAAAGGGGCATGAGGATGCATAAAAAATACTCACATTTCACTTGTTTTCACAGAATCAAAGAATTCAGCCTTAAACAGAACCTTACTGGGCACCTGGTCAAACTCATAACCAGAAAGGAATCCCCTCTACACCTCACCAGACAATCTGCCACCCAGTCATTCCTTGAAGACTCCAAGAGGGAACCACGTGCCACCTCTCAAGCCTTCCAGACTACTTTGGGTTAGCTCTAATTAAATGGAAGTTTTTTCTCACATCACGAGACTCAACTTGCCTCTCTGCAGTCTCTTCCTTTTGTTTCTAATTCTATCCTCTAGGGACAAGCAAAAGTCAAATTCCTCTTCAAGGTGAGAATCCTTCAAATACTTGAACGGAGCTATCATGTTTCACTCTCCAAGTCTTCTCTTCTCCCAGGTAAACATCCCCAGTTTCTCATACTGGTCCTTAATGGCAGCCCCACCCCATTTGAGCAGGGGAGGATTTCTTTCCTAGCAAGATGAAAAATCCATCAGTCTCCTAATTTAGAGATTTAGCTTCTAGATCCAAAGAACATTTGTTGAGACTAGTCTACGACGTACGATCTTGAAGATGATCATTTACTTCTATATTTACCCAGCACTATTAGATGAGACACATCACACAAGCACATTCCCACAGCTAAATCTCAATTCAAAGGTTTTCTAGGTAGCCACATGGTAGAGAGGTATATAGTGTTGGAGTTGGAATCCAGAGAACTGAGTTCAAATCCTGCTTCAGACACTTACTAGCTATATGACCTAGTTATTTAAACTCTCTCAACCTCAGTTTCTTCATCTGTAAAATGAGAAAAAGAAGAATAGCACCTAATTTGCAGGGTTGTTATAGGAATCAAATAAGGCAATGTATGCAAAGTACTTTGTAAACCTTAAAGAGCTGTATAAACGCTAGTTACTATCATCATTGGCACTACTATATTTGGATTATTGGAGGGCCAACAGAAAAACCACCCAGATTATGAGTTGTTGTCTAATGAGGTTGTTTTTGCTCTCTTTCCTCTCATCTCTTGCCATTGGGTAATCTGAAGGACCCAACAATAATGCCCAAGTCCCAGAATGGAACTCTTGGATTGGTCATGGCCACACACAAACAGAAGCCAAGAAATCCCACACCCAGTCCAACTTCTTCCATCAGTACCTCATCTACTCCAAATGTGGGAGCCCTGACACAGACTTTGGGGTGCTTCACCTTGGACTCTATGTAAAAGTAAAGACTTGACTGAATAAACAAGAAGTTGGGAGCACGATTGCAGGGGGAATGCTTATCCTACTTAAGAAAACAAATTATTCTGTGTAGACTTCAATACATCTAAGGGATGGAGTTGCAAGGTGGGCAAAGGTCTGCACTGCCCCAGGCTGATGCTTTTATGGGCAGGTTACAAATCATTCTTATTGATTCATGAAAGCAGCGTATCTCTAGAGTGAGATTTGGAATCAGTCTATATCTAGAAAAAGCGACATCACACATAGATAGAGTTAATTGTGGTTTCGTGGTCTCCAGAAAGATAAGGGATTGAAGATGTTTAGTCTGAGGGAGAATAGGTTTAAAGGGGAGATGAACAGTATGGCATAGTAGAAAGGACACTAGGCTTGGAGTGGGAAAAGTTGGTTTCAAACAAAGGTTTTGCCACTGAGTGTGACCTTGAAAAATCACTTCCCTCTCTGGGCATCGGTTTCTTCCTACTCCATCCTAAGCCTTTGATTTATGAACCCTATAACTTAGCTCCCAATAGCCAGCCCAGATTGTTCTTTTGACATGTCCACCGCCTCTGGTTTATTTGGTTCTGTAACTATGACCTCCAGCTTTCATTTCTAAGACCTATAATCCCAGCCCCTCAGCTTCTAGTGGTACAAACTATAATTCTATTCCAATGCTCATTCATGACCTGGTACAGAAAGTCCTGAAAGTTTCTCCCTATCTTCCTCAACATGGAAACATTTCAGTCACCATCATGAAACCCTCATGATCACAGCCAGGATGCAAATAGGAGAATTAGGCAGGAATAATATGAAGTCCCTCCCCATTAAGGAATAAGAAAATAGGACCCAAGCATGGCCTAGGGTATCACCAAATCATAGGGTGCTGGAGATGGATAGAAGCTTTGAGATGACTGACTACAACCTCCTGCATCAACAGGTCAGGAAATTGGGGACCATAGGAAGGAGGGAACTCGCCCCATGGCACACAATGACAATGAAACCGCTGCAACTTGAGTGTAGGCTGACTTCAAATCCACATTGTCTTCCTGTCGACACTATTTGCTCTGTACTCCCTAGTGGGTGTCTCTGCAACTGCAAATGTTCACTATAGGCAGGCGAAGGTCAGAGGCAATATGATGTGTTAAAGAGATTGGCACCATGGCATAGTGGACAAATTGCTAAACATGGGGTCATGATGAACTGGGCTGGCATCATGCTTCAGATAATACCAGCTGTGCAGTCCTAGGCAAGTCACAAAATTTCTCTGGGCATCAATTTCTTCATCTGCCAAATGAAGGGATTGGATTTAGAAGTATGAGGGACCTTAAATTAACTTCTTAGGGCACTGGAAGGTTTGTGACCTATATTAGTGGGAGGGGAGCAGCCACATTGAAGAAGTCATAAATCTTCTATTCTTAGATCTGTCTGCCTGTGATCATGAGTCATAAGTCCTGGGTTTAAATCCTAGCTCTGATAGTGAGGTGGCCAGGTAGGGCAGTGGACAGAGCTCTGCACTTGGAGTCAGGAAGTTAACTGTGTGATCCTGAGGAAATCATGGAACCTCTTTTCTTCCTCAGTTTCCTCATCTGTAAAATAAGGATAATAATATGACCTCCCTCCCAGGAATATTGTGAAGATCAAATGAGATATCTGTAAGTTGCCTTGCAAACATTAAACATTATATATGATAGTTATTTATTACTATTAATTTATTAATAGTTAATTTTAATTATGACTACTACTAGTTATGTGGTCTTGGACAAAGCCTTTGCTCTCGCTAGTCTTCAGTTTCCTCCCTTTATAAAAGGAAAGGGTTAAAATAAAGTCCAGCTCTGAATCCTAGAGCTACCACAGGCCTGAAGACACATCATGTCCCTGATGGACAAGGACAGAGATGCTGGCAGTGTTTCATGTGTGGTATGCCTGATGCCCAAGCCCTAGCCCAGACATGACCCCTAGTTCCTGCATCCTGACTAGTGTCTTTTCCAAGATTAATTTTGTCACTTGTCATTGATGACCTGGGCCTTACCTTGTGGCTTACCTCTCCCTACTCTTCTGCTTTTTCTAGAATGTGATCCTGTGGCCAGATAGTTAAGGGAACAGGACATATTCCTAGGCCATATGGTGTCTCACACACATACACATACATACACACACACACACACACACACACACACACACACACACACACACACATCATTAAATAATGCATTCAAGAGAAGTTCTGCTAAGTGACAAAAAAGTTATTCCTTTGAGTAAAGCACAACAGTCGCTCCTCTGAGCTTAGTATCCAAGTTGAAAGTCCCCCCACTCCTAGCCATAGCTTCTGGAAACATTTCAAAAAATTGGTTTCATATCTCAAGAAGGGAAACATCTCATTTGACCTTGAAGGATGGACTGTGCTCTCAGTGGCCTTTGGAAGAAATTGGAGATGGTGGTGTCAGAGGCAATTAATCCTGAGTAATAGGAAGTTTTAGCAGGCAGAACAGACTCAGTAGCAAAGCAGCGGCTGGTCTTTCCCTGGGCAGACAAGAAACCAGAAGCCTCTGTTCCTGCTGCCGGCTCTCTGCCCCCACTACCCATGATCCCTGCAGCGATTTGTTTACTAATGAGAAAGATTAATCAAAGGAGTTTTCATTGGAGAAATATGACCAGGGTAAGGAGAGTAAGCAGAGCCATGCCCCTGGAACACTTCCAAAATGGAAGATTGGATTGGAGTCACCAAAGAGAAGTGGCCACCATCCGGGACCCATTATAGATGGTACAAAATGTGCATCTGGGTGGCATGAGCCTACCAGCCCACCTGGCGGGAGGGGTGGGAGAATCAGGAAGCTTTGCCTGGGCTCCTGGAGTCACTGACTCATCTGAATAATAAACTCATTTTCAAGCCAAAACCCATTACCTGTTCAAGGGCAGGAGGTGTCTACCTATGTCAGGGGAAAAAACAAACCTGCAACAGCTGGAGAGGAGCTGGGTTGGGGAGAATAATAAGGCAAGAGGAAGAAAAAGGGAAATGTAAAAATAAGCTTCTCACATAAAAGATTTCCAGCTATTCCACAGCTCTCCAGTCCTTAAATCCCGCTCTTTCTATGCTCCATGCACCACCTCTCCTCTCTGGAAGATCCTCACTTCAAGACTTAATCCCTCAAGGATCTTCCTCAGGTGACTGCCCCCTCTCCAACCAATACAGGGGACAAATGCTCCAATCCTTAGAAGACAATCTCCATGGGTTGGTGACTCCCTCGCAGGTAATGAGGCTCTCTGCACTAAGGATTGGCTGGTTACCAGATGGTAGACACGTAGGCCATTTCTAGGTCTTGACTAGAAGGTACTATCAAGCTCAAAACAGTAGCATGAACCTTGCTGTTGGATACTTGAAAGAAATACAAAGGCAGATTTAACTCATAAAAAGTATAAGAAGAAGAATAAAAATCACCAAATTTTGGGGTAGAAAGAGACTAAACTGGCCACCAAGTCCACACATACCTCCAAAGAATCCTCACTTCATACAACATTGACCCAGAGCCCTTCCCATCCTGATTGCCTTCCTTTAGTGAATCTTCAGTTTGCTCATGTGATCCTCAAACTGTGGTACACAGAATGGAACACAATACTCTGGGTGTGGTCTGACCAAAGCAGTGTGCACAGAGTGCATATTTCTGGAAATCACGTTTCTCTTAATGCAACTCAAATTTTCATTCACGTTTTAAAAATGTTTTTGATGCCACACCGCAGTGTTGACTCTTATTGAGCTTGTACTCCAAGAAAGTCGCCAGTTCTTTAGATAAGCTTTAGACAACCTTATCTTATATGTCTAATGTTGATTTTTGACTCATTGAATTTTTTATCCCTATTGAATTTCATCTTGTCAGATTTACCCAGATATTCTACCATGTCAAGATCTTTTGGGGTTCCTGACTGTCATTTGATGTGTTCGCTTTCCCTCTCTGAATTGTATCATCTACAAATTTGACAAGTGTGCCATTTCTGCATTTATCTAAGGCATCGATAAAAATACTAAACAGCATAGGGTCAAGTACAACCCTGGGACACTCCACTGGAGATCTCCTGCCAAGCTGACATTGAACCATTAATGGTGGCTTTTTGAGTCTGCTCATTCAACCAGTTCCAAATCCATCTAATTGCATTTTGATCTCCATCTTCTATGCAAGAATAGTATGACTTTAGCAAGAGTGCAGGTGAATTGTACCTAGAGGATTCCACTATAATTAGTATCCTTGTCAAAAAGGAAATAAAGGTGTCTGACTTGGATGGCCTATTGCTGATCCAGCCATGCTCTTTGTAAATGCTGCTTCCTTTTTGAGATCTTGATTAACCATCTGTTCTAGAGACCAAAGTCCAGGTGGGAACAATGATCTGCCCAACGGGACATAATGAGTTAATGGCAGAGCCAGTTCTTGAACTTGAGACAATTTGATTCCAACTCCATGGCCAGTTGTATAACTATTCCACAAGTTGCATAACTTACCCTCGATGTACCAAACCAGAGGAGCCTACTTCATTCCAGTCGTGACCAATGCTAGCTGACACTCAATAATTTTTTAAATTATAATTTCAAGCCTAGTACTAAAATAGAAAATGAACATATTTGTAATACCTGAAATCTCAATCTTGAGGAATTTTCAGGCTAGAGCATGCCATTTATTTGATAATGGTCCTTAATGGCCACATATGATATTGTAGGCTTGACGATCTTGGCCATGGGCTTTGAGGCACCCTGCCTCAGGTGCATCCCAGTTTGGGGACAAAGACCAGAACCCAGTCCTGAGTAGCAGAAACAGAGGAATATGGCTTCAAAGACTGTACAGAGCTCTACACGGTGACCTGCCTGAAATACAAACATGTCAGACAGGTGGGTTTAATTGCCGTATGTAAAAAGCATGGATAATTGGCTGGCCCAGCAGGAGGGCAATAGGGGAAAGGGATGTGAGATTATCATTCTTGCTGCTAGAATTGTGAAGATAATAGAACATAGCACCAAGATGTAACCAGTGAGGGCTGAAAGCAGTCTGGAAGCATGGGCAAAGTTCTGAACTGGGATACAAAGAAACTTGGACTTTATTCCTGGCTAGTCTGCCACTGACATGCTGTGTGATCATAGATGAGTTCTTTTTCCTTTCTGGACTAAAATTCCCTCCTCTATCAAATGATGATCCTTCTAGCTCTGACCTTTTAGGTTTTATGGGCTCTTCCAATTCTGACATTACATTATTTTGGGTATTTTGCTCCCCCATTAAATTTGAAGCTCCTTGAGGGCAGAAACTTTCTTTATTTCATTTTTGTGTTGCTATCACTTAGCACAGTGTCTGGAACATAGTAAGTTGTTAATATTTATTGTGCTTATTTTATTGCACATGATCTAGGGCTATTTCTAGCTCTATCATTCTAAGTCTAAGCTAGACCTGAGATGACTACACAAAAAGCACAAAATAACAAGGAAGAACTAGATGAACTAGACATGTTAATGTAAGAAGGTAAATTTGACCTCAAAAATGTCACCTGATGGGAGGAGAACCATCACTGGCATAGAGCTCTGAAAGGGCATAATTTATTCAAAAGGAATAGTATTATAAATAAGAATAAGGTAGAGAGGATTGGGGCAGAGTACACTGAAGAGATATGCTCTTGTAATGAAATTCAAGAACCAGAGTGGGGAATTATGATGTAATCATTTGGGTGGTGATCAATAAATACAAAAAAAAAGTGAAATTGTCATCAGATTGTACAACAGATGACTTGGACAAAAAGTGAAAACATGTGAGGAGATTAGGAAATGGATCACAAGCCTGACACAGAACAGGGAAGGCACTTCAATTATCTAGATATCTGCCAGAACTTTCTGCCCCAAAGTAAAGTACCTAATCATTTCTTGCCATGTCTTAAATGATCATTTCCTCCTCCAAAATGTAGAGGAAGTAATAAAGGGAGAGGAGTAGGGGAATTCTACTCTGAATCTGATTTTCATCAATGATGGAGAACAGATTGATGAGAAGGAAATTACTGGAATTTTGGTGGAAGAAGTGACCACTCTATCTTTGAATTTGTGTGAGGGGGTGGGGGAGAGAGAGAGAGACAGACAGACAGACAGACAGAGAGAGAGAGAAAGAGAGAGAGACAGAGAGAGAGAGAGGAAGTCCAGACATATTCTGATATACACCTAGATTTAAGTAGAACTGAATTCAAAGGGTTAAGAGAAAGAAGAGATGAATTAAAATCCTACAATAGAAGTCAGTCCTAGTGGAATAAAAGGCACCCAAGAACAAAATTCTAAAGGTACAAAGAGAAACAGTTCAGATGAGGAGATAAAGGGAGTGTTGTTGAGAGACAAACCATGTGGATGCACAGGTTAATGAGTTCATAAGCCAGTGTGGATTTTATTTTTTATCTGATTGATTTTGTCTTGACACAATAAACACTTCCCAACAACCACCCAAGCAACCATCCCAATAAAAGTACATTCTCAGAAAACAGTTAACACAAGGACAGAAATGTGAGTGTGTGTGTGTGTATCCTTTAACTTTGATACTATAATACTGAGTGTTGTATTTTACCAGAATATTGTTGCCTTTTTATACATGAGATTTTTAGAAAACAAAAATAAAGACACATAACAGAGGATGAAAACATGAAAACAAAACTGTGGAATGGTCTTTTAAGAATAGTATGAGGACAGCTAAGACTCAGAATGAGCCAAGGCTGCTGAGGAAAGCTAAGAACAATCAAACTGTTTTGTTCTGCTTCTTAACCTGTCTTCATATTCCTCCTTATTCCCACCCCTCCCTCCCCACCCAGACCTCAACTGAGATTGGACATGAAGGACATGGCTTAGCTCATACACGCAGAAGGAGGCTGGGAATGGGGAAGGAAGACTTGCAAGGCATTTATCTGGGTAGTGAAGCACTCAGGGTAAATGATGTGGGACTCAAGATAACACCAATTTTGGTACAGGTTAATAAAAGGAGAGCCAAAAATGGCAAGGGTTGCAGAGCCAGCCTGATTCTTGCCCTCCAGCTAAATACTTCATAATATTTATATTACAATAGTTATCTGCCCACCTTTAAGCATGAGTCAGACCCAGGGACAAGCAACAATTGTAGGAAAAAGCAAGAATTACACTCAAAGCAAAGTAAGCAGTAGCTATAGCATGAATGGAGACCTAAGCCGAAGCAAATGAGGAAGACCAGCAATGTGAGAGATCCATCCAAGACCTCTTCCTCAGACCACATTGAAACACTTGGGAGTGCTGCCAAACCAGAATAAAATGTCATTGTGAAATGTTTAATAAAATAAATAAAAACAAAGATAATAAAACATAGATAATGTTGATAAGGGGTTTTCTAAGTTACTATGTGGCCTGCAAGGATATATAGTTTCTCTTTGAGTTTGACACCACTTTGGTCTACCTATGTATGGGACTTTGAGTCAGTGATCTTTTTCTCCCTCAAGCAGCAGGATTTTTATCTGAGGGTGGTTTGAATTTGAGCACCTGAACTGTGTTTCTCCAGGCTGTTAGGTTTTGGCACACCTGGAAGAAGGGGAATTGGTTGCCTGATCTGGGAAGCGTTTTCTGGCTGGGTTGAATGAGATGCCTGTAGGGGGTTCTTTGATGTATTTATTTGCGTTCGTCTCTATTATAATTAAAGATCTGTACACACTTAAGCCTTGGTAAATGACCTCAATTGAAACACAGCAGGGACAAGATGAAGGGGAAGGAGTTTTCCTGAGTTGGTGAGGGTATCGTGAGGCAAGAATTTGATTGGATAGATTCACAACAAACTACTAGTCTAAGAAAAGAATCTGGGCCACCACCCCTGAGGAGTGGAGTTAAAGAACAAGGAGAATGGGAGAGGTAACACAGGACTAGAGAAGAGGGTATGTTGTCCTGGTTTTCACAAAAGGGAATAGAATAAAGTCTGTACACTATGGGCCAATTAACTTGACTTCAATTCCTGGAGGAAATCTAGAAAATATCATTAAAGAGATAGTTAATGAGTATCTAGAAAGGAAAGCAGGGTTTACAAAAAGCATGGCTTCATCAAGAACGGGTCATGTCAGACTAAAGATATTGCCTGTTTTTGAAAGGTTTACTAAAATAGTAAATTGGGGGAATTTTTGAGATAGTTTACCCAAGTTAGTAAAACGTGATAAAATAGATCCTATAATAATTGTGGATAAGATTGAGAGACATGAGTTAAACAATAACAACCTTAAAGGGATTTAGAACTAGTTAAAGGAATTTGGCAGGAGGTCTCCAGGGAAGTAACCCAGGGATCAGTACTCAGTTCTGTGATATTTGCTAACTATACCAATGAGTTGGATAATGACATAGGTGGCATCTTTTGGCATTCAACTTTGCAGGTGATGGAAAACTTGAAGGAATAACCATCTCTCTGGAGTACAAAGTCAAATTCCAAAAAGATCTTGATGGGTTAGAGTCATAGATTCAATCGAATAAAATTAAATTCATTGGGGATAAATTATGTTTTACTTTGAGGTTCAAATTTCAACTTCACATGCACTGAATCAGGGAGGCTTGGTTTCATGGCAGTTTATCTGGAAATATGTGAGTTACCATCATGATGTGAAAGTAAATAAAGCCAATGTAATCTTGGCCTACAGCAAGAGAGGAACAACTTTGGGGAATAAGATGTTTGTAATCCCTCAGTACATTGCCCTTATCAGACCAGATCTAGAGTGGTGTGTTCAGTTTTGAACACCACAGTTTTTAAAAAGGACATGGTTGAGCTGGAGAATTTCCAGAAGACAACCAAGAAGATGAAGGGTCTCATGTTTGTGTCATATAGAGAATGTTTGTGGAAAAGAAAATATATGTTTTTAATTGAAAAATAAAATTGCTTGCATTTTTTAAAAAGCAATATGAAGAAATTGAGACTGTTTAGCTTGAAGACCAAAAGATCAGAAGACCAGAAAGATCAGAAAACATGATAGTGGCTATCTTTGGCTTTTTGAAAGACTGTCCTTTATTCTATTTGACCCCAAAGGGCAAAACCAGGAACAATGAATAGAAGTGGCACAAAAAGGCACATTTAGGATTGAGAAAAGATATATAAAGACATTATCAGTTGAGGCTATCCCAACAAGGGGTACTGACAAGTGGCTGAGGTAGTCCAGAAAGGCCCATTGGAAGAAACTTGCCTTGGAGAATGGGAAGTACTTGGGCAGACAGCAGTAAGGGTTGGGTAGGGGAAAGACTTTTGTTTTACACAGTCTGGATTTTCTTACCTTAGTTTTTTTTTTCCAGAAGGCTAACAACCACCTTCCTGAAGACCACCAAGACAGGGAAGGTTTTGCTGGAAGAAAGCTATGTTTGTTATCCTCCCCTCAAGCATTGTCTTCTGCCTCAGCCTTCTTCCTCCTCTCCTTCGCTTACTCCAATCCACTGGGCTCTTGCTCACCTGTCCTTCCTTTCCAAGCTGGGCTCACTCCATTTCCAATTACAGGCTCAGCCCAAGAGAGAGACAAGGGACTCTGCTCAATTACTCAGGTAGTACTCTTGGCTTCCCTCCGATTGGGAGAGTCCAGAGACCAGGGCTATTGTGTCTTCCCTAAATGTATCTGTGGATTTCTGTGAGTCTTTTACTCTCTGTATACTTTCTATGGGGTGAAATAAAGGCTTATCACCCTTTCCCTGTGGCAAGACACAGTCTCCGCTGGCCCCGGTGCCCTGGGCCGTCGTCCCACCTGCTGTTATAGGTACTGTAAAAATAAGTCGTACCCAAAGTCACGTTTATGCAGGGAAGTTCCTGATGCAAAGATATGAATCTTCGATTTTGGTAGAAAGAAAGCAAAAACGGATGCATTTCCATTGTGTCAAATGAATATGAACAGCTGTTATTGGAAGCCTTAGAGGCTGCTTGTATCTGTGCCAACAAGTACATAGTGAAGAGTTGTGGCAAGGATGGTTTTCATATTCGTGTGCGGCTACATCCATTTCATGTCATCTGCATCAATAAGATGTTGTCATGTGCTGGGGCTGATAGGCTCCAGACTGGCATGTGGGGAGCTTTTGGGAAGCCCAGGGGCACTGTAGCCCATATATATACCGGCCAAGTTATCACGTCTATTTGAACCAAGGTTCAGAATAAAGAACATGTGATTGAAGCTGTGTGGAGAGCCAAGTTCAAGTTCCCTGGCCACCAGAAGATCCACGTCTCCAAGAAATGGGGTTTCACCAAGTGCAATGCTGATGAATTTGAGGATACGATAGCTGAGAAGCGACTCATTCCTGATGACTGTGGGGTTAAGTACATCCCGCAGCCGGGGCCCCTTGGATAAATGGCAGGCACTCCACTCCTGAGGGGTGTGTGTGCTGTGACATCTACCTTTCCACAGGCATAAATAAACTAGATGCTGCTAAAAAAAAAAGAAATAAAGGTTTCCCTGAACCCAATACATGCATTGTCACCTTGAATGCTTACAGAGGAAATTAGGAACCTAATACCTACATCTGTAAACAACTTAGGCATGAAATCTATTCTCAGGCTTTCCAAAAGGGATTCTAGGTGGGGACAATATGGCCAAAGGGATTTTTTTTTGGTGAGGAGGATAGCTTCTAAAATTAAGCCTAGTCTTTGTAAACCCAAATCTGAGGACTCTGGGCCGTGGGTCATATAGAGAAGATTTTAAGTTTTACAAAGTGTTGTTGTAACAACAAATCTATGAAGTGGAAAAAAATCCTCTAAAATTTTCCCATCTGACTTATCAGATGAATGAGACACAGAAGGGTAAAGTTACTTGCCTAAAGGTTACTTTAGGCTGGCTGGAAGTGATTGAGCTGGGATTTGAACTCAAATCTTTTGACTCTGAGTTCAATTACTCTATATTGTCACATGACAAGAGATTCCATTCACTTAATAAACATTGATTAAAGGCTTATTGGGTACAAGGTCTTGTGCAGAAGGTCTTACAGTACCTACTTCATGGAGTTGTTGTACGGATTAAATGACATAATATTTGTAATGCATTTAGTGCAGTGCCTGGCACGTCGTAGACGCTCTATAAATCTTAGTGATGATGATGGTGGTGGTGGTGATGGTGACAGTGACGTGGTGGTGGTAGTGATAATAGATTCTGGAGATTCCAAAAGATGTAACACAGATGTTGTTCCCATTCTAATGAGGCAATCCAACACAAATTATTGGCTTAAGAGAAAATAAGAAAATGGGAAAGGAAAGTTAGAGGTGCCATGAGAAATATGATGAGGATAAGATCACTTTTACTTTGGGACATCAGAGAAGGCTTCCTAGAAAGAGGGAAGGACTTCTGTAGTTGGGTCTTATGATAAGGGAGGTCCTTATGTGATCATCAATTTAGAGCTTGAAGTCCAACCTCTTAATTTTACAAATTATGAAACTGAGGCCCAAAGAAGTCACACGACTTTCCCAGGGATGAGCCACCAGAAAGCATATGGGGCAGGATTAAAGTCCACACCTTCCTAACTTCAAGCCCAGCACTGTCCCTATTATGCCACGCTGATAGACCTAGCATGTGGTAAAGATAGAAGGGAATTGAGTGGAAAAAGGCAGGGTGGGGTGGCAGATAAAAAGTAGCTCAGGTTGCCTGGAACATAGAGTATTTGAAGGAAGCCATATGAGTTAAGGCTAAGACATAGAGGATAAAGCCAAAATTAGAGGGCCTTCAATGCCAGGATCAGTAGTTTATGCTTTACTCATTGAGAAGTCCTAAAAGGCTTTAAGAAGAGGAGTAGTGATGAGTAATTGGGGGAAAGGGGCATGTTTGGGAATATTTCTAAATGTTAATAAAAGTATCATGGGGGTCAAGATTGCCCTCCTAGCCATTCATTTGCCATTTATTAAGAATTGGTTAAACTGTAGAGCTTTGTGAAAAGTACAACTAATTTCCTTCAAAGGTCAGCTCAAATTACACTGTATACAAGAAGTTTTTACCAATCACTCCAGATGCCAATCCTTCTTCCCCCAACTGCCCCCCCCCAAAAAAATCTCTGCATTGATTATTTTTACATATAAAATAATTAGGTTTTTTTTTTGCTTTTGTATCCCCAGTGACAAGCACAGTAATTAATACATGCTTTTTGAATGGCTGTTATCTATGATAACTAAAGATCAAGTCATGAGACCCAGTGGCTTCTACCCTCTCAGACAGGGCTATGCTGATAAATGTTTAACAACCGGCTCTCTGGGAAAAAATGCACACTGGAAACTCTTAAATGTAATCTTAATCATTAACATTTTCTCCATCAATTTCTTAAGTCTGGATAATCAACAAAACAACAAATTGAGCCCTAATTTGGAGCATTTCACAATTTCTAAGGTGCAAATGTTTGAACTGAACATTGAACAATCAGCTATTGAGACTGTTTGAGCTGGCTTCAATACACTCTTTCCAGAAGAAGGATCTCCAAGCCAAATGGACTCTGGCCCATCCCAGAAGAATTTTTCTGATAGATTTGTGTCTTTGAGTTTGGAATCTTTGGTTTATGTGCCAAGAATCTTTCTGAAAGACTTTGACCCTACTTAGCCATGTGTTCTGGGCCAAGAACAGAGCTTTTCAGGGTGAAAGGCTTTTGATGAGTGAGTAGAAAGAGCCGCTCGGGCTGAGGAAACAGGTTTGGGTTCAAAGCCTAACTCTAGCCTTTACTTCCTGGGTGACATTGGATAAATCATTTGACTTCTCTGGTCAAATCAACAAGCATGTGTTAAATGTTTATTATGTGACAATGTGTATAGCTTTTTTAAAAAAAATAATAGTCCAAATACAATACGGTATGCCTAACATTGTTTCACTTTTCCGTGGCCCCCCTCCGTACTCCCATTCTGCTCTTCTCCATTTATTTTTGCCGACTAGAAATTCTGGGGGTGGGATGAATTTCCAAGGGAAGGGGGCTTCTTTGTCATGGTAGAGATTGTCCAGAGTGTCGGGAGTAGAACCCAGAGAAGAATGAAGGCATGTCTGGCTTGGGAGTTTTCCTCAGTTTCTCTCTCTACAACATGAAGATATAGGGCAGAATAATCCCAAGGAGATTGGATTAAGACCTGGAGGGCACTTGAGAGATTGGTCTGTCCAACCTCTTAATTTTACAGAAGAAGCTTAGAGGGGCAAAGTTACTTGCCCAAGATTACTGTGTAAGACCTCTCCTTGCTAAGTGATTTTACAATTCTGAGTCCTGAATGAAGAAATTCATAGCCCATCAGAGCTGGAAAGGGTCTTAGAAATAGTTTGGTCCAACTCTCTATTACACAAAGAAGACACAGAGGCCTAGAGGGATGGCACAGCTTGCCAAAGGTCACTCTGGGCAGCAAAACCAGGACTAGACTCCAGGTTCCTTGGATTCTAAACCAGTGGTCTTAGATGCTGTGTCATACTGCATCTGATATGGTAGCAGGAGACAATACCAAGGTGTCCATGTGACTGGACCTGAACCCCCTAGCCCAAGCTTGCCCCAAGGGGGTTCTGATTACCTGAGATCTTTCATGCCATTAGCTCAGGGATGGAGCTGATGGGTGACCTGACCACCCATCCTGACAATCTCATCCTTGCCAACAGCTCCAGTGATCACGAGGCATAACCCTATGTTTCAAGAACAATAAATCTTAATATAATTGAGTTAACGGTATCATTTTTAATGTAAGACAATCTTGATTACAGCCAAAGGGCACTATTAATACTCTGAAGGAATGACTAAGATTTTAGCATTTGAATGTTGTACAGAAAATAGAACTAATTAGCACTAATTTAATTCGAAGATTAAAGAAAATTCTGGTGTTAATTTTTAATTTAAGACAAACCATTTTACTCTGAACAAAGAGAGAATAATAAGTACATTTTTTTCCAACTGAAAGGCAATTTCTACTTCTGCATTATTACACTAATGTGGGACTATGGGAATCCTGACCCCATTAGAGATCAAATAATCAGCATTTAATTATTGACAGCAAATTAATTTTTAATAAAGATGCAAGGGTTCCGGTGAATGAAAGAGCCACCAAAGTCCTGCTGACCCAGAAACATTCTAAGGGTCCCTAGCCAGGATCTGGTCTCTTGCCTTATATTAACAAGGCACCATCCACAAAGGGCTGAGTATGTCAGTTTCCTTCCTACTTTGCCACCTAAAGAGAGGGGAGTCCAGCTTCTGTTAAAATGTTCCCTCACGCCCCACATCCAGTCCCCTGCATTCCCACCAGCTCTTCTTTAATCAACCACTTAAGCTGAATAATACATTGAATGTCATAACCAAGAGGCTAGTCATGATAGAAAAAAACTTTAAAAAGCAGCTTTGCCCCTTTTCATTCTACAAAATCACCCTGACTTCCCTTTGCCGGGGGACCGCCTGTCACATAATATGTCTAACTAAAGGAGACATAATGGATTTACAATGAAACCCCAATGCTTTTCTAAGCCTTGCAAAGATGCTGAAAATAAGCCCTATTGCATTAGCAGATAGAGACGCAGCACACAAAAGCTGTTAGCTGTTTCCTTTACAAAACCTTCTCTGCCAGTGAGTGGCCTGTGGGTGGGCACTGAAAGCCTAGCTCCTGAGAAACACCATCCAGGGGGAGAAAGACCAAACATGACCCCGTTCAGAGCCTTCTGATTTCTCCTAGTAGTGAGATGCTGACCTTGGTCTGTCTGGAATGTAGGACTACCTATTTTCTGTGATATATATTTTAGACGAGTCACTCCATTTCTCAGAGTCTCTGTTTCCTCATCTGCAAAATGAATGGGTTAGATTAGATTAGTATTTCCCAAGTTAGTCTCACAGACCCACAGAATTAGAGGAGAAACCAATTAACAAGCATTTATTATTATGTGTCAGGCACTTAGCTAGTTATAGATGATACAAATACAAAAGTGAAACCCTCTCAACCATAAAGGAGTTTGTAGTCTAGTCATCTAGCCAGATGAGTCAATATACATATTTATATACAAAACAGATAAAAGAGAATTTGGGGAGAAGTTACTGTAGTTGGGGAGGGAAGGCTACATGCAGAAGTTGGAAGCTACACTGAATCTTGAAGAGAGTTAGGGATTCTGGGAGGTAGAGATGGATTTCAGGCATGGAGAATATCCAGTACAAAGATGGAAGACAGGTTGAGCATTTGGGAACCCCACAGACATTTGGCCAAACCATAATGTGCATGAAGGGGAACGATGCATAATAAGGCTGACCACAATTTCTCAGAGTTGGAAAACTTCTCAGAGACCCTTAAGTCAAGTCCATCTATTCAACAGAGATGCCCTTTCTTCACCATCCCCCACCATCCAGTAATTCTTTAAAGGCCTCCCATGATGAGCAATCTCCAGAGGCAACCCATTCTACTGGTATACAACTCAATTTCTTAAGAAGATTTTCCTTATTTCAAGTTGAAATCTGCCTTTCAGAAACTTATCTAAATGCACCTAGTGTTGCCCTCTGGGGCCAAGCAGAATAAGCCCAAACCCACTTCCATGTGACACTCCTTCACATACTTAGGTAGAAGGATTTAGAATTGGAAGGAACTTCAAAGATCATCTAGTCCAATCCCTTTATTTTACACATTCGATTTGAAGTTCCTCCATCAGACAGCAAGCTCCTTGGGAGCAGGGACTTGCCTCTTTTGGTATCCCCAGTGCTTGGCACATAGTAGGGGCTTAACAAATGTTTATAGAATTGAATTGAATTGGATAGGGAAACTGAGACTCGGAAAGCTTAAATGACTTGCCCTAAATTCTCTAGGTCAGGACTAAGGAGCAGAGCCAAAATATAAACTCAGATCCCCTGACTTCAAATCCAGTGTTCATTCTATGCTTGAATACAAGGATCATACAACCTTTCTCTCCTCCTCCCACCCCAAGAAAGTTTTCTCTTCTCCAAGTTAAACATCTCTAGCTCCGTCAAGCAATCACCACTGACCTGGTCTCCAATATAGCTGCTGTTCTCACTGGTTTGTCAATATCCTTCCTAAAATAACACTTCAGATGTCTGACCAGGGAAGAGTGTACAGAAGCTATCATCTTCCCTATTCTGAATAGTAGGTAAACCCCAATGCAGCTAAAATCATGTTAGCTTTTCTATCCACTGAGCCACGAAATAGACTCATACTGAGTTTGGGTCTACTAAAATTGCCTAATCTTTTTCATAAGAACTATTGTCTACCCATTCCTTGTATATTCTTTTTAATATAACTCACACTTGCTGATATTAAATGCATCATAATATCCCATTACATTAATGTAGACTAGATAGGGGATAGTGGAGAGTAGTATGTATTATTCCAATTCTAAGAACTTAAATTGAAGAGTTTATATTCATTGGTTAGTCAACAGTCCAAAAGCACTTCCTGAGTACTTATAATGTACAAGCCACTGTGCTAAGAGCTGTGGGTACAAAGGACGGCAACAAACAAAAACAAAAGAGACCTTGCCCTCAAGGACATTGTATTCTAATGAGAGAAACAGCATATAAATAACTTGGTACCTGCAAGAAATATACTGATTATATGGAAGATGATCCGAAAGGCGAAGGAATTAACAGCTATGGGTATTGGGAAAAGCTTTGGGAAGAAGGTAGGGTTTGAGTCTTGAAGGGAACTAACAAAACTAAGAGGCAGATAGGGAGGAGGGAAGGCAAGGCAAATGGGGTTAGGTGACTTGCCCAAGGTCACACAGCTACTAAGTGTGTCAAGTGTCTGAGGCCAGATTTGAACTCAGATGCTCCTGACTCTAGGGCCAGTGCTGTACTCACTGCACCACCCAGCTGCCCCCTAAGGGACAGATATGAAAAGGGCAGAGCATCCTAGGCATGGGAGACCACTAATATAAGAACACAGGGATTGGGAATGGACATTTTCAAGAAACTACAAATATGCCATAGTAGCTAAATATGGAATACATGGAAGAGAGTACAGTGTGAGATGACAGGAAAAGTAAAAAGACTACAGGTAATAAAGAGCTTCAAATACCAAACAGAAAAGTCTTTATTTGATATTGATGGTAATAGTGATCCACAGTAACTCATTGTGGGGAGGGGGTCATGAAATGATAAAACCTACACTTTCAGAAAACTACCTTGGTAGCTGAGTAGTAGATGGCTTGGAATGGGCAAAGACCTGAAACAAGGTTGCCAGTATAGTGACAACTTTGCTAGCAGCTACTGTGCCTGGGTAAAACCACCAACAACCAGCACACAGAAGGCCACTAACACAGGTTATTTGATCTGCTTTACTAAGGAAAGCAACATTAAGTGTTAACAATCTTACTTTAATCAAACGTGTATATATAGAGGAAAAGCCAGCAACCTGAACTTCAGAGCAAATACAAACAAATTACAAACACACATCATAAACAGACCAAATACAAACCAACATCTGGATTAGCAAAGCTGGGAGGCAGTTACAATGGCTTGCCCAGAGTCACACACCACCCTTCCAATGATTGAGAGCCCCCAAAACCATTGTTAAGAGTCCCCATCTGGCTTTCTTCAAAGCCAGGGGGCTCTTAACAACAGCTGCCCGGAGTCTCCACATCAACACTCTTCCAGTGAGCGAGAGCCTCAAGGGCAAAATGCCAACCTCTGGGTTTATATATCCTGTTCAGGGTCAAAGGGCATCACAACATGCAGCTCAAACCCATGCAAAGCAGGCTTTCCCTTGATGCAAGGAGGTCACCAAAGACTCCTGATCCAATCAAAGAAACAAAGGCCAGACTCTTCAAGGGCACTTGATTAAATAAGTGCTAAAAGAGAAAACAGTAAAAGAAAGTCCCACTTTAATTACTGATACAGCCAATCATAAGAATATTACAATAGTGTAGGCAGGAAAAAGAGAGGGCCAGAACTAGGTTTGTGGCTGTGTGAATGGAGAAAATTGTACTTATAAATATGATGTTGTGAAGGTAGATACAATAAGACTTGGCAATGGATTGGAAGGATATGGAATGGATGAGAATGAAGGATTGAAGACAGCACCAAGGTTTTGAACCTAGATGGTGGCATCCTCAAGAGTACTAGAGAAGTTAGGGAGAGGGAAGGTATGAGAGCAAAATTAATTAATTCAGAGTTGTCATTTTGAACTTGAGATGCTTAAGGGACATTCACTTGGAGATGAATCCTTATTAAATTACATTGCATTACATCTGTGCAGCCATGATAACCTGTCGACATCTTTGAGAATTTTGGCCAATTCAAAATGATGACAGAACATTTTGAAGCTTGAAATCTGTCAATGGAATTCACATATAGAGATTTTAGTGACTCAATGAAGCTTCAAAGTCATGAGTCACTGGAGAGGACATGGAGAGAGGTTAGGATAAATTAGCAAGGCCAGAATTATGGTCCAGATAGAGGATGGGTGTTTGTGAAAGCCAACCAGAAGGGTAAGAGGTGCTCAATTCATCAGTTTCTCTTACATTTTGTGGGGCAGAGATTCTGAGACTTTAAAAAGGGTATTGAAAAGCTGGAGACCATCCAGAAGAGTGAGACCCTGCTGATAGAATGTGGTTGTCATATAACATATGATACATGACAGTGGAAGGGACTAGGGTTATTTGGGTGGAGAACAGAGACTTGATAACTGTCTTCAAGTATTTGAAAGGATGACATATCATAGGGTTAGACTTGCTCTATTAATATCCATAGGGCAATAGATAAAAGTTTAAAAAAAGCAAATTTAGGTGTGACGAAAAGCAGAACTTTTTAACAATTATAGCAATAAAAAGGGATGAGGGGGAAGATACTGGCAAATCAGAAGACAAAATTTATATCTACAATAAAAAAGGGGGATCAAGCTTCAGGGAAGTATAAGAAATAATATATTGGAAATTTGATGATTCTGAGGTTTTATCAATTTGTGTATTCCCTCCAACAGCACATTACACAATCCTTTTATGTCCACTCATAAATTATGTATAGGAAATCTACTCAAAATGCCTGAGCTTCTTCTTGTTGACATGGTATAGAAAACAATGGACTGGGGCAGAGCCAAGATGGTGGCTGGAAAGCAGGGACTTGCATGAGCTCCCCACCAAGTCCTTCCAAAAACCTATAAAAATGGCCCTGAACAAATTCTAGAGCTGCAGAAACCATGGAATAGCAGAGGGAAGCAGGGCTCCAGCCCAGGACAGCCTGGATGGTCCCTGGGC
>CM053623.1:418878147-418918122 GCA_028646595.1 Phalanger gymnotis
ACAAAACTTGTGAGAGAGCTCCGGTAAGACGCTGTTTTCCTGCAGCCAGTTTGGCTCTGCCCCCATAAGCTGATTTTTAAAAGACCAATAAGTAGGTAAGCCATTGACAAAATTAATTTTAAAAAGTAAAAGAGAACATAGATCAGCAAAGTTTCAAATGTAAAAGATGAAATCACAACAAACACAAAGTTAATTTAAAACATCATTTGGGTTGTATATAAAAAGCTATATGCTAACAAATTGGGAAACATAAAGGAAATAAATGATCGCCTACAAGACTATAAATTGTTCAAACTCTTATAATAGAAAATTAATGATTTCAAGTGATTAATTTAAGGAGAAAAAAACAAGTTATCAAAGAATTATTAGCAGAAAATAACATTTAATCTAGACACATTATTTGAATGCTTTCCCTTTAGTAGAAATCTGGAAGAGTGACCAATACCTTTTGTAAAATAAATATTGTGTTGGTTTTAAACTTTGGAGAAGATAAAATAAAAAAGAAAATTGTACAGAAATTTTACTAGTCAATAAAATGTAAAAATATCAAATAAAATATTAGCTAACAGAATACAGAAATACATTAAAAATTATTCATCGGTCAACAAGCCTTGATTAATCCTTGACTTACTATATGCCAGGCACTGTACTAAGCTCTGAGGATACAAAGAAAAGTTGTGGCCTCTGCCCTCAAAAAACTCATATTTGGTTGGGAAAAGACGATGCCTATGTATGCACAAGAAATTTACAGAGTAGATGAAAGATCATCTCATAGGAAAGACACTAATAGTAGGGAACAGTGGTGGCATGGGGATGGGGAAAATGCCTCCACTAGAATATAGAACCAGTTATGCAAGACTAGTTCAATATGAAAAACTGTACAAATAAAGGAAATATATATATATATATGAAAAATACCCTTTATAGCAATAGATGTAGAAGCCTTTCACAAAATCTAACATTCATAATTTAAAACCCTAAAATAAAAAGAAATAGAGGCATTTTTCTTCCATTCAATGAAGTGTCTACATTAAGTCGAAAAACAATATACTGTGCCAAAACATTAGAAGCATTCCCACTAAAACTAGGCTTAAAACATATGTTACCATTTCTACCATTTCTAGTGCCTAACACTTAGCATGGTGCCTGGAATATACTGGGTGTTTAATAAATGCTTATCGAATTGGATTGAATTCTATCTGACATAGTATTGGAAATTCTGACAACTGCAATCATACACAAAAATACATTAAATGGATTAATAGTATAAATTAATAGGTCCAAATAGCTTTAATTGCAAATGATTCTTATAATCTTTTCTAACTATACATAAAAAATGTATTCTCAACAACAAAATAAACTGAAATAATAAATGAATTCTGAGAGGTGTAGAATTATAACACAAAAATCATTTTCATTCCTACTTACTAGCAATAAAGATCAAAAAATGTCATAAAAAGGAACTCCATTTACAATAACAATAAAAAATACATCAAGTACTTGGGAATTAACCTACCCAGAAATGCACATGATCTGTTTAAGGACAACCATAAAACTACAATGAAATAAAGGCAGACCTGAATAATTGGGAACTTCTCCTGAGAGGGCTATCAAAAAGGAGGGAGTGGAAATAGCTATCTGAACGAGCCTCATATCCAAGATATACAGGGAACTAATAGAATATATGACCAAAAGCTATTCTCTAATAGATAAGTGCTCAAAGGATATAAACAGATTTTCCTAAGAAGAATTACGAAGTACTAACAACCATATGAAAGAATGTTCCTAACCACTAACAATAAGAAAAATGCAAATCAAAACCACTTCGAAGTGTCGCCTCCCATTCTGCAAATTGGCAAAGATGATAAAAGATAGAAACGTTGTCAGCATTGTCTTTGATAGCTAACATTGGAGATATAGGAGAAAGGCAGGCACACTAAGGTGCTGTTAGGGAAGCTGTGAATTGATCTAACCACCTGGGAAGTAACTGAGCATTACGTAAAGAAAGCAAAATATCCATACCTTTGACCTTCTAGTAGTCATACATCCCAGGGAGATGAATAATAAAAATTTTCATTTACATGAAAATAATTATAGCAGCACTTTTTGTATAGCCAAGAACTAGAACCAAAGCAAATGCCCATTTATTGGTGATTAGGTAAGATAGTTATGGTGCATGAATGCAACGAAATATTACCCTGCTCTAAGAAACAATGAATATGCCGAATGCAGAAAAGCATAGACAGATTTGCATGAACTGATGCAGTGAAGTTTGAAGAACCAGGAAAACATTTTGGTTTCATTACAATAATGTAAGTGGAAACAACAAACAACAAAACAATCATCTCTGTTAGCTGTGAAGTTATACTTACCAAACTTGGCCCCAAAGTCGATATATGAGAAAGCACCTCCCCTCCCTTATTTGGAAAGGTGGGGACTATGGGTCTTGAATAATGCATATAATATTAGACTTGATTGATATGTTGATTAGTTTCCTGAAATTTTTTTTATTCCCCTCTATTTTATCTTCTGTTATAAGAAATGGACTTCTGGGAGAGGGGTGAGGGATGTATTGGGAAATTCAGCTATTGTCAAAATAAAAGATATCAGTAAAAAATTAACAGAACTGTCTGCCCAAAGATTTTATAAGACCATTTTTCTAAATTAGAGGGAAGGAGGCTAAATTAAAAACCAGAGGTCTTTATACCCAATAATAGAGAAATAGTCAAGTAAACTGATACATTGCACGAATACCTGTCCATTACTTTGTCAGCGAGCAGGACTCTCAGTGTGTTAATTCCCTCTACCAAGGCAGGTTGCTTCCCACCTATGCCTTAGTAGATGAGCCTTAGACAGTAGCCTAAGTGACTTTCCCATGACCTAAAAACTGAATATCAAAGGTGGGATTCGAACCTCCTCTTCACTACAAATCCATCCCTCTGTGTACTGATTCACATTGGCTTTTATATTGGTGACATTAATTTAACAGAATATGATGATGCAATTAATATTGACAAGTGTGAGTAATATTAAAAATTTGGAAAGACCTTTGTGCAATTGTAAAAAAACAAGACAAAAAAGCAAAACTGGGAGAACAGAGTACACACTAGCTTGGATAATATCAGAGGAAAAGTAATCAGGAATGAGCAAAATCCATATGACCTTTAAAAGCTGTGATTCCTTTATTTAAATGGAAATATTATATGTAGTGCTCAAGACCCATAGTCCCCACCTCTCCAAATAAGGGAGGGAGGTGCATTTTCATATTTCCTCTTTGGGACCATGTTTGGTGATTATAATTTCACAGCTATCAGAGTCGATTGTTTAGTCATTTGTTGTTTCCACTTAATTAGTTGTATTAGGTGTATTAGGTGTATTAGTCAAAAGAACACTGGCTCTGGAGTCACCAAACATGTTTATGTCACTTATTAGTTATATGGTCATAGACAAGTCACTTTCCTCATCTATAAAGAGAGATAATAATATCCATAAAGCCTACCTCACATAGTTTGCAGGAGGATCAAATGAAACAACACATGCAAAGCTCTCCATAGATGTTGTATGAGTATAGAAAAGAGGACATACATGAGAGATCTCATGAAGGTAGAATTGATAAGACATGGCAACAGACTGACCGTGGCAAATGAATGAGAGAAAGGAATCAAGGATGACACTTAGGTGGCTGGCCTGAGCAACTGGAAAATGGTGGCCCCCAAAGTGTTCCTATGTGTCCATCTATGCTGTTCATAGCATCATCAAATCTCAAAAATAGAAAGAACCCCCAAGGTCATTTAATTTAACACTTACTTGAACAGAAATTCCTTCTGTAACTTTTTTAAATGGTCAGCCAGCCTCAAGCTAAAGAGCTGATCTCTAAAAATGGGGAGCTCACTACCTCCCAAGGCAGGCCATTCCACTTTGGGATGAGCCTAATTTTTAAGAAATTATTCCTTATAGAGTGCTGAAATTTGTCCTTTTTTTCAACTCCCACATACCCATCCTAGTTTTGCTCTCTTGAGCCATGCAGGACAAGTGATCTTTCTTGAGTATGACGATTTTTCAAGTATTAGAAGACATCTATCATGTCCCCTGTGATAGGACTACTATTTACTAGTATTTCTCTGGTGTAACAAAAAATGAGGTAGGCCCAAATTCAAGTTCCTCCTTTATAGTAGGGATTAACTTTCCCTAAAAGAAGACCTGACTAGCTCCAGTATCCCCAACATAGCTTCCTGGTCACCTAAAGACATAAAAAATCCCAGCCACAGACAATCAGGGCCCCTCCAAATCGGTGTATTTCTGAAGACCACTAGAGTTACTATGTTCTTTGCTATATCCTGCCCTGATGACCAAACATGTTTCCATATGGAAATAAGAAAGAACTGCTCTCCTTGTTGTATCTCTTTACTGTGTTACAGCAAAGCAAACTTCTTTATTGTTAACTGCTCAATGACTTCCCAGGGCTGTGGTATGTGGCACCAAAAATGCTAATGCAACCTTACTCAAACACACCTATGACTTAATAGATAAATCCGAGGGAATTGCTTTGAGGACCACAGTAAGTAAATGATTTGCCCTAAATTCCCCGGCTTCTGAGTGTCTCAGGCAGGATTTTTCCCAAGGTTTACTAACTTCAAGCTCTGTATTCCATGCATTTCACTGTCTATACTTACTTCCCTTCGCCTTGCTCACTTTTCAACCCCTGGCAATTTGGTTTCTGACCTCATCACTCCATGGAACCTGCTCTCTCCAAATGTACAAATAATTTCCACTTAATCCATCACGGGATCACTTAATGAATTGATTATTGCTGACTTGATTGCCAAATCCGGTAGCCTTTGCTCATTCCCCATTCTTCTTGAACTCTCTGCAACATTTGACACTATTGATCACCATTTCCTCCTGAACACTGTATCCCCTTGACTGTTGTTGTTTTGGGTTTGGGTGGGTTTGGTTTTTTTTCCTACAATGCTTTCTCTTGGTTTAGGCCCCTCTCCTGCATCCACTCTTCTTCATCTACTTTACTGGCTCATCATTCATCTGTGGGTGTCCCCCAAGGGCTCTTCTCCTCTTCTCTCTATTCCCTCCTTCATAGTATTAGACTTTGAATCAGGATAATCTGCAGCTTCAGATACTAGCTGTGTCACCCTGGGCAAGTAACTTAAACTTTCTCTTTTTTAAAATAGGAATAAGGAATCAGCTAGGTAGCGCAGTGAGTAGAGCACTGGCCCTGGAGTCAGGAGGATCTGAGTTCAAATCAGGCTCAGACACTTGACACACTTACTTCTAGCTGTGTGACCTTGGGCAAGTCACTTAACCCCAATTACCCTGCCTCCCGCCCTGCAAAAATAAAATAAAATGGGAATAAAAATAGGACCTGCCTCCCAGGATTGTTGTGAAGATCAAATGAGATAATAAATGCAAAGTGATTTGCAAACCTTAAAATTCTATATAAATTCTTGCTATCGTTTTTATTATTATCATTATTGGTGACATCATCAGTTTCTATCAGTTTAATTATCAATTTGTTCAGTCATTTACAATCATGTCTGACTCTTCATGAATCCATTTGGGATTTTCTTGGCAAAGATATTAGAGTGCTTTGCCATTTCCTTCTCCAGCTCATTTTACCGATAAGCCAACTGAGGCAAACAGGGTGAGTAACTTGGCCAGGGTCACACAGATAGTAAATGTCTGAAGCCAGATTTGAATTTAGGAAGATGAGCCTTCTGTCTGTCATGTCTGTCACATATACTTTGCCACCTAGGTGCCCATTAATTATCTATGCAGATGATTAATACCGTGTTTTATATGTAGAAATATACATATGTCTTTATATATATGTATGCATATGTGTTTCCAGCTCTAGTATCTCTGTTGAACTCCAATCTCATATCACCAAATGCTTATTGCCTGTTTCCAATTGAATGTTTCATAGGAATATCAAATTATCAAATTCAACAAGTCTAAAAAGGAAATCATCATTTCCCCAAAACACAACCTTCTCCTGAACTTTCTTATTTCTGTCAAAGGCACCATCATCTTTGTGGTTACCCGGGCTTACAACCTTAGAGTCATCTGTGACTCTTCGTTCTCCCTGACCCCAAGTATCCAATCTGATAGCAAATCTTGTTTCTACCTCTATGAGGCCTCACAAATCTATCCCCTTCTCTCCACTTACACAGCTACCATCTAGGTCTAGGGCCCAGAAAAGGGAAGGAGGCAATAGTCCTGCTGTGCCCTGGTTGGTCAAACCATACCTGAAGTCATTATCACATATTTGGAGCTGTGAGTCACAAAAGTCTCAGCTTTTAGAGTCACAGAGTCACAAAATATTAGATCAAGAGGGTACCTCAGAGGCCACTTAGTCATCAAGCAGGAATCTCCTCTAAGACATAGTCCCATGGTCATTTAGCCTTGAGTGAAGGGAAAATTCCTCTCTCTCAAGACTTCTGCTGCTTTCACTTCTGGACAGCTTTAAGTATTAGGGAGTTACAAGGAGCCTGAATCTACCTTTACAGTTTTGACCCACTGCTCATAGCTCAGCCCTTAGAAGCCAAGGAGAATAAGGCAAATCTCCCTTCTCTCTAAAGTCCTTCAAATACTTGAAGCCTGCTATCTGGTTTCTTTTAAATCTCCAGTCTAAACACCTCTAGTTCTTTTAATTGGACCTCAATGGCGTGGTGTATAGTCCTTTCTCTAGGCAGTTTGAGTCACTTCCCCATCAGGACAATGGTGACTTTAACCCCAACTGAACATCTAGTCTTCAGCTGACAGTTGGGCCCAGAATTGACCTATGCCTCCCAGCATTTGCCAAACATAGGGATAAACCCAGGGCTAGATCAGACTTGGACAAGCCTCTAGGGCACATTCATTCTGTAACATACACCATATTCTACTTAAAAGTCCAATACTTAACTGGACCCAAAGCAATTAGACATACCTGGCTTTGATAAGGCTTGATTTTCAGTATGACCAGTAATTCTGGAACAGAGAATGTGTAGACATCTCAGTTCCTTTTGATTGCTTTCTCACCTTAAAAGCTTAAGGCCTTCACACATATCAGAGTGGCTAAAATGACAAAAAAAAGGGAGATGTTGGATGTTGGAGGGTATGTGGGAAAACTGGGATATGAACACATTGTTGGTGGAGTTGTGACATGACCAACCATTCTGGAGAGCAATTTGGAACTATGCCCAAAAATAGGTATACCCTTTGATCCAGCAATACCACAGCTAGGTCTATATTCCAAAGACATCAAAAAAAGGGAAAAGGACCTATTTGTACAAAAATATTTATAGCAGTTCTTTTGGTCGAAGCTAAGAATTGGAAATCGAAGGGATGCCCATCAATTGAGGAATGGCTAAATAAGCTGTTGTATGTGATTGTAATATTGGATTATTGTCTTGGAATTGGAATTGGATTGGAATATTATTGTGCTGTAATGAATGACAAGCAGGGTGATTTCAGAAAAACCTGGAAAGACTTACATGAACTGATGCATAATGAAATGAACAGAACCAGGAGAACATTGTACACGGTAACAGCAATATTGTACAATTACCAACTGTGAATGACTTAGTTATTCTCAGCAATACAATGATCCAAGATAATCCCAAAGGACTAATGATGAAGCATGCAATCCACCTCCAGAGAAAGAACTGATATTATTTGAATACAGACTGAAGCATACTATTTTTCTCTTTCATTTTTTTTTCTACTATTCAAGTCTTGTATAAAATAACTAATGTAGAAATGTTCTACATAATTGCACATGTATAACTTTTATTTTATTGCCTCCATGTCAGGGAGGAGGGAGGGGACAGAACAAAAGAATTTGGAACTCAGCCAGTCCTTTCGTTATAATGATAACATTGAGAGTCACAAAGGTAAAGTGATTGGCTAAATTGATGCGAGGAGTAAATTACAAAGCTGGGATTTGCACCCACTTCATCTGATTCCAAATCCATCCTTCTTTCCCTAAAAACAAGTTATTCTCTATTCAGCTCTGGGGTCACATTTTAGGGAGGACAAACTGGAGTGGGTCCAGAGGACAGCAGCCAGAATGAGAGGCCTGGAAACTATGCCAAAGGAGGATCCATCGAAGGAATTAGGAACAATTAGATTGCAGAAGAGAAGACTGAGGGGACATATTTGCTATCCCATCTGGAACCTCAAGGCCTGAGACAGAACGTGAAGGGCCCCAACCAAGCCAGGAAAGTGGAGCAGAATGAAGACAGAGCTTGATAAGAGGTTGAAGTTGTGTAAGTGAAATCTGAAGATGGAAAAAAAAATCAGAAACCATTTTTTGTTCAAAAACAAAAGAGCGATTATTGAAGAATGTTAATTGAATAACACACTATGCTGGTTACTTCTGCCTGATGGTTTAATTATTAGTAACTCCGTGTAGTTCATTAGGGAACTATTGTGCTGCTGTTGGCAAAACAGACGTGTCATGCGTGGCCGATAATTAAAGGCAGGAAAAACAAACATTCTCTTTGGCGCCCTGGATTTATAAATAGCGTCCCTTTCATCAATAACTCTCTTCTCCATATGGGTTTGGAGAATTAATGAGGAAACAGGCCATTTCAGCTTTTTAATTCTTCTGTTACTCTCTCTACACCCCTTCCCCACTTTAGAAGATGAACAAGAATGCGCCATAGGTGTAGAACCCTAGTGGTATGGTTAGGGTTGCATGGACCCATAATAATACAACAACCAACATATTCTTGACTGAGATCAAACCAACAATCTGGGGTCATTAATACTAGTTAACTGACGAATGAGTTTTTTGACAAATAGAGGGAGAAATAGAACCTAAGCTACAATGGAATATGATTTGAGGAGGCAACCCCGTGGTAGAGAGTTGGTGGAAGGTGTGGGAGTTAAGGAGGTTGACCTAGGTTCAAATCTCACCTCTGATGCTTATAATGTTTGCAATCTTGGACAAGCAAGTCAGTTAATCACCCTTGGTCCCAGTTTCCTAACCCTAAGGGGATTAATTTGATGGCTTTTAAATTCCCTTCTATGGATCCAGATTGGGAATCTATGGTTTAAAAAATGTTTGAAAAGCAAGCTTAAGGCTAAGCCAGTCCTTTCATTATAATGATAACACTGAGAGTCACAAAGGTAAAGTGACTGGCTAAATTGATGCAAGTAGTAAATTACAAAGCTAAGACAAAAAGAGAATAGGATTGGGGGAGGGTGGTGTTGAGTCATACCCAAAAAGAAAATCAATCGGCAAAAAAAAACTGGAGAAAAAGCAGACAGAAGTAGGAGGGCCATGTCAAAGAATCAGAAAGACAGAATCTCAGAGTGGGAAGGATCCTTAGAGGCCTTCTGAGGCCACTACTCATCATTCCTGTAGGGCAGGTCCTCTTTACCTTTTCTGTCATAGACCCCTTTGGGAGTCTGGGGAAGCCCATGGACTCCTTTGGTGGTTGGGTAGCTCAGTGGATAGTGTTAGACTTGGAGTCAGGAGGACCTGAGTTTGAATCCTGCTTTAGATAATTACTGCGTGGCCCAAGACAAATCATTTAACAGCTCTCAGCCTCAGTTTCCTCATCCGAAAATTAAGGATAAAAATTATGCCTGCCTCATAGGGTTGTTGAGAGGTTCGAATGGGATAACATAAAAATAATACTTCGAAAATCTTAAAATACTACATAAATGCTATTATTATTATCATTATTATTAGACAATCTTATAAAGCCTATGGACCCTTTCTCAGAAGAATTTTTTTTTTAAGTAATTGAAGAAAAATCCGAAATTCAGTTAGAGGCTATGGAAAAATAAAGATGCATTTTTTCCCCAACTAAGTTCATGGGCTCTGCTAAAGTCTATCTACCAATCTCTTGAGATCCATAGGCCCCAAGTAAAGAAGCCCTTCAGAAAAATTCCCACTACAACATTTCTAACAAGTTGTTATCCCACCTTGACCTGGAGACTCCCAGGGAGAAAGAATGCACTACCTCTCAAGGCAGCCTATTCTATTTGGGGGATCCCTCAAATTGTTAGGATACTTTTCTTGGGATCGAGATCAAATCCACCTACTCTGCAATTTCCACCAAGTTGAGAAGAAAGAGTACAGTTGCTTCTGCTCCTAGTTCTGGCCTTTGGAGCCAACCGGAATCAGTCCAATCCTGCTTCCATTTAATATTCTATCCCAATATTTTATAGTTTCTTTGGGACTACTTAGAGGCTTTCACAAAAGAGGTGAACTGGCCAGTGATGCTATATAAGCAGTAGATTTTTATTTCAGGTACATTTTTAACTCTCACGAGTTAAGTCACAAAGTCTAGGCCAAGATACCTGGGTGGGGAGGGAGCAGAGCACAAAGAAACAAGGGCAAGAGAAGAAGGGCTTAACACAAAGCATCCATTTGGATCTCAGTCATTTGAGGGGTTTCTGGGATACAAGCAGGTTTCAGCTGTCAGAGGGCAGGAACACAACTGAATTTCACTTGCCTGAGGGAATTTGTGTGGGCGTTGTTCAGGGCTACACTTGACTTAGGTTAGTCACCTGATATTTTATTTTCAATATTGGAACAAAATGAGACCCTTGTAGGCCATTCGACAGTTAATTTTTTTTTTAAATGTTATTCACTAAGCCATAGAGGGAAAAGGATAATTAACAAGGATAAACTTGAAGATACGTTAAGCTAATTCAGGTAATCAAAACTCCCTTTCCCGAGTTATCAGTTTGTGATCCTTCAGAGCTTTCTCTTACGACTGCTTTGTGCTCTGGTAATCAAGGAATGTCAAAAGCCTAAACTTTTATCCTCCTGAGCCCACCAAAACTTCAAAATGCTCTCAATACCTTCTAAGGAAAAATTAACTTAACTTGTACGGGGGCAGGGGTTAGGATATGGCTGCTACCACAGGTGTGACGATCTTGAAATCAAAGCAGGAGATTGAAAGAAAGAAATGCTCTTGCAACAGTTTGCTGGGAGGTCTTTAAACAACCAGATTATACAAAGTTTGCATCCCTTTTTAGGTTAGTATGTATGGGTTTCATTCTCCATACTCAATGTGTACTAGGACAGACTGCACACTAGAGTATCCAAAAGTAAGGAGTCAGTACCACATTTGGGCAGGTCAACAGATTAGGACAGTGAACACAACAGAAAAATACACCTACAAACAACAGAGATGAAGCAAGGGCCATGGCTGCTATGGGGGAGGGGAGGGCCTCATTCAGGGTTGTCTAAACAGTTACTCAGCTCTAATCTCACAGGTAGAGAGAGCCTCAAAAACGGCTAGCTCCTCCCAGCTGAGTGCAGAGTAAAATTGGAAGTTTCTAACACGAAAGATTCCAGAAATGGAAGGTTCCAAAAAAGGGACAAAGCACAAGAGAGGGGGAGGTCAATAGAGAAGGCAGCCTTATGGATCACAGAGAGGATCTCAACATTAGAGGACTTCTTAGGAAGGGTGGGTACTATCAGACTACCATATAGCCTTTAAAATTCTTTAAGACAGCTATCATATACCCCATAAATATTCTTTTCCAGGCAAAATATCACTAGTCCCTTCCAATGAGCCCAGTACAGCATCATCTTGAGGTCTTTCGGCATATTGCTCCTTCTCCTCTCAGGACTCTGAAGTTGTCAATTGCTTTCCTAAAATGTGTCACCTAGGACTGAACAAAATATTTCAGAAAAGATCCAAGCAGGGAAGAGGGCAAAAGTACTATCACAAAAGTTTAAAAAAGGAGAAAGCATCAAGGAATTAACAAGAAAGTTAACAGGTAGCCTGGTTGGGTATTAGAAATGGTACAGGCAGCAATTCAGCTGAACTTTTTCAATATTCACCTCCAAAGAATTTTAAAATAATACATCAAATTGAATTCTGGAATGGCAGAGGCAACGAAAGATTGAGATGAGACATTTTTCCAGCTCAAGACAATTTAAGAGGTCGGCAGGAGAGGTCTGTGACACGAGGTTAAGGATGCAGGTGGGGTTGTGGCCAGAGCACGGCCCACACTGCAGACACCAGCAGCATGTCTTGAAGATAACAGTGACAATGGGGGCAGCAGCTTCAGAAGCTCTCAGCCCAGAGATAATGAGGGGTGGACAAATGGTCAGAAAAGATTATGGGGGACTCTGCTTACACTGTGTACAGGACACCGTTACATTGCCATACACAGTTCTGACTTGCAGTTGTGGGGCAAAGAGGACCACCAACATTTGCAGCCACGGTGGAGCAGTGGCTCTAGCCACAGTTCCAAGGCCAAAAGGAATGCTTGAACTTGTGGCTTCAGGGGAATAGGACCCAGATCATAGTTCCTGGGTGGAGAAGAACATTTTTTGTCACTCACAAGGGAGCCAGAGCTCCCTTGAACCATCTCAGTTCCAAGGCAGAAAGGAGCACTAGTACTTGCAGCTGCAGAGGAGCAAGATCCCTCCCTGGGTAAAGACTAGAACACAGGCCAGGAGAGAGTGACCACATCCTTGGATCATACCACCTTGAAAGTAGCAAAAACCTACAGAACCCAAGAATTAACTCTGAAAACACCAGCACCAAAAAAAAAAACTAGAAGCTTGGCATACTGATCCCTCCTCCCTGGGAGCAAAGAACAATTTTAACATAAATTTAAAAGTCAAGAAATAGACTGGAGAAATGAGTAAACAGAAAAAAAAGAACTTGGCCATAAAAAGCTACTGTGGTGACAGGGAAGAACACAGACTCAGAAGAAGACATCTATGTCAAAACAGCTATAATCAAAGCCTCAAAGAAACGATGTGAATTGGACACAAGCCTCAAAAAGAATTCCTGGAAGAAGGATTTTTAAAATCAAATAATAGAGAGAAAAGAAAAATTGAGAAAAGAAATGAGGGTGATTTAAGAAAATTATGAAAAGAAAGTCAACAGCTTAGTAAAAAGAGATAGAAAAATACTGAAGAAAATGATACCTTAAAAACCAGAATTGGCCAAATAGAAAAAGAGGCACAAAAATTCACTGAAGAATTCTTTTAAAAGCAGAATTGGCCAAATGGAAAAGGATGTATAAAAGGTCACCAAACACAGTAATTCCTTAAAAATTGTAATTGATGAAGTGGAAGCTAATGGTTCTATGAGACAGCAAGAAACAACACTAAGTCAAAAGAATGTGAGAAAAAGCAGAAGGAAATGTGAAATATCTTGTCAGAAAAACCAACTGACCTGAAAAAATATTAAGGAGAGATAATATAGGAATTATTGGACTACCCAAAATCTATGATTAAAAAAGAACCTAGATATCAAATTTCAAGAAATTATCAAGGAAAACTACCCTGATGTCCTAGAACCAGAGGGTAAAATAGAAACTGAAAGACTCCATAGATCACATCCTGAAAGAAATCCCAAAATGAAAACTCCCAGGAATATTACAGCCAAATTCTACATCTCCCAGGTCAAATATTACAAGCAGACAGAAAGAAGTAATTCAGATATCATGGAGCCAGTCAAGATAACATGAGATTTAGCAGCTTACACATTAAAGGCTTGGAATATAATATTCTGATAGGCAAAGGAGCTAGGATTGCAGCCAAGAATAATCTACCCAACAAAACTAAGTATAATGTCTCAGGAAAAAATATAGACATTCAATGAAATAGAGAACTTTCAAACATTTATGGTGAAAAGACCAGAGCTGAATAGAAAAATCTGACATTCAAACAGAGGATTAAAGAGAATCACCAAAAGATAAACATGAAAGAGTAATTATAAGGGACTAAATAAAGTTAAACTGTTTACATTCTTATATGCGAATATGATACATGTAACTCCTAAGAACTTTATCATTATTATTAGGGAAGATAGAAGGAGTATACATAGACAGAGGCCATGACTGTAAGATGACTATGATGAGATGATTTCAAAAAAATTAAGAGGTGAGAAAGAAAGATACATTGGGAGGAAAGGGGGAGGAGGGGAGGAATGAGAAAATTATCTTACATAAGAGGCATGTGAGAAAGAGCTTTTATAATGGAGAAGGAAATTGGGGGGTGGCAGGCAATGTTTGTTGCATTATAAATGATTCAAAGAGGAAATAACATACACACTCAGCTGGGTATAAAAATTCCAACAGGGAAATAGGAGAGGAAAAGATAAGAGAAGGAGGGAGTGATAGAAGAGAGCACTGATTAAGGGAGGCATGGTCAAAAACAAAACAAACTTTTGAAGAGAAATGGGAGAGACAGACAGATAGACAGACAGGCAGAGAGGAGAGAGAGAGAGAGAGAGAGAGAGAGAGAGAGAGAGAGAGAGAGAGAGAGAGAGAAAGAAACAGGAAAAATTGAATGAAGGGAAATGCAGTTAATGATCATAATTGTGAACATAGATGAGATGAACTCACCCATAAAATGGAAGAGAATAACAGAATAGATTAGAAACAAAAATCCAACAATATGCTGTTTGCAAGAAATACACTTGAAACAGAAAGACACACACAGAATAAAAAGATGGTTCTGTACAATCTATTATGCTTTAGCTGAGTTTTAAAAAAAAAGCAGAGATATCAGTCATGATCTAAGAAAAAGCAAACGCAAAAAAGACCCAATTAAAGAGATATGCAGGGAAATTACATTATGCTGAAAGGTACCATAAAAAATTAAATAATTTCAGTACTAAACATATATGCACCATGAGTTATAAGAGGAAATAGTAAAACTATACTAATGTGGAGCCTCAACTTTCCCCTCTCAAAACTAGATAAATCTTACCATAAAATAGATAAGACATTAAGGAGATGAAGAGAATTTTAGAAAAAATAGATATGCTAGATCTCTGGAGAAAATTGAATGGGAATAGAAAGGAATATGTATATAGCAACTTCACAAAAATTGATCATGAATTAAGGCATAAAAACCTCACAACCAAAAGCAGAAATATTAAATGCATACTTTTCAGACCATAATGCAATAAAAGTCACATCCAATAAAAGACTGTGGAAATGTAGATTTAAAATTAATTGAAAACTAAATAATCTAATTGTAAACAATGAGTGAGTCAAAGAACAAATTGTAGAAATAATCAACAATTTCACTCAAGAGGATAACAACAATGATAAATTTGTGGGATGCAGATAAAACAGTACTTACGGGGAAAATCAACTCTCTAAATGCTTATATTAGTAAGTCAGAAAAAGAGCAGATCAATGAATCGGGAATACAACTAAAAAAACTAGAAAAAGAACAAATTTAAAATCTCAATTAAACACCAAAATAGAAATCCTGAAAATCAAAGGAGAGATTAATAAAACTAAAAGTAAAAAATCCATTGAACTAATAAATGAAACAAAGTTTTATGAAACAATAAAATAGATAAACTATTGGTTAATTTGATTGAAAGAAAGAAGAAAACCAAATTGCCATTATTAAAAATGAAAAGGATGAATGCACCACTAATGACCAGGTGCAATTTATACCAGGAATGCAAGGTTGATTCAATATTGAGAAAACTATCAACATAATTGACCACATCCATAACAAAACTAACAGAAATCATATTATTTCAATATATGCAGAAAAAGCTTTTGACAAAATACAACACTAATTCCTATTAAAAACACTAGAAAGCATAAGAACAAATGGAGCTTTCTTTGAAATGATAAGTAGTATCTATCTAAAACCACTAACAAGCATTATCTATAATTGGGATAAGCTAGAAACCTTCCCAATAAGATCGGGGGTAACTCAAGGATGTCTATTATAACTAGTATTGTTCAATATTGTAATAGAAATGCCAATTGTAGCAATAAGACAAGAAAAAAGGAATGGAAGGAATTAGATTGGCAATGAGGAAACAAAAGCATCACTGTTTACAGACTATATGATGGTATGCGTAGAGAAATCTAGAGAATCAACTAAAAAATTAGTTGAAACAGCTAAGAACTTTAGGAAAGTTGCAGGATATCAAACAAACCCATATAAATCATCAATGTTTCTATATATTATATCTTTTGTACATTACCAATAAAGTACAAAAGGAAGAAATAAGAAGAGAAATTCTCTTTAAAATAATTGCAGATAATATAAAATCCTTGGGAGTCTAGCTGCCAAGATAAACCAAAAACTATATGAACACAATTACAGAACACTTTCACACAAATAATGGCAAATCTAAACAACCAGAGAAATATTAGTTGTTCCTGGGTAGGCTGAGCCACTATAATAAAAGAAGCAGTTCTACCTAAATTAATTTACTTATTCAGTACCATGCCAATCAAACTACCAAAGAAATACTTTACAGAGTTAGAAAAATTATTTTAAAAATTCATCTGGAAAAACAAAAGGTAAAGAATATCAAGGGAATCCATGAAAAAAAAATGAGAAGGAAGGTGGGCTAGCAGTAGTAGATCTCAACCTGTATTTCAAAGTAGTAATCATAAAAATAATCTGGTACTGGCTAACACATAGAGTGATAGATCAGTGGAATAGATTAGGTACACAATACATTAGTAAAATGGCCATACTAATCTGGTGTTTCACGAACCCCAAAATCCAAGCTTTGGGGACAAGAACTCAGTATTTGACAAAAGTTGCTTGAAAAACTAAAAAGCAGTTTAGCAGAAAAAAGGTATAGACCAGCATCTCACACCATATACCATGAAAAGGTCAAAATGGATATAAGATTTAGGACATAAAGGGTGATACCATAAGAAAACTAGGTAAGTATGAAAATTTTACCTGTCAGATCTATGGATAAGGAAAAACAATTATGACCAAACAAGAGATAGAGATGATCATAGGAAGTGAAATGGATCATTCTGACTACATTAAACCTAAAAGTTTTGCACAAACAAAACCAATGCACCAATTAGAAAGAAAGCAGGCAACTGGGTGGGGGAGGAGGATTTACAGCAAGTTTCTCTGATGAAGATCTCATTTCTTAAATATATGGAGAAGTGAGTCAAATTTATTAAAATATGAGTTCGTTTTCCAACTGATAAATGGTCAAAGGATATGGACAGGAAGTTTTAGGAAGAAGAAATCAAAACTATCTACAGTCATTTGAAAAACATGCTCTACGTCAGGGCTTCTTAAACTTTTTTTCCACTTATAACCCCTTCAGTGCTTCTTAAACTGTGGGTTGCAGCCCCATATGGGGTAACATCTAAATCACTATTGACTAGAGAAATTCAAATTAAAACAACTCTGAGGTACCACCTCACCCCTATCAGAATGGCTAATGTGACAGAAAAGGAAAATGAAAAATGTTCCAAAGGATGTGGAAAAATTGAAACACTAATACACTGTTGAAGTTGTGAACTGATCCAACCATTCCGGAGAACAATTTGAAGCTACATCCAAAGGACTATAAAACTATGTGTACTCTGACCCAGTAATAGCTCTGCTATGTCTGTATTCAAAAAGACATAAAAGAAAAAGGAAAAGTATCTATATGCGCAAAAAAACACTTATATTGGCTCTTTTCATTGAAAAAATTCGAAAATAGGAAGGATAACTATCAAATGAGAATGGCTCAACAGGTTGTGGTATATGATTGTGAAGAAATATTATTTTCCTCTAAAAATGATGAGTAGGATGACTTCAGGAAACTCTGGGAAGTCTTATATGAAATGATGCCAAATGAAGTGAACAGAACCAAAAGAACATTGTACGTAGCAACAATATTGTACAAAGATAAACTGAATGACTTAGCTATTCTGATTAATACAATGACTCAAAACAATTCTGAAAGATTTATGATGAAAAAAATGCTATTCATCTCTGGTGAGAGAACTGATGGAATCTGAGTGCAGATGAAAGTAAAATTTTTTCACTTTATTTTTATTGACTATTTTTTGCAACATGGTTAATACGAAAGTATGGTTTTTTTTATGATTTCACATATAGAAGAGGGATAACATTTGGAACTCAAAAATTTTTAAATGAATGTTTAAAAATAAATAATAAATTTAAAAAACAGTAGCCTACAGTCAGTTAGCCAAAAAGTATTTACTAAGGGCTTATTATGTGAGAGGTAGGGCGGCTAGGTGGTATTGTAGATAGAACACCAATCCAGGAGTCAGGAAGACCTGAGTTCAAATCTGGTCTCAGACACTTACTAGCTGTGCTACCTTGGGCAAGTCACTTAATCACATTTGCCTCAGTTTCCTCATCTGTCAAATGAGCTGGAGAAGGAGATGGCAAACCACTCCAGTATCTCTGCCAAGAATATCCCAAATGAGTTCACATAGAGTGAGACACAACTGAGCAGCAACAACAACAAATGTGAGAGGCACAATGCTAAATGCCAGGGACTATAAAAACCACGAAAATGACAACAATCAAAAATACTAAGGGGTAGGTAAGGGCAGAAACCTCCACGGTTCCTGCTTTCAAAGAGGTTGTGTTCTAACTTGGGGTATTGTTATTTAGTGGTTTCAATTGTGTCTGACTCTTCGTGACCTCACTTGGGGCTTTCTCAGCAAAGATACCGGAATGGTTGTCCATTTCCTTCTCTGGCTCATTTTATAGATGAGGAAACTGAGGCAAACAAGATTAAGTGATTTGCCCAGGGTCATACAGTTAGTAAGTGTCTGAAGCCAGATTCCAACTCAGGAAAATAGTCTTCCTCACACCAGGCCTGGCATTCTATCCACTGTACCACTTAGCTATTTTGGGAGACGACATGAAAGTAATTATGTACTTTTAAGGTGTATACAAAGTGGATGCAGGTAACCTGTGAGGGACTAGGAAAGTCCCCCTGCAGAGAGTAAATTTGATCTGTATCTTGATGGAAGCCAGAAAACTAATAGGGGGCAGAATATTCCAGGCCTGGGGGACAACCAGCACAAAGCATGGAGAGCAGTGAGTGTGAGTTGCTAAGACCGAGGATGACCAGAACCTGGGGGTGGGGGCGTCTTTGAACTTCTCAGGTACAAGGTTATTTGTGACCTTGGAGAGAAAAGGTTCAGGTGGTCATTAAGATGGAAACCCCATGTTTCCAAGACATTGAGAAGGGAGCTGGTGTAAGCAGCAAACATTAGACAGCTCTTTCCAAAATTTTGGCAGTTAAAAGAGAAAAAAGAGGAAGGTTAGGAGGTTGAAGGGATGGAAACATTGAGGAGGGGTTTTAAGATAGGAGAAATCTCAGGGTATTTGTGAGCAGAAAGAAAAGAGCCAATAGAAAGGGAGCGATTGAAGATGAAAGAGAAAGACGATGATTAAATGATTAAGGTCCTGGAAGAGATAGGACTTCGGCCCCATGGGTCACTTTGGCCTGCTTGTAGTCCCCAAGTAGTATTATGCAGCTCTTTGTCTTCTTGTTCAGACAAAAAAATATAAATGGATGAGGAAATCTCTGAGAAGAGAAACAAAAACTTAGGCTGCAGTGTGCCAAATAGATGAGTGTTAAAAACTCAAAAATAGGCAATTTCAGGTGAAGATCACCCTTAAGCTAAAAACTCATCAGCCAGTGAGAGAAGAAAATATGTTTGGGAGCAGATGGGTCATCCTGACTTCTCTAAAAATAACATACGGGTGGCCACCCATTTTTCTTATAGCTAATCATGAATTTAAGGGACAATTTCTCATTGAGCATTTTTGGTTGGATTTCTTAAACTGACGAGATGAATGGCTCACGTACAGGAGATTGCTCTAACACACGAAGAACCAGTTTGGCTGGAGCACCAGTATGAGATAAAATTAAACAGGTAATTTAATTGGGGGAGTGTGGCCTTGAATGCCAGGAGCAGTATACTTTATGCAGTAGGCAACTGGAATCCCCTAAAGAGAAGTAGAATACAGAAGTGTCATTATCTAAGGGGAATTACTTGGTCATTGGTGTGAATAGTGGGTTGAAGAGCGGATGAACTAAAGGCATGGAGTCCTGTAAGGAGGTTATGAGGGCGACCCAAGAGAGAAGAGATCAGGGTCTGAACTAAATTAACACAATTGAAGAAGCTGAGGCAGGGTCAGATCAGAACTATTTGGAGCACCGATGAAGCAAGAGATATCGCCATTATTCAACAAAAGATGTTCCCCATACCAAACACATGATAAGGAAGATCCAAGAGAGTTGGAGAGCCTAATTATGAATGAATTCAACTGTATTTAATTTTTCTGTTTGTACAAAAAACTCACAGAATGCCCCATGTGCAGAGTGACTGACAAATTACCCCTGAACTGTGTTCACCCAAGATCTTCTGATAATTCTTCCAACAGAGCTAGCCTTGGAGAGCCAGTCAAAAGTGTCAACTTTAAGAATAACTACTTCCTCTGAGATCCGATCTCTTGAATCTGGAGGACCAGATAATTCAACCCCTACTTACCCCTGAGCACCAGGGGTGTAGTGGGGCTCCCTTAGATGCCCAGATGTACTAGAGAATGGCTCCCTCCAACAAGGGTAGGATAGTGATGAGTTAAGCATTGTCGATGTCAGATCAGTGACAGGGAAAGATTTAGCCTTTTCCAAACACATACATCTTCTTCAGGCTGTTCATCACTTGGAGTGAGTGCTTTATAGCACTGCATAGAAGTTGTCATAAAACAATATTTTAAGGAGCCCAAAACCATATTTCAGCCATAAATGTCCGCTGGCCCCAAGAGGCAAAAAAAAAAATCCTAGCAGGTGACTCAGGATTAACATCTTTATTACATATGACCTCACTATTGTGTTCCCTATAAAGAAAAAATATTACAAAGCATTAACACACTTTAAGTATTAAATTAATGTAGATTTATAGCTCATATCTGCATCTGAATTTCTTCCCTTGCCATGACATTATTTTTCTGTGATTTTTTTTTGACACCCACTAATGGGGACCAGAGCAAAATAAATGGGAACGGCGATGCTCCAGGCCTGACTTCAGGGCTAGGGTGGGTTGTGGATCAACATAAATCTCTCAGCTATGGGCTAGAACCTCCATAAGGATTCCAATATCTAAGCAATTCATATTTCTATAGTGCTATAAGGTTTACCAAGCAATTTCCATACTAGAGCACCATCGCCTTCCATGGTACCCTGGTTCTGCCATTTGCCATCTGTGTGAGCTGGGGCTCACTTAAGTCACTTAACCTCTGCTGGCCTGTTTCCTCATTTGTAAAATGAAGGGGTTGAAGTAGATGACCTCTGAGGTCCTTTCCAGCTCTAAACCCACAATCTTGATACCATTTCCATTTCACAGATGAGGGAATTTTGGCTGGGGGCAGGGGTGGGGAGACCTTTCATTTGTATAGATACTCTTTTATGTATTTGAATGGACATTGCTCATGAAACGTATTCCAATTTAGACAAAGCTGGCACAACAGTTTTTATTCCTGTTGTTGTTTTGTTTTGTTTTGTTTCCTTTTGTTCTAGGGAGGCAGCATTCTTTAAAATGAGGCATCCTCCTGGCAGGGAGTAATGTACATTTCTCTAGACATTTCCGAAGGAAATGGGTTCCCTAAGACAATTCAAATTTTACATTTTTTTATGTTTTGCATGATTGCACACATATAACCTATATCAAAATGCTTACTGTCTCAGGGAAGGAGAAAGGGAGAGAATTTGGAACTCAATATTTGAAGAAAAAAGCAAATGTTAAAAATTTCTTTTAATGCAGGCAGAAAAATCTCAAATTTAACATTTTAGAAACAATATGAAGGATCAACAAGCAACATTTATTAGGCACCTACTATGTGCCAGGCAGTGTACTAAGCACTAGAGTATAAAGGAAAATCTACAGGCCCACGGATGACATTAAGTGAAATGTCGTGCCCTGACAAGAGTTAATACAAAGGCATTGAAAGGGAATGTGAGTAGAGAGAAATACAGCCAATCACTTTTATTGTGGCAGGAATATAAGCTCCTCAAAATCAGGGAATGTTCTTTGTTATGCTTTCTTGGGGGGGAAGGGGAAGTCTGTTCTTCTGGGTTTGGTGGTGTTTGTTTTTTTTTTTAAATTCTCCACTGTCTAGCATACTGACTTGCACATAGTAGGTGTTCAATAAATACTGGCTGAATTAGATGGATTTATTGCAAATACAAGCTTTAGAGGAAACTAATTCAAGGTAACTCATGAAATGATAGGTATAAAAGAGGGGATCATAGGTTTTGAACTGAAAAATCAAGCCGGCTGATTTTACAGATGAGGAAAATGAATCAAAGAGAGATTTAGTGACTGACCCAAACCACACAGCTGGTAAGTGTCTGAGGTGAGATTTGAACTCAGGTCTTTCTGGCTCCAAGTCCAGTGCTCTCTCTACTACTCCACCGCTTCTCCTCCCAGAGGAAGTCAGTGACCTTTAAAACACAATACAAAATTCACATCCATGGAATTTTGGTTGTGTTCCATGGTCCTATCACCAGCCATAAAGCTTTCCATATTCATGGCTGTCTAAAACAAAAGTCTTTACTTGTTTGTTCACTCCAAGGTGAAGACCATGTTGGTGGACACAGCTGAGGGTACTCAATGCCCCAGGACAGGGCTGTTAACAGCACAGCTCATCCATTAGCAGGGCTGCTGGGAAATGACTGACCACTCACTTCCAGGCAGACACCATTCCAACCATCACATGAATCCTATTCATGGTTGATTGTTAGCTTTGCATCTACTGCCACCTCAGCTATATATGGTTATAAAGTCCCACTAGGCTCACAGTGGGAGTATCCACAAGACTCAGAGGATGTAGTCCTAGCATGTGGGGAGAGGGGGGAGGTGGAAAGCTGTTCCTTCTTCCCTCACTGAGTGACTTTTAAGTAACCTGCCTGTGGTCAAGATTTCAGGCATTGGCTGAAGGGGTATCTAGTCTATGACCATAGAAGGGACTCATAATTCTACTTATGCTTCTGGGAAATAGTAGCTGACCCTGTGTCTGTGGAAGATAACATAGTGTACCGGAAAGAATATTGGGCTTGGAACCATCGAATCTCAGAATCACAATCGACCTCAGCTAACCCAACCTCACCTACATTCTGCATGTTTTATAACTCTTTGAGTACTGAACTATGGGTTTTTTTTCTGTTTTGTTTTGTTTATGGAGGTGGGGTTGGTTATTTTGTCTTATTTTTTGGTAGATTTAAGGTTTTGGTTTTGGAGACTGGGTCTCCCTCTCTGGCCCAGGCTCAAAGTGCAGTGGCCACCATGACCGAGATCCTGTTACTGATTAGCATGGGAGTTTTGACCTTCTGTATTTCCAACCTGATATGGTTTCCCCCTTTTAGGCATTGGCTGTATTCTAAAGCCCCTCCTAGCTCCAAGAGTCTACATGGTAGGTAACTTCAGACAAGTCACTTCTCTATGAACCTCAAGTTTCTCACAGGATAGGTAAGGAGTCTAAGGCTCCAACCCAGCTCAGATAATCTAATTGACCCTCTACCTCTGATCTGCGATGGTCTAAGGCCTGTCCCAGCTCTGACATTCTACATAGTGTGGTCTGAGGCTGCTGGATAGCACTGGACTTGGAATTGGGAAGCCCCCTGGCCTCAGACACTTACTAACTACGTGATCCTGGGCAAATCTCTTCCAGCTTCATCTTCTTCAACTATAAAATGAGGGAGTTGGACCTGAAGACCTCTCTGGTGCCTTCCAGGTCTAAATCTATCGTCCCATTAGGTATCTCCTTGCTCCAATAGTCTCTGTTTTTAGGTCCCATCCATCTCTGACATTCTTTTGAATTTGCATGTGTGTAGGAATATATGCATTTATATGTATATATATGTATATATGTGTATATATGTGTGTGTGTATGTGTGTATATATGTATGTATACACATGTATATGTGCAGGTTGGGGCTGTAAAGCCCAGCCCCATACCACAAGAATGAGCTGTTTGCAGCTAAAGCTGAGCTGCTAATGATTTTAATGAGGCTGCCTTCTGGATTCATATTTTTTTCATAAAACACACCCTAGTAAAAGCAAATCAATGAAAAACATTCATTAGGGCCTCTGTCGGTGCGGGCTGCGGTGAGTGTTTCTGTTGAGACGAAGAATGCGAAGCTTTATTTAAGCTAAGTTGTTTGACATTTAGATGAGAGCAAAGAGAGAGAAATACTAACAAACCCAGGAACCACTCTTGACAGCTCTTTGTCCTGCAAGAGAGAAGAAAGGGTGCCGACTGTGAGATGCCTCTTTGAAGCCCTGGAAATTTGTAATGAAAAATTTAAGATACAAGAGAGGCAGAAGGCCTCTCTATTCATTGGGCTCTGCATATATTAACACTTGTAATTCAAACTAAAGGTTTGCTATGTGTTTTTATAATTTGGCCGCTAATAAATATCTCCAAGAAGTACTTTGATTTTCTAAGATTGGGTGTGGAGTTCAGATCTCTCAGAAGAAATGGGGAACAATAACTGGCAGTCTCCAGGCCCTGGGGAAGGAGGGAATGAGTCTTGAGACCCTATAATTAATTATTACAGATGGGCTGTGGCAACATTGCTAATGGTGCTTGGGTTTTGGACTAAGCCAGGCAGCCTTGGATTCTTCCCTGGCTCCTCCTCCTCCAGCTTGGCCACCAGGGTTTGCTGAATCCCATGCCTTGGCTCTACAATTCTGCCCATAATACTTGGCCTTGGGTTCATCATTTAAGTACAGTTTCACTAGAGAAGGAAAGGTGCATGCTGTCAATTTTTTGTAGCAGTACTCAGGGAACCAAGCAGGCTGCATCAAGAAGTCCTTTGGAAGCAGTGCAGAATAGTGGCTTTACCATCTATTATTTTTATGGCCTCAGACAAATCACTCAATCTCTTTGGGTCTCAGCATTCTCCTCTACAAAATGGGGATGATAGTTCCTGCCTTAGTAAGAACGATAATAGCACTTTAAGGTTTACGCAATATTTATCCCTATAAGACAGGTAGCAAAACTTAGTATCCCTATTTTATAGAAGAGAAACCAGTCTCAAAGCACACATATAAATGCATATATTCCTACATACATGCAGACTCAAAAGAATTGCAGAGATAGATGGGACCTAAAAACAGAGACTACTGGGACCACAGAGGTACCACATGGGATCCTAGATTTAGAGTCTTCCAAATCCTGGCTGATCCAGCTTCTAGTGCTTCTAGAAATATGAGCCCCACATTCCTGGAATTTATCTTATCTAGGAATCATGCTGCTATAGCATTTGGTTTTCAAGGAAAGTATGACTCAGGGCAAGGGAATTACATGATGCCCTGATGTTAGATGAGGACAGTCGGGTCTTTCCAAGAACCGAGAGATCTCTTGCTCTCCAAAATGGCATGAGGCACCAAGGGAGAAACTTCATCACATTGAGAGTGGTCTAAAAGTAGAATGAGCTGCCACAGAAGGTAAGGAGTTTCAAATTATTACAAGTCTTCAGGCAGAGGCTTGATAAACATTTGAAGGAGAGGAGGGGAGATATTGTAGACAGGGATTCCTGCTAATGTTGGCCTCGGAATATTTTTTGAGTTCTGATATACTGTGATCGTATAATTGGGATAAACTCAGAAAAGAGTAGGAGACAGATGGAAAAGGTAGAAAATGGGGAAAATGATCAGCTCCATGTTCATTGGCCAGGTTTGGGTCTGGGGGGCTTTCCTCTGCAGCTGCCTCCCTGCCAAGCTAGCCTAGGTCAGGTCCAAGACCTCAGGAGTAGGAAGCCAAGTCTATCAATCTATGATGTATAATTCTAGTGAGTGGTTAAAGTCACAAGCATCTCCATCTGTACTCCTTCAATTGTGGGTGTCATGATGTCTAATTCCAACATCTAGGGCGCTTTCTTATATGCCTTCATCTGTTCTAATCCTCTAGCTATTTGGTCTTTCTTTATAATCATTCATCTTAGTGGGGAAGAAAGTCTACCCTCCAACTGAAGGTCATGGCTTTTCAGTCTACCTCCCTTCTTCCATCACAAATCACTTCATTCCACTGAGACTTGTAGACTTGGAGTGCATCCTGGGCCATCTCCAGTTGTCCTGATGTCAGTGAGGCTGGTGACCTTACACAGCCCTCTCTCACTCAAATCAAAGGAAAGGGCATGTCATGTCATCATTTCCATGATGTCATGGTCCTCTTCAAGAAAGAAGGACAAACACAACGACAACAACATTAGACTTGAAGACCAAAGTCAACCTTTTGTGCAGAGGTGATCCCCTTCAAATGTAGATAAACCTGGCAGCTGATGAACTTCCTCTTTGGAATGGTCCTGAGTCCAGAACTTCCTAAGAGAGTTTGAAAGAGGTCAACGTGACCCCAATAGGCAATATTGCAAAGAAAATTTGGGAGAGGCCTCTGAGCTCTTTGGAGCTAGATGATATCAAGTCCCTGAACCAAGTGTCCTAGAGAAGAGAATTCACTACAAGATCAAATTTCTGGATCCATGAGGGGAGAGGATTTCTAGGGCTGTTCCTGGGCAAACCTAGATTTTTCCATTCACTAGCTCTATGAATTGTAGGGATCATGGGGGTAGAAAATGAGATATATTTTTAGCACCCTCAGGTTTTTTTCCTTTTTAAAAGGTTCCACAACCAAGAAAAAATAAGTCTACACGTATGGGTCTCTAAGCAAGTGTGAGTCACTGGAAGGAAGGGTGGCTCTATTTTTCTAGAAATCCTGAGTGCTTTCCCTTTCACAGGGTCATCAACTAGGGAATATTAAAAGTCTAGACCTGACAGTATGTGTCCCTGCGAAGGTAGAGCCCCCCAGAAGGAGGACAGTCGACTCTCTGCCTTAGGATAGAGTTATGGATCTAGATGACTGCATAGGTCCCTGGGGAGGGTAGAGGTCTACCAGAGAGGGAAGAAAAGTTATTTAAGGTCTCAATTGAGTCTTTCTGTTTTGCATTTTTTCTTAGGTTAAATAAAGCCCTTCCTGAATTCAGTGTATTGTTAACCTGAGTGTTTGTATAGAAGCATGAAGACTTCTTTCTCTTTTCTTTAGAGACCTAGTTATAATTACATTCTGATATTCCAAGAGGAAACTTTCAGTGATGGCAAAAAAGTAAATTTCTGATGTTCTCAGGCAAAACCTTGAATTGAAGGATGAACTAAAGAGAGAATTGTGTGAAAAGCCTACAAGATTTAACCTGTTTGTGTGAATCTAGAGCTTCAGTTCTGGGCCACAGGTTAAATCAATAACTTCTCCTTCTATTTTCTGGCAATCAAGGAAATCTGCCCCCTTTGGGAAAATCAGCGTCCTGGGTTTATTAGGTGATCCTTCTCTCGTGCCTCCTGACATACTGGACAAGGAAGGTAAATAAGTATAGTCCTTTCTCCTTACTGATACTTCCAAGTAACCTCTTCTCCTTTGAACTTTATATCTGTGTATGGGTCCCCATCCAGAGCTTTGTCAAAGTCATCTACTGGAGTCGAATTCAGTTGTCCGTATTTCTCAAGAAGTTCAGGACCAAGGTCATTGTCTTCCTTTACAACCTAATCCCTCTGCTCCCTTTGGGGACTTCAATATACACATTGATGTTCTCAGGTCTCTTTGGTCATTAATCTCCTCGTTATCTAGACTGTATGCCTTCATTTCACCTGGGACACCTTCGAGGATGGTCACATCTTAGATCTTGTCACTGCTCACAACTATATAACTTCCAAGATTCTCCACTGCCCCCCACCAAAATCCCTTATTTCTGCTGAGAGGGCTACCTAGGTTTGTAAACATGGTAGACATCCTTGACTCCTCCTTGTCCATCACCCTTCATGTCTGATTATCCAGTCAGTTGCTATGTGTTGTTGACTCATCTCTCTCACATCTGACTCTTCTCCCCTCTAGGCAGGTTTAGGGTCTTCGTCATTTCCCAGCTGAAATAGAGTTGTCTCCTCACTGCTCTCCATACTTTTATTCTTCCCCCGTCTCTCTTCCACAGAGCAATCTCCTAGGACATAGGTATGGTTAAGTCATTTCTCCGTTCAAAAATCTTCAGTGGCTCCCAATTTTCTCAAGGACATCTGATATCTAAATCTCTCCCAATCTGTCTTATACCTAACTTTGTTAATTTATTTCACAATGTTCCCTTCTACACACTCCATTTTCCAAACAAACTGCCTTTAGAGGCAGCTAGAGACAGTGAAAAGAGCACTGGGTCTAGAGTCAGGAAGTCCTGGATACAGATCTGGCCTAAGACCCAGTGTGACCCTGGGAAAGTCACTTAACCTCTGTCTGACTCGGTTTCTTCAATGGTAAAATGAGGATCATAATAGCACCTATTTTCCAGCGTTGTTGTGAGGATCAAATGAGATAGTATTTATAAAGCTTTTAGCACAGAAGCTGCTGTATAAAAGATGCTTAATAAATCTTTCCTTCCTCTCTTCCTCCCTTCCTCCCTCCTTTCCTTCCTTCCTTCCTTCCTTCCTTCCTTCCTTCCTTCCTCCCTCCCTCCCTTCCTTCTTTCCTTCCTCCCTTCCTTCCTTCCTTCTTTCCTCCATTCCTTTCTTCCTTCCTTCCTCCCTCCCTCCCTCCTTCCCTCCTTCCCTCCTTCCCTTCCTTCCTCCCTCTCTTCCTTCCTCCCTTCCTTCTTTCCTTCCTCTCTTCCTTCCTTCTCTCCTCCATTCCTTTCTTCCTTCCTTCCTCCCTCCTTCCATCCCTCCTTTCCTTCCTTCCTCCTTTCCTTCCTTCCTTCCTTCCTCTCTTCCTTCCTTCTCTCCTCCATTCCTTTCTTCCTCCCTCCCTCCCTCCCTCCCTTCCTTCCTTCCTTCCTTCTATCCTCCCTTCCTTCCTCCCTCTCTATTCCTTGAACTTCATCTCTCCTCTTAAATCCTTTCAACAGGCTGTTGCCAGTGATTCCATTGACGCTAACTCAAATAACTTTTTCTCAGCATATGCCGTGAATGCACTCCCTCCTCTCCTTTCTTTCTCTATTTAATTCTCCCTCAACCAAGAATGCCTTCCACATCCAACTTTATTTGTTCATAGCATCATAGGAGTTAGAGGTGGAAAAAACATTTATGAATCACTTGGTACAAACACTTCATTTTACATTTCAGGAAGCCAAAGCCTAGAGTTGGGTAGTGCCTTGTCTAAGGTCACGCAAGTAGTTAGCAGAAAAGTTGGGGTGTGAAACCAGGTTTTCTGATTCTGAAGCCCTTTCTAGGACACCACACTACCTTCCATTGAATTCCTTGTTGCCGTTTAGTCATTTCAGTCCTGTTCCACTCTGGACCCCACTTGGGGTTTTCTTGGCAAAGATACTGGAGGGGATTGCCATTTCCTTCTCCAGCTCATTTTACAGATGAAGAAACTGAGGCAAATAGAGTTAAATGACCTCCCCAGGGTCTCATAGCTAGTTAGTATCTGAGGCCAGATTTGAACTCAGGAAGATGAGTCTTCCTGTCTCCAGGCCTGGCACTTTATCCACTGCTCCATCTAGCTGTCCTACCATGTTAAATTCCTACCATGTTTTTAAAGCCCAGCTTCCTATCACATTCCTATGAAACCTTCTCTGTACTCCCTTCCCATGAATGAAGTCCCTTTAGTCCTCACAGGGTGTTTTCTTGGTATCCCAGTGATGCACTGATCACATAATATTGTGTATTATAGTTACCTACATGTTCATTTTATTCTCCTCCTGGGATGTGAATGCCATAAAACAGATCAGCCACCAGGACTGTGCTTCATCTAAATTTTGTATCTCCCCTAGAGCCCAGCCCAGTGCTCTGCACACAGAAGATTCTTGACAAATAGTAGCTGGATTAAACAGATTTACGTATTAGAGTTGGATCGCTGGATTTCGAATTGGAAGAGGCTTTAGAGATAGCATCCAACTTTCTTATTCCACAGATGAGAAAAATGAACCACTGAAAAGGGGGAACAGCTTGCCTAAAGTCCCACAGGTAGTGAGTAATCTACCTGGGCCTGGAACACAGGGCTTTAGTAGCAGATATGAACTGGAACTCATGTCCTCCAATGATAGACCCTACAGCCTTCCCATGACACCATGTTGGGTCTCCCCTGTTGCACAGACCCAGTTTACAAATATAGCTATTTGTTGAATGCCTACTATGAATGAATGAATGAATAGATGAATGAGCATTTATTAAGTGTTTTCTATGTGCAAAGGACAGTATACAAATACAAAAGCAAGACAATTTGCAAATCAACATTCCAGGGGATGTGAACTGTGGAAAGACATAGAAAACAAGTCTTGCAGGAGATAATGGTACATAGAGATCTCAACAGCAGATTGTGAGCGGTTTGAATCACGCTAAGAAGATTGAATGTATTTGATAAGTGTGTTCAAGGCACTGTTAAAGTCTTCCTGCGATGCCTCATTGTGGCTTGGAGGTCACCCTGCATTCTTGATCAGCAGTCATGGTTCTCGAAGGCCGTGCCAGTAAGGAAGCCTCACTGACCCATAGATTGAGAGCTGGGAGAGATCATACATGTCACCTTCTCTAACCCCTCACTTTTTAATGAGTTGAGAAACTGAAATTCAGAGAGTTTAAGTGACTTAAACAAAGCTATACATGTGGGAAATGGAGGGCCGGAATTTGAACCCAGGACATGACTTCATTTCCAAACATCTTTTCACTGTGCCCCTAACATGCCCTACCTTAATGGTTCTGGCAATGGATTCCACATCCATCTTAGGCGGATCCAGCCTTGCTAAGTTTGGAAAAGCTTCAAAGGGTTCACAACCACCATTTTTGCTTTCTGGTCACAACAATTCAGTAAGGCAATGTCCTAAAGTGTGAGGAGGCTCTGGATCTACATAGATGAAGGCCATTCCCATGATTCACATGTTCATCTAATACTGAAGGGCTCAAGACAGTTCATAAGATCATAGGTTTAGTTGGAGCTTAAAAGGAACCTCAGAGGCCCCAAATTTCTCCTGATAGTCCAACATGCCTCATTTTGCAGATGAAGAAACTGATGCCCAGAGGATGGTGTGATTTGCACAAAATGACACAGTGAGCTAGGATTTGAACCCAGCACCTTTGATCATAGACCCAGTTCTCCTTGTACGACACCGTTCTGTGTCTCAATGATAACCCTCCTTTCATTCCTTTGAACTTTCTCCTTCCCCATCAGCAGTCCCTTCTGTAACTTAAAGCCAAAGCCGTCTTCCTCCAGACACCCCTTAAACAGCTTTCTCTGGCTCCTCATTTGCAGGGGCTTTTTAATTATGCCCCATTGGCGGTACATAAATGCATTTATGTATATTAAGTTTTGCTCCACTTAGCATAGTGGTCACTTAATTAAATGTCTTCAGTTGTTTTATTGAAAAAAAAAATGAAGGCCTCTCTCCTTGCCAACTCAACCTCCTCCCCGCTCAGTCCTCCCAGAGGATATCCTATCCCCACCAAGCCTAAGAATTTAAACATACACTCTGGGGTCCCCTCCCCCCTCAAGAACACTGTCACGGCCCCTGCATTGGCGGAAGCTCATATTAAAAAGTAATATCCTCTCCCCAAGCCGCTAGACTGTTTAGCAGATTTTTAAATTGAAACTAAAATTATACAGATTTTTCTTTCTGATAATTCCTCCAATTCGCTAATTCGTTAATCTCTGCAGGTCATTGAGCAGACTCGCATTAATGAGACGTAGTTAAGAACAAATTTTACCCTTTCTCCTTTTTTTTCCACCCCCCCTTTTGAAAAATGTTTCCCATCATCTGTAAATTAGAAGGAACTTGTTCCATTTCTAGGCCATTTATTTAAAATAATCGAATGCTGGGGGATCCAGCTGAATACTGTGTGTAATGATGCCTTTTAACAAATTACCATTTATTTATAAGCAAGAAATAGACATTCCAAAACCACCCGATGCCCACCCCCTCACCCACCCTTGTCACTGATGCTGTCCTTGAGCCCAAAGGAGCTGAGCCATATTGCTATCGGGGGTTGTTGTTGTGATTTCCTTTTTCTTTTTTCTCCCCAGTGAGATTTAGAAATTAGTCACAAATGGAAAAAGACATCTTGGACACAGGCGCATTCGGCCTTCGAGGAAAGCTGCAAATGCCCAGGGAAGCCGAGCATCTCCAGTCACCAGGCCAACAGAACTGGCTTTCTCTTATCAATCAGCAAATATTTTTTATGTGCCTTCTATATGCTAGGCCCTGCGCTGTGTGCTTTACAATTCCAGACTGATAGATGGGGGAAAAGCTTTTCAGTAAGTCCATGTGTGATTTTGATCTTCTACGTGTGAGAACACAGGCACGCGCATGCACATACACACGCACCCACCCACACACACACACACACAGGATTCATGGCCCACCTCTCCCATCAGTAGCCTAAGAGAATTTTGAGTTCTAAATTATACTGTAATTGCAGACTCAGGGAACACTAGAAAGGTAATTACTTTGGTTCAAGTATGGTAAATTACTATTATTCCTTACCACATGCCACTGAAGAGGGGGGGAGTGTTTATGTTGCTAAGTGGTGCTTTAAACACCTCCAGTGTTAAGGGAGGGGGTGGAGAATGTGCCAATCAATCAATCAGTCATAGTCTCACAGAGCCTTAGTATATCAGAACTGGAAGAGACTTTAGTCCAACCCTCTCCAATCCCTAATCCCAATCCATTTTGCAGATGAAGAAACTGAGATTCAAAGACAAGAAGAGGTTTGTCCAAGGTCTTCACGCAGTACACAAGTGTATGAGATAAGGAGGAGATGATGGTTAAAAAGCAGTTTGTCTAAAGAAAGATCTGGGGGCTTCAGTGGACTACAAGATAAATATGCATTAACAATGTGATACATCGCCAAACAAACCCAAGCTAAGCCAGTGGTATCTTTAACTGCCCCAAATTCCTCCTGATTACAGAAGCCCACCTTTTTAATACTGGTATTAAAGGTGTTGCTCTTTGACAAAGACATACAGAATACAAAGGTCTTTGCAGGTTGGAAAACAAATGTCATATTCTTCTTTCACAACATGACTAATGTGGAAACATCTTTAATATGATTGTACCTATATCAGATTGCTTGTCATCTTGGGGAGGGGAGGGAGGAAGGAAAAAATGGGACCCAAAATTTTATAAAAGTAAATGTTGAAAACTATCTTTACATGTAATTGGAAAAAAAAATAAAATCCTATTAAGTGGGCAGAAAAGAAAAGGAACATCACACCAAGGACAATGGTGATGGTGAGCAGATTGCAAGACAGAGCCAGGAAGTACTCCAAAAGAGAACAGGAGCAAAAAATCAAAGCACAGAGATGTATGCTAGGAAGATATGGTGGGCTGGTCACATGATGAGGGCACAGATAACAGGAGAACAGCCCAAGTACTCCACTGGGATCCTAGAGATTCCAGGAGAAAGGAAGCAAAAGTTCAAGCACATTGGGTAGACTCCCAGTGCTGAATTTATGGGAGGACATGGATACAAGTCACACCATAGGCATCCCTCTCACCAATTTTGAATTTTTCCAGGACTTGTGGTCATTCCAGGCTATGAAAATGTTGCCTGAGCCAGGATGGTGGCCACAAGTGCTCTCCTGACTTGAAATCTCAGTGGCATGGGCTGACTTCTACCAGTTCCTTCACCTACTCTGAGATAATAATAATAACAAGAATGCTCATATAATATCTATGTTTTTATGCCAAGCACTTTGCAAATATTGTCTCATTTCATCCTTACAACATCCCTGGGAAGTAAGTGCTACTATTAGCCCCATTTACGGATGAGGAAACTGAAGCAAACAGAGGGTAAGTGACTTGCCCATGGCAACACAGTTAATAAGTGTCTGAAGTCACACTTGAACTCAGGTCTTCCTGACTCCAGACGAAATGCTCCAACCACTGTGAACCCCCTCCAAATTCTAAGTGTTTTTAGGGACACCCAAAGGGCTAAAGTCCACTTCAGAAGTCCATGATCTGGAGTTGCCCCCTATTCACACTCAGCACTAATTAATACTTTCCATTCACATATTCTCACTTGTATCTATGTAACATCTCTTCATCCTCATTCTCTACTACTCAAGGTACTTGCTGCCCCACACCTGTGCTATTCGTATTTCACCATGTGACAAACCTCAGGGAGGTGCCCTGACACCTGGATGCCTCTATCTTCCTCCCCAGTGACAATCATCAGATCTTGACCATGGACAGTTCTGAACCCTACTTTAACTCAACCACTGGAAACCAATTCCTTGACACTTGTGTCCTCCAATCCTTGTGTAGGATCAGCCTCTAGAGCTCATCAATATATATATATATTTCCTCAACATCATTTGCTAACATAAAGACTACTGCTCTACTTTTTGCCAGGATGGGAACAAAGATAGGCATGGGACTGCTGGTATAAGCAGTGATTTGGGAAACGAGTGGTAGGGTTGAAAGTGAGGAAGGAGGAGGAGAAGGAGGAGGAGAAGGAGGAGAAAGGGGAGGAGGAGAAGGAGAAGGAGAAAGAGAAGAAGAAAGAAGAAGAAGAAGAAGAAGAAGGAGGAGAAGAAGAAGGAGGAGGAGGAGGAGGAGGAGGAGGAGGAGAAGGAGGAGAAGAAGAAGGAGAAGAAGAAGAAGAAGAAGAAGAAGAAGAAGAAGAAGAAGAAGAAGAAGAAGAAGAAGAAGAAGAAGAAGAAGAAGAAGAAGAAGAAGAAGAAGAAGAAGAAGAATGTGGCCCGGGGTCCTTATGCAAATTCCCATTTGCACTGATGAGTAAGGTCCCCCGTCAGGATTCTAGTGGTGTCCCTAAGGGTGTGGTGATCTCCTCTAATGCTTGATTAGAGAGCTTGATCCTCTATTCCAATGAGTGCTCCCCAACATTAATCACCAGTTACTTGTAGCCCAGTTCATGGAAGCAATTAACATCACTTAGTTGTTACAAAGGGTTATATAGAAAGAAGAGAAGTACAAACATTCCCCCCCATCACCCAAGGGGGAATACTCTCCCCTACCTTGGCCCCTGGGGAGAATGAGCTCAACCTGAAGCAGTTTCTACAAAGCACTGGCCAAGTTCACTTTTAAATTCAGCATAACCAACAGATAAAATAACTTTTTGGCTGGATTCTTGTAGGACCCAAGTCTTTTCTGAAGAATTAGTCCATTGCAATCATTTCTGGAGACTGTGCTGGCCGACTTGTCTTGGTGGCTCACAGACTCTGGCATGGACTCTCACTCCTCAACTTCGGGTGGTTCTCTAGACCATACAAAGCTCATAAGCCTAGTCCAACCATCTCTAATACTTTACCTAAGAAAGGATAGAATAAACACAGCAAGGACAAAAGGAGCAGCAGGACCATACACCTGTAGGCAGCTAGGTAGTAGAGTGGATACGAATGCTGGACCTAGAGTCAAAAAGACCTGAGTTCAAACCTGGCCTTGGATACTTACTAGCTGTGTGACCCTGGGCAAGTCACTTAACCTCTGTCTGCCTCAGTGTACTCATCTATAAAATAGCGATAATAATAGCACCTGCCTTCCAAGGTTATTGGGAGGATCAATAATAATTATAAATATATTGTTTATAATTTTTATAATAATTTTATATTTTGTATAATTATAATTTTATATAATTTATATTTTATATAATTATATATATATGTCATAACTATATTTTATATAATTATAATTTTTATAACAATTATAAATAATTATGAAGCACTTAGCACAATACCTGTCACATAGTGAGTGCTATATAAATGTTAGCTATTATTCTTAATATTATTGACACATAGCCTAAGTAAGGAGAGGAGACTGCTTCTATCTATCTATCTATCTGTCTGCCTATCTATCTCTTTCTCTCTGTCTATTCCTGTCTCTCTGTTTCTGTTTCTGTCTCTCTTTGTCTCTGTCTCTCTGTCTTTCTGTCTCTGTCTCTGTGCCTCTCTCTCTCTCTCTCTCTCTCTCTCTCTCTCTCTCTCTCTCTCTCTCTCTCTCTCTCTCCCTCTCCCCTTCTTTCCTTCCTCTTTCCTTCTACCCAGAGGCTTATATCAGCTTTGCCTCCTCATTCAAACGCAGCCAGGTGGGAAAGAGCGACAGTGCCTCACTTTAGCCGGCTTGTGCCTTTTGAATGCCCGCCCGGCTCAGGAGCGTAGATAGAATGCATTTCTTTACAACCCTGTGAGCAGATAGAATGACTGCCCATCCTGAAGCAGATACACATCATTACGTACTTCCCAGAAGTAGGCTCCCTAAGCCTTCCCACATGACTCACAGTGGAGGACATTGCACATGCTCTGAGGATGGGCTCCCAATGCCTAGCCCCCCATTGCAACAACAGCAACATTGTGCTTTAAGGGTCATGAGGTACTTTCTTTATAACATCCACTAAAGTAGATGGTACAAGTATTAGCGTTCCCATGAGTAACCATTTCAGAGAGATAAAATGCCCCACTCATAGTCACACAACTAGTAGGCATGAGAACCAGGATTCAAATGCACATCTCTTGGCTCCAAGTCTAGCATCTTTTAAACTACTATATGTTATCTTTCTTCTCATCCTTTTTGGGACAAAGTGAGAGAGGGCTGAGATCGCAGGTGGAGTCTGCAACTGGCCAACTCTGAGGCATCCCCCGGTAACGGTTTTCATGGGGTTCTACCCATTTGAGCACTTCTGAGTGTTTTTAAATGTCTATCAGAATCAACAGATAATGGAGCATTCCAGCAGGAAATACTTGTAATGATGAGTTGGGTCCTAACAATATGACATTCATTTATGAAGATGTTTCCAGGGTCAGAGTTCAAATGTGTTAGGTCCTCTTCTCCCAAATAAGAGAGAATGAAACCTATAGCTCTGAAAGGAGAAGACTCATAAATAAAATCAGATATTTGTGCATCATGGAGCAAATATCACCTCGATGGATCAAGTCATGTGAAACACCCTCAGAAAAATGGAAGGGCAAGGGCATAACATGAGAAAAGTTAATAACCCACCTGCTATCTGGTAGCCTCCTCTTTTAATCAAATCCTCTTATTAACCAGATGCTAAAATCTATTGTTGCTGCTACTGAAGGCCACTCAGGGCCTTCTAAACTTGGCTCCATGAGATGATGCACCAGTAGACAACTCATGTTTCAGTTCTGAAAGGACCTGCCCAACTTCAATTTTCCTGACCAAGTTAGCATCCCCAGACCTACCTCTCTGCTCCACCCTGCTCCTGACTCGGAGTGTTTGGCCTCATGTGGAGAATGGGGATTGCAATGGCTTGCCCTTCATCCTTTCCTGAACAGGATTTGAGTTAATCATGGAACTAGGCAGGGAACTTGGGGCAGGAGGAGGGGGGAACAAGAGAGGGGTTTTGTCACAGACCATTTTCTAATCATAGCTGATGGAAAAGAGAAAATATAAGCAGAGCAAGGAACCCTCTAAAACAGCTCTCAGACCCCAGAGGGAAAGTCAGGGGCTCAGGCCAGACAGAACAAGTATGAAAAATGCCTTTTGGGTCCCAGGGAACTTCTGGCTGTCGTGAGGCCCAAGGCTCCACGCAAGGATGGACTGGCCACTCTCCAGGAAAGAATACCCAGGGAAAGCTTTCTGACTGAAATCAACGCTAAGTGCACTGGCTCTCCCCTGAACTGGAGATGCAAGTTCCCAAGGAAATTGGTCTATTTTAAAAGGAACAAAAAAAAGAAAGAAAGAAAAAACCAATGACAACAGACAAAATTTCACAGGAAAGAAGAGGCTAAAGAAACATGGCTCCCAGTCAGGAGATTAGAAACACCCTTCTCTGTCCCTTTGCTTGCACAGGTGGACCCCATGTCTAGAATGAACCCCTAACTCACTTCTATCTCAGAATCCCTTGCTTTTTTGAGGAGTACCACTCGATGCCACCCCTTACCTGAGGCCTCTGCTAACCTTCATCAACCCCTTCAGTTTTTAGGGTTTTTGCCTTCTTGAAATTATTTTGTATTACTTATAATTTATTCATGCATTTTAACATATATGTACAGTATATGTAGTAGAAAGCAAGCTCCTTGAGAGCAGGAGCAGATTTGTTTGTTTGTTTTATCCCACCAGTGTCTTGCACACAGAAGGCACTTAAAATTAAAGGAGACAACTTGAATTGACTAGAAATGAGGTAGACATACACACTTAGCATCCCCAGGCCAGAGTAACTCCTCTGAATTTATACACTGCAGTAAAGGTTTTGGCAAATCAGGACAAAAGAATAACTGTTAGGGTCCATAGACAGTGTCTAAGCCAAGGCTCCCTAACCTTTTTGTGGGTCATGGACCCCTTTGGCAGTCTAATGAAGTCTACCAACACCCCCCAAAATGTTTTTAAATACATAAAAGACATAGGATTACAAAGGAAACCAAATAAACTAGAATACAGTTATTGAAATATTTTGACAAACAAGTTCATGGAACCAAGATTAAGAACTTATGACTTGGTTAACCCCTTCATTTGACAGAGAAGGAAACTAAGCCACAACAAAACGAAAAGGCTTACTTGAGCTCTAAAGTTCTCAGCTGAGCCAGTGGACTGTCCACTTTAAGTCTGGAATCAAAATGGTAGGACCTAGGGGAGCAGCAGGTGGGCGCTAGGCAGCCTAAGGAAGAGCCTCCTACATTCATTTTTCTTGTTCACTCCCTTCATTCCAGCAGCCCAATGCCCTCATGAGTATAGGCCCCAAGGCCAGGGACATTTCCTTTTCTGATTTGCCCTACTCATGTATGGTTCTTCTCATCCCCATTCCCTATGGTCGTAGCTTTAGGCCACCTTGAAGACAAATAAATTGGAGAGGTCCAAAAGCTATTTTATTCACATTGAATAGAGGTGGAGGGAAGATTCAAAACATTAACTTCACAAGAGAAAATGGAGAACATATGGTTGGACAATAGTTCATTTGACAAAGATCTGGGAATTCGGAGAAACTTCGGAAGACTGATATGAACTGATACCACACAAAAGAAGAAGACCCAAAACAATTTTCATAATGACCGCAATGAAATAAAGGGAAAGAGCACTGAAAGACTTCAGACCCCTAATGAACGAAGAGACCAACCATGACCGCAGAGGACCAATGACAACACATGCTTCCCAACTCTGGAGAGAAAAGTGATAGGCCAGCAGTACAGAATGAGACATCTGGTTTTAGACATGGAGAATCTGATTTTTTCCTTGACCACACTCATTCACTACCAGGGAGGGTTTTGGTTTGGGAGAAGTTTGAGGAGGAAGTTGTAGAAAGTGACGGTAATGTTTAAAAAGAAGGAATGGCAACAATAAAGCATTCAAGAAGCACTTAAACATGCAAGCTTGAGGAGGCCTAAGAATGTGGCATCAGTCACAAAAGCCAATGGGATTTTTGCTTCACGTCCAGGACTAAGGAGGTGATGTTAACACTGGACTCCGCCCAGGTCAAACCCTACTGGATTGTGAGATGCAGTTCTGGGTACCACATCTTATAGAAGGTCATTGATAAGCTAGGAAGCATCCAAGTGAGGGCTACAGGGATGGTCATATGCCTTGGGATGTATTAGTTGAAGGAAGTGTGGATGCTTAGCCTGGAGGAGAGATTTAGGATGAAGATAAGAGCTGTCTTAAGGCATTTGCACTATAGCTTGTAAGAGATGGAAGGGAGAGTTGTTCCACTTGCTTATAGATAATGGTACAAGTTTTTGTATCGGTTTGTTTTTTATCATGTTAAATAAAGTCTGCTCCACACTTGACATATGTGTATTTTTAGCCTGACTACTTGCTCGGGAGCCAAAGGCTTTTGTTGTGGAGACTCTAATATGAGCCAAAGTCTGACATTCCCAGGGGAAACCCTGATTGTGGATCATAAACCAAAGAGAGATGTGTGAGAAGACACCAAGATTGAACCCAATCCGGGTAAAGCCAGATCCTTTAATTCTGAATAATGGCTTATGCCAGTTACCTTGCCAACAGTAAAGTTCTAGATGCCTGCGGTTAGAGCCTAGCCTTTCGCTGAGACAAAATAGAGGCTTCTATTTTGATCAGGACCCTATCTAGGAAAAATGGACTCTCTTAGCCCAGAGCCAGAAAAAACTGGCGCCAAGTTAGACCATTATTTGCATTCCGGGGTCCAGGAAGCTACACATACAAACAAGGGAAATCTTTCCCTTCTAAGTCTAACAGTGCAGGCAAAAACCAAAAAGCATTTATCAGTAGGTTAGAAAATTGGGAGAGGGGGGCGGAGCCAAGATGGCGGCTGGGAAGCAGTGACTGGCGTGAGCTTCCCACCAAGTCCCTCCAAAAA
>CM053623.1:418918622-418971774 GCA_028646595.1 Phalanger gymnotis
GTGTGGGACCAACCTTACCCAGAGACCATCCAGGCTGTCCTGGGGTGGGGCCCTGCTTCCCTCTGCCACTTTGTGGGTTCTGCATCTCTAGAACTGGTTCAGAGCCATTTTTTTATAGGTTTTTGGAGGGATTTGGTGGGGAGCTCACGCCAGTTACTGCTTTCTGGTTGCCATCTTGGCTCCGCCCCCATCAATAGTGATTTAGAGCAATATTTCATATGACTATAGATAACTTTCATTTCTTCCTCTGAAAACTGCTTGTTCATATCCTTTGTCCATTTATCAATTGGGAAATGACTTGTATCCTTACAAATTTGATTCGGTTCTTCATCAGAGACATTGGTTGTAATAATTGTTTCTCAGTTTTCTGCTTCCCTCCTAATCTTCCCTAATCCTAATCTTCCCTAATCCTAATCTTCCCTAATCCTAATCTTGGTAGCATTGGCTTTGTTTGTGCAAAAACTTTCAATTTAATGTAGTCAAAATTATCTATTTTGTATTTCATAATGTTCTCTATCTCTTGTTTGGTCATAAATTCTTCTGTTCTCCATAAATCTGACAGGTAAACTATTCCTTGTACTCTCCAGTTTGTTTATAGTATCAGCCTTTATCTCTAAATTGTGTACCCATTTTGACTTTATTTTGTTATACGATGTGAGATATTGTTCTATGCCCAGTTTCTGCCATATTATTTTCTAGTTTTCCCAAAAGTTTTTGTCAAATAGTGAGTTCTTATCCCAGAAGCTGGAGTCTTTGGGTTTATCAAACAGTAGATTACTATAGTCATTGACTACTGTGTCTTGTGTACCTAACCTATTCCACTGATCCACCACTCTATTTCTTAGCCAATATCAAGTAATTTTGATGACTGCTGCTTTGTAATACAATTTAAGATCTGATATGGCCACCTTCCCTAGCATTTCTTTTCATTAATTCCCTTGATTTTCTGGACCTTTTGTTCTTCCAGATGAATTTTGTTTTTTTTTTCTAGCTCTATAAAATAATTTTTGGTAGTTGGATTGGTATGGCACTGAATAAGTAAATTAATTTAGGTAGAATTGTCATTTGACAATACCTATTCTTAAACCATTTGCTTTTTTCCTGTGTACAGAATGAAGCCAAACTCATCTGAGTGACTGAGGATCTCATGTAGAAGATTCTAATATTCTAGGGTGTGAAGCAGCCATTGCATCAATCATGTAAAAATAAGAGTAAATGGACAGAGAATCTCATGATCTAGTTACAAGGATTCCCTTTTCCATTTGAACTCTTTCCTGGGTTTTCTTCATGACAGTAGCAAGTACCTTTGGCACAAACACAACTTCTATTTATTATTCACTTGATATTAATTGTCAGGTCATCAAAGTTACCCCTGTGCTTCAATCTATCAGGGAATCTTGCGTGATCTTAATAGATGTATAAAAACACCTTATTGGGTTTAGTATCCAAAATATACCTGCTGGTTTTTCATATTTAAATGTTTTCTATAAATATTTCTATAAACAACCAACAGAAGCATATAAAGCCAAAAGCCATTTCCCAATAGAAAAATGGTCAAAAAGATATGAATAAACAGTTCTCAAAAGAAGAACTGTGAGCTTTCAATGACCACATGAAGGAATGTTCCAGATCACTAATAATTAGAAAAATGCAAATCAAAACAACCCTAAGGTTTCATCTCACACTCCGCAAATTAGTCAATGTGACAAAAGATGGGAATAGTCAATGAGGGAGGGGTTATGGCAAGATAGGCACACTCATGAATTGTTAATGGAGCTACAAATTAGCATAACCTTTCTGGAAAACAATTTGAAATTATTTAAATAAAGTGGTTAAAATGTCCATATCCCTTGACCCAGAGATTCCACTGCTAAGCATATACACCATCAAGGTAACTGACAAAAAGAAAGGCCCCTTATATACCAGAATATCTGTAGCAGTCCATTTTGTAGTAGCAAAGTACTAGAAACTAAGTAGATGTATGGGGAAATGGTTCAATAGATTGTGGTATATAAATATAATGGAATATTACTGTGCTGTAAGAAATGACAAGCATTATAAATATAAAGAAATGATATAAAATGAAGCAAAACCAAGAAAACAAGATACACAATTATTACAAAAAAGTAAATGGAAAGAACCACCCCTAAACAATTTAAAGTGAATGTTACAAAATTACAAAACACAAACTTGGCCCTAACAAAGAGAGATCAGTCAATATCTTCCCCACTCCCATTATGAAACATTACATATAATGCCAGATTTTTTTCAATGAAATGATTAATCTTGCTGATTTTTTTCTCTTGTTCATGTTTTCTTTCTTTCTTTTTTTAAATTATTTTTTTAAATTATTTGTTATATGAGATAGTGCTTTGGGGTACAGGATGGGGGATTTTTAAAAACTTAGGCAATGTAAAAACAAGTGAAATCAATAAAAAATCCCTTTAAAAAACCACTTCATTGGAGGAGATTCTTTAATGCTACATTTTGTTGTACTGAATTAAGTGTTCTTTTATAATTGATAAACAATGAATACAAATTGCAATGTCCTGAGCTGGGAGTCAGAATGTTAGCAATTTAAGTGTTGGTTCTATTATTTACTCACCATTTGACTTTATGTGAGTCTCTCTCTGGAACTTAATTTGTCCATCAGTAAATTGGAGATAATATCCCTTCCCTGTTTATCTCACAAAGTTGTTGTGAGGATCAAATGAAATAATGGTTTTGAAAGCCCTTTGTAATTACAAATTCCCATATTAATGCAAATTTTTATTAAATTATATACTTTGTTGTTTCTTTCTGTGACATATATGTGACTGAAGATTGAACTTGGACTAAAGCCTGTCAACAGGGAACAGCTCTGGGAAATTCATTAATTAGGGTCATGTTTACACTTCTGTTGTCAGATAAACCCATCTGTTTGTCTAAACCAAGGTCTCCTTAGTCTTCTACAGTCGTCCCTGCCTGTCACTAAAAGATGTTTGAAATATATATGTAATTAATTAACTTGCTTCATTGGTAGGCATTCATTAACCAATTTAATTAAGTTTTAGGGATATTAGCCTAAGTTTAATCTTTAGTCGTGGCATTTGCAAAAAACCAACAAGGTATTGTTGAAAGAGAGTATTGGAACTTTTGGGTCATGTGACCCTACAAGATGGAGGATTAGACATTTTCTCTGATCCCTACAACCTCTCAGGCCTCTCAAATACAGAAATTGCACACCAAAGATAAAACAAGTTCAGTTTCCTCCATGATCTAGGATACCCAGAATCCAAAAGGAAGTTTAAAAAATGAACTGATGCATACCCTTAGCTCATTTAGCAAGATTCTCCCCTTCCCTTCCCACCTCCTGCCCACCATGCTACCAGCAGCAAGGTTTCACTAACACACCCAAGGACACAAGGTCTTACAGCAAAAACCAATCTTACATTTCAGTCCTCACCCCCCTTCTTTCTAGTGCCTTGAAGATCTTGACTCCAAGCTGAGGAATTTTTCTTGGGCCATGACAGACAATGCAACAATGGCAGTATCCTCTGCTGCAAAATATCACTTCAGGAGAATGGAGAAAGAGAGGGAAAAGGGCAGGACATATGTCTAGGATTGAAATAGAGCTTAACCCTACTCTCCACCTTTCCTCCTCCCAAAGCCTTGGAGACCCAAACTACAGAAATCAGTCCTATAACACCAGGATGGAAGCTCTCAGGACTGTCAGTGATGGATAAGAGAATTGGAAAACATTGGCAGCAGGACAAGACAACGAAACAGGACATCATTGGGGGAAGATGTTCTGTAGCACTCCACTAAGCGTAAGTTAAAGAGCTCAGCAACTGGTTGAGGCCAATTCTCTTCCCACAAACGTTCCCACAAAATTAGGTTGGTGAACCATGAATTGCCCAGTGTGGAAGGAGGTTGGGATGCTTTGAGCTCTAGTCCCAAAGAAACCTCACTCAGAGGGGAGGGAGTCGGAAAGTGAGTGATAGGAGCAAATAAAGATGGGGAGAGAAGAGAAAGAAGAAATTACCAAATATCTCAGGAAGAAGAAAACTCAAAGACTTTTAACATAGGGAGATAAATCAAAAGTAAAAATATCAAAAGCAGGAGGAAATATGACCTCCAGATCAACTAAATGAATTTAGGCATCTATGAATAAATACTGCAAAATGAAAGAAAATACTCGAACATTTGATGAATAAGAGGACTCTGGAATTTGAGGAGAAAATGGAACTACAACATATTATAACTGAGTGGTGTAAAAAGGAAATGAGAATTATGAGAGCAGAATGTATGGCCCACAAAGCAAAAATAATAGGCAGAACATAAAAACTTTAATCTGAGATAGCATAAAACAAAACAGAAAACAATAGATTTTGAATACAAATACACAGAAGTGAAGGACAATCTATAAAAAGAGAAGCCAAAAAACCCTCAATAACTTTAAAAGAAAATATGCTCATTAGGCAAGAAAAACATTGATCTTGAAGACAGGATGTATTGAGACAGCCTAAGGATGGTAGGTCACCCAGAAGAACCTTTCAAGACAAAAAGTTGTAACACCACAATGCAGGAAATAATATAAGAGAAGTGCCCAGAACTTCTGAACACAGAAAATGTTCAGAAGAACACAGAAAATGAAATACTAATTGAAAGAATTCATAGATCACCTCCAGAAAAAAATAAGCTGAGGCTGCAAACTCCAAGACACAAAAAAGGTTAAATTTAACAACTTTATTCAAAAACAAGTTTTTCAGGAGAAGGGCCTTCAAATACAAAGGAAAGAAAATTCAACTACCACAAGAATATTCTGTATCCACCAGAAAGTGCAGGAGGGAATGGAATAATGTGTCCTAAAGAGCATTGGAGCTCAGGGTGCAGCCCAGGGTGATCTGCAAATCTAAGTTTAACCACAAATGAAAAAAAAAGTGGATGTTCAATAATAAAGAAACATTTGGAACATTCTTAGAAAGAAAACCAAACCTGAAGAGAATATTTGCTTCTCGAACACCCCAGTTAATAAAATTGGAGAAGGGGCAAACCAGTGCAGCAGCCAAGTTTAGCAACAGCAACAGAGTGACAACAGAGAGGCTAATAAGAGATTTTTCCTAAATCTACTTAGGAAAACCGAGGTGAAAGCAAAAGTCAGGTGGAAGTAACAGTGAAAAGGCAGGCCTGGGACATTATGGATTCCTCAGAAATTTTAATTCCATGAGAAATACAGAAAACAGAGAGAAATTAGGTAATTATAGAAGTCATGGACCAAACAATAAAAATCTAGAGTAGACAGAAGAAGATAGATAATAATAAAGACAATGAGAGAAACCCTCTTTGGAAAGGGGCACAAAAATGAAATTTAAAAAACTAAACAATAGGAGTAATTGAAAGAAAGGGAAGAAAGGGGAGTCTTCCTGGCTGAGAGGAAAAAAGTTGGAGAGAGGGAATCAAAAAACCAGATAAAATCAGAGTATTGCTATCTGATTAAAAGCAATTAATTTTAGAGAACTGAAAATGTAACTAAAAGAGATATCCTATTGAGGATGTTGCCATCATTATTTGGGTGTGACTAAAGCAGAGTTAGGAATACATATGCCTCTTTCCAATGTACATATTCAAGTTCATCCCAGAACAATCCAAGGGACCGAGCCCACTTCTGGAAGAACATGCTTAAATACAACAACAGCAACAATGATAAAATTTATATAATGCTTTAAGGTTTTCCAAGCACTTTATGTATGTTATCTCATCTGATCCTCACAAAACCCTGAGAAGCAGGTACTACTATTATTATCCCCATTTGACAGATGGGAAAACTGAGGCTGAGGGAAGTTAGGCGATTTGCCCAAAATTACACAGCTAGAAATCATCTGAGGCGAGATTCAAACTCAGGTCTTCTGATTCCCCTCAGTTCCTCATAGTTTCTTCATTCTGCCTTAACTGTCTGGAGAAGGATTCAGGACCATCTATTTTGTTAGCCTCCGATCCTAACTTCCCCCAAATTGACCTCCTTATGGCTGACCTTGACCACGGTCAGCTCCACTTGTTGACTACCATCAACCTTAGCTTATGACAGTGGTCACACAAATGCCAAGCATCTAGAAAATCCCATTTGCCCTGTCCTACATACAAATGCTCAGATTACACTAATTATATTGTTGTAAAACAGAGCCCAGAAACTGCTATAGAAACCTACTGGGCTCCCTCAGGAATGTGCCTAGAAAAGAACTTTTTCCTCCTCTTTTATAAATAATACTTTTCCATAATTGAGTCTCTCTGTTCCTGTAACATTCCACCAAGGGATGTCGGCATGAGATGTGAACAATGTCTTCCTAACTCCCTGTTAAGATAATTAAATTTAGATCACAACACTCAAGTGGGAACCCAATTCCTAAACCATCATGGAAACAAAGCCAAAAAAAGAAAAGAAGGAAAAAAAGCCCAGGAACATGCTTCCCCGCATTATTTGTCTCTTTCCATGACATGTAAGGTAGGGAGGCATTAATGAATTCAGCCCAGCATGGGCTGGCATTGTGTAAGGACTTTTTTCATATATTTTTACTACATTGTACGAAAAATTGTCATATTCTGTTAGGCAGCTGCTTAGAGAAAAGCTTTGACAGAGGATAATTGGATCTATTTTTACTGCCTCTTCATACAGCATTGTTAGAAGAATGTACTGTACTGAGTTCCACGTTCCCGTTTCTCACACTTTTTATTTTCTCCTTAAACAATCTTTTACTATGGAGGGTGAGCCCAGCACCCCTCAGCCCAGAATAAATAAGACTGCAAGTGGTTCTCCTATATGGTGCCCCAACCTAGATCATGGAATCAAAGAGTAATGAAACTTAGAAATCATCTAGTCCAATGCCTTCGTTTACAAATGGGGAAACTGAGTACTAACGAGGAAATAAAAAGATCCTAGGATCACAGGTCTAGAGCTAGAAGGAAAATGTGAGGTTATCTAGTCCAACACTTTCATTTTACAGTGGGGGAATCAGATACTCAGAAGGTAACAGAGGGAGACCATGAGGTACAGTGGAAAGGGCAGGGGCTTAGCTCCTGACAGAGAAGTGATGAATAATGACACACTAATTTTTGGACATGGCCAGAACAGGATTTTGTTTTGCTTGACTAAACTTAATTGCTGCAAAGCTTTTGTTTTTCCTTCTATTTTCTCCAGGTGGAGTGGTTGGTTAAAAAAAAAGAAAAAAAAAGTTTGGTAATTGAAAAAAAGTAATTTAAAAAAGGAATATGGGTACTGTAGTCAGAGGACCTGGGTTCAAATATCCAGGCATCGGCTAAATGGTACAGTGGATAGAGTATTGAATCTAGAGTCAGGAAGACCTGAGTTCAAATCTAGCCCAAGACACTTATTAGCTATGCAAACATGAGCAATTCACTTAACCTCTCAGTTTCCTCATCTGTAAAATGGGGATAATAGCATACTCCTCCCAAAGTTATCATGAGGATCAAATGATATATTCATAAAGTGTTTCACAAATTTTAAATCACTAAATAAAAGCTAGCTATTATACTGAGCATACTTCCTTTGCCACTTACCTTGTGATCCTGGACAAATAATGTAACCTCCCTGAGTCTCAGTTTCTTCATCTATAAACATGAATAAACGAGTTGTACCAGAAGATATCTGAAACATCTTCCAACCCCAGATCTATGAGGATATGAGCTTAAAAACCAGAGTCAGAGCCAGAATTCGAACTCAGGTCCTGTAATTCCATATCCAGGACCCTTTCCACCCCATACTCTGAGAATTTCATAAGGTCTCAAAAAACAGGTTAATGCTATGACAGGGATTTGACACTCATGTCTCCTGACTTTTAGGGATCTTTCTACCACATTACATTCACTGAGTATATTACAAAGACATATGGCAGATCACTGAGTCTGAGCTCCGGGTCTAGCCGTTTATGAGAACCAGCCATCGCATATACCTAGTTACCAGCATGTGGAGAGAGAGAGACAGGAAGAAAGAGAGACACTGAGAGACAGAGAGACAGAGACAGAGAGACAGAGACTAGAGACAGACAAACAGACAGAGAGAATGCTAGTTATCTATTCATGACTCTTTCGGTAAACTGAATGATTTCTACCTATTCATGGAAATATGTGGTGTGTCAGAACACTAAGGGAATTTAAAGATTGTCTGGTCTGAACCTTAATTTTGTCTCATAATCATTTCCCCCCAAAATTAAAAAACCTCCCCATGTAGTAATTATAGTTCATTAAGGCTTCCCCATATGGGAATTATAACTGAAGAATACATAACATTTCATACCATTGTCTCCAATATCTCTCAAGTGAAAGGAAATGTGTTCCAATATCAATCCTTTTGAACCAACATTGGTCATTGCACTCAATCTGAATTTTATTATGAAAGATTTCTCTATATATTTTCTTCTACATTTTGTGATGCCACCTTTCATATTTAAGTTGTTTGTCTGAGTAGGAGATCATTAAGGCATATAGTACTGGTTTAAGCCTGGTTTCCACCAAACTGCTTTCCTGTTTTGCCAGCAGTCCATACAGAAAAAGGCGTCTTCCCCGTGCTGATTCTCATTCATAGATTTATCAGATATTAAGCTACAATTTTAATCATGTCTAAAGCCTTTTTATCTAATCTATTCCGTTGATCTATTTTTTCTATTTTAACCCAAAAGTTTTGATGATAACTACCTTATAACCTAATTTTAGTTACCAATATTACTCTCTCTATCTCTCTCCTTTATTCACATTTTTTTTTCATTTTTCTCTCAAAATACTTGATTTTATTTTCTTCCAAATTAAGTTTTTAAATTATTTTTGCCTAGTTCTACATATTAGACCATTGGGAGTTTGATAGGTATAGAATTATCTGTAAATTAAATTAGGTAGCATCACCATTTTTAATCATACATGGGAAGTCAAACCAAGAACAAGGAATATTTTCCCATTTATTTATTTTTATTTTTATGTAACTAGTGTTTATAGTTGATTTTATAAAAGTCCTGCGTGTTGTGAACTTAAATTCTAAATATTTTATACTTATTTTAAATGCAGTTACTATTTCTGTAATTTCCTCCTAATTTTTATTAATATTGTGCAGACATACTGATGATTATGTGGATTTATTTTTTTGTCCTGCTACTTCTCTGCAGCTATTAATCCTATAGACTAGTTTCTCTACTAATTCTCTGGGGTTTTCTAAGTAAGCCAACATTATTATCTGCAAATAAGATGATTTTTTTTTACTCTTTACCAATTTTTTTAATGTCTTTCCTACTTCATACTATTAAAGTCAGCATTTCTAGTGTGATATTAAATAGTAGTGAGAAGGTACAGCCTCAGCTTAAACCTATAGTCACAGGGAAATGTTCCTGTGGTTCTCTATTGTTAATAGTGCTTGCTCTTAGATATACATATACATATATGTGTTATGTGTGTATGTATGTATGTATAAGTGTGTATGCATAGATACACATATATATTTGCATACCCATATGTATGTTTGGTCATATTAAAGAAAGCTTTATTACTATGCTTTATAAAGGTTTTTAACATAAGTTAATGCTAAATTTTACAAAATATTTCCTGCATCTATTGATACGATAATGCTTTTGTTGTTTATATATTTAATTATGCTGAATTTTGTTTCTATTGTTGAATCACCCCTATATCTCTGGCATAAATATAACTTAATATTAATGAATAATTTCTGTAGTATCTTTCCTAAAATTTTATTTAAATTTTTGTGTCAGTATTCACTAATAACATTGTTCCAGCCTTTCCCCCAAGCTGGCACCAAAGACCAAGAAGGAAGCCGTTGTCTCCACCCCCCACCCCAACGGAAACCAAGGCCAAGGCCTTGAAGGCCAAGAAGGAGGTGTTGAATGGTGTCCATAGCCACAAAAAGAAGAAGATCTGAACATCCCCCACCTCTTGGCAACCCAAGACACTAAAACTTCGAAGGCAGCCCAAATACCCTTGGAAAAGTGCCCCTTGGCGAAATAAGCTTGATCACTATGCTATCGTTAAGTTCCCTTTGACCACTGAGTTTCCTATGAAGAAGATTGAGAACAACATTCATTGCAGACATCAAGGCCAACAAGGATCAGATCAAGCAGGTGGCAAAAATGTCGTATGACATCATTGTGACCAAGGTCAACACACTGACCCAGCCTGATGGAGAAAAGAAGGCTTATGTCCGACTTGCTCCAGACTGTGATGGTCTAGATGTTGCCAATAAAATTGAAATCATCTAAATTGTGTCCAGCTATCCCACTCCACCTACAATAAAAGGTTTTCCAGTAAAAAAAAAAAAATTGTTCAATATTTTCTTTCTCTACTTCATCCCTGCTTGTATTGGGTTTCAGGACCACATTTGTCCAAGAGAAGGAAAAGTGGGTTTTTTAGTAAAGTATTTTCTTTCTCTATGACTATATTTGCAACATAGACATTTAAGTGCCATTTAAACATATAATAGTATTCACTTGCAAATCCCCCTGGACCAGGTTAGTTTTTTTTTTTCCACTCACATTTATGATTATTTTTATTTTTCTGAGAATTGGTGAAGATCTCTATTTCTTGTTTCATTTATGCAAGTATTTTATATTTTTAGATAGTCAATTGTTTTATTTAAATCCTGATTGTTGCTGGCAGATAATAGTGTGTAGTAGTGCCTGGTAATTTCATTAATTTAATTCTAATTCACTTTGGTTATTTTTTTTGGCAATTTGATTTCCTTTTTCATTTGTTAAACCAACTTAGCTAATGGTATATTGTTAATCTTTTTCTTAATGTTCTTACATTTTAACAGTTCAAAAATATATTATTTTTATTTTATCTATTCCTCCTCTGATTTTCAAACTGTCATATTTTGTCTTTGTTTGAGGTTTTTTAATTTGTAGATTTTCTAGTTGTTTTTAATTCATTCTCAGTACATTAATGTTTTCTTTTTCTGTTTTGCTAATACAAGTTTTCAGAGATATGAATTTTTTCTCTGAAAACTATTTTAGCTACATCTCATTAATTATGCATATTGTTCCATTGTTATCAATCTTTTTTACAAAAAAAATTAATGTTTTCTATGATTTGCTGTGCAACCAATTCTTACTTTAGGATATCATTACTTAATCTCCATGTAGATCCTTATCTTTCTTTATTTTCCTTTGTTGGTTTCTATTTTATTACATTATGATCTACAAAAATGCATTTAATAATTTTGCTTTTTTACATTTATTATTTCTTTAAGACTTAGCACATCGTCAGTTTTTAAGTACAATATGATTTGAATAAATGTGCATATTCTTTAATATTTCCATTCAAAAGTTGCCACAAATCTTTTAAATCTAATATTGCCAATAATCCGACTCTCCAATTATTACTCCTTTCCCTTTTCACCACCTACAAGTCCTTCCTCTGTTCTCTCTTATTTATGTTTTAATTCTACCATTGAAAAAGCTGATGCCCAAAGAGATAAAGAAATTTCCTCAATGTCACATGAAATGAATGAATGGCAAGAGCTGGGATTCAACCCCAGAGCTCTCCAAAGTATACTTTCCACTCCATCAGTGACTGTCATTTCTCAATAACCCAAGTATTCATCTTGCCATGAAAGAAACACTATGGGCTTAGCTTCTGGGCTGCTTCAGTTCAAAAAGAGGTCATGGTTAACCTCCTGAAGCCAGGTCTCCCTCATGAGGGACACACCACAGTGAGCTCACCATGAAGGTTTCCAGTCTCCCAATATCCTTGGAAAAGTCTGCTTTCCACCCTTGGAGTCCTACTGGGATCTAGACCTAAAACCCTCCAGAAATATCCAAACTACTTGAGATCCCCAGCCCATGATCTTCACCATAGAGGTTGTAACAAAACACCTGGAGCATCTAGGCTTCCTTTGTTGTTCATGGGTCATGTCTGCTCCCAGAAATTAAGATAGATGGAGGCCTCTTCTACACAGTTCTCCTTACCCACACTTTGCCACAATATGTTCTACCAATCATTTAAAGGATTACATAAAAAACACTTTGCTAAAAAATAAAACAACAGTAGGTAAATAGCAGAGACGCATAGTTCAGTCATGCCCATCTTTAGCTGCTTTATCAGATAAACGGGGAAGGGACAGGGGGAAAAAGCATTCATTACGGACTTGCTGCTATGTGCCAGGTACTATGCCAAAAGGTCTTACAGATATTATATCATTTGATCCCTATAACCTATCCTGGGAATTTGGTGCTGTTATGATATTTCCCAGTTGAGCAAACCAAAGCAGACAGAGGTTAAATGACTTGCCCAGGGTCACACAGCTAGTAAGTATCTGAGGCTGGATTTGAACTCGGATCTTCCCGACTCCAGGCCCAATGCTCTATCAACTACGTCACCTAGCTGTAATAACTAAGTACATCATTTATAATGTTATTACAATTATCAAATGAGATAATGGTTATAAAATACTTTACAACCCTCAAAGTATTATATAAATGTCACTTACTATTAGCCTGCCCAGCATTCCACATGTAATTGATTCTCAATAACTGTTTGGTGAGTGAGTAGAAATCTACCCAAACCAAGCCATCTTTTTTCTTAACTCCAGGTCCAGTTCTCTACATACCTAGCTGCAATTTGTTTCTTCAAGGATACTCTCATTGGTTCTAGGTTTTTTTTTTCTAACTAAAATAAAGAAACAATATGCTTGGCATGAGGAGACCTAAGTGTGAGTCCCAGACCTACTACTTGCCACCTGGATGACTTGGGTCTCTGTGCTTCTGATAAATAGCTTCCCCATCTGTGAAATGGGAACAATAATACTTGCACCACCTGATTCATCAGAACGTAATAGAGAAAGTGGTTTCTAGACTCCCAAGTGCTAAGGAAGTCCAGACATTCTTTCAGTGAGCATTGATTAAGCACTTCCTATGCTTAATACAAATAGGAGACAAAAAGCAAAATAGTCAAGGACCATATTTTCTACTGAGAGATAATAACATGTAGACAAATAAGTAAATACAAAAAGTATACAAAACAGTGCAGTGGGATAGGGGAGCTAAAACCTGGAGGGAGCAGAAATGGCCTCATTTCTGGGAGCCCTGAAGGAAGCTCATGGTTCTACAAGGCAAAAATGAGGAGGAAGTCTATGCCAAGCATGAACAAAAGCATAGAAACAGGCGATCTCTATGCAGGAGCTACAAGTATGCCAGGATGGATGGAAAGTAGACTAGTGAAGGGAAATAATATTCAGTAAGAGTGGAAAGGGCTTTCAATGCCAGAGGAGTTTTATTTTTTTTCCTAGAGGCAGTAGTGAGCCACCAAAGCTTCTTGAGGAGAGGGGTAACTTGGACAAACTCCGGCTTTAATTTGGTCAATAATTCTAATTTGCGTCAAGAATGGACCGGCCAGGGGTGAGACTGAAGACAAAGATACCATTCAAGAGGTTATGGCAATAGTCCAAGCAGGTGCTGATGGAGCCTGGGCTAGATAGTGACTGAGTGAGAGACAAGGGAAAGGATATGAGAGATGTGCTCAATGTTTCCCTCTGGGTCACATGCTACTGCTTCCCCTTTTAGCTCAAAAGCGTTCCCTCCCTGACATATAATAAATAATTATGGGATATGTAGAATATGTAATAAACTTACAAGTTATATTTCAGCAAGAGCACACTTGCCACACCAGTGGGAATAAAGGATGAGTTTGAAATTATGATTGTAGGTAGTTGAAAGGACTCTGTGCCTTTGACAGAATTAGAGAATCAAAGACTACTCTAAGACCTAGAAGAAGTGGTGGGATGGAGCCAGCTCATACCAGGCTCTTGAGAGCTGATTGTTAAGTTTTCAGTATGAATGTTTACACCTTGAAAATTGGCAAATGCTACAAAATCAGGACTTGATTGATTGGTTTTTTTAGTTGTCTAGACTTAAGATGGCAATGAGAAAATATCAACACTGCGTATTAAATTTTGAAGTATATTGTACACTTTTTTTTCTTCAGAAAGCTGGCACTTAAACATTTCTCAAAGGCATTTCACAGATCACTTCTTCTGACCCAGACCTGAATAGGAATTCTCTCTACAACATCCACTGTGAGTTCACCCAGCCTCCATTTGAAGACTTCCAGAAAGAGGAATTTAGGACTTCCGAGGTAGCCCATTCGACCTATGGATAGAACACATTTGCCCATAAATCAGGCTGAAATCTGCCTCTGAAATGTCCCTCGCTTCCCCACTTCTTTGGCTTCCTGAGCCCAAACGTTGCCCCATGAGTCAGGAGAGGGACCAGGACTCCCAAGTCCAGGTTTTCTGCTCCTGGTCCCATGATCTTCCCATTGCAAGCTGCCACTTGAACAGAGAAAGCCCCTAAAATTCATTTCCCTTATTTGCAGCAATCTCTTCCCTTGCCCCCTCCTACCTTTCACTCCTGTCTCTTCAATCTTTCCACCTCAACAACTTCTCAAACTTTCCCTGCTCTTGACAATGAAGTGCAAAGAGCAGGCATCCAAGCCGATGCTCCAGGAAGCCACCTCATCAAAGAGCTGCCAACATTTAACACGGAAACCATCTTGATTAAAATTCCCTTGGGTACCAACAGTGCATGCCTCTCACAGACTCAGAGCAGATGTGTTGTGACAGGGCCCCAGCCAGAAGCACAGGTTTCGTTTAGAAAAGTCAGACAAACCAAGACTTTGAGCCTTCTCTCATCAGGGTTCCTTTTTTCAGAGAGAGACAGAGGCCAGAATAGGGAGAGGACTGGACAACAGACCACGTGAGGAGTGCTTGGGATAACTGAAGAACTGAGAATGTCTAGCCTGAAGAAGGGAGGACTGGCTGGGGGGAAGAAGGAGACAATAGCTATCTTTAAGCATGTGGAAGAGGGGTTTGCCCTGTTCTGCCTAGCCCCAGAAAGAGGAACCAGGGGCAGATGGTAGAGAAGCAAACTTAGGTGCTATGTCAGGCCAAACTTCTTCAAAAAATGGAACTGTCCAAAAGTGGAATGGGCCCCATTGAGATGTGGCAGGATCCCTTATCACTAGAGGTCTTCAGGCAGAATCTGGAAGATCTCCTGTCTGGATCATAGACATAGAGCTGAAAAGGGCATTAGAAGCTGGCACATCCAAACCCCCACATTTCACAGATGAGACCTTGAGACTTTCAGGTGAGGAACCTGGCAGTGGAATAAACAAAGGATCACAGGGTTGGTGCTGGAAGGAACCATAGGGACCACCTGGTTTAAACCTCACATTTTACAGATTAAGAAACAAAAGCCTAGAGAAGTTTCTAGGAACACAGGTTTAGATCTGGAAGGCACCTGACAAACCACCTTGTCCAATCTTAGCATTTTACAGATGAGAGAACTGAAGACAGGAGAAATTAAGTGATGCCCAAAATCACCCACAAGGGGCAGAAGTGGGATTTGAACGCAGCTTCTATGACCTCATCCCCAGTGGTTTTGGGCACTGCACTGTGGAGCCTTCACAAAGAGGTTGGAATTGTCCCCACAGTCCCTTCTAGATCTGGGAATCTCAGGTTCTGTGAAACCCTTGGACCTTTGCACCTAATACACAAACTGTCGTAGGATTCTTCCAGGCAGTGACAGTCAGGACAAAGGGGCAGACAAGGGGACATGGGCAGAGAATGCAGCCTGGCAATGAGTTAAACGAAGAAGAATCTGACTTTGGGAGCCAAAGGCCAGTAGCACTGGTTGACAATTGCCCCTGGAGAGGACACTTGATTCAGTCAAGATTGGATACTTGCACTCAGTGAAGAGCCCTGAGCCAGGAGATACAGGTAAAAGAACTTACAATCTACATACAATTACATAGAACTTACAACCCAACAAGAGAAAATAAAGACAAGTAAACAGATATCTTGGGGCAGCTAGATGGGCCTGGAGTCAGGAAGACCTGAGTACAGATCTAGTCTCAGACACTCCTAACTGTGTGACCCTGGGCAAGTCACTCAACCCTGTTTACCTCAGTTTCCTTATCTGTAAATTGAGGTGGAGAAGGAAATGGAAAGCCACTCTAACATCTTTATCAAGAAAACCCCAAAATGGGGTCATAAAGAGTCAGACAAGACTGATTCAACTGAACCAAAACAATAGAGATATCTCTGATAATAAAAAGAACATGCATGATAAACATACAACAGAGTTACAAACAAAGCGTCATGCAAGGATAAAGGAAAAAAGACTTTGGGCAATCAAGGAAGGCTTCCTGGAGGAGGTATTTGAACTCCTTGAGTTCAAGCTTTGAAGGACAGAGAAAATTGTAGAAAGGAGACATTCTAGGAATAGGAAGGCAAACCATGTGAGCAGAGGCCTAGAAACTTTTGGTGTAAGAAGACCCACTCACCTTCAAATAATGTTTCCTGGTCCTCTGAGCAAACATATTCAGAAGATTAATGCCAGCAGCATGATGGAGTGGAAGGAACAGTCTACTTGCAGCCAGGAATGCCTGGGTTCAAAACCTACTTCAGTTACTTACTAGTTGTGTAGGCAAATCACTTCACCTCTGATAACTTTTTTTTTTCATCAGCAGAATGAGGGCAGAGGAGTGGGTATGTATTCCCTCAATAGCCTCTACTGTCCCTTCTAGCCAATGGGACCAGTACTTTAACCTCTCCTCATACGTAAAGTGAAGGCCTCCAAAATCCTTTTCTCCTTTAAATCTATCCCACACATACTGACTCACAATCACTGGCCCAGAGGAGCAAAACCTCCCTGAGGCCTCTCCAAAGAATATTCCGGGACGATCACACAATTTCCTGAAATGGATGTTCCTTCAGATCAGTATCAAAGTGGCTTCATGTTCAGTAACTTGGAAACCAGCGTAGCTGGAACAGGAGACAGGAGAACAAATGTTTAAATTATCAGATGGGTGTCAGACGCATTAAGTTAATTTATGTAATAATGTAAGCAGAGAGATGGGAAGGTAATATGACAGACATAAATTAGACATTATTATTGTCAGCTCGAGCGTGGATCATAGGGGGGCATCAAAATAAATTCTGCTATGTTGATGTTTACAGAAATGAACAAGGAGTGAACTTTTGCAGAACTGGGTGGGGAGCATTTTGGAGGGCATTGACATTCATGGGCACTGGTGAGGGAGGGGGACGAGAGCTGACCTTGGCTTCTCTACCAAGAAACTGCCACACCAGCACTTCCTGGGTGTCTGAGACCCCCCAAGGTAAAGGCATGGGAGCCAGCCTGGGGCTCTGGGTCATTCCTGAGGAGCCGTGCAGGGAGCGCTTTGGGAGTACAAATCCTAGAGAGAGGATAAAAGAAATCACCAGATCTTCTGCAGCCACATTCTCTTGGCTCCCCTTCCACCAAATGGGACCTTCATTCATCATTATCATCATCGTCCCAATAACAGCCAGAGTAATATGGCGTTTAGAGGAGCTAGGTGGTGCCATAGTGCATAGAGCACCCAAGCTGGAGTCAGGAAAACTGATCTTTCTGAGTTCAAATCCCACTTCAGACACCAGCTGTGTGTCCTTGGACAAGTCATGTCACCTTGTTTGCCTCCATTTCCTCATCTGTAAAATGAGCTAGAGAAGGAAATGGCAAACCACTTCAGTATCTTTTCCAAGAAACCCCAAATGGGGACACTACTGAAAAATGACTCAACTATAATATTTATATAGTACTTTAAGATTTTCAAAACACTTTACAAATGTTGTCTCATTTTATCTCACAACAGTGAAAAATAGGAACTATTAGTATCCCCACTTCCCAGATGTAGAAATTGAGGCAGAGGTTAAGTTACAGGTGCCTGAGGCAGGTTTTGAACTCAAATCTTCCTAACTCCAAGTCCAGTGGCCTATCCACTGTGTGTCACCTAAAAGAAGAAAGGGCCTAATTCGATGAATCCTGACCTTCATTAGCACCTCACCAATGACAGAGCCTTGCATCTAGTGATTTTAATTGTGTGAAAATACTGACTCTTCCCTAGGAGCTGGCCTGCATGAGTGGAGATAGTCAAGCCCTGAGAATCACACATGCAGACAAGCACCTGGCAAAATTATCTGCAGACCTATTCCCTTCAGTGGCTGCCCTCCATCACCTCTGAGCAAAAACCACCCCAGAGCAGAGCAGCAACAACAGTAAAATTAGAGTTACCAGCTGCAGAGATTACATCATGCTGGATCTTACCATGTCAGACAAGGCTGTAGCACCCCTGCAGGCATAATAGCTAGGATGCCAACAAGATTGTTTACCAATATAATAGGGCTAATTAGGGTATTTTCCTTGATCTCCTGGGTTGGGGAAACTCCCAAGGAGTAGAGCATATATCCTGGCCCATTTTGGTGGCCAGTCTCAGATACTAAAGGAAGAAAGCCACTGGACTTACATGCCTATGAACTAGAGACAAATAGAAGCTGTGAAGTTTCCAGGCTGCTGACAGATTTGTTAATCATCTCCTTGACACAGCTCCCAAGAGCTGGGAATTTATACACTACTTTGTAATCAAATTCATCATTTGAATGTCAGAATGTTACTGTTGTTCAGTCATGTCCGACTCTCCACGAACCCATCTGAGGTTTTCTTAGGAAAGATACTGGAGTGATTTGCAGTTTCCTCCTCCAGCTCATTTTACACATGAGGAAACTGAGGTACGTGGGATTAACTGACTTGTCCAGGGTCACACAGCTAAGTAAGTGTCTGAGGCCAGATTTGAACTCAGGTCTTCCTGACTCTAAGCCTAGTACTCTATTCGCTGTGCCATCTTGCTGTCCAGAATATCAGATAGAAGTTCCTAAACCAAGTGTTCTTAACCATTTTTGTGTCATAGACCCCTGTGGACCCCTTCTCAAAATGATGTTTTTAAATGCATAAAAAACACATAGAATCACAAGGGAAATTATGTAAGTTAAAAGAATTATTAAAATATTTAAAAAACAAGTTCATGGACTCCAGCTTAAGAACCACAGACCTAGACCAAGCTTGAGTAGTTCTCAGTTATTCCAAGCCCAAGTCTTCCTTGCCTTTAGAAACTTTTGAGGTTTCCATCTTTCATGGGTTTTCTCATGCCACTGCTATGGAATCCTGGGATCTCAGAGCTAGAAGGACCTCAGAGGGCATCTAGCCATGACTGGAAACCATTCTAGAGCATGCCCAACAAATGGCCTTTGCGGGGCAGCTAGGTGGCACAGTGGGCAGCTAGGTGGCACAGTGAGTAGAGCACAGGCCCTGGAGTCAGGCAGACCTGAGTTCAAATCTGGCCTCAGACACTTGACACACTACTAGCTGTGTGACCTTGGGCAAGTCATTTAACCCCAATTTCCCTGCCTTCCCCCCTCTAAAAAAAATTTTTTGAAAAATGGCCTTTGCTTGAAGAATTCCCAAGATAGGGAAATCACTGATTTCCAAGGGAGTATATAGCCTCAACTTGAAGACTTCAAGAAATGAGGAGATCACTACTTCTCAAGGCATCCCATTAGGGTTTTGGAAAGTTCTGATTGTTAAGAAAATTTTTGTTATAAGGCAAGTAGGTGGTACAGTGGGTAGAGCACTGGGCCTAGAGTCAGGAAAGCCTGAGTTCATGTCCTGACTTAGAAACTTACTAGTTACATGACCCTGGACAAGCCACTTAACCTGTTGCCTGACTCAGTTTCTCCAACTGTTAAATTGGGATGATAATAATAGTACCTACATACGTACGAACATTGCTGTGAGATCAAATAAGATAATATCTATAAAGCACTTAGGACAGTGCCTGACACACAGTAGGTACTTAATAAATAAATGTAAGTACTTACACACAGTATGTACTTAATAAATAAATGCTTTCTCTTCCCCCTCATAACAAGCTGAAATCCACTTCTCTGCAGCTGACAGCCACTGCTCCTAGTTTTGCCCTTCTAGCCCAAGCAGGATAAGTCCGACCCATCACCTAATTGTCATCCCTTCAGAGGAAGACTTCTTAATACCCTTCCAATCCTTTTACTGTATGACCTTAGGCAAATTACTTGCTCATTCTGGGCCTCAGTTTCTCTATTTGGAAAATGGGACTAAGAATCCTTCTGCATATTTATTCCTCTCCTTCTAATTCTGAGCTTGAGATCAGAATCTTAGGATCCTATATTTAGAACTGCAAGAACACTTAGCCATCATTCTGTCCAACTTTCTCATTTTACAGATGAGAAATCAGAGACAAAGGAATTTGAAGTCGCTTGCCTCGAACACACGCAGGTCTTAAGTGGCAAAGTTAGGATTCGGTCTCGTGTCTTGTGATGTCAAATCCAAGCGTGATGGTATGTTGAGCTTTTGAAATGTGAAGGCTCTCAAGCTGAGCTCTGTTCTAGGATGCCAATGCCCATTTGGGTATGTGTTAGTGAAAGGAGAAAGGTAACAGCCATGCTAGTCTGGGCAGGGGGGCATTGAGTGTATGAACAAGGGAAGAGGATGACTTCTGTAACTTCCTCCAAGAGAGCTAGAATGCTCTCTGACAGTAGCAGGGAATCTTCCATATTCATATTAAAATCCACCAGCCTCCATCAAGGTTAACTATAGTCAAATTTACCTCGCCAGCTTTCTACCATCAGCCTCCTTTGAAGCAATTTGCTCCTCTCTCTAATCATCTGTTCTGCAGGATAAATATTAGCAGGTCCATAAATCTGCTAATATAAAATGCCCAGTGTAAATAATCCTTGGTCACAGGTAAGTGTGAACACACACACACATACACACACACACACACACACACACACAGCCTGGTTATGCCTCTGTGTCTATATGATAAAGTGATAGCTCCCTCTTTTCTATCATGTTAAAGCTTATAAAGCACATGAGCATTCTGGGAGATGGTTAGTGCAGACTCAAATCCAACTCTTGCCTCTCCAGGAGGCCCTTCCTGAATCAAGAAAACTTCGCTGAGTGCCAACAATAATGAGAAAATCGCAGTTCTATTCTCAGGGACACCAATAATGGAAAAATCAACTATTCGTGGGAAAAGCTAATTAAATCAGTCAAAAACATGTAGTAAATGCTTACTATGTGCCAGAGACTGTGCTAAATGCTTAGGAGTACAAAGAAAGGAAAAAGCAGTCCTGCCCTCAAGGAGCTTACAGTCTAATGGGAAAAAACAACACATAAATAAATAGGCACATGCAGAATAGAGAGAAGGTGTGGTCTTCTACAGCCCTGCCCTCAGAGATGTCAATTATGGGAAGTTATAAACCCACTCTGAGGGATACCAGTAATGGGGAAGCCATAGCCATGCCCTCAAGGACACCAATAATGGCGGAAAAACAACTTCACTTTCAGGGACACCAATTATGGCAGTGGCCATCAGCCCACTCTTTCGGAGCTTAAAGTCCCATCATATAACATGTGAAACAAGAATAAAACACTAGATGACCATGTGGAGTGAAATTGTAGACTGTGTCTCTCAGACCACAAATACAGTGGAAGCTCATAGAAGGGAGTGACCACCAGATGACTATCTCTACTTCCTAAGCTGTGCGTCTAGTACCTCCTCTCTCTATCTGCTTTCTTGAGCCCTGACTGTGGGGAGCAAACATCTCTCTACCCTGAATATATACAAGTACACACACACACACACACACACGCACGCACGCACGCACGCATGCATGCACACACCATGATGGATATACATTGGGTAGAGTGGATCTAGATAAGAAGGCTATGCTGCCCATGGTCACAAGGGCCCCATGATACCAACCTGGAGGCATCTTCCCCACATCTCTTAGCAAGAGCCAGGCCACTCCACCAACCTTTTTAACATTCGACAACATCTTTTAAACAGATGACTTTTAATAAGTTAATCCATTCATTGTCTGCAGTGCTGCAAAGTGACACAGGAGCACAATGATGGCTAATTAAACTTGTTCTGTGAAAACTAATTTGTCAAAGCCAGAAGCACAGTTCATGGATAAATGCTAATATTTGAAAGTCAAATTAAAGTTGAAAAGGTTTGTAATAACAGTTAATTAACTCCTGTTTTGTTTTCTTCTTGCAAACTTGAACCAACTGCAAGCTGGCTCCTCTTTAACATTTTGGACCACAAAGATAAAATTCAAAGCATGGAGAGGAGCCTTTGATGTTGGTATCCTCCACAGATTAGATATTATTTTAAGATCTCTTTGTTTAAAAATTCATTTTTATTATCCCGGCATGAAATGCATGGCAATTCCCCAAATACCGAGCCATCGGGGCAATTAACATCGTCGATCGACACCATCGTCCTGATAATTAATACAGACGCACTACCTCCCCGGTGATTGCTGCGAGGGCTGGATTTTTTCTGAGCAACTGTTCATTTACAGAATCAGTTTCATCCTAATGAAAATGGATTGTGAAACTTTAATGAACAAGACTTTGCTGTCATAATAATAAAGACTTTGAAACAACACGAAGACCTACATAGCGAGCAGCTGACGACGCTCATGTTGCCACAGTCTATCAAACCAATTAAGCCCCATGATGAATATTTACACCAGGATTTTTTTAAACTCTATGACATAAGCTAAACTCGTAAAAGTGAGTATTAATTCTGCATCAACAGTTTCTGACATTACATCTCAGCAAACTCCCATCCACCCAACCAGATGATGGTGTCTACTTGCCTGTTTGTCTTCATAAAAGTCAACAAAGGATTGAGTGGCTCTGAAGACCCAATTTGCATGTGGGGCATGTGTGCCAGCTATGGAGGACAAAATCAGTCGGTCTGGGATTGGGGGGCAGGGATGTGTGTTGGTACGTGCACTGGTATGTGCACATGTGTGCCTGAGCTTCTGGGTATACACAAATATTGCACATATGTATGTTTGTATATCTGTATGTGTGTACAAATGTCTGTGGATATGTGTATACATTATATGTATGTAGAGACATGAACCAGGGTGAAAGTATTGTCTCACATTTGTATGTGTATATATGTATATACATATATGTATATGTATATGTATATATATGTATATATAGGTATCTTTATGTGTGGTTATATGTATATTTATATGTATGAACATGCATCTGTTTGTATATATGAAACCATGGATACATGTCTTTTGGGGCGTATATGTATACATATGTGTACACTTGTGTCTGCACGTCCATGTATAGCTGTGTGCATGCATTCAGACATTTATCTGCAGGGATCATAGATTTAGAGCTGTAAATTATCTCAGAGATCTTTTAGTACAAATACTTCATTGTACAGATGAGGAAACTGAGGCCCAAGGGAGTTAAGTGACTTTCCCAAGGTCATACAAGGAGCAAGCATCTGAAGCAGAAATTTGTGCCCAGGCCCTCTGACTCTGGAGCTAAGTGTCTTTCCTCTGTAATAATCACATAATCTCCCAGACTATGCATGCATGAATAGATGTCTTCATGTATTTGTGTGTATCTGTGCGTGCATGGACATGCATGTGTGTCTGTGTACACTTACATTTGAGCACCTGAAAATATACTTGTGTGTTCTGGGTATCAGCAAATTCCAAAAGTACCAGGCAGATAATAATGGGCATTAGCATAACCAGACATTCCCCTGGATTTTAGGAAAGTCTATAATTTTCCTAGAGAAGCCCTGGGATGTATTGGATGGAGCCCCAGGAGAGGTGGCAATAGATAATTAAAGACTGAAAGAAAAGACAGAGAAAATACAAGACCCAAGAGCTCTGAGCATTCAGCTCTCTGGGGCCAGTCAGCATCCTAGGAAATAGACCCATACTCATCAGTCTCCTCTGACAGCATCACTGCATTACAGTCCCATCTAGTAGCTGATATTCACAATGATGACCTTAGGTCATAGAGCCACAGAATCGGAGGGATGGAAGCTGCCTCAGAGGCATCTTGTCCAAATTGTACCTCGATAGTAATCTCCAACATCCTGGACAAGTTGTCATATGGTGTCCTTTTGAAGACCTCCTCTGATAGCTCGCTGCTTTACCTTCCTCTTTACTGATTGGCTGTCTCACATTTTAGCGATGATGGTGCCTAGATGGTGCCAAAACGAACAATGGATATTTTAAGGCATCTAATTAAGCATTAAATCAATCACGGACCTATTGAGTCTCATATATGGAAAGGGACCTTATAGGTCATCTCTAGGTCCTATGGCAAGCTCCAAAACAGCTAAAGCTTATTTATAAAGAATTCCAAAGACAACAAAAGGGAGTGAAGTGTATTGTTGTTGTAGAAGCAAAGGAAAAAAACATGAGATGGAGAGGGAAAGAAGAATTTATTAAGTGCCTCCTTTATCTCAGGCACTGCACCAAGCACTTTACGAATATTATCTCATTTGATCCTCACAACAACCCTATGAGGTATGTGTCATTATGATCCCCATTTTGCAGTTAAGGAAACTGAGGCTGTTAAGTGACTTGTCCAGGGTCACACAGCCAGTAAGTACTTTGAGTCCAGATTTTAACTTGGGTCTTCCTGAATCCACTCATAGCACTCCATTCGCTTGATCATGGAACTGCCTTGGATAGGACCACCGCTTCATTTGGATGGGATAATTGAGACATTGTCTAATGACAATGGACAATGAATATAAGGCAGGACTGCTGGATCCTTTTGGTTCTGTTTTACTTTTCCCCCAACTGGGAAGGTGATCTCCACAGGAGAAGGATAAAACAAACAGTTCATAGAGAGAGCATCTTGATGCCCTCAATGAGTCCAACTCACTAGGCTACTAAAGAACCACTCCCCAGGTTACTAATTGAAATGGCAGGCATGATTAATAAGCTGCTATGATGGATCTTTAAAAAATCACGTGAAATGGGAGAGGTGCCATAAAGCTAGAGACAAATACCCTAATTTTCAAAAAGGGGAATACACAGCCTTTGAACTACAGGCAGTGAATATGACTTTGATTCCTGGAAATATCCTAACACACATTATTAAAGGAGTGATTTTCAAAGACTTAGAAAGGAAAGTAGTAATCACTATGAGTCAGCATGACTTGTTCTGGAATAAGCACTAGATTCCTAAACTTCTTCAGTTATACATAGCCTAGAGCCCAGAATCGAAGGACTGGTTTCAATCCTGAAGCCTTCCCACAAATCACTCTTTGGCTCCTATCTCCATCCGGGCTTTCCCTTGGGCACAACAGAAGTTGGTTCTGTTTTTCTCACTTAGTATTCCTCTCAGAATCAGAATTTGTCTCGTACAGGTCTTCAGAAAATATGAAAGGGACCCTCAGCTCCCATGGGATCACTCTAGTCAACAACACTTTATAAATAGTGCAGGTTTCACTTCATTCATCACCAACGACAACAAAAAATGCAATGAGCTTATAAAGAGTCCAGATAAGTCTCTTTATCTGTCCAGTCAACCCCACCAATGTTAGTACGGCACCTACGTTTTACAATAGATTAATACTATCAAGCTGAAAAACATTGAGAGAACCAGCAGAATGGTTAAAAAAATACTTGAAATAAGGTCATAAAAAGAGACTAAGGAAAGCTTTGGAATGTTGAGCCTGCTTCAGGCAACAGAACTTCAGTCTTCAAGTATTTGAAAGACCAAATGTTAGAAGATAGATTAGACTTGGTCTGCTCAGCTGTCCTGGGCAAAAAAAAAAAATGGGTTCAATTTTCAGAGAATTGGGCTTCAGCTCACTAAAATCCTAACAGTTAGAGTCATCCGAATGGTAGTTACTGAGCTATCCATCATTGGGAGTGTTCTTGTGGAGGCTGGATGACCATTTATCAAGAATATTGTAGATGTGATGGCAAATTCAACTAGAAACAAGGATCACTAATTTATTTATCAATGATCCTATTGGCTACATATTGACAGCTTTAAAATGTAATGTTATTTATGTTTTATTGTATTTTTATTTATTTCGTTAAATATTTCCCAACTACATTTTAATCTGGTTCAAGCTGTACTAAGAACATTGGGTGCTGCATGTGTGTGTTTGGTGCCTCACCTCTGTTGTAGAAGGGATTTATGGTCGGGTGCCATTTGACCTGAATGACCTCCAAAGTCCTTCTGGCTTTGAGGTTCTACAGTCTTGCAATTCTAATTTAGAGGCACTTTGAGCTCCACATACTCTCAGATATCTTGAACATTTGCCTCTGAGCTTCAAGGTTCTCTCTGCTCCAGTCCCCTCTACAGTCTTCTGAACCTCTTCCCTGTGCACAGTAGGGAGATGCTGGAATAAGGCTTAGCATAAGCTAAGTGGGTAAGTCCCAAGCACCATTCATATCAACGAGCTAAGTAACACATGATACACTGTTAAAATACTGGATTCTGAGAGCAGGAGTTCAAAGCCCACCCCTACTATTTACTACCTACATGACCTTCAGTAATCAATTAATCAAAAAGTGTTGATTGAGAATTTACTGTGTACTTGGCATTATTCTTGGCAGTGGAGGCAAAAATGAAGTTTCTCCCTTCAGGGAGTTCATTTTCTAGTTGGGGATAAGAATAGAAGACAGCCTCTCTGGGCCTCAGTTTCCTCATCTGTAAGGTGAGGGGAGTAGACTAAATGATCCCTAAGATCCCTCCCAGCCCTAAATCTATAATCCTGCAATCCTGCCCCAGTTCCTTGCTACTAATGAGAATATGGTCAAATCACTGAACCTCTAAACTTTGTGAAGTTTCTTCACCTATGAAATGATGTTCCTAGACTGAATGATCTTTGAGATGCTTTCCAGTTTTAAAAATCCAATGCATACTGTTCCTAAATCAGAAACTATTTAGAATGTTGATTAGTGTAGCCTGTACTTGGCTTAACATCCACTCCAACTACTTATGTGATAGAACTTGCCCCACTCTTCCCTCAGTCCCTGGAAGTGTAGTGGAGAATCCCTCCTGCCTTTGTCACAAAGAGGATGATGGAGTTTTCAGTGAGGGTGCTGAGGAAGTAGAAGGCAACAATGCTAAGAGAGTCACAGTGGAGAAGGATCTACTCTGCCCTGCATCAGGAAGCACCTCAGCAGTACTAGGTATTTGTAGGAAGAAGCAGTTTCATCTCGGTTACTGGTGTTTCTATATCCTTACATAGCCTGAGTAGGAACATGGCTCAGCTGCTCAAGCATCCTTAAGGCACCACCCTGATGTGATAAGAGGACAAGCCAAGAAATATCTATTAATGGTACACTCCAATCACAGTCCAAGAGAACAGAAGCAGAAACCCATACCCCTCTTCTAAATAGAGGTAGGGGACTAAAGGTGTAGAATGTCACATGATGAGACAGTCACATAATCAGTTGGTTTTTCCTAACCATTTTTCTTTGTTACAAAGGAGAGATCAATGTGAGAGATAGGAATTCTGGGCAATGACTCATGCATAAAAACAAATAGCATCAAGAAAATGTGTCTTTAAAAAAAACATTTGGAGAAGAGAGGGAAGGATTTTTTGTTTGATTTTAAGGAGAATAAGGTGAAATAGATTCTCAGGTGGGTACATTGGAAATTGGCCCATCTGGAAGACATTCAGTCCAAACATAATAAGAGGGTTAGGACAAGATAGATAATCAAGGGATCTGAGATCAGCCGTTCAGTTGGGTGAGAAGACTCTAGCAAAACAGTTGTGTTTACAGGGATCCCCTGCCCAACAATTAGCATGCTATTGTCCTCTGCCATTCAGACAGGTACCATGAGCTCTTCTCCCTGAAGTGGAAACTTTAGGATATGAAACTGGCTTAGCTAAGTCCAGTCCAAATATCCTAAGGATGTGGGATGCTCCTCTGATCTAGCCTCAAGCCTACAGGACTTGAGAAAACCACATCTTCTACATGAGCTTGGAGTTACAGCCCCATGGTCTCTGCAGGGTTAGATTCCCAAGGACTGAACCTTAATTTATGAGATGACCTTTTTGTCTGGGCTTCTTTCCCCACAGCCAGATGCCACTTGGGCTGAGGCTGGCATCCTGCTATGGAGATACCAGTCAGGGTCCCCAAGAGGTTAGCAAAGAGTTTGGTGTTGAGGTAGTTGATGTGAGGTGCTTACCAGATCTTATTAGTGACATGTCCTTTAAAAAGGCATAGAGAGGATGAAGAGTAGCAAACCCATAGAGGAGAGCCCTGTGGGCCTTAGAAAGGCTCTGCTGGCACTGGCTGGGGGGATGGGGAGGACACTGCCCGGTTCTTTCACACCCCCACCCTATCCGACAAGTGCAGCTCTAAGGCTCATTTGAACATGCAAATTAGACCTAATTATTCAAGACTAGGCACATTTTGCATATAAATTTGGTTGCTTCTGTGTGGGAAGGTTCTCACCCCTTTTAACAGTTTAGAATGATGCATCAGGCCTGATAAAGGAAAACAAAAGTTTATTTTTTTTTTAAGAAAATCAACCCGTTAGGGAAGAAAGGAATCCACACAATCAGGGTTCTGGTCATGGGATCTAATAAGAGATGAGTACACCCCTCCCCCCATCCCATACACACTCTGGCTCTAGCCTTCTCATGCCTTTCACTCCCCAAAGTTATCTCAAAACCTTTCAGTTTCTTAAGGATCTCATCCAGAGCCAACAGAAGATTGTCGGGGCCCGCTCATGGCGCAGAAGACGGGAATAATTTGAAACAAGGATGAGCAGATGTATTAGATTATCGAGGGCTTCAAATGCCAGTCAGAAGTTAAAAAACTTTATCTGGTAAAAATTGAGGACATTTAGAATAGGGAAAGACCATGATTGAAATAGTTTACCAGCTAATTATTGAGTCAGGGATGTGGAAGATGAATTTGAAAGGTAAGAGTTTAGAGTCAGGAAGACCAATTAGGTCCTGTCTATTATAACAATGCAAACAAGGAGATATGAGGTCTATGAATGAAGGTGGTGGCAGTTTGGGCAAAGAGCAGAAGATAGATCTTAGAAAGACTGGGGAGGCAGAATCCACAGGACATATCCAAGTGAATGGATGTGAAGCAGAATCAAAGATGATTCCAAGATTAACAAGCCTAGGAGAATGGGGGAACAGTGATACCATTAATGGAAATGGAGATGTAGGCAAGAGCAGAGATTTAAATTTGAAAGTGACCTTCAAGGCTATCAGTCAACTCTCCATCTTGTTTTATAGATGAGGAAATTGAATCATGGAGGTTAAGTTGAACTTCTACCTCGAAAAGTCTCACAGAAACCATGCCTTTTCAATCTACTCTTGAATTGAGAGCTGAAGGGCTAGATGTCTCTTAAAGGAATGTCTAATCTCAGGACTAGAAAGTAGGGGAAGAATTTCTAAGTGCCCCTGAAAAACTATCTTATGTCTGCTTTCTATGACACAGTTACCTTAAATATTCAGTACAGGAGACCTGGAAGATCAGAGTTTTGATCAGCCCATTAGCAACAATTATCTATTAAAAGTTAACCCTGAACTCCTAACCACAAGACTGTTCCCCCTTGTATAACTGCAATAAGTATAAAGTTCTGTGCACTTCATTGCTCAGAAGCAGTCAATAGCTCCCCACTACTAATCAGAAAGAGCCCAAATACCTTAGTCTACAACTCAAGGCCCACCACATTCTTGACTCATACCATCCTTCTAGCCCTGTCTTCTACTATTTTCTTCCAAATAGCCTATATTCCAGTCAAACTTTACAATTTGCCATTCCCTACATAGACCACTTGGCCTAGTTCACCAGTCTGGACTTTCCTTTCCTCTCCACCTCTCCAAATCACCTCATACTTTAATGTCCATTTCCAGTCCCAACCTCCTAGCCCCACCCCCACCCCAGCCCTCAGATGCCTTCTCTAATCATGACAGTCCACCAGATGGGTCTCTCCCACCCTTCAGAACTCCTGGAGTCTCTGTGCTCCTGGATCTGTCCTTGCTCCTGATCAAGGATTAATTTCTCTCAATAACTTGGAAGAAGGTCCTTTACATCCACCTCCTGGAATCGTTCTAATGTGTTTGTATCTAATTTTTGCATAAGTAAAGAGGATAGTGGCAGAAAGGAATTAGCTCTTGGTGCATGTATAACCCTATATTTACCCCCCACCAATGAGTTTCCCTCTATTTTTCAGTCCATTGCTTCCCCTACCTAGAACTTGTAAGTACATCTTCCTTAATAAAGGAACAAAGAATAGGATACCTGTGGAAGAAGAAAGGTTGTTGTTCAGTTGTTTCAGTTATGTCTGACTCTTCACAGCCCCATTTGGGGTTTTCCTCACAGAGATACCTGAGAAATTTGCCATTTCCTTCTACAATTCATTTTACAGATAAGGAACTAAGGCAAACAGGGTTAAATAACTTGTCCAGGGTCGCACAGCTAGTAAGTGACTGAGGCCAGATTTGAACTCACAATGAATCTTCCTGACCTCATGCTGAGCAGTCTGTACACTGTACCACCTGACCACCCAGTAAAAGAGGTACTGTGATATAATTATAGGAACCCTGTACTTGGAGTTAGGAAGTCAGAGTACGAATCCTGGTTTTGTGACATGCAAACCACTTAACCTCCCTGAGTCATGATACCCTCATCTGTAACTTCAGGAAATGATACGTATTCTATCTGTTTCATAGGGTTGTTGTAAGGATAGCATTGGGTAAAACTTCAAGCATTATAGACACCTGTTTTATTGTTATTACTCGGTCATCTTTCAGTTATGTTTGACTCTTCATATGCCTATTTGGGGTTTTCTTGGCAAAGATACTGGAGAAAACTGAGGCAAACAGGATTAGGTGTAGTATTAAGTATTTGAGGCTAGATCTGAACTCAATGGATCTTCCTGACTCCAGGCCTGACACTCTCTCCACTGCACCACCTAGCTGCCCTTAGAGACATTTGAGTTATTATTGCATCATAAAAGCTCATACCAAAACACCAATGTTCAAATCCTGTTTGGAACTCTAGGAAGGATTGTTTTGGTAACTTCTCCATTGAGACTGGTCTCCAAATCCAATCCATCTGGTCAAGTGATTCCACACAACATTCCAGTAAAATGCTGTAAACTAACTACACCAGCACCATTGTTTTCCTTAGCCTCGGTGATAAATAAACCAGCTGCTTCTTCTAGACCAGAGATCCTTAACCTGAAGTCCATGGGTCCCCAAGAGGCCCATGGATAGATTTCAGAGGGTCCACAAACTTTGTTTTCACTAAGCTAAAGTTTGAATTATTTAAAAACATTTTTCTTAGAAGGGATCCACAGGCTTCACCAGACTGTCAAAGTCCAAAATGAGGAAGAATCCCTATTCTAAGCCATGGTGCTGAGAGCATCCTTCACAACCCTGTTAAAAGCCTGCCCCCTTTACTCCCCCTTCTCATAGCTTTCCTTCCCCCTCCTTTCTTCTCCCTAGGAGAAAGCGCTATTTGGCCTCCTTTAATGTACCTGAGGAGAATTTACTCATACTGGCAAAAGCACGAACATCCTTCCTCCTTTCATTGGCATGGCAGGTGGTCGCCAAAATTTTTACAAGTGTCTATGTTGATTGCCTACCTCACTTATTATCCGCTTTTCCGCATATCTAAAAGGCAGCACCACATGTCTCAGCACTACCCAACCTCTTAAAAGCCTGGTTAGTGCTAATGACCACTCCAATTATCCCCTCTGCCCTCTTTGTACTTTCAAGGTTCTGCTGGAGCCAGGGAGGAGGAAGTGTAGACAGCTAGCTCCTATACCATTCTTCCTTTCCATGGCTTCCCCACTTAGTATAAAAGTTTGAATGTTAAAGCCTTGTATGTTGGGCATTTCTCCTCCAACACTTTTATAAACAATGCCCCTTGACTCATTGGCTCTTCTCTCTGAATTGTCTCTCAGCTCCAGAGAGCTCTTACTCAACAAGGATATCACCCTTGCTGCCCTGGGGAGCCAGATTCAGGGAAGGTATTGTATTTCAACTCGAACTCCAATCAATATTGGGATTATGGTACCTCGAGCTGCAGTGGTAGAAATTCTACCCTTGTGGAGGTCACATTGACCAACAACCCTAAAACAGGGTATTTTTCTTTCTGTCAACTCAATGAAATGGTTTCTGGACACACCAATTCCCTTCCTTGGGGGTATCCTTTTAACTGTTAACACTAGCCCCAGGTTGATCTTTTTCATGAGGAGCACATCCCACTTCTTCATTAAGCTGCAAGCAATAGCATTTCTTGAGGCCTGACAAAATAGAAGGGTTTATCTTGGGTTTATACTCCCTAAAGCAAGATCAGGCGAGATGCTTTTTTCATACCATTAGCATTTCTTTCCCTTCTACTTCCTGGCCTCCTAATTTGTTACTATCTGCATCACTGACCATGGTTCCTACATTGCGAGTATTGGCCCTGGTGAGATCAGTATTGCTTCCCACTGGGATACTAATAGATCTAAAGATAGAATGAATCTCAGAGACTATCTAATGTAGTCCCCACATTACAAATAGATGAACTAAGGTCTAGAGTAAACTAAGTGACTTTCTCAAGTTCACATAGGAGCATCAGAGGTTAGATTTGAATCCAAGTCCTCTGACTCCTGAGTTAGTGCTATTTCCATTGAACTACATAACCAGTTGGCCTCCCTATGTCTAATCCTAAGGATCTCTTCCCTTTCTAATGGATTCCTGATGGGCTGCTCAGTCCAGACCTACTAGTAGTAATGGATTACGTGACCAGGAATGTTACATCTGAAACAAAGGATATGGCAAGCCTGGTATTGCCATCCTTTGGAAAAGAAGGGGGAAATGAATCTCTAACTGACCCCAAGATCCACGGACTCAGGAATCTCCTGTTACTCTAATGGTACTCGGTTCCTGAAACTAAGCTCCCTCTTCCTATCCCCCAGGAGATCATTTAGCTGAACCATTCATTGTATCAACCAAAGCTGACTAAGATATACCATAGGATGTCTTCCAAAGCAATGCTATGAGTTCTTAGCACAAGGCCTAGCATATAGTAAGGGCTTAATAAATGTTTTTGATTGATTGATTCCTTGCCACGTTAAAGATAGTAGGATCATAAATCCAGAGCTGGAAAGAAACTTAGAAGATTCGTCCAAGCCTACTATTTTACAAATGAGGAATTACGGCCCAAAGAGTTGCCCAAGGTCACTCCGGAAGTAAGTGGCAGAGACAGGATTCCAAACCAGATCCTCAGACTCCAAATGAGGAAGCCAACAGATGGGACACATGGAATGTCAATAGGCTGCATCATGGAATGCTTTTAAAAGGGATACTGGATCTGCAATGATGATTCCATATTTCACATTGGAATGTTGCTTCCATCCTTGGAAGTCATAAAGAATCAGTGGAAAAGGTTAGAAAAACGTCTTCACAAAGATAACAGCAAAACTTAAGATACAATTATCTTCCCTTAAAATGGGAAGCCCCCAGATGATTGAACATATATCTAACTAGACCATGTCTCTTGGTTAGTTTGAAGGCATTGTATGAATTAACAGTTCTGTAACCAAACTTTACCCAGATAAAACGAGAATTAAAAGAAGCAAAGTCCAGAAAAATGATGCAGTCAACTCTCAGATGAAAGTTTGGCAGAACATACTCTGCAGGCAATTCCTTGAGGGTTCCTCATGCCCCAACCCCTTCCGAGTAAATTAGGCTGAGCCATGAAGAAGAAATCTAAGTGCTGAATAACCTTTGAATAATCTTTGGGGCCACTATCTCCCTTGTCTATATAGAGAAGAAATAAATGTTCGTATGGCCAGACTGAAATGGAAAGTGATATGGTAAAAACAAAGATTCCTTGTCATGGGAAACTGTGGGTTGACAATGACATCTATGTATTCTAAAGTTAAAAAAAAATCTATACATGCTGAAGAGTAGAGGCACGTCTCTCCTCCCTACCTCTCTGTCTCTTTGTCTCTGTCTTAAGCGTGCATGCACATGAGCACACACATAGGTACATACTTCATCTGAGGCTGAGAGGCTCAGAACCACTCTTGCTTTTTCTATCTAACCAAGAGTTACAATCTATCGCAGGAAAAATTGTCCAATGGGGAAGGTACTTTTATTACTCTGCCCTATATTTCTAAAGGTACTTTTATTGACATTTTCAGCCTCTACTTCTGTCCCCAATATTCTATTTCAGAGTGTGTGTCTTCTCGTTCATGAACCCCAGCCTTGTCATCTTCTTTGAGTGATTTGAATCTTTTCTACCTGAATGTAAGATGTGTGTGTGTGCATATGTAAAAACTTGTGATTAACCATTAGATGCTCTTAAAGCTGAGGTCCTAATGTAAAATTATTACAGTGTCTGGTGCATAGCAAGTGGTCAATAAATGCATATTGACTGACTGTTTGATTGCTAGTTCTCATTTCAACGAACAATGATTTGAATATTGTCTTTGAACTGAAATTTCCGCAATGTGATCAGCATATATTCTAATTATATATGTTTAATAAATCGATACTCTGTTTTTAAAGAAAGATCTAAGATTCTAAGTTCATGAAGATCAAGGAGTATGTATAAAAGAAGCATTTATTTATAAGAGGCTCACCGGCAAGACAGTCTCCCCTAGATGCCTCCCTGATAAGTCCTTCACTAGCAAAGAGACTCAACAATGCACTCCCAGCAGAGAAATTTCTCCTTAGAAAACTCAAGTGATGTTGCAGCACCCTTCCCTAATTCTATGAGTCTATCTGGGTCTTTACTATTTGTGAATAATCCAAATTTCCTAAAGTCACAAGTACTGGTCATTCAAGAGAAATCTACCAACTAATAACATCCCTTTCTTCTCTTTGAACATCCCAGGTACTATTCTACTACAAGCTGATGCAAGCTGATAGCAATGCTATCCAACCATACCAATTCTGAAATGTCCCCTCCCCATCACTGCTAATTGAGCCTGCCACTTCCCCAGTCCTAGGGTTGACACATAGCTTTGCTACACCCCCCAACCTCCAATTTTTCAAATGATAGCTTTTTTTCCATCCTTATTTACACTGAAACTGTCCTCCCCTTAGAATGCTTTATTTCTCACAACCTTTTCCATATCAGTCTCTCCCTCCCACTCTCCCCAATTTATGGCAAAGTGAGGTGGGGGAGGAGGTGTGTCACCTTCTTTCTCCCTCCTGCTACCCCCATCTAACACCATCTTTTAATTTCCTCTGTTGAGGCCCATGGGAATCTATTTATATCACCCTCTTCCCATCCTTGTTGCTGTCATCTACAGACAGCTAGGGATACAAGACAGAAATGAAATAGTTCCTGCCCTCAGGGAGCATGAATTATACATGGATGGGGGGAGGAAGAGGGGATATGGGTACACAGATAAGCAATTTCAAAGTAATTGGAGTAATAGAGAAAGCACTAACAATTCATAGAATTAAGAAAGTTTTCATGTAGGTGATAGCAACTATAATAGGTCTTAAGTTAAAAATTCAAAGAGGTAGAAGAAAAAAGGGAGGGCATTACAGCCATGGAGCAAAGCCTGTGCAAAGGAATGGGGATGGGAGCTGAAATGCTAAGATTGGGAAACTTGGTTATCCAGTAGGTTTGGAATACAAAGTGCATGAAGAGGCACAATATTAAATGCCTGGAAAGGTAGGTTAGAGCTGTGATTTTAAAGGTCTTTAAATGCCAGACTGAAGAGTTGGCACTTTATCCTGAAGGTAATGGGAACCCGTGAAAGCTTTCAAGCAGAAGAACGGCATAGATAAGCTTGTGCCTTAGGAAGGTTGTTTTGGCAGTTGTATGGAGGATGCAGGGAGATAAAAGAAAAAGTTATAGCCACAGTCCAGGTGAGAGATGAACCTGAACTGGGGCGGTAGTCACCTGAATAGAGAGAAAGGGGCAGGGGTGGGGAGGGAGGAGGTAAGCGAAGGTAAAGAATCTGTCAGGAAGATGCTGCAATATGTCACACTCAATAATGGTGAGTGTCTCCCAGGACTCACCTGAGCCCTTTTCTCTTCTCCTTCTATACTATTTTACTTGGTAATCTCATCAGTTCACATGTATTCAATTATCTCTATGCCGATGATTTATCTTCTTATCCAACCCTAATCTTTCGTCTAACCTTCAATGTCTCATTTCCATCTGCCCATTAGTCAGTTGGAAAGTCCCATACACATCCTAGACTCAACATGTCCAAAAGTGAATTCCTTATCTTTGGCCAAAAAATTACCCTCCCCACTTCCTAATTTCCCCGATACTGTCAAGGTTACCACCAACTTTCCTGCCCCCAGGCTCACAACTTGGTGTCATCCTAGACTCCCCACTCTCTCCCACCCCTCATATCCAATCTATTACCAAGGTCTGTCAATTTACCCTTCATAATATCTCACATGTACTCCCTTCTCTCCTCTGACCCTGCCACCACATTTGGGTGGTCTTTTGTCACCTCATGCTTGGACTGTCATGACAGTCTGCTGGTTGGTGTCCCTACTTCAAATCTCTCCCAACTCCAGTCCATCTTCCACTCGGCTACCAAGTTAATCTTCTTACGGCACAGGTCTAACTACGTAACACCAACCCCCACCCCGAGTGACTTCCTATCACCTCCAGAATCAAATATAAAATCTTCTGTTTGACATTCAAAGCCTTTTACAACCTGGCACCCCCTCCTAACTTTCCATTCTTACACCTTACTAACCTCCACATACTCTGGGATTCAGGGACACTGGCCTCCTTTCTCTTCCTCACACAAGACACTTCATCTTCCAGCCCTGCATTTTCGTGGGCTGTTCATGCTAGGACTCTCTCTCCTCTCATTCCCAACCCCTGGCTTCTCTGGCTTCCTTCCAATGCCAGCTAAAATCCCATATTCTACAAGAAGCCCTTCCTAATCCCATTAATGCCAGTGCTTCCCTTCTATAGATTATCTCTGATTTATCCTGTATGTATCTCATTTGTATTTAGTTGTTTTCATGTTGTCTCCCCCATTAGATGATTAGAGCTCCTTAAGAGCAGGGACTATCTTTTGCCTTTCTTTATATCTCCAATACTTAGCACAGTGCCTGGCATACAGTAGGTGCTTAATAAATGTTTGTTGACTGATTGCCTTATAGCAATTGAAATAGAGATAAGAAGATGGATTTGGGGTTTGTACTAAAATCCCTCTCAGATCCCTTACAGCCCCAAATCTCTAATTCAGGAGAGATTATGGAGGTGGAATTGATAGGACTTCATCACTGGTTAGAAATAAAGGTCATGTTCTATAAGACAGCTAGGTGGCATAGTCTGTAAGAACACTGGGGCCTAGAGTCAGGAAGACCTGACTTCAAATCTGCCCTAAAACACTGGGCGAATCACTTAACCTCTGTCTGCCCTAGTTTCCTCATCCATAAAATGGGGATAATAATGCTACCTACCTTCCAAGTTGTTGCAAGAGTAAAGCACATTCGGGGGAACTAGGTGGCACAGTCAGTAGAGCACTGGCCCTGGAATCAGTAGGACCTGAGTTCAAATCCAGCCTCAGACACTTGACACACTTAGTAGCTGTGTGACCTTGGGCAAGTCACTTAATCCCAATTGCACTGCCTTCCACCCTCCAAAAAAATAAGAGTCAAGCATGCTTGTAAAGCACTTTGCAAATCTTAAAGCATTACGTACATGCTAACTATCATCATAGTCATCGTCATCATTATTAGCTGTTTTATAGCGCACAGGAAAGTAAGGAAATAGTCATTTCCACAGAAACACAAAAAAGGGAATTAACTTGCCCAAGGTCATGTAGCAGAAGTGCTGAGATGTAAACCAGAAGGCCAAGGTTGACCCTGGCCAATGAGATAATTTTCTACTGTACCAACTGCTGTTGAATGAAAATAAAGTATAAAAAGGTACATCCTTTACATCCATAAATGAACAGGCATCATGTTACCACGATGCTTACAACTGAGAAAGGAGTCATCCATTAGGGAAAACTTGCCAAACTACATTTCTCAGAAGCTTGTGCATAGGCTCTGTAGAAGGTAATATCACATAGCACCGACTTTGGTTGGGAGGCACACTTTTAGAGCTGAAGATTAAAAGGCTGGAGTGTCTAAAGAGGTAGGCTGGCATGGGGCTGATGTGATGGTGATGAAAGGAATGGGGAAAATGGCAGCCACATCTAGACTGCTCCATGGCTAGGGTATCTAGAGGAGGTGACTACAGTGCCAGGAAAATCAGCACACCCTAGATTGCTGAGCCAAGATCAATCAACAGCAATCTCTGTAATGCTCTCTGGTTGGCATGCCAATAAAATTGGTACTTCCAGGCCAATAAAACTGGTACATCTATGCATGATGCAAGAAAAAGACCACTGACTCTGGAGTCAGAGGATATATCCCTCTCTGATACTACCCACGTGACGTTGAGCAGGCCATCTAATCTCCTGGGCCTTACTTTTCTCATCTGTAAAGCGATGGCCTTGGACTAAAGGGCTTCTGAGGTCACTTCCAAATCTATATCTATAAACCTATGACTTTTGCTAACATCTTCCCATAATAGAGTAGATGTATAATCCTTCTGCATTAAAGAGACAGGAATTAGTTGGAAGCCAGGGCTAGAGCTCCTAAGAGATGTGGGAGGCAATGGAGGTCCTGTACGTGTCACAAATGTTTAATATATGATTTAATTCCCCATTATGCTATTCTATTTGATTAAATGCCCTTTGCTTTGAATTCATGCATGTCTGGCCTGGTATGATATAAGGAAGCACAATGGTGGGGGCTCAGAGCTGTTAGTTAAAAAAATAATTACCCTCAAAGTATCACAAATTTGCTTCAAATATGTTTGATATTGCTATAAGACTCTGGGCAACAGACATTTCTGGCCACCATCAATGAGTTGTCTGGTAATTCATAAACCATAAGACACCCTGTTTCCACAATCCGGCTAGCAGCTTCTGTGGGGGTATAAGATCCACACACAGCCAGCACCCAGGAAGCTGCCAGCGCCCAGAAAACAGAGGTTCTTTTGATCTGCTTAACTAAGGAAAGCAAGGTGAAGGGGTTGGCAAGCTTACTTTAATTCAGCACATAAATATCATTCACTTAGTTCAGAGGAAAAAGCCAGCACCCTGAACTTCAGAGCAAATTACAAACAAAGTACAAGCATCAACAGACAGACCCAATACAGATTCATAGTTACCAACATTTAGATTCAGCCCGGGAGCTCAGAACAAGCGCTAGCCCAGAGTCATGAGCACCACCACTGCTGTGGCAAAGAGCTCCAAGGAAGAAGAGGCCAAGCCCTGGCTTTTATATCTTTGTCAGCGTCAGGGGTGAGTCACACAGGCGGCTCACCCACGTGACCTAAAATTGTCACAAAGAGGCAGACTTAAACCCACGTGGTCTAAGAGCCTCTGCTGTCCCAGACGTGTAAACTAGGCCCTCCCTGGAGTTAGCCCCACCTTGGGCTCCACCTTAGTTGCCAATCCACATCCACATAGGATTTACACCTAATAGGGGTTTGGGCCTGGGGCTTAGCACTTAGTAAGACTCAATGAAATAGCTGAATTACTCAAAACAAACAAAAGCCAAACTCTTCAAGGGCACTTGTTGAACTAAGTGCTAAGGAGCCCATTTTGCTTACCAACACACACACCCCCACAAAAAGGTAAAGTACCCCCTCCCAGGTCCTGAGATGCCCAGCTGCTGTATCATTCTCCAGGTGTAGCTACTCTCTCAGGAGAATCCGACCCTATATTACATAGGAGTGATTTCATAGGAAATGATAGTGGTTGTCCTGGTTGTAGGCTGCAATGAATCAAAAATCATGATTTCATCTTAGTGAATCCTCCCTATACCAACATAGAGACCAGTCCTGTGATACCTCTTTGACAATACTGTTAAGTTGCTGGGGGATGAGCTTCCCTGAATTCAGCTAAACTGATCCTTAAGTGACAGACACAGCATCCATTACTGGGCATACTCACAGCTTTTACAGTTTGGCAGGAGCTGTCAAAACTTTGGTTGACTTCACTGGCCTGGCTTCATGAACCCAAGATCAAATCTAGCCCTAATGAGACATCAAAAGAAAAGGAATTTAGTGTACCAGACTCAGGACCAGGTGGGGGTACCTGATCACTGACTTTGTAAAATAGTATTCTTACAGAAACACTTGTGCTCAACACAACATAAATGTGTTTCTAATAGTCTCATTGAGTTAAATTTTATTCCATAACATCTCAGCAATACCCTTACTTAGAGCATTAAAGTTTCTCTAAATTATAGAATTTATTTTATCGGTTACATTAATTTCCTCTCAAAACATCTTAATATCAACTCAAAATTATTCACCAGAATCCTGCCGTTGCATTTAAATATATTAATAATCATAGGTAAACAAACCCAAGAATTAAATTGTCCGCAAAGAATGGGGAGCAGCCTGAGGAAGATTTAGAAACACAATGCAGAGTAATTATATGCTAAAACACTTAACCCCAAGAACATGCAGGAAATTCACGAAGATCAATTGCTCATAAAAAAGAAAACTCAATTTTCAATCAAATTACAGAGTGATACAGTAAATGGCTGGGCAAATTGATGGGAATTCCTTTGATGGCTCTGTCCCGATTTGATTAGTTGTGCTATTTTTATATCATTAGTAAACAGAGTTTGATTATACTGCTTTAGTTCCTTTTCTGAAGAAATATTATAAGCCTGTTAGTGGCTGAGAAGAGGAAAAATAGGAAGCTTCCAGGCTCCCATTTCTTAAAACACCAACTAACCTCCTTGCTCCCACCATGATCTGTGTCCAACTTCCTCTCCACTCAGTCTCCTTTCCATTCACTTCCTCTATATTCACCTTCTGCCTAATTACCTAACCTCTTTTCCTACAACCTACTTTCCACTGCACCTCCTCTGCAAACAGCTTTCCCTGCCCCCCAATAATCCAACCTCCTCTAAACCCAACATTCTCTACACATAACCTCCTTTCCCTCAACCTTCTCTGAATCCAACTACCATCTGTATCTAACAACCTCTAAACCAGCCTCATCTGTGATGATCTCTTTCCTCAATCTCCTCCCACAAAATCTTTTCTGCACCCAAATGTCTCTACCTTCAACCTTCTCTGCAATCCCTTAGAGGGGCTGAGATTGCCCCTTGAGTAAGCCTTGATTTTTAAGTGCATAAATACAGTAGGTTCATGGCCCAGTGCAGATCATGTTGAAGATTTTTCAGGCTCCCCACATGTTGTTCGTAGTAGAGGTATGGATATTCTAGGGGTCGGTACAAAGACCTGCAGGTTGGGAACTGAGCATGCCAGGGACTATTTCCAAGCTTGAGTTTCACATGCCGTCCACCAAGGCTATTTCATCATCTGCCTGCCACAAATTACCTACTCATGCCAACTAAACTGGCACCTTTCATATAAGACCTGGGCCCTGGACCTGGAGCCTCCTGAATCTATACCCCAATCCCTGGGAAAATTACCTCACTTCTTGTTGGAGCTCCCACCCTTGGGGCCAAGCAAGCTAATTGGTCGATAAGAGTATGCAAAGTAGCACATAGCACATTGTGTCTCTTGGTTGGCCCTAGACAACAGACCACACTCTAGCTTCACATGTTCCCAGACCCTCTTGTCTTCTACAGCAGATTGCCACTATCGTCATTCTCTCTCTCCCTCCCCTCTTTTCCTTTTCTCTTCCCTTCCCTCTCTTCTTTCCTCCCTCCTCTCCATCTCTCCTTTTCTCACTTCTGTCCCTTTCTCCTTTCCTCTCCCTCCCTCCTCTTCCTCTTTCCTTGCCTCCCTCCCTCTCTTTTTCCTTCCCTCCCTTCTCTCTCCTCTTCCCTCATCTCCTCCTCATCTTCAAATCTTCAGCCTCTCCCTAGCTATTAGATCCTTTCCTGCTATCCACAAACACATCTATATCTCTCTCCTTTCCTTAAAAAACCCCTTCATTTGATCCTTCCGCCTCCACTAGCTATATCATGCCATATTCTTCTCCTTTGTGGCCAAATTCCTTGAAAAGGTCTGCTTTCTCTCCTCTCTTCCAATTCCAAACCCTCTTTTGACTTCATCGTTCAACTAAAGCTTTCCTCTCCAACATTACCACTGATCTCTTAATCGCCAAATCTGGTGATTAAGAGATTGGGAAAATTGGGTCTTTCCCAATCCTTATCCTTTGGGCAGCTCTGCAGCATTTGACCCTATTGCTCATCTTTTTCTCCTGTATATTTTAGGTTTTCATAACACTGTACTCTTTTGGCTCCATTCCTTCCTCTCTGTCCACACGTCCTCAGTCTCTTTGGCTGGTTATTTACCCATGCTATAACTTCTAATGGTAGGTATAGCCCAAAGCTCTGTCCTGGACCCTCTTCTCTTTTTGCACTAATATGATCTCACTTGGTGATCTCATCAGCTCCCTTAGGTTCAATTATCATCTCTATACAAATGGTTCTTACATCTGTTTATCCAGCCCAACTCTCTTACCTCTGCCGTGATCCCAAATCACCAATGAAATATCTCAAACTGGATTCCTATGAGAATCTCAAGCTAAACCCATCTAAAACAGAACTCACTATCTCTCTCTAAAAAGCTCCTCTTCTGAAAGTCGCTACCATTGCTAAGGGAACCACCATCCTCCCAGGCTCCAGGCCTACTATGCCGATGCCATCTTCCACTCCTCACTCTCACTCATCTCAAATGGCTAATATTCTCATTTCTACCTCCACAAGACCTCTTGGATAGATCCCCAACTTGCTGCTCTTACAACCACACCCTAATTCAAGCCCTCATCCCTTCTCACCTGGAATATTGCAAAGCCTTCTAATGGGCCTCCCTCCCTCAAATCTCTCTCAGATTTCATCCATTCCCCACTCAGATACCAAAGGGATTTTTCTGATACAAAGAACATCAGACACACAGCCTGAGGGCCACAACACTCCCAATTTGGCCAGAGTCAGATTAAAATATAACTGGGAAATATTTAATAAAATAAATTAAAATATAATAAAACGTATATCATACCACATGTTAAAACTAAATCAATCTGCACCTGGCAGAGCTCCTTAGGTACAGATTAATGCTTCACCTCTCCCACGTGAGTTTGACACCACCGTTTTAAAGCATAGATTTGACCATGTGTCTCACATGTACATACACATACATACATACACACACACACACACACACACACTCATACATACACAGAGCTTCGTGGCTTTTTATTATCTCCAGGATCAGATAGAATATCTTCTCTTTGGCTTTTAAATTTCATCCTAAACTGCCCCTTTCCTACCTTTCTAGTCCTCTTATACCTTATTCTTCTCCAGCGTGAACTTTCTACTTCTTAGCTCTCACTCCACTGGCCCCTTTGCTGTCCCTTACACGTGACACTGCATCTCCCATCTCATGGCTTTGCAACGGCAGTTGCTCACACTTAAAATTCTGCCCCATTGCCTCTGCCTCTTAATTTTTCAGCAATTCTTTAAGATTCAGCTCAAATCCTTCTACAAGGGCCCTTTCCTGCCTCTCCCAGTTGCTAACATCTTCCCCTGTCAAATTATCTCCCATCTGCTTTGTATATATCTTCCACAGGCCTTATTATTTTCATGTTGTCTCTCCTATGTGAGTTCCTGAAACAGGGGTTGTTTTGCCTTTGTTTATATCCTCAGAACTTAGTACAGTGCCTGGCACATTGTTAGCCCTTCAGAAATGTTTTTTGACTGACTACTATGTACTAGCAATGTTTGTTGACTGGCTACCATGTACTATCTTCCACAGAAAGTAAAATGCACAGAAAATAGGTTTCAGATTTAGAATGGGATGAGACTTTGCAAACATTTGGGCGTCCCACCGTGAGACAAGCTGAGAGAGGTTCATCAGTGAACCCTGCAGAGAAGGGGCATGACAAAAGGCCAGCCTGGCCCTATCCCCCTACTGAAGTGCTGAGGTTACAAATACATCAGGTTACCAAAAAATCACTACCTTCAAAGAGCATCCATTCCAGTGGGGTAGACGACAAGCACATGCAAAATCTATAAAATAAATATGAAGCAACATTGGGAGGAGGGAGAGGGAAAGTGGCACCAGCAGCTGAGGGAACCTAGAAAGGCCTCATAGAAGAGATTGCTTGTCATACTATATGTTCTTTCTCTTTTTTGTTTTGTTTTGTTCTGTTTCTTCTTTCTCGTGGTTCATTCCATTGGTTACAGTTCTTCTTTGCAACATGACTAACGTGAAAATATGTTTAATGTGAATGTATATGTAGAGCCTGTATCGGATTGCATGCTGTCTTAGGGAGGGGGGAGGGAAGAGAAGGGAAGAAAATTTGGAACTCAAGAGCTTGTGGAACTGAATGTTGTAAACTAAAAATAAATAAATAAATTGAAAAAAAGAAAAGATGGCTTTTGAACTGAGCTATCAAGGAAGCTAGGGATTCTAAGAGGCAGATCTAAGGAGGAGATGCATTCCAGACATGAGGGAGAGCCTGTCTTGAAGAGTATTCATGGTCCCCAGGAGCATAGAGCCAAGTAGAGTAGCTCTTCCCAAGCATCGATCTTGGTTCAGGCTATTATTCTCATTCAAAATTTTTAATTTATTTTTTATTTTTAGCTTACAACACTCAGTTCCACAAGTTTTTGAGTTCCAAATTTTTTCCCTCTCCCCCTCTTTCCTCCCACCCAGACAGCATGTAATCTGATATAGGTTCTACGTATACCTTTGTATTAAACTTATTTGCACAATAATCAAATTGTAAAGAGGAATTATAACCAATGGAATAAATCATGAGAAAGAAGAAACAAAATCAAAAAAGAAGGAAAAAAAGAGAGCAAATAGTTTGCCTCAATCCGCATTCAGATTCCATAAGTCTTTCTCTGGATGTGCATAGCTTTTTCTATCCTGAGTCTTTTGGAGCTGTCTTTGAACCTTGTGTTGCTGAGAAGAGCCAAGTCTAGCAAAGTTAGTCATCACAGATAGCGTGTGTCTGTAATTGTGTATGTTTTCCTGGTTCTGCTCCCCTCACTCCACATCAGATCACATAGGTCTTTCCAGGTTATTACCAAGTCCATCCATTTCTTATAGCACAATTCATGTACCACAACTTGTTTAGCCATTCCTCACTTGATGGGCATCCCCCCTGATTTCCAACTCTTTGCCACCACAAAAAAAGCTGCTATAAATATTTTTGTACATACTGGTCCATTTCCCATTTGTGTGATCTCTTTGGGATACAGCCCTAGAAGTAGTATTGCTGTGTCAAAGGGTATGCACATTTTGATAGCCTTTTGGGAATAGTTCCAAATTGCTCTCCAGAATGGCTGGACCAGTTCACAATTCCACCAACAATCAAAATTCTTTTAATTAAATTCAGAGACTACCAGGACTGGAAGAGATCTTAAAGGTAAAGGACCTAGTAAAAAACGTCTCACTTTACAGATGAGAACACTAAAGCCCACGGAAGGAATTTTTTTTTGTCCAAGATCCCTTAGCAAGGCTAGGATTCAAACTCAGGTCTTGGGACTCTCAGAGTTCAATGAATTTTCCACCATACCACAGTATAAATCATTTTCCTTGGAGACATTTTCTCAAGTTGGAAAGCAATTCTGGATCATGTTTTATAAGGAATGGTGACATTTGTTGGCATTCACTATTTTTTCCTTCCAGGAAAGAATCTTTGCAAGAGCCATTTAGAAGGGTGTGCGTTATGACTTATGTATAATATAAACTTGGCATTACACTCCATGCTTTACACACACACACACACACACACACACACACACACACACATACACACACCACAGCAGTCCCATTGCATTGGAGAGTTCATAATTTTCTGGGATAAGCTAAGTATAGATTTGTAAGATACCAGGGGAACGTTTACACAACTTCAGGTCTACTCCTCCCCTCATCTCTACCTGTGTGATTTCTTTATTTTTAAGTAAGTCTTATTGATATTTTCTGTTTCTGACATCACCATGGTTATCCCATGTATCCCCCCCCAAGAGATCCATCCCTTATAGCAAATAGTAGAGGGCGGGGGGGGCAGTTAGCGAGAAGAGTCAGTGCAACTGATCGACACACTGAAAAAGTCTGAAAACATATGCAATATTTATGTGTCATGTACATAACATGACATAACATGTACATAACATGTACATGACACTTCCAAGAAGCAGTGGATTAGGGATGTCTTTCTCATATATCTTCATCTGAGTCCTGTTAGATTATAACGCTGTGACATTTACTTTGAATTTTGGCATGGTGCTGTTCTTTCCATTGCTACTGTTGTAGTTACTGTGTACATAGCTTTCTTGGCTCATCTGACTTCACTCTGCATCAACTCATATAGATCTTCCCATGCTTCCCTGTATTCATCACACGCATCATTTCTCACGGCACAGTAATATCCATTACGTTCGCGCACCACAATTTGTTTCGTCCTTCCCCAGTTGATGGACCTCCACTTTGTTTCCAATTTTTCGCAATCACAAAAAGCCTGTGTGATTACAATCAGTTCTAGGAATGACTGAAGTACTGAAGCTTGAAGAAGACCTGAGATCTGAGTGGCCCCAGAGCTAGCAATGGCTCAGAATCCTCTCCTGGCAAAGCTCTGGGTAATGACAGCATGGGAAGAGGTTTTTCTCAAGTTTCTGAACCTCGTTAATCCTTCCCAAGAACCCCAAGATCACAGCCTTCAAGAGTAAGTCATAGGCATCTAGGGTTTTTGTCAACCTATAGCCCCCCAGGCAGAGGTCAGCAATATTCTCTCCTCCTTTGTTCTGTATGCCATGCCTCTCAATGCCTCACCTGAGATGGTGTTACTTTTCTGGCAATTAAATCCAATTAAACTAATTCAATAAATCCTGAGTAAATTAAATTCCAATAGTCAGGCACTTGGAAGGGATAGATGCAAAGATGAACAAGACCAGGTCCCTGGGATCGGGGAATGTATAGTCCAGTAGGGGAGATGAGGTACACAGAATAACAAACTATATAATATCATAATGATGGGAAGTTGCCAGTGTGGGAATTCCTTTGCTGGGCTACCCACCATCTCATTCCCCTCTCCCCACTTCCCTTACCCTTCCCACGCATTCACAGATTTCAGGCTTTCCCACCTCCATGTACTTCCTTACCTATCTTAGAGAAGTGCCCAAGAAACTGAAAGATTAAGTGATTTGCCTACCATCATACAACCAGTGTATATCAGAGGCAAAGCTTGAACCCAAATCTCCCATACCACAAGTCAGGACTTCTCTATCCACTACGCCAGTCCGCCTCTCTATAATGGCATGTGATAAACGTAGCTGAGAGCTACAATGAAAGTATCATGAACCTGCCAAGGAAAGCACTCTTGGTTAGGGAAATCAGGGAATATTTTCTAGAGAAGGTTGGGCCTTAATGGGTGGGCAGGGTTTTAGCTTGCCCAGGAGGAGTAAGGAAGAGTCTGAAAAAATTGACAGCCTAAGAACCACTTGAGAAAGTACGGTAGAGGTCACCCAGGGATGGATCTGAGCAAAGCAGAGATGCCTGAAAGGTCAAGGGGAGAAAGGGATTCCTAGGTAGCAGCCAATACTGACCAGGAGCTCCAGAGCAGGAAAATGAGCAAATGAAGCCAGATTGTTTTTACCGGAATCACTGTTCCCTTTGGGTCTCCTCCATCCCAAACATGAACAAATTGGTGTGCAGAGGAAATTAGAATTTTCTTCTACAGAAAGTAAAATATACAGAAACTAGGATTGGAGATTTAGTATGGGATGGATCTTTGAGAACATTGGGCATCCCACCGTGGGACAGGCTGAGAGAGGTTCATCAGTGAACCCTGCAGAGAAGGGGCATGATGGAAGACCAGCCTGGCCCTGTCTCCATGCAGGGTGACCATCACAAACAAACAGCTTGCCTGCTCCACTAAAGTCCTCTGGGATCCTCAGGGTGGTTCAGTGCTGACTGGCCTTCTATTGATGTTCCTTCCTCTCCCTCTTGTGGTCCATGAGAAGATTACACCTCCTGCCTGTTCTGCAGGTAATTTCTTTCTTTGCCTGCTGGATTCATAGTTTGTAGACACAGAACTGAAAGGGCCCTCAGAAGGCCATCTATTCCCCTATTTTACAAAAGAGAAAACTGAAGCCCAAAGTCTTTCCCAAAGTCACACTGGTGGTGGCAAGCAGCGTGATTTGACACTACTCTGGTACCATGGAAAGGGCACTGTCTCTAGATGCAGAGGCCCCAGGTTCAAATTCCACCTCAAATATTTGCTGCCTGTGGTACCTAATTTTGACTACAGTAATCATTTCTACATGAGTTTGACACTCTAGGGTATGCTGGCCTTATGCATGTAATTATGTAAGTATGTGATATATAATAACATATCATAGTAGACTCCCTGTGGAGGATTTTTGGGCAGATTTGTACCAGAGTAACCTGGAATTCAAGAGGATGTAGAGATTTCAATCTGTATCCATCCCAAAGATGTCTATTAGGTGTATACATGTCCAAGCTCCCTTGCAAAGGGTAAGCTCCATGAGGGGAGGGACTGTGTCTTAGCTAAGCTTTGTATCTCCCCCAATACTAGTCATGGTAGGTGTTTATCATACCTTTTTTTAATTGAATGGAATTGAATTAGATACAGAATGCTGGCATGAGCTCTGAATTAAGGAGTCAGGGGGTGGTTCTGCCACAAAATTACTATGTAACCTTGGACAAAACTCTCCATATCCAAACTGTTGCCAAGGCCTGTCAATTTCACCTTTGCATCATTTCCTCAATGTGCCCCATTATGTCCTCTGATACTGCTGCTACCCTGGTCCAAGCTCTCATCATCGCCTAATGATCTGATTACAGCAATCACCTGCCGCGGGTGAGTCGGCTGCCTCAAGTCTCTCCTCACTCCCAATTCATCCTCCATTCAGACACTAAAGTGATTTTCCTAAAGTGCGAGTCTGATTGTATCATCACCAGCGCTCTACTCAGTAAACTCCAGTGATTTGTAGGAACATACACAAAATGCCCTTTGGGGCATTCAACCCCTTCACAGCCTGTCCCCCTCCTACTTTTGCAATCTTCTTACACCTTACTCTCCAACACATACTCTTCAACACAGGGACACTGGCCTCTTGGCTATTCCACAAACAAGACACTCCATCCCTTATCTCTGGGCATTTTCTCTGATCATCCCCAATGCCTGCAACATCCTCTCTCCTCCACTCAGACTAATGACCTCCCTGGCTTCCTTTAAGTCCCAACTAAAATTTCACCTCTGACAGGAAGCTTTCCCCAACCTCCTCTTAATTCCAGTGCTTCCCCACCCCCTGCCACCCCCGTTCATTATTTCGTACCTCTCCTATAGCTTGTTTTGTATATATTTTTTGTATGTTGTCTACCCCATTAGACTGTAAGTTCCTTTATGGCAGACTATCTTCTGCCTCTTTTTGTATCCCTGGCACTTAGCACAGTGTCTGTTGCATAGTAGGTGCTTAATAAATGTTTACTGATTGATGAATTGAAACTCTCTGAGCCTCAGTTTCTTTATCTGTAAAATATAAAAGTTGGATCTGATTTATAAATAGAAAGACTTTCAGAATGTTAGAGCTGGAAGAGGCCCTTGGATATCACCCATTATAATTCCTCATGTGTTACAGATGAGGGGATGGGATCTGCTCAAGGTCATACATTGAATTCATGGCCAATTAAGGGTTAGAATCCAGCTCTCTGGACTTCTCATATGGGATGCTTTATCTAAAGTTCCTACCAGCTCTAAGATTCCATGATTCTGCATTTCTAAAATGTTTCCTTGGCTCATAAGTGACAAACGGTTCGATGTTGTCTGTCTCCCATTATTAGTCACAGGAATTGTTATTCCTCGATGCTGTTTTGTTTTGTTTTCCAGAAAAGTCATCCTAAAGCCCATTAAGGGACAGCAAACATGTCAATCCCCGCATGTGCCGTCCAACACATGCCTCTTTAAAGGTCCCCACATCTTATGGAGCATACAAGAAAGATGAGTGGCTACAGATGGATGGAAGCCGGTGTCTCCACCGTGACAGGCTAACTCTGATTGACAGTTGGAGAGGGCTCCACCAGGGCTGGCTCCCACCAAACACAATGCGGGGCTGGCCAAGTGGGGGAAACAAAATTAGTTTGCAAGATTAAAACGTATTAACACAAGTCCGGTAACTGTCATGTCATAGCTCCCCACTCTAATGCTGATGGACAGCCACGGCTTTCCGAGTGCGAGCAGGATGGGGCCCAGAGCATCTGCGATCTGTCTCGCATGACATCCCACAGGCTGCACATCCTCCTTTCGAGAAAATACAGCTTTCCTTGGGAAACGAGGTCTCAGGTCTCCCCAGACAGGTCCCAGCCCCAAACTACCAAGAAAAGTAGAGCAGGGAAGAGTAAGACCGTGGATAACCCAGCAACAACCAACATGCTGAGTTGGGTTAGAGATGGTAGTGGCTTGAATTTCTATCTTACTTTATGGTTTATGTAGCACATGCCTCACCATTGACCTAGAATGGAGGTCAGAGGAGCATAGCTCAAGATTCCAAAGAGGTCTTAGAGATTATCTAGCCCAATTCTCCTGAGAGGAATGGGTTTGCTGGAGATGAAAGAGAGCTGCCTTTGGAGTCAGGAGGCCTTGAATTTGGGCTCGACTATTTGCTGCCTTTGTGACCTCAGACATGTGGACCCCTTTATGTTTCTGGTCGTCATTCTCCCTATTTTTAAAAAGAATAGGATTGGATCATATGACTTCTAAATTCCAGAGCAGTAACTAGCCAGAGATGAACAGGTCATTGCCCCAGGGCACTGACATGGTGGTAAAATTTATGAGATAATCTTCTTCCCCAGGAATGTGCACTTTCTCCCTAGAGTGCCCATCATCCTTAAGCCACTGTACTGCACAACTACTCACAGCCAACCCTCCCCGTTATGGTCCCATTGCCATGGCAGCCCTCTCACAGGGTTTGTTCGTCCCCTCAACTCCTGAAGGAACAAGGGTAGGACTTCACTCCCCTCTTCTGGCTCAGTTGCACCTGCAGCCGGACTGAACTCTGCACCTCTCACCTTCCCTGTACTCAGAGAAGAATATGCTTAGTTAGGGTTCTGCTGAGATCCTTTCCAGTTTAATTTTTTTGATACTGTGACTCATCCAAGGCCCTACAGCCAATGAGGGGCAGAGTCTATACTAGAAACCAGGTTTTTTGTGTATAAATCTAGCCCCCCTTTCTACTGCACCAGGCTTGGCTTTTCCCTGGAAAAGATTTCAGTTCAGCTTCATTTCATAGTTGGTATCTATTAAGTACCTACCATGCTCCCAGCCCAGCCCTATTTGGCATCATCATGAAAACGCCAGCAGCAGGAGAAGACACAGTTCTTGCCTTCAAGGCAGTTGTCACACTGGGGAGGGAACACGCATGGCAGAGGTTCAGAGACACTGATCTTGGAGTCAGAAGGTACAGGCCCTAGCTCTGAGTCAATTATCTCATGGCCCTGAGACTACAATTCAGCCCTAAGCATGGAACCCTGGGCAAAGGTCTATTACCTCTTAGTCTAAGGACATCCAAAGAGCCAAGTCAAAGATGAGGTGCCAAACCTAGAAGTTCTTAGGCTTCTATAAAGCAAAGGAAAAGCAGAACCTGCCTATGTCTTCATCCATCCTCTTCTCATTATTTCATTCTCTGAGGATGGAGTGGTCTTCTCCCAGCCAAGGCTAACTCCTCCAGCAACACCCTTAATCCCATCTTCTCTTTTTTTCTGAATTTTCCTTCATCTCCGTTTTCCCATACTCATCCTCCTTTCCCTCTCTCTAGCTGGTGAGCATCCCCTTCCTCTTCCTCACTCTGCCTTTCTCTTCCTTACTGTCTCTTCTTCTTCCTCACTCTCTCTTCTTCTTCCTCACTCTCTCTTTCCCTTCTCATTCTCTGTTCCTCTTCCTCACTTTCCCTTTCCCTTCTCACTCTCCCTTCCTCTCCCTCCCTTCCTCTTCCTCACTCTCTCTTCCTCTTCCTCACTCTCCCTCTTTCTCACTCTCTCTTCACCTTCCTCACTCTCCTTTTCTCTTCCTCACTCTCCCTTCTTTTATACTTAGTAACATTGCTCTCTCCTAGCTCTACTTCAAAGTCACATTGCCTCAAGTCTCTCCCTGTTCCAATAACTCAGCCAGTAAATGCAGGTGAGTTTTCTAACATGTAGGTCTGTCCATGGAATGTCCTGCTTGCTGAGCTCCACTGGCTCCTATTACCTCTGGGAACACATAACCAAGCCCCTTCTTACCATTTCATCTTCTTATGGTTTTCTCTCTTCCACATTTCTATGAGATAACTACACAAATCAGAAAGAATGCTCCATTTTTATAGGTTTTTGGAGGGACTTGGCGGGGAGTTCACGCTAGTCCCTGCTTTCCAGCTGCCATCTTGGCTCCGCCCCCCTAAAAACAATGCTCCAAATCACTAATAATTAGAGAAATTAAAATTGACAGCTTTGAAGTTCTACTTCACACCCATCAAACTGACAAAGTTTAAAAAAAAGGTGAATGACTAATGTTAGCAGGACTGTAGGAAAATAGGCACTCTAATGAACTATGGGTGGAGCTATCCACTGGTACAGCCATTCTGGAGAGCAATTTAGAATTCTGACCAAAAAATAACTACATCGTGCACACTCAGCAATACTCCTCCTAGACCTATACCCCAAAGAGATAGAAGATGAAAAGGACCCATATATTCAAAAATATTCCCAGCAGCTCTTTTTATAGTGGCAAAGAAAATAGAAACTAAGGAAGTGTCCATTAGTTGGGGAATGGCTATGTAAATGATGGCACATGAATGTATTGTGCTATAAGAAATGGTAAAGGTGAAGATGGCGGCTGGGAAGCAGTGACTGGCGTGAACTCCCCACCAAGTCCCTCCAAAAACCTATAAAAAAAATGGCTCTGAACCAATTCTAGAGCTGCAGAAACCACAAAGTGGCAGAGGGAAGCAGGGCTCCAGCCCAGGACAGCCTGTATGGTCTCTGGGTAAGGTCTGTCCCCCATGGAGCTCCCAGCTGAGGGGAGCGGAGCTGAGCCCAGCAGAGCCCAGCGCGCCCAGCGGGGACACGGCGCGTACCGACCAGACCAGCAGCTGAGGGGAGAGTGCCTTAGCACCCTGAATCAGGGAGCTGCAGCAGTTACCAGACCTCTCAACCCACAAAAAGCAAAGACAACAGAGAAGGTTAGTGGGTAAAGCTGCAGGATGGGACGGAGTTTGTGGTGCCGCCACCGCCCCTGGGGCAGCGGAGGTGGGGCAGCTTTAGAACTACTGCTGCAGTTGCTTCTGGCCCCAGGCTCACCTGGTGGGAGGAATTAAGTGGCTGATCATAGCAGGAGTGAAGAGCCTGCTGAAGATTTAAGCCCAGTCTGGGTAGGGGGTTCTTGGGGAAGGAGGAGTGCTGATGAGGCAGCAC
>CM053623.1:418972274-418982895 GCA_028646595.1 Phalanger gymnotis
CTCTTTGTCTGTGTCGCAATGAATGGAGAAACAGTATAGCAGTTAGTGTTCGGTTGGATATAGGGATGGAAGATAGGAGATCTTTTATTTTTCTCTCTGTGTGTGTGTGTGTGTGTGTGTGTGTGTTTGTCTTCCAGCACTCCTTTGGTTTCCATGGTGCTACACTGTCCCAGTTCTCCATCTATTTGTCTGGCCAGTCTTCATAGCTAGGGCATCCCTTCTCTCTCGTCACTAACAGTGTAGTTCTTAGCTATGTGGACTAAAGCCCTCTTTTCTCTTTTTGTATGTAGTTGCATGTTGTCTCCCCCAATGGACTGTGTGTTCCTTGAGAATAGAGACTATTTTTTTTCCTTTCTTCGTTTCCCTAGTGCTTAGGACATACCTAGCACATAGTAGGTCATTGACTTGACTAGGGATTCTTAAACTGGGGCTCATGAACTCTTTTTAAAAATATTGTGATAATTCCTTTTCAATATAATTGATGGCCTTGCTAATTTTATGTATTGTATACATTGAAAAACATTCCTCTGAGAGGCTGTCCATAGACTTCACCAGGCAGCCCAAGGCATCCCTGGTTCAAAAAAGTTTAGGAATTCCTGCTTTACACTACCTCTTCTAGGGATCCCATGGGCTCCCATGGATTGAAATGTCATCCCAGTGCAGAAGATTCACAAATCCACATATTCAGGCTTAATTTCTCCCCTACACTCTAGTACCACATTACCAACTGTCCACTAAACATCCCTCTACCTGGATGTCCTACAGGCATCTCCAGATCCATTCTATTTCCGCAAAAAATTCATTCCTCCTACAAACTTCTCTGTTTCTGTTGAGGGGCCATCATCCTTCCAGTCACCCGAATTCACCATCTTGACTCTACCTCTTCCTCATCCCCATCCCCCACATTTGATCAATTGCCAGATCCTATCAGTTCTACTTCCACAAAATCTCTCCCATCCCTCCCTCTCTCTACGCTTACACAACCTCTCCTCTAGTTCAGATTCCCATCATCTCCCTTTTGGGCTACTGCAATAGCCTTGTGACTAGTCTCCCTGCTTCCAGGCTCTTCCTTCTCCAATTTGCACTCTGCCATGCAGTTGGCGAATTGATTTCCCTAAAACACAGCTCTGACCAAGTCAACTAGCAGCAGCATTCATCACCCACACAAGGACATCCAAAAATCTCCATTGGCTTTCTGTTGTTTCAGGATACAATGCAAGCTTCTCGATCTGTCCTTTTAACTCAAATCTCCATCCACCTTCACTCACTTTCATTCCAGTCAAGCTGGCCTGATAATAGTCCCACGTACCCAGCACTCTCTCTCTTACCATCTCCGCCTTTGCATAGAGACCCCAAGCCTGGAATGTTCTTCTTTCTCACTTGTGTCCCTGAGGAATCCTACCTTTCTTAAAAGTTCAACTTAGATTGCCCCCCTTCAAATTCCTTTGTATTTATTTATCTGTGTTACAGGTCATAACCATCATAACCACACACACACACACACACACACACACACACACACACACACTCCATCCCATAACATTTAGTAAGCTCCTTGAAGGTACGTGGTTCTTTCTTGTCTCTGAAGCCCCAGTGCCTAGCACAGTGTCTAGCAGCCCCTGGTGCTCAATAATACTTTCATTGAATTGGGGAGGGCAAATGGAGGTTGAGATATTCACCCACATCTTTAATCTGATTCAACCCACCCATGGAAAAAATGAAGCCGTCAATATCCACCCAAGCCTTGATGGCGTGTTTTCATTCCTCTGTCAAAGTTTATCCTTCAAAGTTTCTTCTTTCATAATAACCTTGATTTGGGGATGGAGGTGAGTTGCAGGCAAGGTCAGCAAAGACTTTCATGTCTCTTGGTTGAGTCTCCTCTCCTGTTTTCAATTTCCTTTTCTTCCACCTCTTCTTTTGCTTATTAATATAGCTTCCTATCTGTGGAACAGCATCTCTTCATGCCACATATTTTGAGTGTTACAAAGAGATATTGTTAAAAATGATGGTAATTATAGTTTGGTTTAATATAGGTCTAGACAAGACAAGATAGCTTCCCAGAAGACAATGTCTTCTATCAGAGGATCTCACAATGGGGGAATAGGCGTCATTTTTGCTCTCACTCTTTTGAATGGGCTTTCTTAGATCTTCCCCTTCTATTCTCTATCACATCTTACATTTCTTACCTTTACATTTGAAAAATGAGCTGACTTCTTACAAGCAGACACATCTGTCTGCCGCCTCCAGCGTTCCCCAGCTGGGAGCAGAAAACCCAAAGGGTTCTGGGATTTGCCATCCTCCCTGTGACTTCATTGACCTCCCATTTGGAGGATGCCGCTCTGCCTGCTACTTTAGACCCGGCTTTAGAAGTCATCACATGGCTTAAAAATAATTGACTGACATTGTCTCCTGCTAAATTTATATCCTTTTGAAATGTGGTGAGAGAGAGAAAGAGAGAGAGAGGGGAGGGAGGGAAGGGGGAGGAAAGAGAAGGAGAGAGAGACAGAGAGAGAGAGAGAGAGAGAGAGAGAGAGAGAGAGAGAGAGAGACAGAAAATTTCTAGGTTCACTCCTTTTTATCCTGGAAGTTCAACCCCATGGCGGGGTCAATATAGACTCAAGAGCAGCCTTCAGTAAGCACCAAGAAACTTCTACAGGAAGGCTTTCCTAATCTCTCTTAATTCTAGTGCTTTCCACTCTATTGATTATTTCCTATTTATCCTGTTTATAGCTTGCTTGTTCATAGCTGTTTGCATGTTGTCTCCTCCATTAGACTGTGATTTTTTTCAAGGGCAGGGACTGTCATTTGTCTTTCTTTGTATCCCCAGCGTTTAGCAAAGTGCCTGGCACATAGGAGGTACTTAATAACTATATTGACTGACAGATCATTGTAGTTCCAGACCCACGACCTTGCTCTTGGGTAATCCTAGGAAGATTACCACCAATGTGACACAAATATTTTGTAGGGTCCTGGGTGATCTTATACCTTAACCTCAAAACCCATCAACCCATTCTTAGCTCCAGGCTGTGCTTCCAGGCTAAGACTTTAGTTATGCCTTGACCTGTCAGCCCAAGCTGCCTTGCTAAGGGTCAGATAGTCCCTACATCCCTTGTCTGGGGGGACTGAAGCATGAGGCAGCAGGTAAACTTGGGTTCAAATCCTGACTAGTCATGTGATCCTGGAAGTCATCTAAATGAGTGCCTCAGTGCATCTCAATTTCTTCTCGTCTTCAAAAATCAAGAGGTTGCACTAGATGGCTCTCAAGGTGTGGATTCCAAATATAGAATTTAGGATTTCTTTTTAAGACCTTTAGGTTCCAAATCTGTGATCCTATGTCAGAATCATTTGGCCCCAAACGTTACAAAGCTTGAGAGTCTCAAATGTTACACATAGAGATAACTTATTATGATACCGGTGACATAGGAGAGACAGTATGTTATAGTGCAAAGCCGTCCAAAATGCAGCCCAGACCATGGTGCAATTTATGCAGCCTGCCTACAAGCATAGAAATTTAGATAAATGCTTTAGTAAACAAAGCTGAGCTGCTGCAGAGCTCTCATTAAAATCAAAACATATTGTCAATTGTTTCAATAAAAACCTAAGGTTGGACAGCCCCGTTATAGTGGATAGAGGGCTGGAGATGGAGTCAGCAGACACCTGAGCTCAAATCTTACATTTGGTTTCCCCAGCTGGAAAATGGGGACAATAATATCCATAGCTTTTCCCTCATGAGGCTGTTATGAGGATCAAATGAGACCATGGATACAGGTGGCTTTGCAAAATTTTAAGCATAACTTGAGCTTTAGTGATGAGCATTCGGAGGTAAGGTCATCCTTGGCCTGGTGGGTCAGGTAGGCTGATCCAGGCACAGCAAAGTCATGGAATAGAGTCAAAATACTTTCTGCCAAGGCTCTGGGAAGTCTCCTTGGGGCAGAGCCAGGGCCAAAGAGTCAACGGTGTTCTCTCAAGCCTGTGAAAAGAACAGCCAGGAGGCACTTCCTAGGAGTGACTGCTCTATCAGGTAGCCAGAGGCTTGCTGCCCCTTCATCTGAACAGCTCAGACTTCAGACCAGCTTCAGACAGCCTTGTAATTAGCTAGGATTTTAAGAGCCTGCATTGGATCTCCTACCAGGCCCTCTCCCTAGTCCGTATCCCCCAAGCAAGCACCCACCACCTCCTACACCAGGCAGCTGGGTGTTTTGAACTAAGGACAAGCAGCAGCATCCTGGAGTTAGGAAGATCTCAGTTCAAATTTGGCCTTGGGCACTTCTTAGCCAGCTTCTTTGCCTCAGTTTCTTCATCTATAAAATGGGTTGTGGTGAAGATAAAGTACTTAGCACAGTGCCTGATGCATAATAGATGCTTAATAAATACTTCCTTCCTACATTAGGCCTTCACTGACCCTCCCAGTGGCTAAGTGCCCTTTTCTTGACTATCTTGTATTTTTCCGCATATATTTTGTGTGTGTGTGTGTGTGTGTATGCACATTCACATATATATGTGTTTATATGCTGTACATGGTATCAGAACGAGAGTCTTAAATTGGGGTTCCGTAAACTTTTCTTTTAAAAAAAATTATGTCGATGTAATTATTAGCATCTAGATGGCACAGTGGATAGAATGCCTGACCTGGAGTCAGGAAGACATGAGTTCAAATCTGCCATCATGTATTTCCTGGCTGTGTGATCCTGTGCAAGGCACTTAACTTCAATTTTCTCATCTATAAAATGAGGATAATGATAGCAGCCAGCTCTCGGAATTATGGTCAGGATCAAACAGCGCAACATTTCTAAAGTACTTTCAAACCTTAAAATGCTGTATAAATGTTAGCTACAGATTGGTTTCTTTTTTTCATAACAATAATAATAATAACTAACATTTATATGGTGTTTACTATGTACCAGGCACTCTACAATTATTATCTCACGCATTTTATTTTTTAGATTTAAAAACATTATTCTGATGAGGGCTCTATAGCCTTCACCAGATTATCAAAGGGGCCCATGACACAAAACTAACTTATGAACCCTGGTTACAGAGTGTAAGCATCTTGAGGGCATGTGCTTTAGCCTCTGGGACACCTTATGCCCTCTTCTCTATCTCAAGATGTATTGGAGATCCTTGAAGAGTTTGGCCTTTGTTGCCTATGATTAATTCAGTGTCCTTGATTGAGTCTTACTAGGTGCTAAGCCCCAGGCCCAAACCCCTATTAGGTGCTAAGCCTATGTGGGTGTGAATTGGTAACTAAGGTGGGGCTCCAGGTGGGGCCAGTGAAGGGAGGTGCTAACACCAGAGCCAATTGAAGGAGCCTAAGTTCTGGTCTCTCAGATGATGTTTGATGACGTCTGAAACTGCATAAAAAGGGAAGGTGGAGCTATTTGCTCAAGGTTCTCACTCTTGGTGGCCCACTGATGTGGAAACTCCAGGCAGCTCTAGCTAAAAGCCCTCCAGCTTGTAAACTGAATGTTGGGACTTTGTTAAACTCTGGTAACTATGAATTGGGATTTGAATCAGACAGGGTCTGATGTTTGTAATTTGTTTGTATTTGCTCTGAAGTTCAGGGTGCTGGCTTTTTCCCCTGAACTAAGTGAATGGTATTTGCATGCTGGATTAAAGTAAGATTGTTAACCCCCTTAACGTTGCTTTCCTTAGTAAAGCAGATCAAAAAGAACCTGGGCTTGCAGCGTTCTGTAAGCTGGTTGTTGTTGATTTCACACCACCCCCCCACAGCAGCTGCTAGCTGAATTGTTGCAACACAAGAGGAAGACCCTATAAGAGATGTTAAGTTCCCCATACAAAAAAGCATTGACACATTTTATTTTTGAGGCCTATTAGATCTGGAAAGTGGAAAGGACTATAGGCTTCCAGTGGGAAGGATGATTTGCTAGGCAGCTCTAGCCCCCAACAAAACTGTAAAGTCAACAGACCTTGTGTTGGAAGCCACTTACCTCCCTCTTTGTGTTCCATTCCCCTTTGCAGTGAGATGTTTTTACTAGAGCTCTCTGGCATTCATGATACCGTAGCTTCCCACATCACAGAAGACTCAGATCTGATCCTTGCATTTACAATGAAGGTGTTGGGAACTGTTGGTGTCTAGGGTCTAACTCTGCTCACAAGTGAAGAGAAGTTTTAGCACCAGCAGGTGGTGCTAACGGGTCACTTAGAATATTCTAGCCTGTAATTGGCGATGTGGAAAACCTGAGATAAAAAGTAATGCATCTAGCAATTGAAGGTCAGCTTCCTCAGATGAGTCAGGGTAGGATCAGGATCGATGTGTACTAACCAAGGAGCATGCAACCCGGAGGGGGGAGAGCTGGCAAAAGTCAGCTATGGAAGTCCTAAAGCTGACAGTAAGGCACAACTCACACAGGATAGACACAAGATCATGAATCTTTGAAAACCCCTACAGAAGTGTTCCTGTCCAGGGAGAGTGTTGAGCCAGCCTTTAAAAACCTCTCGAGTTTTTTCTCCTTCAGGTAGACAGAGGCCCCAAGATCAGTTTCAGTCCCAAGAATGGTGGCAATGGGGGTCTAGATGGGCTACCCAAAACCCCCAGGGAAAACCCTAGAGTCTGAATTGGAGGTGATGGAGACATTCAATGGATTTAGGGACCCAGAGCCAAACCAGGGAACAGCCTGAAAAAGGCAGCTATGTTCACATTTGAAAAGAAAATCCTCACCTAAATGAATGCATTTCTTACAGTGGTACTTTAGACATCAGTTGGGGAGGGGGGTGCCTCTTTGCCTTTCTGGTGCTCCTGAAATTAAATCATACAACTGACTGCCAAGTCTGGAGTCAGGAAGGCATGAGTTCAAATCTGGAAAGTCTACTTACCCAGAAAAATCAAACTTTAAGGGATATCTTCCTTCACTTGGGAAAAGTTTTGCTGTGAAGTTTAGGCAAAAATATAAACAGCTCTTGCCATGGGTCACCCACTGGCTTTTTAATAGAACAGAGCAAGGAAACCAGGTAGAAGGGCTATCAGGGCAACCCAACTCAGAGTCTGAATAAAGAGCCAAAGACAGATCAGTATAGACTCACAAGGCACCTTCAGGAATATCTAGTCTGAGTCCTTCAGGCATGGAAAACAATCTTAAAAGGGCTTTTGTGAAACCTATTAACCATAGAGAAGAAAAAGACTTCCTTCACTCTCTCTGCCTCCATCCCAATGTCAATGGCTCCACTTCCAGGCCACTGCCCTCCTCTTCTTCCAGTTTTATGCATCCAAGGGTAGGTAAATGTTTAACAATTATCTCTCCAACACTTTAGAATTTAATCTGAAATAATTGACATTTTCTTCATTGCTTTCTTAAGTCTAGACAATGTACAATATAATAAAAGATCTAAGTTGCAGCGTCTGCTTATTTCTGAATCATAAAATGATCACACTGAAAATTTAACAATCTGCTCTTGCCAACCAGTGTGAGCTGGCTCCAAAACACCTTTGCAATGTATCCCACAGACCCCCATATGTATGCATGGTGAGATTTGATCCTTTAAAATCACACCTGGGTCTCTGCCTCCTTCCTACTCCGGAATATTGGCTCAAGGTTCTAGAAGTCCCAGGGAAAAAATAGATTTCTGTACTGGCTTCAGGTATCATATCAATTACCTGGGAAGAATATACACATCTACAAAGACTAATACACACTAAGGTTGTCATTGCACAGCTATAGGTAAAGCAAGACCTTGGTCCCAGAGAAGCGAAATAGAAGACTTTATATGTACTATAATCAGAAAATCCAAGTTCAAAATTTCTATTATTCCATTTGAGGTGAGGAAATGAATCTCCCTCTGCCCAAATACCCCCACCCTCAGAACATTTTGTATTTAATTTAGTCTAAACAATTGCTGAAATTTTAGAAAGAGTACAATAAACTACGGAACTACCAAGTGGCAGAAATACTCAAGATCTACAGTATAAAAAAAGTGGCAAGATTATATTGTAAATATCACTATTGCAAAATAAAGTGAAATTATCCATGATCCTTTCTAGCCTATTAAACATTTCAATATCTTCAACCAAAAAGTAACAAAAGTTTTAAAAAAAATACTGCAGAGGCCCAGGATGGGTATCCTATTATGTTAATCTCTGGACTTAACCCACCATCCTCCTAGTCGGATAATAAGTTAGTATAAATAGTAAGCTGGGAACTATAGCAGAACATATGTGTATGCGGGGGGTGGGAGTGGTTGGAGGCTCCATGACACTGGTTAGATGGGAAGGTCACTAAGTGGTTCCTCTTCCTCTTTTCCTGCCTCTTTCCTTCTCATACAAAGCTCTCTTCCATGTTCGCACACAGGAGGAAGGAGTCCACCAGTCGAGGCTTGACAAGTTGTTGGAAATCGGTGTCCTGGAGGCCTTCTGGGCAGATTGCTGCCAGGGTACGTAAGGCAGCCTTATGGAAAAGGAAGGAAAAAAGTTCAAGGTCAATGAGAGAGACATATAGGCGGAACCAGCTAACTGTCCATTCTGATGGGTTATTTCTCCTAATTGCCATAAGCATCCCAGGTTCCTGGGTTAGCCCAGCTAGAAGAGACCTTGGTTTCCATTCAATTCAACTAGTATTTATTGTAAACCTACTGTGTGTGAGGCCCCAGACTAACTACTGAGAACACAAAAGACAAAAACAAAGAAAATTCCCCTATTCTCTAGGGGGTTATATTCTGCTGGGGGGAACTGCATGTACAAAAGTAAGTAAAAACCAGATATGCACAAAGTAAATACAAAATTGGCAGGGCAGCTAGGTGGTGCAGTGGCCTGGAGTAAGGAAGACTCATCTTCCTGAGTTCAAATCTGGCCTCAGACACTTACTAGCTGTGTGACCTTGAGCAAGTCACTGTTTGCCACAGTTCCTTCATCTGTAAAATGAGCTAGAGAAGGAAATGTCTAACCATTTCAGTACCTTTGCAAATATTGGGAGTCACAAAGAAAGAAAACCAAAATGATCTCAGTGGGATGGAGAGTACCCATAAGTGAGGATGAAATCAGGAAAGACCTTGAGGACAGGTCACCTAAACCAGGCTTCAAAGAAAGCTAGAGATTCTGAGAGACAGAGGCGAGAAAGAAGAGCCTTCCAGGTGGGGGGCACCGCCTGTGCTGTGGTGTGGAGATGAGAGATGAGATGTCACGTATAGGGAACAGGAAATAGGTGAGACCTATTGATATGCAATGTATGTCAAGAGGAATCAGATCTGAATAGTTCAGAAAGCTAAAGTGGGGCTAGATTCTGCAGGGCTTTAGAAGCCAGACAAATGACTTTGTATTCCATTCTAGCAATAAGGAAGGACTGAAGTTTCCTGAGCAGAGGAGTGGCAAGGTCAGCCCAGGCACTGAGGAAAGAATACTGGCCTTGGAGTCAGGAGACCTGGCTCTGAGTCCTGCCTCTGACACCAACCGGCTGGGAAACCTTAGGTGAAGCATCTCATCTTGCCAGGTCTCAATTGGCTCCTCTCTAAAATGGGAATAAGAATACTTTTGTCCCCAGCACTTAGTACAGTGTCTGGCCCACAATAAATACTGTTTGATTGATTGACTGACGGACTGACTGACTGACTGATTGCTGGATGGATGGGTGGACAACTTGCATCACCTGCCACACAGAACCACTTCGAGGAAGATGTTTTATAAACCCTCAAAGGCTGCCCCCCTATGAGCTGTTATCCATTCCCTGGTTGAATTTTTGCCCATCCTTTAAGGCCCAAATCAAGAGCTCCTCCTCCATGAAGCATTCCCTGATTCCTACAAACAGTTATGACCTCAGGCCAAACACAGTATTTAGTTTTGAAGCTCTCATAATGAACTTAGCCTGTAACACACTGGGTATTACAGTTACATGTTTGTTATTTCCCTACTTGCCTAGGAGCTCCACGTGTACTTACCGAAGTCTAGCCCCATGTTCTAACCCCAGAGGGCACTTAATCAATGCTTGATGACTGCACTGTCTTCACTAAAGGGAACTGAGGCAGGAGGAAAGGGGCCAAAATGATCATTGAGGAGAGTAGCCAGAAAAAGGCCAGGCCGGTGCCTGAGGCAGGTCCCCTCCTCAGCCCGACTTCAGACAGACATGGCCCCTGGTGAACGTGCATGCTAAGAAAACAGGCTCGAAGATTAGCTATGGGAAGGGGGATAAATGTGTAATTAATAGTTTTAGCACTTTAAGTTCACAAAATACTTTTTGGTGTCTCATTTGATCTTCACAATGACCTTTTAAGGTTATTGTCATTATACCCATTTTACAGATGAGGAAGCAGGAAAGGTAAGCCATGTGCCCAAGATCACATAACTGAGGCTGGATTTGAATTCAGGTCTTCCTAACTCCAAGTCCAATGGTCCATCCAAGTAGGTCAAAGCCAGATTGTGGAAAGTCCTCCAAATTCCTAGAGTATAATTTAGCTGTTGTACTCATGCTGTCATGAGATAACATGATTCAGGAGCTGGAAGTAATTTTAGAGGCCATTAAGTCTAAATGCCTCATTTTACAGACAAAGAAATGGGCACAGAGATGTCTAGTGACTTGGCCAAGGTCACCCCTCTAGTAAGTATCTGAAATAGAAGTTGAACCCAGATCTTTTGAGTTTGATGCTCTATCCACTATAGGGTAGGAAAAAGATGGCACCC
>CM053623.1:418991924-419011410 GCA_028646595.1 Phalanger gymnotis
TTATTAGGCTTTATGCATCTTAAGACATTATTTAGAGAAAGGGGCCCATGAGCTTCCCCAGACCTCCCACTGGGTTCATAGGCTTCCCCAGACTGCCAAGGGCAGCTCTGGTTTTATCAGATTAACCAAGGGGTCCTTAACACACACACATACACACACACAAACACACACACACACACATACACACACACACACACACACACACACACACACATGTTTTAAGAACCCCTGGTCTAGTCCATCTCCTCACCATACAGATGAGAAAAATGAGGCCCATGGAACGAGTTGGCCAAGGTCACACAAGTAGTAAGCAGCGGTGCCAGGATTTGAATCCACTTCCTCTGACTCCAAATCCAGTTTCTTCACCTGTTTCTTTTTCCTGGCCCATGCCACCCTCCCACCCACCCCACCCCCAACCTACCAATCCTATTTCCTGCCCATCCACAAAGCCTGCAGCTTAATGAGATTTTAATGGAATACCACAGGATGGTAATGATTTATAGCTGGTCAAGGAGGCCCTTGGGCCCAGAGCCACAGGATCCCAGAGCTGGAACAGAATTCCAGAGGTCCACCTGGGCCGGCCCTTTGCCTTCAAGCAGTCAAATGTCTCATCATCAAGAGCAGGCTGGCAGCTGAGTGGCACCATGTATCATGGCAGACCTGGAGACAGGAAAACTCATCTTTCTGAGTTCAAATCTGGCCTCAGATACTTCCTAGCCATGAGACCCTGGGCAAGTCACTTAACCCTGTTTGCCTCAGTTTCCTCATCTGTAAAATGAACTGGAGATGGAAATGGCAAACCACTCCAGGATCTCTGCCAATAAAAAGCCAAATACAGTGGTCACAAAGTTAGACACAACTTAAATGACTAAACAAGAAAGGAAGGCACTTTGCCCTCTCCTCTTTCCTCCATTTGGGGGGGGGGGTATCTTCCTGATGTCTAAACTAGGAGCTCTTAGCCTTTTTGTGTCATGGATCCCTTAGGCAGTCTGGGGAAGCCTGCTGTTAAGGGAGCTTATCTTTTTCAGTTGCCGTACTTCCAGTGCAGGAGGCCCTGGTCAGGGACAAAGCTCTCCCTGAGCTGACATAATTTATTGCTGCGTCCCAAGCTGGAACCCCCATGTGCCCTTGGGAGACAAGACAGGTGCCAGCCAGTCCACCAGGCTGGGACAACCCCCTTCTTAAAATAATGTTTTTTAAGTGTACGTATTAAAATACATAGGATTACAAAAGAAACTAATTCTAGTGAAATATGCTTATGAAATTTAAAAAAAAAACAAGTTCATGGAACCCAGTTAAGAACCCCACTGAAGGCCTTTCTCACTATCTTTTGAATCCCAAAATATGAGAACCCAGCTAATAAATGTCTGAGGCTGAATTTGGATTCAGTTCTTCCTGGCTTCCGGCCCAGTCCTCTATCCACTGAGGCACCTAGCTGCCCCTATAATAACATGTATAGGATTACAAAAGAAACCAATTCTAGTGAAATACACTTATCAAAATATTTTTTAAAAAATAAGTTTATGGATGCCTTGCTAAAGGCCTTTCTCACTGTCAGTTGAATCTCAAAATGTGAAAATCTTGGCAGGAACACTAACAGAATCGATCACCCAGCCCACATTCCCCATGCCCAGATCCTTCCTCTGATTGTTGGGAAGTTTTGACATCAGGGAGTCTTAGCTCAAACAAATGGTTATTCAGCCTCTGTAGGAATACTTCCCATGACAGGGGGCTCACTACCTCTTAAGGCAGCTCAGATTGTAAGAAAGGTCTTACTTATATTGAGTTGAAAGGGGCCTCTCTGTAATTTGAAAAATAAATGCAATCTCTCTTCTATGCGAACAGACTTCAGACACTTGAAGTGAATGATCTCTTTCCCCCAGTTCTTTCAACTAAGCCAGTCTTCACCCCATCCTGGTCATCCCCTTCTGTGCATTCATCAGCTTCACAGTACTCTAGATGTGCTCTAACGTAAACAGTGGAGAGCAGTACAACCATTCCAGATACTCTTGCTCCAGATACAGAGCTGCTCATGTTTGGACTAATGTTTTTAGAAATTTCTCTGACCTATGCTATCAGTATGGGTCCTGTCTCCTCCAAGTTACTAACTTACCTTTCAAACCCCAACTTCCTTTTAGCCCTGGCTTCCCAGATACACCCCCCCCATCCCTGTGGGGGAAGTCTTCATACACGTGTCCCTACCTTCCCAGTCCTCAGTCCAGCCCCTTCAATCCCTCCCCCTCTCCCTCGTTCTGGCCACAGTCAGACATAGAAAATACCTACCATCCTCCTGTATGATGTCCGAGGCACACTGTTCCAGGACAGACATGTTTGCCAATATTGTCACAATCTGGAAGAAAGAACATTGACTCAGAAAGGGAGCCACATAATGCCAAAGTCCTGCCCATTCTGGATGAAAGATTCCTTTATCTAATTTATGGCTCTGTGCTTACCACTTGCCCAGGCATTTAGCAAAAATGTTTCCTTCAATCAATGTGGGATTCTATCATCTCACAGGATTTCCACAATGATAAATTTCCATTTATTAAGTCTAATTAAAAGGTTGGCATTTATTAAAAAGGAAATAGGTTTCAATATTTAAGTTTATAAATTTTCTTATTATGTATTTAAGTTTTAGTAATAAAAAATACAAAAAAGGAGATATAATCCTTTAAGATCTATGGAACAGTGAAAAGAGGTCCTTTAACCAGTGACTACTAGAATCCCATAATCTCCGCCCTGGGCCAATAGGCAAGGGTTTATTCATAAGATGGTACCAGGGACACAGCTGTCACTGCCTTACAACACAGTGAGATCATTACCTAGTCCTTAGATGCCACCCCTCCCCTGCTCTGTGCCTAAGACCTCTAGGTGGCTCACAGCACAGCACAATGCTCAAAACTTCCCCAAGGAAACACCTAAGACAGTGGCACACAAACACAGACATACACAGAAAGCTGCACCCATTCCCCACTTTCGTTAGAGAAAAGCTAGATGCAATGCTCCACTGGGAACAGGGAGAGAAGAGATCACTGTTCTGGAGTCTGCTTTGAGAGCTGGACCTGAAGATGAATAATGAAAAGTATGAGATAAGCCCTGGAGGTGTCCCTGAGGGTTATGAAAGACCAAAGACTACCCCTAACCCCAAGTGCCTTGTTCTTTCCCACCTCCATGTTGGGAGGAAGGAGTTGTTCCTATTCCTAGAATATCTTCCCTCCCTCTTTCTTTACCTCCTGAGTTCCTACTAAGACCAAGTTGAATGCCTCCACCTACAGGAAGCCCTCTCTGATCTCAGTCTTCACTGTCAGACCTCACATGCTACATTTATTGTTACCTGGATTTGTGTCCTATCCCCACACTAGACTCCACGCTCCATGAGGCAGCTCAGTGGTGGAGTGGATAGAGCAACCGGCATTGCTGTTCAGTCATTTCAGGCATGTCTGATTCTCTGTGACCCTATCTGGGGTTTTCTTGGCAAAGATACTGGAGTGGTTTGCCATTTCCTTCCCCAGCTCATTTGACAGATGAGGAAACTGAGGCAAACAGGGTCAAGTGACTTGCCCAGAGTCACACATCTGGTATCTGAGGCTGAATTTGAACTCAGGTCTTCCCGAGTCCAGACCTAGCCCTCTAACCACTTTACCATCTAGCTGCCCTGAATTCAAATCCAGCCTCAGATACCTAGTAGCTGGGTAACCCTGGGCAAGTCATTTAACCCATTTGCCTCAGGTATCTCAATGGCAAAATGTAGTAATAATAGGATCACCTCCCAGGGCTGTTTAAGGATCCAGTGATTTAACATTTGTACAACACCTGACATAGTACGCATTATATAAATGTTAGGAGGAAGAGGAAGAGGAGTGGTGGTGGTGGTGGTGGTGGTAATAGTAGTAGTAGTAGTAGTAGAAGTAGTAGTAGTAGTAGTAGTAGTAAGAAGATAGAGATCTCTCATTTAAACTGGATATCTCTTCAAACCCTAATACAACTTAGCCCTTAGTAGGTGCCTAATGAAAGTGTTCACTAGCCCTAGAGTCAGGAGGATCTGAGTTAAAATCTGGCCTCAGACATTTACTGTGTGTGACCCTAGGCAAGTCACTTAACTCCAGTTGCTTCGAAAAGAAAAAAAAAGTGTTGAATTTATTTGCCCCAGGTGATGAATACTTGGTTAGGAAGAGCCAACCTTCTTGGGCAATCAAGGAAGAGTCTCTCTAAAGAGTGGTCCAGAGCAAAGAAATGAATTAACACAACAAAGAAGAGGCCACATCTCTTCCTTCTCCATGGTTAGGAAGGTTGCAGAAGGCATATACCTTTCTCTATGAATGCCTAAAGAAGGAGGGCCTTGTTGCCCAGGAGCCGATCCATGAGGTGCCCCTGGCCCTGCCCCCCAATGCCACCTTCCCTAAGGGTTACCAAAGATCTGCTTCCCTACAGGGGCCAGGGAGCTCAGATTGGTTTCTGCCCTTTGTGTATCCTAGAGATGCAATGGAAAAAGATATTGGTTGCCTTGAGGATCCAGTCTCCTGAATGCTGGTGACCACAGAAGGCTCAGGCTGGCTGGATGTGGGGTGTTGGCCCCTTTCGTTTCATACTCCCACCCATAATTTGGTCTGGACTTGAGCCTGTCCTTGGTCCTCTGATCCATTTCAGTTTCCTTTTGGGATTAAGGTTTGGGGTTTATTTTTTTAAGGTCTCCAAGCCCTGCTGACCACTTCTCTCCTGGGCTACAGTCTCCTGCTCTCCTCTGACTCTCACTGGGTGCTGCCAACCTTGAGCACAAACCATAACCTCCCAGACCTGGTTCTTCACTCTGACTGGCAGCCCTGAGCCCCCAAGGCCTATGGCTAAGGAAGGCCGATGTCAAAGGGAGGGAAGGACAGGATGAGGCCAGGAAAATGAGACACCAACATGGGGGAGAATCAGGAGAAAAATGCCCAGCCACATGGCCACCTTATAAATTCAGGGACTGGTAAATTTAATAGAGTGCTTCTGTAATTGGGGCACAAGGCTACAAGGGGGCAGGGCTGTAGAGTCCAAGTTACGGCCTCACGGTTCAAACAGCCACGGCCCCATAGGAATAGCCAGTTACCCCAGGGAGAAGGTATAGAGGAGAATTTTCCTTTCAGCTGTGGTGTTCTTTCCTATAAAAAGAGAAAATAAGAACTGAGCAGGGACAAGCGCTAATCACCAATTACCATATTTTAAATGATGATACACAATCTGGAGCGAGAGTATAATCAATCCCCTATGAGACGGCAGGATCTTGAGTTAGGGAATCTAATAGTGCCCACATCATGGGTTCACTGACGGTCTCCTGGGGCTCCTTCAGCCACCCAGTATGATGCCTTGCAAGGGGCTCCTTTAGCAATGGAATGGCATGCTCTCAGTGTTGTAAGAGATCTCTGGGGTCATCTAGCTTGATACATGACCAACCAGGAAACCTCTTGGTGACATTCCTCACAAGCAGACATCCAGCCTGTACTTGAAGACCTCTCCAGAGATGGGGAACTCACTACCTCTAGAGACAACCCACCTCATCATTAATGAAATAATTAGATTTAAAATGTTGATACTAATAATAACAAATAGCATTTATTCAGTGCTTTACACATGATTTCTTATTTAATTCTCACAACAACACTGGCACATAGATACTGTGACTACTCCCATTTTACAGATGCGGAAACTGAGGCTCAGAGTGGTGAAGCAACTGACTGACCCTGGGTCACACAGCTAAGTGTCTAAAGCAAGGTTTGAACTCAGTTATTTCTATTCCAAGTCCAGTGCTCTTATCTACTATACCACCTGTCTGCCTTTTATTTGTTTGTTTGTTTGTTTTAGAAGGAGGAAAGCAAGGCAATTGGGGTTAAGTGACCGGTCCAAGGTCACACCTCTATTAAGTGTCAAGGATCTGAGGCTAGATTTGAACTCAGGTCCTCCTGAATCTAGGGCCAATGCTATATTCACTGCTCCAGCTAGCTGCCCCAACCCCTGTCTGCCTTTAGGTAGCTCTTAGTTCTGCCTCTGGTGCCAAGCAGAATAAATCAAACCCCTCTTCCCCAAGATATATAGGGTGTCCCCAAAGTCTTAGTGCAGTTGGAAGCATTAAATAGCTTTATTATTATTATTATTATTATAGCTTAAATAACTCTGAAAGTTAAAAACTGCACTATCAGATACTTGAAGACACCTACCACATCCCCAATCCCTTCCCCTATCCCTCCTAATTCTACCAGTGCTCGTACCCCCACCTCCCTGTCTACCATTCCAGACTGTGCTAAAGACAGCTACCTCGTCTGCCTCATCAAAACACCTGCGGGGACCACGTTTTCAACCAAACCAGCTTTGCCTTTGACTAGATCCTTAGCTATTTCCATCCATTCGCAGCCTGTTGGGGAAGGAACAAGAGAAAATATCAAGCCTTCCCCTCTGGTAAACAATGCTGGTTCCCGAGGCCCAGCTCAGTTACCATTCGTTTGGATCTCACTAAGCTCTTAAGAATGACCAAGTGACTCATTCCCCCCAAGCCTCCTCACTGCACACAAGCCTACTCTCTACGTGTGATGGGGACCTTCTCCACAAGCCAAAGTCCCACAAACCAAATGAGTGAGCAGTAGATGGTGATGGAGTCAATTTCAAAATGGAAACTTCATTTACAATTCCACATTCTACTAGGTAGTGAGTGTTATGAGGCTTGGAGGCACCCATTGCCGAATTCGTCAGATTGAATTAGACTCTGTTAGTGAAAACCACTTCCCTTTTACAGAGACCACACCCCATGTGGTTTTCTCAGATCCAGTTGGAAAATTCAGTTCATCTCAATCTGAATAACCATATATCTTTTCCCTGCTTTGATTTTGGTTCTCAAATTACCTAATTTTATTTTTCTGCCTTGGAAACCCTTCCGCAGCTTGCAACTGGGACATTAGGAATCCACTGTCCTAGACCCATCTCTGAGACAGCTTTGATTTTCTCTTGTGAACTAGGAAGGTCCAAGCAGAAAAGAGATGGGCTAGAAGCAAAGACAAGGAAAAGTATGGGGAAAGAGGGAAGGCACCACAGTCCATTGCTGATAATGGACACAAAATGAGATTCAGACTCCTTACTGCCTACTCGCTTCAGATCAGGAGCTAAATAAATCCTTGCTGGTTGACTCATTAATTGATCCCATGAGGTAGAGGTCAGCACATCTCCATGTGTTGCTGTCAGATTCTGCACAACCTGTCCTTCTGACCCATTAGGACTGCTCATAGTCTGTTTATTCAGCTGGCTCTTGGGGGATGCAAAAGAACAGGTGTGGGCAGACAGCGATGGGAAACGGAGTGGTCAGATGGGGTGGAAAATGCCCTGGCAAACAATTCCTGACAGCCTAGAGCTTTGCTGGACCCTGATCCTAGCCATGTCCTCCTACATAAAGATTTTTTACCTGGTTTGTGGAGTATTAAATGAAATAGAAAAATCGCTGATTTGGGCATCTAGACTAAAGCCCAGGATTCGAATTCTGATTCTGTCATTAAATGCCCCATGACTCAGGCAAGCCCCTTCCCATGTGTGGGCCTGTTTCATGGCTTTCATAATGAGGTAATTGGACTAGCAAGACTTCCACATTCCCTTCTGGGCCTTATGATTTGCGACTTCTATGATTCATTGAGTTTAGAACTGGCAGAGACCTAGTCCTTCCCCGTTGTTTGACAAAAGGAGAAAATGAGGCCCAGAGACCTTAAAACAACTTGTCTGAAGTGTGCAGCAGAGCAATGCAGGGATTTTCCCAACACACCCCGCCACCATCCCTGGATATGAATTCCTAGCATCCTCAGAGGCATTAAATCTGGCTAGGTATGAGCTTTAGGTGTGGTTCTTCATTACCCTCTGTGCCCTTTCCCACGTAGGATCCAGACGGCCTTTGAGCCTGGGTTCCGGGCTTGCCCTGAAGCCTTCCTCTGTAGCCAGAGCCACCAACAAACAGCCCACCATGCTACCTGGGCCACGGAGTGAGAACCCGAGCATCAGCAGGTAAGTTTAGTCAGCCAAGAAGACTGACCTCGGAGCTGTTCTGACATTCATTTAGGTGCTTGTTATCGAAGCACCCTGTGGCAAATCGCTTTAATCAGAACGACTTTGAGGAAGCCGAAACTAATTTTCCAAGTTTTTTTTTCTTCTTACTTTGTGAGTTCTCCCCGATCTAGAGTCAACATCAATAACCTTCAGTACCAGGGTGTAGCACCATTATTCATCATCACCAGCAGCGTAGTTATTAACATTTATGCTGCACATTAAGGTTTGCAAAGCATTTCCCTTTGTTATCTCATTTGATCCTCACAACAGCCCTGGGAGGTAGATAATATTTTTCCCCATTTTATGGATGAGGAAACTGAGGCAGACATTACATGACTTTTCCAGGGTCACACAGCTAGTAAGTGTTGGAGGCAGGTTTAAAACTGGGGTTTCCTGGCTCTATTCACCTCTATAGAGAAGAGCTCTGGGCTGGGAACCCTGGGTCCTGGCTTCTAATTCAGACCCATTATGTGTGCTTGTTCAGGAGCAGGGGGGTGGAATTCCTTGAGACAAGTTCTAGTTTGAAACACACACATACACACACACACACACACACACAGACACACACACACAGCACTAGTGGTCACAGGACTGAGCCCTAGTGCGGTAGAACAGGATCAGGAGAATATCTTCAGAGGATCCCTACAGACTGAAAACAAGGAAGACACCCCAGCCCTCAGTTCAGTGTCAAGGCACCCAAGTACAGTACAGTATTCCAGGGGAAGGAAGTCCTACCTGCTCTCTTCCCACTGGAATAAAAACAAAAACAAAAACCACCTCAGAGAAAGAAGTACCAAAATGGCAGAGAAGTTGAGAGAAACTGAGGCAGCTGGCAAAGTCCTCCCCCGCTCCCCCCACCCCCGGTCTAACATCAAGTCTCCTCAGTCCCCAGGGGTGGGGTAGTATGGAAGCATTGGGTACAGGATACTGGTTCTGCAGCCACAAGGTGGAAGTTGAACCAGCTGACCTCCCTGCTCCTTCCAGTGCTGACACCCTACAGTTCTGACTCAGACCACATCCTCTCCATCATACTGGAGCACTCGAGGGAAATGGCTCCATCTGCTCTGGCTCTGGGGCAGAGAAGGACACTGATGAAGACTGATGTGGGGAAGGGAGGGGGCAGACTCTGAGTAGGACAGCCCCTTGAAAAGAATAAGTTGGAACAAGGACAAGGAATACACCCAGCGAGGAAATGGGGAGAAAATTTGTAATTCAAACGCCTGTGAAAACCAATGCTGAAAACCAAACATGTCAAAAATAAATTAAAATAAAAAAAAGAAATGATAATCATAAAAAAAAGGAATACACCCAGCGCCCTGGTTCTAATAGTCCCTGTTTCCATTGGGCTCTTATGTTTCTAAAGTGGCTTCCTCTGTGACTCAGTAGGAGAGATGCCCATGTATGTATAATAGGAGAGACACTCATGTATGAATAATAGGAGAGATGCACACATGTGTATATAGGAGAGAGTGCATGAGTCATTAATGCCACTTTGCAAAGGAGGAAACCAAGCCTCGGAGAAGTTAAATATCTTGTCAAGGTCACACATAGCGGGGATTCGAACATAGGTCCTTTGACTCCAAGTCCAAGTGCCTTTTCACTCTGGTACTGAAGAGAGACAAGGGGGAAAGGGCATGTGCAGAACTCAGCATCACTGGTCAGAAGGGGGGCTGCCAGAGGGGGCCCCAGACAGGGAGCCTTTGAGTCTGTCCCTGAGCAGGGATCATTGTGGGGCTTGGCTACACGCACACACACACACACACACACACACACACACACATACACACACACACTCACACACATACATATACCCACATGTACATGCACACACACATGCACACACACATATGCATACATGCACATGCACACATACACATGCATGCACACGCACATACCATGCCTCAAACACCAAGCAATAAACTATTTGGGGAATTCTATGAGAGGCAGAGGATGGCAAGGACAGAGACAATGAAAATAATACTGAACTTGGAGCCAAAACACATAGACGTAATCCTGCCTCCATCAATTACTATCTATGTGACCTTGGTCAAGTCAATTGGCTTCATCATAACTCGGACTCCTCTGCAAAATAGAAGTGAAACCTGCCTTGCCTACCTCAGAGGATTGTTAAGAAGACCAAAGAAGAGAATGGAAAGGGAAGGGCTTTGAAAATTGGAAGGCTCCATCTAGATGAAAGGGATTATTAGTATTGCAGCACACACTTCATGCTCTGTTCCCATGGCAACCCATGAACCATGATATCATCCACACTCAGAACCCTGAGATGCCCCCCACCCCATCCTCACCGCCAACAGAAGCAACTGAAAAAGCCACAAGTTTATGGCTCTGTGGGGGTACAGTTGCTATTGGGAGAGGCTTTGGGGACCATCCCTGGGTACAAAGGCCTGGTCAGCCTTAGCATAGCCAAGACAGGATCATGGAATCACAGAATCTTAGAGGGGGAAACGACTTCAGAGAACATCTGGTCTGACCCCAATCTGAAGAGAAATCCCCTCTATGATATCCTGAGCTTCTGTTTATCCAGCCCCTGCTCAGAATTCATTACCTCCTGAGGCAGCCTCTAAACTTTTTTTCTAATTGTGAGCTAAAATCTGCCTTCTTGCACTTCTTCACACACACACACACACACACACACACACACACACACACGCACACACACTTCTGCCCTCTGGGGCCAAGTAGAACAAATATAATTGTTGTGACTGTGTGGGCCTACAAAGTCTATTCCCTTCTGGAGGGCCTCAATAAAATGAAGACATTGGATTAGATGGTGTTCCAGCTCCAAATACTATGGCAGGAGAGAGACCTTTTCTTAGGAGGTGGGGGTGAAAGGAGACTACATGTGTGGAGTTCTGCCTAGAATGTCACAAAGTCTATATATGACCTTGGTTAGTTTTGCTGAACTGTTTGGTTTTCATTCATTGTTAGAATATAACTCTCTGAGTTAGGGAGGGAAGAGGTATATATTGGAAAGTGTAGGTGATGGAAGAACAAAAGATAAATACAAGTTTGGGTTTTTTTTTTAATGATTGAAGGAGAGAGTTGGCTCCCGACGCGATGGGAAATCAAGATAGGATTTCCTAGACAATAGGACAGAGTTAGGAGAGGATGGGAGAATCCCGATGTGTTTCCAGAGGATGAACTTTCTCTGTTCCCAGCATTCTACTGACCAAAGCTCTCTTTTAATTGGCCCTTCTGTCCATCTACAATAAAATGATACTCGATGGTTTAATTAAAGTTTCTGAGTAACTCTAAGGCTCCAAACTGCCTTCTGAAGCATCAGGAAAAAAATTATATTGTGTTTGTGAAGCTCCCCAAGTTTGTTTGTTTTTTTTTAGATTTTTCAATCATGCCCAACTCTTCATGATCCCATTTGCGGTTTTCTTGGCAGTGATACTAGAGTGGTTGGCCATTTCCTTCTCCAGCTCATTTTACAAATGAGGTAACAGAGGCAAACATGGTTAAGTGACTTGCCTAGGGTCACACACCTATTAAGCATCTGAGGCCAGATTTGAACTCTGGTCTCCACCTAATAGAAAGAGATACTGAGATCCAGAGTAGGGAATGTTTTGCCCATGCTCACACAAGTGTAGGCTGCAAAGCTGGCTTTTGATTCAAGCCCCTTCAGATATATTGCACGTTACATTGCTTGCCTAAGTCCTTCAAAGATGGGAATCCCTACATAGCACTATGTATAGTTCCTCTCTGTTATCCAGGATTGTTAAGCAGACCCTTTCCCATCCATACAAAAAAAAGGAAGGGGGACAAAATTTATTGAGACATTCGAACTCTCCCTCCAATCCCAGCCCCTTTACTCAGGACTGCACGGGGGCTGACTCTGTGGTGAAAATCTAAGACCACCCTGCCTTCTTCGAGACCCTTCTCTGTGCTCTGTGACCTTCAGAATTAGGCAGCGCTTTCCCATACATGAAGAGATAGTGTGGCATAGTGGAAGCTCTTGGACTGGAATTTGCAAAGCTTCTCAAGGGCAGGGGCTATTTTTGCCTTCAGTTTTATCACCAGTGCCTAGAACAGTGCCTACTAGCATATAGTAAGCAATTAATACATGTGCTGATTGAGTATGTGATATTATATTAATCCTGCATCTGTTTCCTAATTTGCTAAGAGACCTTGGTAAAGTCCCTTCCCTTAATCTATGTTTATTAATCTATATTATTTATCAACATTATTATTAATATTAATCTATATCATTTATTAATCTATATTTCCTTAATCAATTTCCTCTTCTGTAAAATGAGGGCATTATACGAAAATGCTTTATGTGATTGCACATGTATAACCTATATCTGATTGATTACTGTCTCAGGGAGGGAGGAGGGATAGAATTTGGAACTCAAAACTTTTTTTTAAATGTTAAAAAATTGTTTTAACATATGACTGGGGGAAAATAAAATGCATTTTAAAAGATAGTTATGCTGTTAAATATTAGTAAAACTTTGTTAATCTTTTTTTTTAAAAATTAGGGTATTGGAACACAGGATCTCTAGGCCAGCTAGTTTTCTATTCAGTGGTTCACAAAATGTGGTCTAGAGACCCAGGGGGTCTGCAAGGTTGAAACTATTTTCATAATAATACTAAAATATTTTCACTTCTAATAGAGTAAATGTCAGTAGATATAACCCAAATGAACAAAAGCTCTTTGAGGCCCTCAATAATTTTTAAGAGTATAAAGTGGGGCAGCTAGGTGGTGCAGTAAGTAGAGCACTGACCCTGGAGTCAGGAGGACCTGAGTTCAAATCCATAATCAGGCACTTACTAGCTGCGTGACTCTGGGTAAGTCAATTAGCCCAGGTTGCCTCAAAAAAAATTTTAACAATATTTTTTTAAAGGTCACAGATCCCAGGTTAAAAACCTCTATACCATGGAGCAGCTAGGTGGCACAGTGAATAGAGCACCAGCCCTGGAGTCAGGAGCACCTGAGTTCAAATCCAGCCTTAGACACTTGACACATTTACTAGCTGTGTGACCTTGGGCAAGTCACTTAACCCCAATTGCCCTGCCTTCCCCCCTGAAAAAAAACCTTCTAGACCAGCTTAGCTCCAATGGCCTTCCTACCTCTACCAGTCCGTGTTCTATCATCTGAGAAAGATCTAAATGCAAGTATCCTTTGATTTCTCTGGGAATACATCCTGTCATGGTGCAATCTCATTCCTCTTGACCTGCCCTTGCCAGAATGTAGGGTGAAGAGGCCTCGACCCCCACCCTCTCAGACTGGCCCAATGTGTCTTCCCAAAGAACCATCGATGAAGGTGACAGGTAAGAGGGGCCTCACCTGGAGGAGAGCCCCATTTCATTTTGACTTGCCGCCAGAGTATATATATGCCACTAGGTAAGAGATTCATTGCCGGAAGGCTCATGGAGTTTTTAAACTCTTAAGTGTCTGAGGGGATAGAAAAACATTTGCCCAGTAATTTATCTTATTTCTCTTGTTCTGAGACTCCTGCCCATGAATGTGGTGGCTGCTTGCTCTGTTGAACTGATTCCACATTTGTTTCCTTAATGGATGTCCAGTCCCGAACACAAGAAGAGAATAGCTACGGATGTGGGAGAGAGAGGGAAGGAAAGAAGAGGGGAAAGAGAGAGAAAGAGAAAGAAGGAAGGAGGGAGAGGAGGGAGAGAAAGGAAAAGAAGGAGGGAGAGGGAGGGAGGGAGGGAAGGAAGAGAGGAGAGGAAGGGAGAGGGGGAGGGAGAGAAGGGAGACAGAGGAAAAAGAGAAAGAGGGAGAGAAGAAAAGACATCAAGAAGGAGAGAGGAAGATAAGAAGAGAGGGAGGGAGAGGAGGGAGAGGGAGAAAAAGAAGAAGGAGAGAGAGAGAGAAGGAAGGAGAGAGGGAGAGGAGAGAGAGAAAGGAGGAAGAGAGAAAGAAGAAGAGAGGGAGAGAAAGAGGAAGAGAAGGAGGGATCTTTGTGCATGCATGCTGCAGCCAAGATGACCCTGACAGCCAAAGGGGCCCTCATCATAATTTACCAATGGCCCATGTCCCCACTCTGCTGATATTGCCATGCAGAATTCCCCATGGAGTGAGTGACCTCCAGCTCTCTGGAACCTCCAGCCCTGGCTTCTGGCAACAAATCTGATGAACACGATAAAAGACTTTTCCTGTCATACCTCTCCCCAAAGTAAAAAAGCAGCGCTGTCCAGTAGACAAAGTGCTGAATGTGGAATCAAAAGGCCCGTGTTTGAGTTCTCGTTCTGACACATAGAGGATTATGACACCATGCAAGCAAAGCCGCCTCTCATAGCCTCAGTTACCCTATCTGTAAAATGGGAATAAGGATCCTTGCACTGCCTACCTAACCAGGCTGTTGCAACAAAAGCACTTTTAAACCTGAAAGAACTAGGGAAATGTCAGTCACTCTTCTTAGGAATGCCGATTACATCCAGGAATATTGAAAATAGGGATGTAGGGAGTAAAGCAGATGTCGACCTAGGAAGATGGTAGATTTAGAGCTGGGAGGGTCCACAGAGGTCATCTAATCCAACCCCCTCATTTTACAGCCAGGGAAACTGAGGCCCAAGAAGTTAAATACCTTGCCCAAGATCACACAGCTGTCAAGGGTCAGATTTGAACCTAGGTTTTTGAGTCCAGAGTTAGTGCTCCAGCTACAACCTGAGTGTTGTCTGTGGCCTCGCTTTGGGACCATTTGCCAATGCCAGGTGCTCTTGGCTCCCTGGATAACCTCTGTCTAGAAGGAGTCTAGGAGAGTGTAAAGAAGATAGGCAAGGAACGGGAGCAGGTGGCAGAGAAAAAGCCATTAGGAGAGGAAGCCACAGAGAGTCTTACATAAGATGTTGTAGCCAAGGTGGAAACTCACCCAAGAGAATAAACGCTGTCAGAAGGCAAAAAGGCACTAAGCATCTCAAAGAAGGAGAAAGGCTCAGTCCTGAGGTTCAGCAAAAAGAGGGGCTATCCAGGAATGCAGATCTTCTTGGAGTAAATGGCCAGAAGAGAGGCGAGAGGAGACAAGAGGCAGGCATCTGTAAAGGAGAAGGAAAGAAAGCAGGAAAAGAGGGAGGAGAGAGCCTTCCCAGGTGTTCTATAGTCCCAAGGCTGAAGGGACCCTGAAAATCCAGGCACCATCATTCCTGTATACCTGTCATTCACAACACAGTTTTATTGCACTTTGCAGTTCGTCCGTGATTATTTACGGAGTTTCTTCATGTTGACTCCAAATAACCATAATTCTACATTATAGGTAAACCACTGAGTACTGGGAATTTCCTTTGTGAACTGCACATCACTAGTTGGTGTCAGTAATTCACAAACTCTCCTCCATAGTTTAGACATGGTATTTCACAGAGCAACCTACGCACTTTGCAGTTTGTTCAGGATTACCCACAAGGCTCCCTAGAATATGCTATGCCCTAGACTTTTCCTACAACAGCTGCTTTCCCAGTATAAGACATCAAAAACTGAGAACACTACTTAACCTAAGGGTTTTGTCTGCCATCAGCAAACCTATGCACATACACCCCGGCTAAATCAAGTTCCAAAAACGAGTAATTTCTTGATCACCACCATCCCACCTCTGCCCTGCTCGGTTTCAGAGATTCACAGAATACCAAGGTTTGGAGCCTTCCCATCTCCAGCAATCAAGATAAACCCAGCTAGCTTGGTACAGCCAGCCTAGGACAGCATTTCCTTCTATTCCTCAGCATATCCTGATTGAATTAACCTTGGGCTAGAGGTCAGACCTAGGTTCTAGTCCTGACTCTGCCACTAATGTGCTGTGTGACACTGTTCCTCTCTGGCCTCAATGTCGTCATCTCTGAAATGGTGGTAACAATACTAATGCTTCTGTAACAACTCCAGGGTCGTGAGGAAATTACTTTTTAGAGCTTAAGGTTCTCTTGGAACATCAGTTGCTACCACCATCATTATTCTCATCATTATTACCCCTGATATAGCCAAGACACTTAATTCTCTGTACGCCTCAGGTTCCTCGTCTGTTAAATGGGGAGAAGAAAATTAGATGACCCTTATGGTCTCTTATAGCTCCAAATCTATATTCTATGCTCTAATATGCCCATCTCCTTCCCAGTGCTGCATCAGAGATCAAAAGAGGTAACAGGTGGGAAAGAGCTAAATATGCTCTACTTAATTATCTTGCTAGGAACTCTGGGGCCTAGCTCTGATAGGATATGCAGGCAGATAGATAGATAGATAGATAGATAGATAGATAGATAGATAGATAGATAGATAGATAGATAGATATAGATAGACAGATAAATAAACAGACATAGATGAGTAGATAAACAGACAGATAGATGATAGAGACAGATAGATAGATACATAGATGATAGACAGACAGACATAGGTACATAGATAGACAGAGATAGATATACAGATAGACACAGATGACTAGATAGACAGACAGATAGATGGTAGAGATAGATAGAGAGATAGATGGATAGATAGATAGATAGATAGATAGATAGATAGATAGATAGATAAATAGACAGATAGATAGAATCTCCCCAACTAGACTTTAAATCTCTAGGGGGCGAGGACTAAATTTTCTTACTTTTTGGATATGCCTCTTTTCCCACCCCAGAGAAAAGCCCAATGCTTCCAGTGTCATAAACACTTTACATGTTCAAGGTATATTGTTGCTGAATTGATTAGATCATCAGTTGACCACCAGAGCTATAGAACAGGATACAGAGCTCCAGCCCCTAACCATACTCAGGAAGTCCTTCTTGACCCATCACGATTATTGCCACCTCTTCTCCCACTTCATCAGTAACCAAGGAGACTCACTCTGTGTCCATTCTTTCTGCAGACATGCTCACCTGGTCTCGGGTGTAGGGCGTGTCCACTCTCTGCTTGTCAGCACAGGCTTCTAGGAGGATGCGCATGGCGTTCAGCTGCAAGAGCATCTCACAGGCCATAGTATCAAAGAAAGTTATGTTGGCAAGGGCTGCAGAAGCCAATAGGAAGACTTCACCAGATGAGGCCTCTTGGCACAGTTCTGGGGGTAGGGACAGAGCCTGGATTAGAGGAGGGAGACACCACCCCCATAGGCTGATTCCAAAGAAATCTTCCTCGTGCTGTGGGAGGAAGTACTTATAGGAGCCTACAACTCAAACAGAACTAGTACATGGCCAGAAAGTCCCACATCCAAGACTTGAAGGGTCCTGTCTGCCCACCTCCCTGGTATACCTCCCTCCATCTAGGTTCATCCACATGAATCACCTACTGTCACCTGCAGGCACTGGGTGGCCAGATTGGCTCATGACATAGCATCTATGAGGTTTCTTGGCTGAGGCAGGAATTGCCTTTCTTTCAAGGCCTCCTTGTTGCTAGTATTGTAGATCTGCTATTCTGTTTGCTGTGTATTTTGCCCAATGTCTTGCATACATCTCCAATATCTATGTATCCCCTGGATCCAGATAGCCTTTTGACTACTGGTTCTTGAAATGGTTCTAACTTACCCATAGCATTCTAGGATCTACTTGGTTTTAGCTCACCTGGAATAATATATACCAATGGGGTCTCAAGAGGAATCAATGAGCTCATTGAAATAGAAGTAACTGAACAGGGAAGAAGCTACCATCTGTGCCTTGGTGTCCCTAAATTCCCCAACATGGTTGGATCCTTGAAGCCTCATCTCCTCCATGCTTCTTAACTTTTGTTTTAAGGGTTAATCCCTGCTCTCCTCCCTGCCCCACTGCACCCAGGCTCACCATGGTGGTGGGAATATCAGATTGGCTAACATGACAAAACAGGAAAATGATAAATGTTGGAGAGGATGTGGGAAAATTGGAACACTGCTACATTGTTGGTGGAGTGAACAGATCCAGCCATTGTGGAGAGCACTTTGCTCAAAGGTTATAAAAATGTGCATACCCTTTGACCCAGCAATACCACTTCTAGGGCTGTATCCCAAAGAGATCACAGAAGTAGGAAAGGGACCTGTATGTACAAAAATATTTATAGCAGCTCTTTTTGTGGTAGCAAAGAATTGGAAATCAAAGGGATGCCCATCAATTGGGGAATGGCTAAACAAGTTGTGGTATATGAATGTAATGGAATACTATTGTGCTATAAGAAATGGGGAAGATACAGACTCCATAATAACCTGGAAAGACCTACATGATATGATGCTTAGTGAGAGGAGCAGAAACAGAAGAACATTGTACACAACCACAATGATTTTGCTTCTGTGATGACTGACTTTGATAGATAAATAGATGCAAGGTTCAAAGACAGCTCCAAAGGACTCATGATGGAAAGATCTATCTACATCCAGAGAAAGAACTACAGAGTCTGAATGTAGATTAAGGCAAACTATTTGCTCTCTTTTTTTCTTTTTTTGGTTTTGTTTCTTCTCTCTCATGATTCATTCCATTGGTCACAATTCTTCTTTGCAACTTGACTAATGTGTAAATAAATGTGTTGCGAAGGTATATGTAGAATATATATCAGATTCCATACTGTCTTGGGGGGAGGGGGGAAGGGAGGGAGGGGAAGAAAATTTGGAACTCAAAAAACTTGTGGAACTTAATGTTGTAAACTAAAAATAATAAATCTAATTAAAATGATGGTGGAAATATTCTGGGCATTGTGGCACAGAGAAAAGAGACCTGAATTCTTTTGTTTGTTTGTCTTGGGAGGCAATTGAGGTTAAGCGACTTGCCCAGGGTCACACAGCTAGTATGGGTCTGAGGCTGGATATGGACTCAGGTCCTCCTGACTCCAGGGCCAGTGCTCTATCCACTGCACCACCCAGCTACTCCAAGACCTGAATTCTGGAGCTAGATCTGCCATTAAATACCTGGATGACCTTGAGCAGGTTTTCCCCATTTGTAAAGAAAGGATTTGATCCAAGTGGTTTCTAAGAGCTCTCCCAGCCCTTACATTCTTTGAGTTTCCCTGACTCAGGAGTCCAGAGCTGGGTAAACTTTCCCTTAGTTCGTGACCATCCCGCTCCATTAGCCAGAGGAGTCAAGGGCTCAGCCACCTCCATCTAGCATGGACCGGGACGGGGGGAGGAGAGCTATGCACCTACCCCCCACACTCTACAACAACCACTTTTTCATAGTCGGCAAACCCGTCCCCACTTCCCTGACAACCTGGCTGCTGCCGACACAGCAATTATTAACACAACCATCTAAGTGCCTTTTAATTTTGGCCCTCGTTTATTTTAACTATGGTCTGAGTGATCCAGCCATTTAATCTCACTGTGTATTAAGAAGATTAAATAAAGCAATCTGGTGACTCACTTATAAATGTTACAAAAGAAGTACAGAAAGGGAGAAAGAAAGTGAGAAAAAAGGAAGAAAGAAAAAAAGGAAGGAAAGGAAGAAAGGAGGAAGGAAAGAAGGAAGGAAGGAAGGAAGGAAGGAAGGAAGGAAGGAAGGAAGGAAGGAAGGAAGGAAGGAAGGAAGG